>JABVCE010000002.1:1379519-2069278 GCA_014905635.1 Scenedesmus sp. PABB004
CCGCTCGGCCCGCCCCGGCCCGCGCCCCGCACCCCAGGTCGTCGGCTTCACGCACGGCTACCACGCGCTGGCCGTCATGGGCAGCCACGCGCGCCTCGCGCACGGCAAGCGCATCGCGCAGGTCGCGGGCATCCGGCTCGCGCTGCGCGCGCCCGCGCCGTCGCCCGACGGCGGCCCGGGGCTCGTGTACATGCAGCTGGACGGCGAGCCCTGGCAGCAGGACGTCCCCGCGGGCAGCGCGGAGGGGCACGTTGTGGTGAGCGCCGCCGCGCGCCGCCGCGCACAGCACAGCACAGCACCGCGGCGCCGCCGGCACGCGGCGCGCGTCCTCGCCGTCGGCTGACCCACCGCCGCCGCCGCCGCCGCCGCCTCCCCTCCTCCCGTGCAGCTGGAGGTCGTGCAGGCGGGCACCAGCAGGCTGCTGCTCAACTCGGGGCAGCCGGCGGACCACCCGGTCAGCAAGGTCACGCGCATCATCACCCCTCAGCAGGCGGCCGCGTACTGTAGCGAGGCGCCCGAGGAGGCGATCACGGCGTCCGCGGCGGCGGCGGCGGCGGCGCAGCAGCAGCGCGAGGCGGCGCTGGAGCTGGTCAAGGCGCAGCAGGCGCACTGGCAGGCGGGCGAGGCGGCGGCGCGCGGCGCCGCGGGCGCGCCCGAGGCGCCGCCGCTGGAGCCCGCCGCGCACGCGCGCGCCATGCCCGGCGGCGGCGGGCGCGCGATCTCGTGTGACGGCGGGCTGGCCGGCGCCAGCGGCGCCGGCGCCGCCGACGCGCTGGCGCTGGCTGCCTGCACCTCGATCAGCGAGCCCGGCACGGCGCCCAGCAGCCTGGCGGGCGGCGGCGGCGGCGGCGGCGACGTCAACGCGCGGCGCTCGCTGCAGCTGCTGCCCGGCGGCTGCTCGGCGCAGAGCTCGCCCGGCGGCATGCTCGAGTCGCCCAGCGCTGTCGCGGTGATCGAGGCGCTCCCCACGCCTGAGGGCCTCGGCGGCGCGCCGGCCAAGCCCCACCACCTCGCGGGCCGCGGCGCGCCGGCCGCGAAGGCGCCCACCTCGCCGCCGCTGGCGGGCGTGGCGGCCATGGGACTGGGCGCCGCCTGACGGGCGGCGGCGGGGCGGGGGCGCGCGGCGCGCTGTGCCCGCGCGCCCATGCTGGCATCCCTTGCGCACGCCCTCAAGGCGCTGAACAAAATGCTCGTTTGTTGTACATATGGGACAGAAGGCCCTGGGCTGGCTTGCAATCCCCTGCGCTCGCCTGGTGGCCCCGCGCGGCGCTTGCGCCGTGCGGGGCCCACATGCGGCGCGACCCCTTTTGACCTGACTGCTGCTCTGACTGTTGCTTGCCTCTCTGCGGCAGGGCGCGGGCTGCAGCCTGAATCAAGGTGCTGCGGGCGAGCAGGCGGCCCTGGGCGGCTGCAGGCCGCACGGGGAGCGCGCGCCCGTCGCCATCGCCGCTGACCGACCGACCCCGACGTATTGATTGATTCGCTCTCCTTGCCAAGCGGTTCGGTGGCAGCTTGGGGCCGCGCCTGTGCGTGGCTTGGTAGCCTTGTCGAGGGGCAGGAGGAGTGGGGGAGGCAGGCGGGCGCAGCGCGCAGGAGAGCGTCAAACGCACGCGCCCGCGGGGCATGTAATGCCTTTACCTTGCACGCCGTGCGCGCCCCGCCTCTACCCAAAACCTATCCGCCGCTTCCCGCGCCGCGCCGGCTGCTCCCCCGCCTCGCCGCCGGCGCCGCCAGCCCCTCGCGCTCGCCGCTGCAGCTGCGGCTCCTCCTGCTGCTCCGGCTGCTGCGGCTGCTGCTGCTGCTGGACGACAAAGCTGCCCGGGCACGTGCCCACATATTGCCACGGGTTGCGGCCGTACACGCGCTGCAGCAGCGCCGCCAGCTGCGGGTCGCGCCGGCGCAGCGCGGCTCGGCTGCTCACTCCGCCGTTGACGTCAGTCCGCGCGGTTGCGCCGAACCAGGCCTGGTTTGGCGAGGGCACCGGGCCGGACAGCGTGAGCGCTTGCGCGGCGAGCGACCTGCGCGCTGGGCGGGCGCAGCGCGGCGCGGCGCGGCGCGGCGCGGCGCGGCGCGGCGCGGCGCGCCCGCCCACCTGCGTCCCCTCTGCCCAGTACTCGTCAGCGTTTTCCATCGCGTAGCAGTCTGGCGGCGGCGGGGGCGGGTGAGCAGGGCGGCGCGCGGGCCGCGCGGCGGGCGCGCCCCGGCCGGCGCGCCGCCGCGCCCGGCGCCGCACCCGCGGGCACGTAGATGCGGCGCGTGCGCGCGTGCTCGTACGCCGCCCGCACGTCCTCGAGGTCACGCTCAGCAAAGCCGAGCGCCATCACCGCGTGCGCGGCCTCGTGCACGGCGATGCTCTCGCTGGCGTAGCGCCTGCGCGGCGGCGCGGCGCGCGGCGCGGCGGCGGCGTGGGCGCCTGAGGGCCGGCGGGGGCGCGTAAGGGCCGGCGGGCCGGCGGGCCGGCAGGGGCGCCCCTGCCTGAGCGCGACGCACGTGTCCCCCGACATGAGCAGGTTTTCCTCCCCGCACGACGCCACGGGCACGGCGGCCGTGGCGCCGAGGCCGCGCGCCGTCGCGTCGACGTCGCGGCCGCCCGCGCCGCGCATGAAGCGGTGGGGCGGCACGTCGGTCGTGGCCTGCCGCCGGCCGATGATCGCAAACGCGCAGCGCGCAGCGCGCAGCCGCGCCAGGACGTCGCGCCGCGCGCGTGACAGCATGTGCCCCACTGTGCATGCCAGCGCGGCGACCGCGTCGTCGCAGACGCAGTCAAAGGCCCAGATGGCCAGCCCCGCGACCTCGCCCCGCGGCCGCCAGCGCCCCCACTCCGGGCGCCACCAGCTCTCGTCGCCCGGCGTTGGCAGCGGCTCCACGTGCAGGCGGCCGCCCGGCGCGACGACCAGCGCCGCCGACGGGCCTGCGGGCGGGGTGCGCGTTCAGCAGCAGCGCCGACACACCCGGGCGCCGAGGCCGGCCAGCAGCGGCGGTGCCCTGCCTCGGTACGTGCGCTCCCAGCTCGCCACCTCCAGCGCTTGAGCCGCTGGCCGCAGCCGCCAGACGTGGGTGTCGAACGAGCTCTGCGTCGCCGCCGCTCCGGGCGCGAGAGCGGCAGCGAAGATCTGCGCCTCGCCGTCGTAGTCCACCCAGGCCACCTCGATCGCGTGCTCACAACCATTGATCACGCGCAGCGTGATCGGCTGGGTGCTGTTCGAGTACGTGCTGCGCGCCGTTCGCGTGCGGCCCGCCATCGCTGGACGAGCGCACGGTGCCACCGTGCATGGCAAACCGTACGGTAACGTGACGGTATACCGTGGTGCCCGGGGAGCACCGTAGCAACACGTCGGCGGCGGGTCGGGGCTTTTTGCGCGTCACTCGCGCCGCAGCGGCAGGGCTGGCCGGTCCCCGCCGCCGCTTTACCGCGGGCCCCGCGGGCTCTCAGTCAGTCAAACACCAGGGGCAGCGTGATCGCGGTGTCGCCCTCGGCGCACGCCGGGAAGCGCGCGCCGAGCAGCGCGTCGCGCACGGTGTGCTGCACGGCGCCGCGCACGGTGCCCGCGTCGAGCAGCCCCGCGCCGAGCCCAAAGTCGGCCGCCGCCGCGGGCAGCGCGACCAGCGTGTCGGCCAGGAACTCCACGTCGCGCACGCGCCCCGTCTCGCCGCTCACGGTGAGCCGGCACGACAGCGTGCCACGGCACGGCGGCAGCGCCTGCAGCGTGTCCAGCATCGGCACCAGCGCCGCGTTGAGGGGGTCCAGCGCCGTCTCGTCCAGCGGCCCGTCGAAGAAGGGCGAGGGCTCGGTGAACCAGCCTGCACGCAGCAGCGCGCGCAGCGCGGGGGCTTGGCCGGGAGGGAGCAGGGCGGCGGCGGCTGCGGCGCTGGCGGTGCCAGCGCGGCGCGGCGCCGCGCCGCGCCCGCACCGTGCAGCACGAGGCGCCCCAGCTGCGGGTCGCGCGTGCCCGACACGGGCAGCACGCCGTGGGGGCAGCGCGGGTCAAAGAGGGTCAGCTGCCCGAAGGCCGGCGGCACGAGCGACGCGAGGTCTGGCAGCTCCAGGCCCCGCGCCGCGTCGAAGCCGGCCCAGAAGCCCCCCAGCAGGTGCGGCTGAAGGATCACCGTCTCGCCGCCTGGCGCGCGGCGCGGGCGCGGGCGCGGGCGCGGCGGCGGGGGCGTCGGCCGCCGCGCGCGCGCGCGCCCGCGCAGCCCTCTGCCCCCTCCGCACGCATGCCCGGCGCCGCGCACGCGCACCAGTGAACGCGCGGCCCTCCCAGGGCGTCAGGGAGAGGACGTATGCAAAGGGGCCGTGATAGGAGTCGCAGTGCAGAGCCTGGTGGCCACCGTCCACGTAATAGGACACCCACACGGGGCTGATCGCGCGGCAGCCCTGCGTAACGCCGCGGGCGTGCGCGTGGGGGCAGGGCGGCGCGCGGCGGCGGTGTGGCGGCGCGCTCTCTGCGTGTTGCGCGTGCGCCGTCGCCGCGGCGCGCGCGCGGGGGCTGCGCGGGCTCACCAGCTCCCGCTCGCCGTACTGGAGCAGCGCGTCCACTAGGGCCTCGTGCAGCGGCTCCGGGAAGAGCACAGACGCCTGGCGGCGGCGCGGCGGCTCAGGGAACAGCGCCGACGCCTGGCGGCGGCGCGCGCGGGCCGCGGCCGGGCGCCGGCTGGCCGACCTGCGTGCGGTGCAGGTCGTACTGGCTGACGGACGCGTCCGACGTCGTGGGGCAGCGCCAGTAGTCCCAGATGAAGCGCTCAGCGGACGTGTGGCGCGGGTCCGCAACGGCCGCGTCGAACACCTCGCGCAGCTGTCGGCAGAGCGCCGGCGCAAAGTCCGGCACCGTGCGGACGTGCTGGGCCTTGCTCAGCTCCGTGAGCTCCGTGGCCGCGCTGTCATCATCATCGTGAGAGTCCTCCGCTTCGTCCTCGTCGGCGCCGCGGCGCGGCGGCGAGCGGCGGGGCTGCCGCCGCTGCTGCTGCCGCTTGTGCGCCGCCCGGCTGCCGGCAAAGCCGCCGCCAGCAGCTGGAGGGGGCGCAAGCTGCCGAGCGCGGGGAGGGCGCCCGCTCGCGATCCGCTGAGCGCCGTGCGAGCTGGCAGGGGTGCCGGCAGCCGCCTGGCGCAGCGTCGGCCGCTGCTGCACATGCAGCATGGCCCCAGGTCGCGCGAGCTCGACAAAGGACGCGGCGAGTCACGGCCGTACGCTGGCCAGCTGCCGCCACGCACGGCGGCGGGCGCGGGCCGGCGCGCGCGACGTCGCAAGCTGGTCGGCAGCTGCGCGCGGCGGCGGCTGCGGCTCGCGGCGGCGCGTGGGGAGGACACGTCAGGCTGGCCGGTGCTCGTGGTCCGCGGGAATGCAACCCCACCAGCACGTGCGGTTCACGCGCAGCAGGGCACTGCATGCTGAAACCCGGTCACGCGAGCGAGCGCTGCAGCTGCAGCAGCGCCGCCACCTCGGGCAGCAGCTCCAGGTCGCTCCCGGGCGCGGGCGTGGGGACGAGGCGCACCGAGAAGCCCCCTGCCGCCGCGCCGTCACCGCAGGCCGCGTCGAGCGTGGGCGGCGCGAACGCTGCCTGCTTAGGCGGCCTCGGCGCCGCCGCCTGGTCGCCGCGCGACCGCGCGGCGGCCGCGGCGTCGGCCTCCACCTCCCAGACGCGCCGTTGCTGCGCGCGTGCGCGCGCCTCGAGCTCCGCCAGCTCCGCTCCGTGCCGTGCCTCGGCGCGCGCCAGCGCGCGCACCGCTTCCTCGCGCGCGGCCTCGGCGGCGGCGGCCGTGCCCTGCTGCTCGCGCAGCTGGCGCCGCAGGCTGGCCACCTCCTCCTCGTGCGCGAGGCGCAGCGCGGCCAGCTGGTCGGTAGCTGCAGCGGCGCCGGCCGCGGCCGGCCGCGCCGCTGCGCCGCCGCCAGGCCCGGCCTCGCCGGCGGGAGGCGCTGGCGCTGCGGGCTCGGCCTGCCGGGCTCGCAGGGCAGGCAGCTCCTCGGCAAGCTGCCTGCCAGCTGCCAGCTCCTCTGCCGCTGCCTGAAAGGCCGCGCGCGCGCTGTCGGCGGCCGCGCCGGCGTGCTGCGCCGCTGCGCGGCTGGCGGCCAGCTCCAGGCGGAGCGCCGCCGCCGTCGCCTCGGCCTGCTGCACCGCCGCCGCCGCCTGGGCGTGCTGTCCCGCCGACAGGTCACACGCAGCCTCCGCCGCGCGCAGCTGCCCGGCGAGCCCGTCTGCCGCCGCGAGCGCCTGCTCGCCGCCGTGCCGTGCGCGGGCCAGCCGCCGCTGCAGCGCTGCCGCCTGCTCGCGCGCTGCTGCCGCCCGTCCTGCGTCGGCGGCCACTGCCGCCTGGGCGGCCGCCAGCTGCTGCTCCAGCCGGCCGCACTCTCGCTGCGCCGCGCCGCGCTGGCCTGCGAGCTCGTGCTGCTGCTGCTCCAGCGCCTGGCGGTGCGCGGCAGCCGCGGGACGCCGTCAGCGTCGCGAGCGCCGCGCGCAGCGACCCGCTGGTCCCACCCAGCGCGCGCTCCCCGCTCACCGCCAGCCGCCGCACCGCGTCCGCGAGCTCGCTCTGGCTGCTGGCGAGGCTGCTGCGCGCCGCCGCCAGGCTCGCATGGGCGGCGACCAGCTCTCCCTGGCTGGCCTGCAGCGCCGCCTGCAGCCGCAGGCCGTTCATCACGGCGGGGCACTCGAGCAGCGCGGCGCCGCCGACGGGCCCCAGGCCGCCCTGGCCGCCGAGCAGGAGGAGCCGCGTGCCCAGCAGCGTGAGCGTGTGCAGCGCGCGGCCAGTCGGGGGCGTGCCCGACGCCGGGGCTGCGGGCGAGCGGGGCGCGGGCACGGCGGGTCAGTGGGGTCGCCGCACGGCGGCGCGGGCGGCCGAGACAGCAGCTGAGCCTCGGCAGTCCGCGCGGAAGCTGCCTCACCAGCGGGCCGCAGGTCCAGCCACGCGCCCGTGTGCGTGTCGTAGCTCCAGGTGTCCCCGCAGAGCTCGTGCGTGCCGCTGTAGCCGCCGTGCACCAGCAGGAAGCGCCCGGCCACGGCTTCGAGCACGTGCGCGCGCCGCGGCGGCGGGCCGGCTCCGCGGCCGTGCTGCGCCAGCTTTTGCCACTGCCAGCTGGTGAGATCGAGCCGCCACAGGTCGCTGAGGTGGCAGCCGTCCGCGCCGAGGCCGCCGTGTACCCACAGCGCGCCGCCGAGCACCGCGGCGGCGTGGCTGCGCCGCCTCGCCGGCCGCGGCGCGCCCGCGCCGAGGCTGGGCGCCCACCACTCCTGGTGGTCCATGCTGAACACCCAGACGTCGCCCAGGCAGCCCTCGCGCCCGCCGGAGCCGCCAAACACCACGAGGCTGCGCCCCGCGGCGTCGTGGCAGCAGCTGTGGTGGGAGCGCGCCGGCGGCGCGCGCGTGCCGGCGCGCGGCGCCAGCCGTGACCAGCTAGCCGCCCAGGCGCCGCCGGGCCCGGCCGGCGCCGCAGCGTCGCCGGTGCGCCGCAGCGTGCACAGCAGCAGCTCCAGCTGCGCCGGGCCGCCGTCGCCGGCAAAGCCGCCACTGACGACAAAGCGGTCGCGCCCGCAGGCGGCCGCCGCAAAGTCGCGCAGCGGCGCCGGCCAGCCCGCGGGCGCGGCCGAGCCGCGCCCGAGCACCGCGCCGCCGCCGCCACCCTCGGCGGCCGGCACGGGCGCGGCAGACAGGCGCGGCTCGCCCCCGGCCCCCTCGCTCAGCATCAGCAGGGTCAGGTCGTTGTGCCAGGCCGGGCCGGCTGTGCCGCCAAAGACCAGGACGCAGCCGCCGCCGCCGGGGCCGGGCGGCTGCAGCGCGTCCAGCGCGAGCGCGGCGTGCCGCGCGCGCGGCGCGAGCGACGGCGCGCCGGGTGCGAACGCGACCGACCGCCAGCGCAGCGCCGGCGCGAGCTGCAGGCCCGCCAGCGCGCCGGCGCAGGCCGACGACGCCTGCGCCGTGAGCTCTGCGTTGCGCAGCTCCAGCAGCCGCGCCTGCTCCGCCGCTGCCGCCTCGCGCGCCGCGGCTCGGTCCGCCGCCGCGCCGGCGGCGCGCAGCGCGTCCTGCAGCTGGGCGGCGCCCTGTGCGGCCGCGTGGCGCGCCTGCGCGGTGGCGCCCTGCCGCCAGGCCCACCAGGTCCGGCGCAGCAGCAGCTGCGACGCCGCAGCGCGCCGCGCGCGCAGCAGCCGCGCCCGCCGGGCCCGCGCCGCCGCGACGCGCCGCCAGCTGCGGAGGCTCGCGGCCGCGCGCCGCAGCGCCAGCTGCCGCGCTGCGCACGCCTCGCGCGCGTGCGCGCGGAATGCGGCGAGGCCCCACTGCTTCGCCAGCTGCGCCGCCACTGCCGCCAGCGCCGCCGCGCCGCACTCGCGCGCCGTTGCCTCGGCCGGCAGCCGCGCCCAGCGCAGCCAGGCGCGGCGCAGGACGGCCCCGGCGCGGGCCGCCACCATGGCCTCGCCGGCCGCGCGCTGCTCGCCGGCCGCGCGCCGCTCGCCGGCCGCCGCGCCGGCCGCCCCGCGCCAGCCCCGCACCGCCTTCGCCAGCACGCTGCGCGCCGCCGCGCACCGCGCGGCGTCGCAGCGCGCCAGGCAGGGGCCGGCCCAGGCGCGGAGCGCGCCGGCCAGCACACGGCGGTGGTGCCAGCGCGCAGCGCGCGCGAGCTGCTGCGCGGCGCGCCCGCGCTGCTGCGCAGCCGTGTGCCAGGCCGCAAGCGTCTGCGCCAGGCGCAGCTGCTGCAGGCGCCCCGCCTTGCGCTGCGCCGCCGCGCGCAGCCGCGGACGCTCCCGCCACGCGCACCAGCAGGCGCGCAGGCGGCGCGCCGCCGCACGCCGCGTCGCCAGGTGCGCAGCGCGGCGCGCCGCCGCGCGGCGCCGCCACGCGGCCGCGCACGCCGCCAGCAGGCGCTGCCCGCGGCGCCGCGCCTGCTGGTCCGCCAGGCGCGCGTGCGCCGCCGCCAGCCGGCGAGCCGCGGTGTCGGCGTGCGCCGCGCCGTCGGCCAGTGCTCGCTGGTGCTCGGCCAGCTTGCGCTGCATCACCAGCAGCGCCGAGCTGCGCTCGCGGGCCGCATAACCCTGCAGCGCCGGCTGCGGCGGCGGCGCCCGCGGCTGCTGCGGCACGGCCGGCAGCTGCGCGAGGGGGAGCGGCGGCGGCGACTGTGCCGGCGGCGGCGGCGGCTGCGGCGGCGGCGCCGCCGGCGGGGGCGCCGCTGCCGCAGCGGCGGCTGCTCGTGGTGCTGGTGCATGGCCGCCCGCCCAGCGCAGGCAGCCGGCCGGGGGTGCCGCGGCCGCGCGTGGGGGTGCCGGGGGGTAGTACTTGACCGGCGAGCCGAGCGCGAGCAGCCGCCGCTCGCCGTCCACGGGCGGCGCCGCCATCATCGGTTGACCGGCCCGCACCGCCGGCTCCCGCATCCCGCCCCGCTGAGCGTGAGTGACTCGTGCAGGTCAGAGGGTGGGGCGCGCTTTTGAAAAGGCGGCGGGTGCCATCGGTGGAAGGCACAACGGCGGTCGCGCGGCTCTGCCTGGCCGCGTGACGGCGCAGGTGGCGCCGCCGCGAGGCACGCCACACTGCTCCGCCCGCTCTGCGTCACGGTCTGCCGCCTGCCAGCCCGCACGCCCGCCCGCACGCGCCCCACCGCCCGCCCGCCACGGCAGCCCGCGCGCCGCCACCGCTGCGCACGCAGCCGCCCTCGCGCGCCGGCGCCGGCGCGGCGCCGCGCCGCCGCCCCGCTGGCGCCATGGACGCCGCGGCCATACGCAGCGCTGTGCGCGACCAGGCGCGCCTGCTGGGCGCCGGAGCGCCGCCGCCCGCGCCGGCCGACCCGCAGCAGCACGTCTGGACAGCGCAGCAGTGGTGGGAGGCCTTCCAGTTCCTGGTGAGCTGCCGGCCAGCGCCTCCGCAGCTGCTGCGGCCACGGAGCCGACCGCGGCCGTCGCCGGCGCAACCGCTGCGCAACCGCCGCTGCTGCCGCGCCAGTTCATCACGCGCGAGCCGCCCGAGGCCGAGGCGCACCACCAGGACGACCTGCTGTTCTTCGTCAAGTCGGAGTCGCACCCCGCGCGCGCGCCGCCGTTCTTCGTGCGCCGCAAGGCGCGCGCGCTGCCGGCCGAGCTCTGCCTGAGCGGCCGCGACTTTGGCGCCGTCGACTGGCCGCGCAGCGTGCTGCTCAACCTGGTGCTGCAGTGCCAGTACCAGCTCACCGTGGTGGCGTGCGGGTGCGCAGCCGCGCCGTCGGGAGCCGCCGGGCGCTCGCTGCGGCTGGCCGCAGCGCGGCGCGGTCCCAGCGGCGGTCTCCGCGCCCCGCGACGCACGCCCCCGCCGCCGCGCAGGCGCGACGCGCTGCCGCTCGTGGCGGAGGGCGCCGCGTGCGGGCCGGGCAGCGTGACCGTGGCCAAGCCGGTGTACGCGAGCGCGGCAGTGACGGCGGTCAACCTCGACAGCAGCCGCGGCGACGCGGCCGACCCGGTGCCCTGCTACCCGGACGTCTGCTTCGCGGTCGACAACTTTGACGACGCCTTTGGCGAGCTGGTGCGCCGCGGCGGCGCGGCCAGGGCGGGCGCGGGCAGGCGCGGGCGCGGGCGCAGCTTGCGGCAGGGCGCGCGGCGCGTGCGCGACGCGCGCGCCGTGCTGCGCCGCGCCGGGCGCGCGCGCCGCAGGTGCTGGACGATGCGGACCGCTGCTACTGCGTGGTGTTGCAGGCGCTGCTGGACCAGCCGCACGGCGGCGGCGCGCCGGCGCAGGCGGCCGCGGCGGCGCAGCGCGCGGCGCCGCAGGCGGCGGCGGCGGCGGCGCGCACGCTGTTTGCTGGCTACGTGTCGTACGGGCAGATCTGTGACTTTGTGGGCGCGGGCGGCCGCGGGCGCGGCCTGCTGGGCGGGCTGCTGGGGCGCGCGCGGGGCGCCGACAAGGTGGTCATGACCGGGCCGGGCGGCGTGGGGCGCTGCGAGGTCGCGGTCACGCCGCGCGAGGCGCCCGCTGGCGGCGGCGGCGGCGGCGGCGCTGGCGGCGAGGCGGGCGGCGCGGCGCAGCTGGAGCCGGCGCGCAGCACGCCGCCCAAGGGGCTGCTGCAGCGCGCGCGGCTGCTGGCGTCGGGCGTGCAGCAGGCGCTGTCGGACGCTGGCGGCGGCGGCGCTGGCGGCGGGGGCGGCGGGGGCAGCATGATGTGCGCACTCATGCTGATGCGGCTGCCGGCGAGCTTCGTGGCGCGCGAGCTGCTCGACGGCTGGGCGGCGTGACCGGCGGCGAGGAGCCAGTCGCGGTCAAAGCGCAGCCGCTGTAACAGCACGGCCCGGACCCGGAGGCGCCGCCCCGCCCGCGGCGCGCGCGTCTCACTGGCCCGCGCCGTCGGACGCGGCGTCGCAGCCGGGCGGGAAGAAGACCTCAGTCTGGCGGTAGAACGTGTCGCGGATGAGCGGGCGGCGCGCAAACTCGGGCTTGGCGAGGCAGCCGCTCGGCGGCGCAAATGCGAGCCGGCTCGTCGTGAGCTGCCCCGGCGCGAGCCGGCGCTCGTGGGTGGTCATGGTGCGGTTCTGCGTGTCGCGGTGCGTCGCGCTCGCGGCGGGGGCCTTGGGGTCGGGCGCCGGCTCAAACACCAGGTCGTACAGCAGCTGCGGGGCGGGGCGGGGCGCGGGGGCGGGGGCGGGGCGCGGCGGCGGCGACTCGGCGGCGGCCCCGGGGCCGGCCGCGCCGACGGGCGCGCGCGCGTTTGGGGCGTGCCGGCGCCACCGCCGCAGCTTCCGGCAGCCGGCGGGGGCTGGGGCGGCGGCGCCGCGCACCGGGCCGTCCGCCGGCCGCGCCGCCTCGGCCTGCGCGCGCGCGAGCTCGGCGCCGCCCTGCGCGGCGGCCTCGTTGAAGAACTCGATGCCGTTGGCCGTCCACTTGGCCTCGTGCTGCGGCGCCGCGGGCGGGGGTCAGCGGCCGCCGCCAGCGCCGGGCGCAGCGCGGCTGCTGGCGCCAGCGCGCGGCGCGCTGCGGCGGCCGCCTGCGGGCCTGCCCGCGCGCTCGCCGCTTACCGACAGCTGCTCGCGCCACTGCAGCGTGCGCACGGTGTTGGAGAACCTGCGAGGGGCAGGGCGGCGGGGGGCTCAGCACCGGGGGCTCGGCCGCCGCCGCGCGGCCGCGCGCAGCGCACTCGTCGCGCTTGCTGTAGTCCGAGGTGCCGAAGCCCTTCTTCTTCTCCTGCCCGCTGTCCACGTAGCGCCACTTGTCGACGTACTTGTCGCCCTGCTTGTGGCGCACGGCGCGCGGTCAGCGGCCGCTTGCTTCTCCCCCTCCCCTGCCCCCTCGCGGCGGCGGCGCACCTCGGCGATGTACTTGTGCATGTGCTCAAAGAGCGAGCCGCGACCAGCCGGCGTGGCGAACTGCTTACCGAGCCAGCGCTGAGGCAGCGGCTCCTTCGGCGGCAGGCCCAGTGGCTTGCTGCGGGCGGGCGGCACCCACGGTCGTGGGCCTGGCCCCGCCCGGCGAGGCCCCAGCTGCAGGCGGTGGCGCGCTGCGGCGCGCTGCGGCGGCGGCGGCGGCCGCTCGCGCGCGCCGCTCACTCCGGCTCTCCTATGGTGATGTAGCTCGTTTTCGCAAACACTCCCAGCAGCGCCTTCTCGTCGGTGTGGCCGAGATTCATGTTGTTTTGCTGCTCCGGCGCGCGCGCCGCTGTACACGGCTGGTGGCGCTCCCGTGGCCGGGCTGAGAGACGCGAGTGAGTTGCGGGCGGAGCTCTGGAGCTCTCGCGGAGCGCTTACGGGAGCTGGGCGCGGCTCAGCGGCTCGAGCAGCGTGACGACCGCTACAGCCGAGCTCACGGGCAGCTGGGAGCCCCACCCGCCCCGTGCACCGTTGGCGCTCCGGGCTGAGTCCGCCGTCGCCGTTCCGTCCGCTCCGCCGCCGCCGCCGCCACCGCAGCAGCAGCAGCAGCACGCAGCGTGTGTGGTGGCGCCGCCACGCGTGCTGCCGGCGGCCAGGCCACATGCCGCCCCCAGCTCTGCACGCCGCCGGCTGGTCGCAGCGGCCCTGCACGGCGGTCTGCGGCGCGCCCTGGCGCAGGGCGGCAGCGGCGCAGCAGCGTCCGCGCCGCTGCAGCGGCGCGCTCGTGGCCCGTGCAGCGGGGAGCGGCGACGCCGCCGAGCTGCGCCCCCGGCCGGCTGGCGACACGGAGCTGCAGGCGTTTGGTGCCGAGCAGCTCGCTTTTCTCGAGCGCAAGCGAGCTTACAAGGCGGGCGAGCGCGCCACGCCGCTCTGCATGTGCCCCGACTGCGGCGGTAAGGGCACCGTGGTCTGCTGGGAGTGCGGCGGCGCGGGCACCAACGCACGCGACCACGCGATGCTGGGGGACGGCGGCGCCGCGGCGGCGGCCACGGTGCGGCAGCAGACCGGCGTGATCGACGTGAGCTGGTTCCTCATCAAGGGCGGGCCCTGCTTCATCTGCAGGCGCGCGCGCGGCGCGGCGCAGCAGGGAGGCGCAGCGGGGCGGCGCAGCGGGGCGGCGCAGCGGTCCTGCGCGCTGCGTGCTGAGCGCGGCGCGGCGCGCCCGCCCGCCACAGGGGCAAGCCCGAGTGCCCGTGCCGGTCCTGTGAGGGCACCGGAATCAAGGGCTTCGATCTCGCCATGTACTCGGGCGACTGACTGAGCGCCTTGTGCAGGCGCTGGCCGGCTGGCGGGCGCGCCCGGGCTGCTGCAGCGCCAGCGGCCTGCCTGGCTGGCCCGGGCGGGGCGCACGAGCTTGTGATGTCCGGCGTTGCACGCCCACCTGAGCGGAGGCAACCGCGCGCGCCACGCTTCGCGCGACCCGCGCGCCGCCGCTGGAGCTCGCGGGCGACCCCGCCCGTCCCCGGCAGCAGCCCCGCGCCCCAAAAACGCTGCCGCACTGCACCCCCCCCCCTTCCGCCGCCGCCACGTCGCCGCGCGCCACGCCGCCGTGCCGTGGCGTGGCCGCCGCCAGCGCCCGTCAGTCGCGGTAGGCCTCCGGCGGCGTGTCGTAGAGGAAGTGGCGCGTGAGCGGGAAGGGCGCCAGGTCCTCCTGCTGCGCCGCGTCGCGCAGCGCGGGCGGCAGCGCCTGCAGCGCCGCGCGCTTGAGCCGGATCTTGCCCGCCACGTCGGCGACCCAGGCCGCGTGCTCGCGCATCCGCAGCCGGCTGAACTCCTTGGCGCGCGACACAACCTCCGCCTGCTGCGCCGGCGTGCGCGGCGGCGGCGGCGCCTCCGCCGGCGGCACGAGCATGGCGATGACCTTCTGCATCAGCGGGTCCTTCTCGTCAAAGGGCCGCGACTCCATGCGCTGCTTGCTCTTCTTGCCGGCGCCGCCCGCCGCCTTGCCCTTGCCGCCCTTGGCCGGCGCCGCGCCCTTCTTCTTGGCCGCCGCCTTGGCCCCGCGCGCCGGCTGGCAGAGGGGGCCGGCCAGCAGCGCGGGGGCCAGCGCCTCCGCCGCCCGCGGGCGGAGCAGGCCGCGCAGCAGCAGCAGCATCTCAGCCGCCGCTGCCCGCCCGGCCTCGGCCGCGCGGCGCGACGGAGCGCGCCGCCGCCGCTGGCGCGAGGATCGGCGCGCGGGACGTGCGACCGGGCGCCCGCGGCGCGTCAGCGGCGGCGCGCGCGGCGCGCCGATGCTCCTTCGCCGCTGCTGCCGCTGCTGCTGCGGCTTCCCACTGTGCGTGCGTGGGCGGTGCGCGCGGCTGCCGCGGGCGGGGAGGAGAGTCACAGGAGTGCGCAGCCGGCAGCGGCGCGCTGCCATTCGGCGGCGTCCGTCGCTGAACCGCGTCACGCGCCTCGCGCGCGCTTCGCTGCGCCGCCGCGAGCGCGCTCACGCTCGCGCTCGCGCCGCGCCGCGGCCGCCGCGTCGGCGCGCTCCGCCGCCAGCAGCGCCTGCACCTGTCCTAGCGCGTCGCGCAGCCCCGCGCGCAGCGGCGCGAGCGACTCGGGCGGCAGCCGCAGCGCCGCGACGCGGCCCGCGCCGCCCTGGAGCTTGGCGGCCATGGCGTTGAAGTGCACCACGTCCTCCGGCTTGAGCAGGCTGTACACCGCGCCCGCCGCGCCCGCGCGCGCGGTGCGGCCCGCGCGGTGGACGTAGGTCTTTGGGAAGGCCGGGGGGTCGTAGTTGACCACGCAGCCCACGGCCGGGACGTCCATGCCGCGCGCCATGGCGTCCGAGGTCACGAGCACGCGCGCATCGCCGCGGCGGAACGCCGCGAGCGCGGCCGCGCGGCCCGCCGGCGGCAGCAGGCTGCTGTACTCGGCCACGCCCCCGGGCAGGCCCGGCACCGCCGCGAGCAGCAGGTAGAGCCTGGTGGTGACCCGCCGGGGGGGGGGGGGGGCGGGGGCAGGGGCGGGCGTGGGGGCGGGGCGCCGTGCGCTGGGAGGGGGCGCGCCGGCCGGCGGGGCCGCTGGCGCGCGGGCGCGCCGCGCGCTCACCGGTGCGTCGTATCGAGGGACGAGGCGAAGACAATGACCGTGGTGTCCGCCAGGCGGTGCAGCAGGCCGAGCAGCGCGAGCGGCTTGTGCTGCGCCGGCACGACGACCCGGTGCTGCGCGAGCGCCGGCGGCAGCGCGTAGCGGTGGCCCACGCCGGCGAGGCTGATGAAGCGCGGGGCGTGCAGCGCCAGGCGCTGGAGCTTGGCGGGGTCGCGCGTGAGCGTGGCCGACACGACGAGCTTGACCAGCCGCCCCTCGCCGCCGGCGCACCACGGCAGCAGCGGCGGCGCGCACGCGTCGGGCGCGAGCGCCGGCTCCGGCGCCCGCTGCTGCTGCTGCTGCTGCTGCTCACGCGGCTGCGGCGCCCGCTGGCCGCCGCCGCCGCCCGCCGCGGCGAGCACTTGCGGCAGCCAGCCCTGGTAGTCCTGCCGCAGCAGGCGGTCCGCCTCGTCGACGACGAGCCAGCGCAGCCCGGCGAGGCTGAAGCCGGGCGTGGCGGTGAGGTGCGCGATGAGCCGCCCCGGCGTCGCCACGAGCACCTGCGGCCCGCTGCCGGGCCGCCCCGGCGCCGCCGCGAGGCGCGCCGCCTCGGCCGCCACGCCCTCCTGCGCGGCCGCGAGCGCGACCGCGACGCCCGCGGACGCGCCGAGCGGCGACAGCACCGCGGCGACCTGCACCGCGAGGTCCCGCGTCGGCAGCACCACGAGGCCCGCCAGGACGCGGCGCCCGGGCTGCGCGCTGCGCCGCGGGCGGGCGTGCGGGCGGGCGGGCGGGCGGGCGTGGGGCGCGTGGGGCGTGGGCCGCGGCGCGCGCTGCAGCCGCGCGCCGGGGAGGAGGGCCGCCCGTGCGCGCGCACGCACGCGCGCACGCGCGCGCGCGCGCGCACACACACACACACACACACACACACACACACACACACACACACACACACACACACACACACACACACACACACACACACACACACACACACACACACACACACACACACACACACACACACACACACACACACACACACACACACACACACACACACACACACACACACACACACGCGCGCGCGCGCACGCACCCGGCGGCGACGGCGTTGAGCAGGGGCAGCGCGTAGGCGAGCGTCTTGCCGCTGCCCGTGGGCGCGCACACGCACATGTCGTGCGCGGCGCTCGCGCCGCCGGCGAGGCCGCGCCAGACCGCCGCCTGGACGGGGAAGAGCTCGGTGAAGCCCAGGCCCGCCACGCCCGCGGCGAGGCCGGGGCGCAGGCCGCGCACCTCGGACAGCGGCACGCCGCCGCCCGCCGGCACCGCGAGCGGCACGCGCATCCACGGCAGCACCGGCGCGGCGGCGCCAGCGCCGGGCGTGCCAGCGGCGGCGGTCGCGCCCCCCGCCGGCTGCTGCTGCCGGCGCTCCGCCATACCGCGCCGCCGCCGGCCGCCGCTGCTGCCGAGCGCCGCTGCCGCTGCTCAGCGCCGCCGCGCCGCCGCCGACGATGTGGGGAGCTGCCCCTGCCGCCCCTCTCTTCCTCAGGCGGCGGGGCGCCCTGCGGGTCCGCCGGCGCGCGCGGGCGGCGGGCGCGGCGCCGCTGCTGCTGCCGCGGCGGCGGCGGCCCCGGCGGCCGTGCGCTCGCGGGCCGGCGCGCTGGCGAGCACGTGGTGCGTTCGCGGGCTCTGTCGCGGGAGAGGGGGGGAGGAGTCATCGACTGCGGGACGCGCGCTAGTGACCTAGCTGCGCCCGCTCGACGCCCCGCCTGCCCGCGCGGAGCAGCCGCGCGACAGACGTGGTGGTGCGCCAATGCTCCCGCAGCGTCAGCGACGTCGGAGCAGCAGCCCCGCGCCAGCGCTGCGCTGGCGCGACTCCGTGCGGCCATGCCGGCCCCCGGGCGCGTGAGGTGCGCAAGAGCAGGCGGCGATGGGCGTGTTGCCGGCATGGCCAGCTGCGCGCCCGCATGGCCAGCTGCGCGGGGGCCGGCGCGCTGCTGCTGCGGGCGACGATGCCAGGCGCCGCGGGCCGGCTGGCAGGCCGCTGGCAGCGCGATCAGTGCGTGGGCTGCGCGGCGCGCGGGCCTTTCTCACGGCGAGGACGTGACCGATGGCCGGGCATCCGGCGCCCGCCACGGCGCCGTGCGCGGCGCCGGACCGCCGGCGGGCCCCGGACCGCGCAGCGGGGGGCCTTGGCCAGCCGTCCCGCCCGCCGCAGCGGCCCGGCGCGCCGCAGCGGGGGCGGGGCACGGGTTGGCACCGCTGTGGCGGGTCGGTTCCGGCCTCCCACCCACCGCCGCCGGCCGCGCAGGCGCTGAGAGCTGGCGCCATGATTGAAGAGCAGCGCCAGCCGGTGGCGCTGGGGCCGGCGGCGGCGGCGCGGCTGACGTGCGACCAGGTGCGCGGCGGAGCAGCGGCGGCGGCGCGCGGGGCGCGCCGGCGCCGCGCCGCAGGGGCGGCGCCGCGGGCAGCGGCGGCGGCGTGCCGGCGTTGCCGCCTCGCGCGCCCTCGGTGTGCCGCCGGCGTGCGTGCGGCCGCACGGGCGCCCGCCCCGACGGCCGCCGCCGCGGCTCGCGCGCAGGCGCACGGCAAGCTGGACATCGCGATCGCGGACGACGGCGGCGCGGGCACGGTCATCCACGTGCGCGGCCCCGCCGTCGGGCGCATGTCGGACCTCGGCTACGTCTTCGACAAGCTGGGTGAGCGCGGGCGGGCGCAAGCTTACCGCGCCCCGAGCGCGCCGCCGCCGGGCGCGCCGCCGCCGGGCGCGCCGCCGAGCGCGCCGCGCCGCCGCGCGGCTGCAGGCGTGGACATCATCTCCTGCAGCACCATGCCCACGCCCGGCAGCTGCGACATGACGCTCGTGGTCGTGGACCGGCACGACAGCCAGCCCCTCGACGACTGCCTCAAGCAGAGCGTGCGCCAGGGGCTGCGCTCCGTGCTGCAGGGCTGCAGCGGCGAGGGCTGCTGCGAGCACGCGGGCAGCCCGCCGCGCGCGGGCGGCTGCGCCGTGCCGCCACCGACGCCCGTCGCGGCGCCGGCGGCGGCGGCGGCAGAGCAGCAGCAGCAGCAGCAGGAGCAGCAGCTGCCGCCGCTCGGCGCGGCGCGGCAGAGCAGCGGCGGCGGCTTTGCCACCGCTGACAGCAGCAAGCAGCCGCTGCTGCTGGACCTGTGCAGGGCGGGCTCGTCCGAGGCGGCTGGCAAGGCCGTCGGCTGGCAGCCAAGCCAGGCCGGCGCGGCGGCGGCGGCGCAGCAGCAGCAGCTGGAGCAGCTGTTGGAGCAGCAGCAGCAGCCGCTGCAGCGGCTGGAGCAGCAGCAGCAGGCGGCCGGCGGCAGCGAACGCGCCGCGCCGCCGCCGGGGGCAGCAGGCAGGGCAGCGGCAGCCGGCAGCCCACGCCGCGGGTGACGTTTGCAGACCAGGCGGGCGCGGGCGAGGGCGGGAGCAGGGCGAGCGACAATCCGTGCGGCTTCCGGCCGGCTCTGAAGATCGACATCCCCTTTGTGGCAGGCGACGCGGCTGGGCCGGCGCCTGGGTGCCCTGAACGCACCGGCGGGCAGCGCGCGGGCGGCGCCGCGAGCGGCAGCGGCGCCGCGGCGCCGGCGCCCCCGCAGCAGCAGTCGAGGCAGCAGCCGCAGCCGCAGCAGCCGGCGCTGCAGGCCAGCGACCTGGCGCAGCGCCTGCTGCAGCTGGGCCTGCGGCAGCGGCCGCCGGTGGCGGCCAGCAGCGACAGCGACAGCGACGGCGGCGAGCAGCAGTCGGACCACAGCGGCCAGCTCAGCGCGCGGCGCTGCCGGTGGCTGGGCCCGCTGCCCAGCAGGAGCTGCAACGACCTGGCGGCGCTGGCGCAGCTCGCGGCGCCCAGCGACGAGCCGCCGAGCGGCGCCAGCACGCGGCGCAGCCCGCAGGGAGCCGTCGCGGCGGAGGTCGTCGCGGCGGCGCAGCGGCTGCCCACCAGCGTCGCGGCCGGCGGTCCGGAGCGCAGCTCGCGCAGCGACGAGAGCCTGCACCTCGGCGGCGGCCCGGAGCGCAGCTCGCGCTCCGACAACTCGATGCACCGCGCGCACGCCACGCTCGGCGCGCTGCTGCACAGCATCAACGACGCCGCGGCGCGCGCCGCCGGCGACCGCGCCGTGCCGCCCTCGCCGGCGGTGCACGGCGGCGGCGGCGGCGGCGGCGGCGGCGGCGGCACGCGCCGCAAGCCGCCGGCGCGCACGCCCAGCCGCATCATCCTGTCGCCGGTCGCGCCCGACGGCAGCGGCGACCCGGGCGGCGCGCCCAAGCTCTTCGTGTCCATCCCCAAGGAGAAGGCCCCCAGCGACGAGAAGCGCGCGCGGCGGCCGGTCAAGCGCGCCACGACGTGCGGCACGCTGCTCACGCCCGGCCGCGGCGGCGTGCTGTCGGCGCTGTGGTCGCAGCAGAGCGTCGGGCGGCTCACCTCGGGCGGGGCCAGCCCCAAGGCCGCGGCCGCCGCCGCCGCGGCGGCTGGCATGCCGTACAACGTCGCGGTGGCCGCCGCGCAGCTGCTGGGCAGCCACGGCAACGCGCGCGAGGCGGCCGCGGCGGTCGCGGCCGCGGCGGCGGCGAGCGAGCAGGCGGCTGCGGCGCAGCAGGCGGGGCCGCCGTCGGCCAGCCCGCTGAGCAGCCCGCTGCCGGCGCCGGCGTCGGCGGCGAGCAGCGCGGAGGTGCTGACGTCGCCCGCGGTGGCCACGCCGCGCGGCGTGCCGCCGCTCACGCCGGTGCACCCCGCGGTCGCGGCCGCGGCGGCGGCGGCCATCGCCGTCGCGGCCGAGGCGGCGGGCGAGGCCGCGGCGGCCATGTCGGCGGCCATGTCTGCGGCGGGCGTGATCGAGGAGGGCGACGCGGAGGGCGAGCTGAGCAGCCTCGTGTCGACGGCGTCCGGCGCGAGCGGCGACGCCGCGCTGCTGCTGCGCGCCGACGCCGACGCCGACGGCGGCGAGAGCAGCAGCAGCGAGGAGTGGTGGTGCGGCTCGCTCACCGGGCTCGTCGCGCGGGACATCATGAGCGGCCCGCTGCGCGTGGTGCCCGCCGACACGGACGTCGCGGCGGCGCGCGCGGCGCTGGTGTCGCAGGCGCTGCCGGGCCTGCTCGTTGACCTGGGGCCGGGCGAGGAGCCGGGCTTCCTCACGCGCCGCGACTTTTTCAAGGCCAGCAGCTTCTCCAAGCGCAGCGCGCGGCGCCGCGCGCGCATGACCGTGCGCGACATCATGAGCCACCCCGCGGTCGCGGTCGAGTCGGGGCAGGCAATCGAGCTGTGCGCCGCGGTCATGCAGGAGGCGGGCGTGCAGCGCGCGGTCGTGCGCGACGCCGCCGCGGGCGCGGCCGCGCCGGGGGACCACCTCGCGGGCTACGTGGGCCTGCTGAGCGACGCCGCGATCTTCCGCTGCCTCGGGCTGTACCCCGACGACGACGCGCCGCCGGACGGCGACGACGATGAGCGCGCGGGCGCGGCCGGCCTGCCGCCCGCGGCGCGGCACGCGTCGCTCGCGGCGCGCAGCTCCGCGGACGGCAGCGGGCTCGACACGCCGCTCAGCAGCCGCGCGGCGACGCCCGGCGGCGGCGGCGGCGGCGCGCTCGCGCCGTCGGCGTCCGCGCCGCCCGGCGGCGCGCCGGCGCTGGCGGGCTCGCCCAAGGCGCTGACGCTGCCGGACCTGGTGCTCATGCGCGAGGGCGTGCGCCTCGGCTCGTCGCTCTCCAGCAGCTCCGCCGGGTCCATGGGCTCGCTCGCCGCCGGCGTCATGGCCCGCGCCGGCAGCGGCGGCGCGCCGGGCGCCGACGGCGGCGCCGGCAGCGCCGCCGGCACGGGCAGCAGCGCCGGCGGCACCGGCGGCAGCGCCGCCGGCGGCGCGCCCGACGCGCTGAGCCGCTACCGCACCGCCGCGAGCCTGTGGGAGGTGGACATGCGCGAGATGGAGCTGCTGCGCCGCATCGGCGAGGGCAGCTTCGGGGAGGTCATGCTCGCAAACTACAGGGGCACCAAGGCGCGGCGGCGGCGGCGGCGGCGGTGGCGGCGGCGGCGGCGGCGGGGCGGCGCGGCGCGCGAGCGGGGGCAGCGCAGCGGCGGGGCCGCCGGCCGGCCGGCGGCAACCAGCGCGCGCACCCGGCCCGGCCTGACGCCCGCGCGGCGCGCAGGTGGCGGTGAAGCGGCTGCGCGTGCTGGACATCGACGACGCGCCCGCGCCCGGGTCGGGCGGCGGCAGCAGCGGCGCGAGCAGCAGCGCCGGCGGCTCGCGCGGCGCCGGCGGCGGCAGCCAGGCGGCGTTCCGGCAGTTTTTCGAGCGCGAGATCGCCATCCTCGCGAGCATCCGGCACCCCAACGTCGTCAACTTCATCGGCGCGTGCCACACGCCGGGGCAGCGCTGCCTCGTGACCGAGTACTGCGCGCGCGGCTCGCTGGACCAGGTCCTGCACAAGTCGGGTGCGCCGCTGCGCCGCGCCGCGGGCCCGCCGCCGCCGCCGGCGGCGTTTGCTTGCTCGCTCTGTGCGCTCGCGCGCTACGCCCGCTCCCCACGCGCGCCGCGCCCGCTGCCCCCCACCCTCACGCCCGGCCGCGCGCGCGCGCGCAGGCCTGGCGCTGGACCTGCCCAAGCGCGTGGAGTTTGCGATGGACGTCGCGCGCGGCATGGCCTGCCTGCACGCGCAGCGGCCCATCATCATCCACCGCGACCTCAAGACCGCCAACCTGCTCGTCAGCGCGCGCTTCGAGGTCAAGGTCGCAGAGTGAGCGCCGCACGCGGGCGCCGCGCCGCGCCCCGCCCGCCGCCGCCGCCACCGCCCGCGCCGCGGGCTGACGCGCCGCCGCCGCCGCGCCGCTGCCGCCTCCCCACGCGCAGCTTCGGGCTGTCGCGCATCAAGGACGCCAGCCACGTGAGGCCGCGCGCGCCACGCCGCGGCGCCGCGGCGCGGCTGGGCGCGCGGCGCGCGCGCTCGCGCCCGCCGCCGCGCCCGGCAGCCCGCCCGCTCACGCGCCCGCCGCGCGCGCGCCGCGCAGCTGCAAGTGTCGCGCGCGGGGCTGGAGGGCACGATCGAGTACTGCGCCCCCGAGGTGCTGCGCGGCGAGCCCTACACCGAGCGCTGCGACGTCTACAGCTTTGGCGTCGTGCTCTGGTGCGCGCCCCGCCCACCACCGGCCCCGCCGCGCCGCGCCAGCAGCGCCGCGCCTGCAGCGCCGCGCCCGCAGCGCCGCGCCCGCAGCGCCGCGCCCGCAGCGCCGCCCCGCGCGCGCCGCGTCGACGCCGGCGCCGCGCCGCGCCCGCCTCCCGCAGGGAGCTGCTCACGCGCGCACGGCCGTACTCTGACGCCGACGTGCCTGTGTTTCTGCTCATGGTCAACATCGGCAACGGCTCGCTCGCGCTGCCCGACCTCCCGCCGGACGCGGCCACGCCCGGCCTGCGCGCGCTCACGGCGCGCTGCCTCGCGTTTGCCGCGGCTGACCGGCCCGAGTTCAGGGAGGTGCTCGCCGCGCTGGAGGCGGAGTACCGCGCGCTGCGCGCCGCGCAGCCCCGCGCCGGCAGCGGCGCGTCGTCGGCGCGCGGCGCCGGCGCGCCGCCGCTCGTCGCCCAGCAGGCGCCGCAGCAGGCGGGCGGCGGCGGGGTGCCGCGCTGCGACTCGGCGTCGTCCATGGGCGTGCACGCGTCGCCGCGCGTGGCGGCGGGCAGCCCCGACACGCAGTCGCCAGCGGGCAGCGCCGGGCACGGCTCGGGCACGGGGCACGCCGAGGCCGCGGCGTACGCGGCGGCGGTGCAGCAGCACGAGGCGCTGCTGATGCAGCAGCAGCAGCAGCAGCAGCAGCAGTTTTACGGCCAGCAGGCGGTGCTCGCGTTTGCGCCGCAGCAGCTCGCGCAGCAGCAGCAGGGCCAGGCGGGGCGCCACCGGCTCAGCCAGGCGGACAGCCTCTCGTCCTGCGGCGGTGGCGCGCCGCTGCTGGGCGTGCCGCTGGGCGTGCTGCTGGAGCAGCAGCAGCTCTACCAGCAGCCGTATCAGCAGCAGCAGTTCCAGCAGCACCAGCAGCACCATCAGCAGCAGCAGCAGCAGTTCCAGCAGGAGCAGCAGCAGCTGCTGCCGCAGCACATGCTGTCGATGCCGCTGCCGCAGCTGCTCATCCCCCACCAGCATGGCCTCGCCGCGGGGATGAGCTGCGGCATGTCCAGCACCCTGTCCAGCGGCGCGCCGAGCGGCTTCAACAGCCCGCGCGCGTCGCAGCAGCTCGCGGCGGCGGGCGCGTTCCTGCAGGGCGCCGGCAGCGGCGGCAGCAGCGGCGGCGGCAGCGGCGGCAGCGGCGTGTCGGGGCCGGCGTCGCAGGCCGCGCGCGCGCGGCCGGGCGCCGGCGCCGCGGGCGCGGCGCCGCACGGGCGCGGCGCCGCGCCCGGCGCGGCGACGTCGTCCAAGCCGCCGCGGCAGCGCGGCGGCCTCAGCCGCGCGCGGTCGCTGCCGGTGCCCCAGAGCATCTCCTGGCCGCTCGAGGAGGGCGGCGGCGAGGACGAGGACGACGGCGGCGGCCTCGCCGACGCGCTGGGCGCCGAGGACAGCTTCACGTGCAGCAGCAGCGACTTTGGCGGCGGGCCGCAGCCGCAGCTGCGCTGCGTGTCCGCCTACACGCCCTGCGCCAGCGGGCCGCTGTGCATGGTGCTGGACCCCGCCGCCAGCGGCGGCGTGAGCAGCGGCCTGCCGCAGCTCTACTACGCCGCGCCGCAGCAGGTGCTGCTCACGAGCCAGGGGCAGCAGGTGCCCGTGGTCGTCGCGCAGCCCGGCTCGTTCGTGCAGTACGCGCCACAGGCGCACTTCACGGCGGCGCCGGGCGAGGGCCAGGCCCAGGGGCAGCAGCAGCAGCAGCAGCCGCAGCAGCAGCAGTTCTTTGCGGCGCAGCAGCCGCAGTACGTGGTGCTGCAGCAGCAGCAGCCCGCGCCGGCGGCACAGCAGCTGCCCCCAGCGCGCGCGCTGCAGCGCGGCCTCTTCACGCCCAGCCCCACGCCCGGCGGCCTCGCCACGCCGCCGCTGAGCAGCAGCCCCAGCCTGGGGCTCAACCCGCTGGCGGTCATGGCCGCGGCGGGCGCGGCGGCGGCGGCGGCGCGGCGCGAGGGCAGCGCCAGCGGCACCGCCTCGCCCAGCCACGCGCACGCCGGCGGCTTCAGCCTGCACCGCCGCAGCAGCAGCCAGGGCGGCTCGCGCGGCGTGCCGCCGCTGCAGCTGCTGCAGCTGGGCGACCCGGGCTCGCCGACGCCGCTGTCGGCGCGCGGCGGCGCCGACTCGGGCTGCAGCACGCCCATGCTGGGCGGCGGCGGCCCGGTCGCGCCGGCACTGCTGCTGCAGCGCCTGGACAGCCTCAACCGCAGCGGCAGCGCCAGCCCGCGCAGCGGCAGCGTGCACGTGCTGCCGTCGCCCGTGCTGCACAGCGAGGGCTCGGGCCAGCTCGTCGGGGTGTTCGTGGGCGTCGTGCCGGGGCCGCCCTCGGGCGGCGGCTCGCCCCTGGGCGCGCCGCTGGCGCCCGGCGGCGGCCACTCGGGCGCGCACCGCCACGCGAGCAGCCGGCTGGCGATCCAGGGCTCGTACGAGCTGCCGCCCGGCGGCCAGCTGGGCGCGGCGCCCGCGCCGGCTGGCAGCGGCGCCTACAGCAGCGGCGCGCCGGGCGACGCGGCGGCTGGCTACCCGCCGCCGCCGCCGCACCTGCAGCCCAACCGGCGCCCGCCCAGCCTGCTGCGCATCGACAGCAGGGACCGCGACCGCTCGGTCAGCCCCTTTGCGGTCGCGGCGCACGGCGACGGCGGCGGCCAGCTCGGCGCGGCGGCGCCCGCGGGCGTGGGCCGCTCGCCGTTCGCGGCGGCGGCGGGCAGCGCGCCGTCGCCGTTTGCGCCGGCTGCTCACGCGGGCAGCAGCGGCGGCGCGCGCACGGCGTCGCCCTTTGCCGCGGCCTCCGGCGCGCCGTCGCGCACAGCGTCGCCCTTTGCCGCAGCCTCTGGCGCGCCCTCTCGCACGGCGTCGCCCTTTGTCGCGGCCTCCGGCGCGCCGTCGCGCACGGCGTCGCCCTTTGCCGCGGCGTCTGGCGCCGGCAGCGCGGCGCTGTCGCCGTTTGCGGCGGCGGCGTCCGCGGGCGCCGATGCGGCGTCCAGCATGGGCGCCAGCGACGCGGCGGGCGGCTCGTCAGCCCCTCGCTGCGCCGCCGCAAGCCCCTTCGCGGCGGCGGCGGCGGCGGCGGGCGAGGCCGACCAGGACACGGGCGCCGTGGCGGACGCGTCACCGCGGCAGGAGCTGCCGGAGCGGGGCGCCAGCGCCGGCGGCGGCAGGGGCAGCAAGCCTGGAGTGAGCCCGTTTGCGCTCCAGCAGGCGGCGGGCGGGGGCGCACCGTAGGGCACGCCGCGCGGCGGCTGGGATGAGCTGTGTGGTGGTGCGGCGCGCGTGCCGCTCGCCAACCCTACGTCTCTGATTGTTTTGCCTTTAAGCACTTGCGGTTCACAAGGCACGGGGGTCTGCACTCCAGCCACAGGCCCTGGTGCGGCGCCAAACGCTGCCGGGACGGGGGCGGTCGGCGCGACGCGCGCCGCCTGTACAGCACGGGGCGGCGCGCCTCCTGGAGCGGCGTGGCGCGGGCGCGCAGGTGCGCGGCCCGGTCGCTGGCCGGCACGGCGGCCCCGGCGGAGGGATCTGGCGCTGGCCTCCGGGCTCGGCGCGCCTGAGCCAAGGCGCCCTGCTTGTGCGGGGCGGCGGCGCGAGCGGGGCCGCACTGCACACGCGCGCGCGGCTCGGCAGGCAGCAAGTGTTGCGCGGGCGAGGGTCCGAGGGCCCGCGGGGACGGGCGCGCAGGCAGAAAGCAGGGCCTCCGGGCGAGCGGCGGACTGGCATCCTCTTGAGCTTAAGCGGGGCCGCCGCGTGCTCGCCTCGAGCGCGCGCGGCGCGGGAGCGCGTGCGGCGCCGTGACTCGCGGCGGCCGGCGCGTTTGTGGTGGTGGCGAGAAAGCAAGAGCAAGCGTAGGTGTTTGTTTGTTTGTTGCCGCGCGCGCGCCGCCGGGCCCGCGCCGTTGAGTTGACGCGGTGCGCGGCGGCGCGCGCGCAGGCGGGGCCCACGTGTGCGGCCGGGTCCATCTCTTGTTGCTGCGTGTGAGGGCCCGCGCCCGTCGTGCGCGCTTTAGTCAGGCCTCAGGCGTCGATCGGTGCTGCGCGGCCCATCGGTTGCGTCCCCGCTGCAACTGGTCCAGTCCCGCCGACCGCGCGAACCCAGGCAGGCAAGCCGCTCGCGCCATGCAGCAGCAGCTCGCAGCGCGGGGCCGGGCAGCAGCGGCGGCGGCGCCCGCCGCTCGCCGCGGGCGCGGGGCACGGCCGCGCTGCGGCGTGGTGCCCTTGGCGTCCATCTGCGCGCGCTGGACCCTCGACGCCCGGTGAGCCGCGCTGGCAGCGCGGCAGCGGCGCGCTGGCAGCGCGCAGCAGCAGCGTCCGCCGCCGCCGGCGAGCGAGCCCTCCCCATGCACGCAGGTACGGGCAGAAGGCGGAGGCGACGGCGCTGCTGCAGGAGTGGGTGGCCCGCATCGGCAGCCAGGCGGGGCTGACGCCGCAGAACACGCGGCTCTCGGGCGGCTGCCTCGGCGCGCCGGAGTCGCGGCTCGAGGTGCGGCGCGCGGCGGCGCGCCGATGCAGCGCGCCGACGCCCCGCGCGCCCCGATGTCGCCGCGCGGCCGCCCGGCGCCGCAGATGGAGGTCACGCTCGACTCGCTGGCGGCGTGGGAGGCGTTCCTGGCAGCGCTGCCGATGGACGAGCACCGCGCGTGGGGCCAGCGCCTGGCGGGCGTGGTCGTGGACGGCAGCCCCGCCTGGGTCGTGCACCGCACGATCCCAGTGCTGCCGCCGCAGGGCGCGGCCGCAGGGCGCGTGGTCGCGGCGGGGGCCGCCGCCGGCGCGGCGCCCGTCGCACCGCCGCGGCTGGTCATCACCGACCAGGTGCGGCGGGGGCACGCGGCGCGCGGCAGCCGCCTCGCACGACGCGCGCACGACTGGCGCGCGCTCGCACGCCGCCGCAGGTGGGCTTGGAGGACATCGCGGCCTGGCAGCAGCAGCTCGCGCAGGCGCCGCAGCAGCAGCCGGCGCCGCCCGAGGCGCCGAGCGAGGCGGGCGAGCCGCCGGCCAAGCGCGACGCGGCGGACCTGCCGCTGGACTGGAAGGGCGAGCCGATGCGCATCAGCCCGGGCGACAAGCTGCCGTTCAAGTTCCTGTGACGAACGTGACCGGCCCCGGGGTGCGAGCAGCGGGGTTGATTGCAGCGCCGGCAAGCTCGGATCCACCAGCCCTGCAATCCAGGCTCCCTCCCTGACCGCTCCACGTTGCGCGCTGCACGCGCACACAGCGCGGCCGCTCTCCGCCGCCGAGCACTCGCTGCCGCCGGTCGCCGGCTGCTCGCTCGCTGCGGCTCCGTCGGAGCGATACCAGCCGCCGTGGCAGCGCCCCGCGCGATGGCGACCGCAGAAGCGGCGCTGGGCAGCCTGGCGGCGGCGGACGCCGCGCTGGCCGACCTCGTGGCGGGCCTGGGCGGCGCCGGCGCGGGCGGCAGTGACGTGCCCGGTGCGTGGGTACGGTTGGGGATCGCGTGGGCGCCCTGCCCCGCTCGCGTCTGCGCGCCGCCCGCCAGCGCGGCCCCGGCAGCAGCGGCGAACGCCGCGCCCCGCGATCGCTGGCCGCTGAGCGCCCCGGCGCCGCCCACCCCCGGCTCTCCAGCTGCAGGCAAGGCTGCAGAGTTCATGGACGCGGTGGCGGGCGTGCAGCGCTTCCTCAGCGACTTTGGCGCCGCGCCGCCGCGGAGCAGGCAGGCGGCGCTGGAGCGCGACGTGGCGGCGCTCGAGCGCGAGCTCGCCCGCGCGGTGCGGCTCGCGCCGCGCGGCCTGCGTCACGGGCCGGCTGCGGCCGCGCGCCTCGCGGCGCGGGCGGCGACTGGCGCGCCCCGCCGCCGTGAGCCCGCGCGCCGCCGCCCGCCGCGGCCGTGGCGCAGACCGCGCTGCTGCGCAAGACTGACTTCTACGTCCAGCAGTGGCACAGCAAGTGCCAGGAGCTGCGCACCAAGCACGAGGCCGCGCTCACAGACCAGG
Organism: Scenedesmus sp. PABB004; assembly: GCA_014905635.1. Classification (NCBI taxonomy): domain Eukaryota; kingdom Viridiplantae; phylum Chlorophyta; class Chlorophyceae; order Sphaeropleales; family Scenedesmaceae; genus Scenedesmus; species Scenedesmus sp. PABB004. The sequence continues at coordinate 1,407,923 of JABVCE010000002.1, forward strand.
TCGGCGCCGCCGCCGCGCCGGTCGCCCGGCCCGAGTGAGGCGCGCGCGCCGACTCCCTCGCACCCCACCCCTCCGCGGGCCCGGCCGTGACGCCGGTGCCCGAGTGCGCGACCCCTGCCCGGCGGCCAGGCCGGCGCCGCCTGCCTCGTGCAGCCAGCCGCCCCTCCCCCAGTGCGCGACGAGCAGCGCACCCCCGCCTGGTGCGGCCGCAGCCGCCGCCGTGCCGGCTGCCTGCCGCCCTGCCAGCTGCGCACCTGCGGCTGCCGATGGGAGCGCAGCTGCCGCAGCTGCCGCGCACCGCCTGTTGGCCCGCGCTCGGCATTCGCACTCGCACGCACGTGCACGCGTGGTCTGTGTGATAAGAACGTTGTAACAAAAGGTTACACACCGGCGCCCCCGCAGATGGCGGAGAGGCCGGCGGCAGGGCAGTCACAGCCCCGCCTCGTCGCCGCCAGCGGCGGCGCGGTCCAGCCTGTCCAGCTGGTCATAGGCGCAGGCGAGCGCCGACACGCACGCGACGCTCAGCAGGCCGCCCGCGAGCGTGTCAGACACCCAGTGAGCGTCCAAGAGCACGCGGCCCGCCGCCGTGGTGCCCCACGCGGCGGCCCACACCGCCAGGCCGGCGGCGTCGAGCCTGCGCAGCGCCGCTGCCGCGGCGCTGTCGCCGCCGCCGCCGCCGGCCGCCTGGTCGCGCTCTGCCCACAGGTTCAGCGCCAGCGGCAGCAGGACCGCGACGAGCGCGCCCACGACAAAGACGGCCGCCGCCGTGTGGCCGCTGGGAAACGAGAAGCTGTGGTGCAGCACCGCGCTCGGGCGCGACCGGTGAAAGGCCTCCTTGAGCGTGGCGACGAGCGGCGGGTCGCCCCGCCCGAGCAGCGGGCCGCACAAGGCCGCGTACGCCGCCCACGCGAGCGCCACGCGGGGCGCGGCGCGGCGCGGCGCGGCCGCGAGCGCGGCCCCGCTCGCCGCCGCCCAGCCGGCGACGCCCGCGACGATGGCCGCGTCGCTCAGCGCCTCGCCCAGCAGCGCGCGTGTGCCGGCGTCGACGCCGGCCACCGCCGCATGCGCCGCGGCGTCGAGCTGCAAGAGCGCCGACGCCGCGCCGGGCGCGGCCGACGCCGCCGGCAGCGCGCCGTCCGCGGCCTGCGCGGCGCCGGCGTCGGCCAGCAGGCCCCGAGCGCCGCCGCCGGGCCGTCACCGCCGAAGACCAGGGCGGCGATGAGCGAGAAGCCGGCCAGCGCGGCCGCGCCGGTCGTCGGGCTGGCCGCCAGCGCCTGCGCACCGCTCTGTCTGCGATGAGGTGGCGCTGCACGCCTCCCCGCCGGCGGCGCTGCGCGGCTCGCCGCCGGCCGCACGTCGCGGCGCTGGCCGCGCCGGGACAGCGCGGCGCCGCCCGGCCACGCGCGCCGCGCTGCCGCCTGCATGCTGATGTAGAGGGCGAGATGCGCAGGAGCTGGCGCGCGCGGCGGGCGGAGTGCGTGGGTGTGCGCGCCGCGCGATCGCGCGGCGCGGCGGCGCTGGCGGAATTGTCCTCTCTGATGCGATTTGCGCGAAACGCCGACGCGAAAACCCGAGTCGGAGCGACCTGCCTCACTGCGACGATGCGAGGGAGTGGCGCGCCCTGCGCGGGCGCCGGCGGTCCAGGCCGGCCGCTTGCGCCGCCGCCGCGGCGCAGCGCGCCGAGCTGAACCCGCCCGCCAGCTCGCCCCCACATCGCGCTGGCCCGCCGGCGCGCACACGCACAACGGAGCAGCAGCAGCAGCAGCAGCACCGCCCACCACCGGCAGCAGCGGCCCCCCTCTCGCCGCCAGCGCGCCCGCCGCCGCCTCGCCTGGCGCGTTCCCAGCGTCTCCGCGCCCGGCTGGCGTCGTAAAAGTGCCAATGAGCGGCCGCTAGAGCCCGCACGGCCGCCATGCTGGCAGCAGCGGGCCGGCGCGGCGCGTCCGCAGCGGCGGCCGCGGCGGCAGCGCTGTGAGCGGCGCCCCGGGCCGGCCGGCCGCGGACCTGGCGCGCCCGGAGGTCCTCCGCCTCACCTCACGCGCGCGCGCCGCGCCGCCGCCCCCGCCGCGCGCAGCCGCGGCCTGCGCACGAGCGCGGCCGCGCCCGCGCCGACCACGGCGCCGCCGCAGCACCTGGAGCACGCCGAGGTCGTCATCGCCCTGGGCAGCAACCAGGTGCGGCGCGGTGCGCAGGCCGGGCCTGCTGGCGGGCGCGCGTGGGCACGGGCGCCGCCGCGCTAGCGCCGAGCCGGCCACGCCGCGCACCCCTCGCAGGGCAACCGCGTCGACAGCCTGCTGGACGCGCTCGCCGCACTCACGCAGCACGCGATCGAGGTGCGCGCAGGGACGGGGGCGCGTGTGGTGGCCGCCAGGTGGCGGTGGGAGGGAGAGGGGCTTTGGCTTGCGCGCACAACTGGCGGTGGGCACAGCGCCTGCCGCCGCCGCCGCCGCCGCCGCCGCCGCCGCCGCCGCCGCCGTCGCCGCGTCCCCACGCGCCCGCACCGCGCGCGCCGCCGCCACGCGCGTGCCAGGTGCTGCGCGTGTCGCTGCTGTACGAGACGGCGCCGATGTACGTGAGCGAGCAGGCGCCCTTCCTCAACGCCGCCGTGCTCGGCCGCACCGACCTCTCGCCGCTGCAGCTGCTGTACCATCTGAAGCAGATCGAGAAGCAGGCCGGTGCGGCGGCGCCCCGCCCCGCACGCAGCAAGCGCCGGGCGCCGGGCGCCGTGCGCCGTGCGCCGGGCGCCGCCGCCGCCGCCGGCCCACGCCGCCGCGCCGGCGCTGCGCAGGCCGGGATCTCGTCACGGGGCGGCGCCACGGCCCGCGGCCGCTCGACCTGGACATCATCTTTTACGGCCACAACGACATGTCGCACGAGGCGCTGCGCATCCCACACATCAGGTGCCGCGAACGCAGCCGCAGCCGGCAAACAGCTGCCCGGCAGCGGGCAGGCGGCGCGGGCGCTCGGGCCGCTGCGCCGCCGCCCCGACACGCTGCCGCCGCCGCCGCCACCGCCGCCCCGACGCGCCGCCACCGCCGCGGCGCCGCCGCCACCGGCGCGCAGCTGGCAGGACCGCGCATTTGTCAAGGCGCCCATGGCCGACCTGCTGCTGCCGGAGGACATCCAGCGCGGCTACGTCGCGGAGCCGGCGCCGGGCGCGTCGGTGGTCGACCGGCTGCTGCAGGCGGTGCAGCAGTGGGAGGGCGAGGGCGGCGAGGCGCAGGCGCGTGCGCCGCGCGCCGGCCGCGGCGGCGCGCCGCTCGGCGGGTCGCGGGTGGGCGCCCACGCGCGCGCCGGCCGCCGCGCCGCAGGTCGGCCAGCCGGGGCTGTGCCGCGTGCTGCCGATTCACCGCCAGATCTGGGAGCTGGGGCACAGCACCCACATCTGCGGCGTGCTCAACGTCACGCCCGACAGCTTCAGCGACGGCGGCCGCTACCTGCCGCCGCGCGCCGGCGCGTCGCCCGCGGGCGTGGTGCACAGCCAGGTCGCGGGCGGCAGCCACGCCGGCGGCGGCGCGCTGCCGCAGCAGCCGCCGCAGCAGCCGCCGCCGGAGCAGCAGCGGCAGGAGCAGCAGCCGGCGCAGGCGCAGGGCGCGGCGCCGCAGCCGGCGGCGGCCGCCGCCGCGCCGCCAGGGCCGGCCGCGGGCGGGGGCGGCGCGCCGCCGGCGCCGGGGCCGCTGGCGGCCGGCTACCCGGCCAGCGTGACCGGCAGCGCCGACGTCGACGTGGCCGGCGCGGTGGAGGCGGCGCGCGCGATGGCGCGCGCCGGCGCCGCGATGATCGACGTCGGCGGCCAGTCCACGCGCCCGGGCTCGGCGCGGCTGGGCAGCGAGGAGGAGCTCGCGCGGGTCATCCCCGTCATACGGTGCGCCCGGGGGGGGGGGGGGGGGGGGGGGGGCGGGCGGGGCGGGCGAGTGCGTGGTGCTCGACGCCGGCCTCGCACCCGCCGCCGCAGGGCGCTGCGCGAGGACTCGGAGCTGGTGCACCTGCCGGTGTCGGTCGACACGTACCACGCGGCCGTGGCCGAGGCGGCGGTCGCGTGCGGGGCGGACATGGTCAACGACGTCACCGGCGGCCGCCACGACCCGCGCATGTTTGCCGCCGCCGCGGCGCTGGGCGTGCCGTACTGCCTGACCCACATGCGCGGCGACCTGGGCACCATGGGCGCGCCGTCGCACACGGCGTACGGCTGCGTGTGGCGCGAGGTCGGCGCGGAGCTGCGCGCGAGCGCCGCCGCGGCGGTCGCGGCGGGCGTGCTGCCCTGGAACCTGGTGCTCGACCCGGGGCTGGGCTTTGCCAAGACGAGCGAGGGCAGCGCCGAGCTGCTGGGCCACCTCGGCGCGATGCGGCGCGAGGTGCTGCGCGGCGTGTGGGGGCGCATGCCGCTGCTCGTCGGGCCCAGCCGCAAGCGCTTCATCGGGAAGCTCACAGGTGCGGGGCGCGGCGGTGCGCGGTGCAGTGGGTGGCGCGGTGCCGCCGCTGACAGCCGACCCGCCGCCCCGCCGCCCGCGCGCGCGCCACCGCCGCGCCGGCCAGGGCGGCACGTGCCGGCGGAGCGCGACCTCGGCACCGCGGCCGCGTGCGTCGCGGCGGTCGCGCAGGGCGCGGACGTGGTGCGCGTGCACAACGTGCCGCTCGTGGCAGAGGCGCTGCGCGTCGCCGACGGCGTGCTGCGCGGCGCGTGGCCAGTGCTCGAGCCCTGAAGCGCGGCGGTGCTGCGCCGCCCGGCGCGTGACGCCGCCGCGCCCTGGCCCTCTATCGACACTCTCGTTTCACACCCCGCCGCGCACAGCCCGCGGCAAGGCCAATTGCAACGACCAGGCTGCGCCGTGCGGCGGCCGGCGCCAGCCCCGATCGAGTTTTGCGCAGCTGCAGCCCGTCGCGTGCGATGCCGGAGCTGCCAGAAGTGGAGGCGGCCCGGAAGCTGGTGGCCACGCACGCCGTGGGCCGCACCATCACCGCCGTGGCGGCGCTCGACGATGCCAGTGCGTGGCGGCGCTCGACGATGCCTGCAGCCGCGCACGAGCAGCCGCGCACGAGCTGCCGCGCAACCTCCCTGACCTTGCAGCACCCACCGCCGTGCCCCAGAAGCGCGCCGCGAGCGCCGCCGCGCCGCGCCACCTCCGCACGCCGCCGCTGCCACGTCGCTGCCACACACGCCCGCGCGCCGCCGCTGCTCCCCACGCCCCACACACACGCGCACTCACGCACACTTACACACACGTCCGCTGCGCGGCCCGCAGAGATTTTCTGCGGCGCCACGCCGTCGCAGCTCGCCGACGCGCTGACGGGCAAGCGGCTGGCCGCGGCCGGGCGCAAGGGCAAGCAGGCGTGGCTGGCGCTGGCGGGCGGCGGCGGGCTGCTCATGCACTTTGGCATGACCGGCTTCATCGCGATCAAGGAGATGGCCAGCGGCCGGGTGCACTCGGTCGCGTACGAAAAGTGAGGATGAGTGAGCCGCGTGCGACGCTGGGCGTGCGCGCCGCGCGCCCCCGCCCCGCCCCGCTGACCCGGCGGCGCGCGTGCGCGCTGCAGCGCGCCGCAGGGCGATGGCGCCGCGTGGCCGCCGCGCTTCCACAAGCTGCTGCTGCGCCTCGGCCCCGCCGGCGGCGGCGCCGCCGACGTGGAGCTCGCGTACTGCGACGCGCGGCGCTTCGGCAAGCTGCAGCTCGTGCAGGCGGGCGACCCCGCCGCGAGCGAGTCCGTCGCAAAGCTGGGCTTTGACCCGCTGCTCGCGATGCCGCCGCTGGAGGAGTTTCGCGCGCTGCTCGCGCGCCGCCGCAGCGCACGGCTCAAGCCGCTGCTGCTGGACCAGGTGGGCTGGCGCGGGCGGGACGAGCGGGCGGCGCGCGCATGCCTGCGCGCGACCGACTCGCTGCCGCCGCCGCCGCCGCCGCCGCCGTCGCCGCCGCCGCCGCGCCAGGCCTTCTGCGCGGGCGTGGGAAACTGGTTGGCCGACGAGGTGCTGTGGGCCGCGCGGCTGCACCCCGAGCAGCCCGTCGCGGCGCTCGGCGCCGAGCACGTCGTGGCGCTGCACGCCGCGCTGCGCGACGTGGTCGCCACCGCGGTGGCCGTCGACGCGGGTGCGGCGCCGCGGGCCGCGCGGTCCGCGGGAGCGCGCCGGCGATGGTCGCCGCCGACGGCCGCCGCCGCCGCCGGCTCCGCCGCCGGGGCCCCCGCGCAGATTCGGCGCGCTTCCCCGCGGACTGGATGTTCCACGTGCGCTGGGGCAAGCAGGCCGGCAAGCTGGCCGGGCACGCTATCGACCACATCACCGTCGGGTCGCGCACCTCGTGCTTCGTGCCGGCGCTGCAGAAGCTCGTGGGCGGGTGCGGCGGCGGCGGAGGGGGATGCGGCCCGCGCGTGCCGCGCGCGCCAGGCGCCCCGCGACCACCCACACGCGCAGCGCCGCGCCGCGCGCAGGGGCGGGGCCGCCGCGGCGGCCAAGCCCATGGCCGCCGGCGGCCGCGGGCGCGCCAAGCCGACGGCGGCGGCCGCGGCCAGCAGCGACGACGGCGAGGCCAGCGACAGCGGCAGCGGCAGCAGCAGCGACGACGGCGAGGAGGGCAGCAGCGGCGGCGGCAGCGGCAGCGACGCTGAGGAGGTGGCTCCCGCGCCGCGCGTGAGGCGCGGCGCGCGCGGTGGCGCCGCCGCGCGCGGCGGCGGCGTTGCCAAGCGCGGGCGGGCGGGTGCCAGCGGCGGGCGCGAGGACAACGGCGGCGCTGCCAAGCGCGCGCGCGTTGCGCCCCCGCGCGATCGCGCGGCGCGGCGGCGCTGGCGGAATTGTCCTCTCTGATGCGATTTGCGCGAAACGCCGACGCGAAAACCCGAGTCGGAGCGACCTGCCTCACTGCGACGATGCGAGGGAGTGGCGCGCGCCCAGGGCCGCCGCGCCGCGGTCCCCGGCGGCCGGCAGGGTGGCGTACCAGGCCAGCCCAGCGGCCTGGGCGTCGCGGTGGTGGGCCGGCCCGGTGGTGATGCGCAGCGCGCCGCCCCGCGACTGAATCAAGCTCGCCGGCTCGAGGCGCACCCGCCGGGGCATCGAGCTGCGGGCAGGGCTGCGGGCGCGGCGTGAGACGCGCGCGTGCAACGGCCCGCCGCCGACCACTGCCGCGCGCCTCTGCAGCAGCATCGTGCCCGCGCGGCGGCGTGCCGCGGGGGGCGCGCCGCTGGGTGCTGCTCGGTCCTGCGGGGCGCGCGGCGGGGCGCGCGGCGCGCGGCGTGGCGCGTGCGCGTGCGCGGGTGCACGGCGGCGCGGCGCCGCCGCCGCCGCGCCCCTTGCCCCAGCCGCACGGGGGCCCGCCGCACCAGTGCCTGATTACGTCTGACCCGCAGACCAGGCCGCTCTGACGGGGCGTGCGGCGAGCGGGGCGCGCGGGGAAGGCCGGTCCACGCGCACCGCTGCTGTCGCTCCTGCGGGCGCCGGCAGGCGGCGGGCGGGCGCGATCATGGCGGCATGACACCGACCATGGCGGCACGGGGAATCTGGCAGCCGCTGGGCGCCCGGGCGGCCGCGGGGGGGAGGGCCTGCTCAAGCCCCCCTGGCCCCCCCACGCAGCCCCTGCCCGCCCGTGCCCGGGGCGCACCTCAGCGGCTTGCCAGCGGTCACCGAAGGCTCTGCAGCGGCTGGGCGGGCCGAGCCGGAGCCTTCTGCAAAAAAATCCAGCAGGGGTTCAGCGCAGACCTCGCCGATTTTTCGCTCTCTCCGCCAATAAATTCGTCGTCGCTCTGCGCTCCTCTCTCTCTCCCCCCGGCCCGCACGCCTCCCCGCCCGCTGGGCGACCCCACGCGCCCCCCAGGCGACGCGGCGAGGGCGCCCGCCTCCCGGCGGGCGCCCAGACCCGCGCCTGGACGGCGCCGGCGCTGCAAGCTCGCCCAGCCGGCCGCCAGGTGTGTGGGGGCGCCGTCCCGACGTCGGGACGGCGCGCGCGGCGCCACGCGCGGCGCGCCGCGGTGGGGGCGGCGCTTTCCCGCCCTTCGCGAAGCACCATCGACCAGGGCGCCCGCCGCGCACCGCGCCGCCCGCCGGACTCACGCCCGCCATCCCGCACGTCCGTCGGCGCGCCCCGCAGGCCGCGCCAGAGCGACGCTTCGCCCCCCCGCCTCCCCCCTGATCGGCCTGGCCTGGCCGCCCGCCGGGGCTCTCATCGCCCGACGGGGATCGACGAGAACATGTTGGGGCTGGAGGTGCGCGCCGGACGCGGGCCGCCCTGCAGCAGCGCCCGCACCGCGCTGTCCCTCACCACCCCGCCTGTCCGCGCGCCCGCAGGCCCGCCCCGCCCAAACCTTGAACACACGGTGCCCCTGAGGGAACCCACCGTTGGTGGCGCGCCCTTGCTTGCAAGGGATCAGCGCTAGCCAGGGTGCGCACACAAACCCAGCCGGTTCTGCCGGTTTGAGTTCTGCCAGGTTCTGCCAACGTTTTGCCAGCCGGGGGCCGGCGCACAAACCGGCAGAACTCCTAGTTTTGCCAGCGGTGACGCGGGGCATCGGCACTGGCAGTGCGCGGCGCACGGGCCACAGCACGGCCAGTAGCGGCCCCCAGACACTGTCAGCGACCTGATCAATTGCTCCAGCGGCCGTTCTGGCCGGGGCGCCGGCCCGATCAGCCATGGCGGACAGCACCGATGATGGCGCGGGCTCGGTGGAGCAGCAGCAGGCAGCTCGCGGCAAGGGCGGAAGGCCGCCCCACCCCATTCGATAGCAGCGCAGCTGCAGCGGCAGGGCAAGCGCCTGCTGCTGCCGCCCCCGGCTGCTGGTGGGGCGCCGCTGATGACCGAGCAGCAGGCCCTGCTGCTGCTGCACCAGCTTTCTTTGCCGCAGCAGCCGCCGCCGCTGCCGGAGCAGCCGCCGCCGCCGCCGCCGGACGGGCTGGAAGGGTTGGGCGGGCCGCCGCCCGCCGAGTAACGAGTTCTGCCAGTTCTGCCCCGGTTTTGCCAGTTCTGCCAGCGCCCCGGCGAGTTTCGAGTTTTGCCAGAGCCTCGGGGGGTTTGTGTGCGCACCCTGGCGCTAGCGTTTGTCCGGCCGCTGGCAGGCCGTGTAACGCTGAACCCACGCCATTGCAGAACGATCGCTGGGCCGCCGGGACGCGCGGTTCGTGGCAGCAGGCCGCGAATCCTCGCTGCCAACCGAGGAGTTTGCGGGCCCTGCGTTCGCGCCGCCCCGGCGCCCGATCGCGGCGCGGCGCGGCGCTCCAGCCTTGCCCAGCCGGTGATTGATCAGACGCGGCCGCGGCTGGGCCGGCGCACCGCAGCGGCGACAACGCATCAGCGCAGTTCCCGCCATCGACTGCCGCCGCGCGCGCGGCGAGCGCAGGCGCCTTCCCGCCATCGCTCCTGCCATGTCGTGCGTGATCGCGCCTCGCTGTGCCGCGGCCGTGCCGTCGCGGCGCAGCGGCAGCGCTGCGACGGCGTCGGCCGCCCGGGCGGGCGGGCTGCTGCTGGTGTCGGGCCTTGCCTCGCTCGCCGCGCTGCTCCTCGTCGCCCTGCACGACGCCAGCGCGCTCGTGGAGGCGAGCCTGGCGCGCGCGAGCGCCGGCGGCGACGCCGCGGCCGCCGCCGGCGCGGCGGCCACGTGGCACGCGTGGCACGCCGGCGTCGCGCCGCGCCTGCCCGCCTGCGCGCGCGGCCACGGCGGCCTGCCCGCCGGCGCCGACGGCGACGCGGCGGCGCTCGCGGCGACGGGCGCGGCGCAGCAGGCGTACCTCGACGCCGTCCTGAGCCTCGGGCGCGGCCTGCTCGGCGTGCAGGGCGGCGCGCCGCGGGCCGCGCCCGGCGGCGCGCGCGCGGCGCTGTGCGTGTCGCGCCCCTTCTCGGCGGGCCTGGCGGCGCTGCTGCGCCTGCTGCGCGCGCACGGGCTGCGCCTGCCGGCCGCGGCGCTCGCCGCGCACGCGGGCGACGCGGGCCTCGCGGCGCTGCTGCTGACGCCGCACGCGCTCGCGGCCGCGCTGCTGGCGGCCGTGCTGCAGGCGCCGCGCGGCGCCGCCGCCACGCGCGCGCTCGGCGGCCGGCAGCAGGCGTGGCTGCTGGCGGCGGCCAAGCTCCTGCCGGCGGCGGCCGCGGTCCTGGGCGCGGCGGCGGGCTGGGCCGGCCTGCTGCGCATGCACCCGACCGGCAGCGGCGCGCACCTGCTGCTGCAGCACTGGAGCGGCCCGCTGCTCGCTGGCGCGCTGACGCTGCTGAGCGAGGTGCGCTGCGGCGACGCCGCCGCCGCGCGAGGCGCGCCCGTGCGCCGCGGCCGGCCGCCCGCCCGCTCCTTCAGCGCCCGCCTCGTTAACTCTTCCGCGCGCCGCCCGCAGGCCTCGCTGCCCGCTAAGCTGGCCATCGCCACCGCGCACTGGCTGCTGTCCGCGGCGGTGCTAGCGCTCGGCGCCGCCACAGGCGCCGCGGGCAGCGACGCGGCCGCGGCGGCGGGGCCGCGCGCGCCTGGCCTGGAGCTGGGCATGCAGGCACTGCAGTCGCTGGTGGCCCTGCTGCTGCTGGACGTGCTGCTCTGCCCTGTCCTTGCTGTCGCGCAGCAGCTGCAGCAGCAGCAGCAGCAGCAGCAGCAGCAGCAGCAGCAGCAGCAGCCGGCAGGCCCCAGCGCGGCCAACGGCAAGGCTGCCGCGCCGCGACAGGAAGCAGTGGCACAGCCGGCGGGCCCCGCGGCGGCGGCCGAGAAGCGCGGCGCTCTGCTGCTGCCGCGCGAGGCGCGCCCCAGCAGCGAGCGCCCCGGCCGCCAGGCGTCTCTGGCGCTCGCGCCCAGCCGCGTCTGCATCAGCGGCAGCAGTGTCTGCACGGGCAGCAGCAGCAGCAGCAGGAGCAGCGGCAGCTGCATCAGCGCTGGGCGCAACACGTCGGCCGAGGACAGCACCGACGTCAGCGCGGAGATGGCGGCGCAGCAGCAGCACGAGCAGCCCGGGGCGCCGGCTGACCTGGACCTGGACGCGCCTTGCCTGCGTGCCTGCGGCGGCGGGCACCGCGGCCAGCGCGACGGGGTGCGGCAGAAGCAGCGGGCGCCCGCCGTCGAGCGCGACGCGGCCGAGCGCAGGGACCAGGGCGCGGCGGGTGGCATCGTGCCAGTCGTGGCGGCGGACGAGGTCGCGGCGGACGAGGCCGCCGCTGCTGCCGCGGCGGAGCGGGGCCCCGGCCTGCTGTCCGCCGCGGCGGCCGGGCTGCCGCACGAGCAGCAGCGCGCCGTCGCCGCGGCGCCCAGGCTGCGCGCGGCGCCCGTCAGCTTTGAGGAGGCGATGGCTGCGTGCGCGCGCGGCGTGCTGCGCGGCCGGTCGCGCCCGGACGTGCCCGGCGCCGCGCTCTACACCTCGCCGCTGGCGCACCACACCCTCGCGCTCAAGGTGTCGCTCGCGCAGGCGCAGCAGAGCCAGGCGGTCGTGGCGCTGCTGACGCAGCACCTGGAGGCGGCGGTCGCCAACGCCGCCGCCGCGACGGCGGACGGCGGGCAGCCGGGCCCGCCGCTGGCGCTGCTGCCGCCCGTGGCTGTGCGGGGCTGCTTCCAGCTGCTGTTGTCGCTCGCGGCCGCGCCGGGCGCCGCCGCGCAGCTGGCGCAGCCCGTGGCGCAGCTGCTGCGCCAGCTGCTCGCGCGGCAGGGGCTGCCGCAGCCGGCACAGGGCGAGCGCACCGTCGGCAGCCCCCGCACGGCGGCGGCAGCGGCGGGGCGGAGCAGCACGTGCGAGGCTGACGCCGGCGAGCTGGGCGCCCGCTTCCTGCTGCAGCTGGACGACCAGGCGCCTGTGCTCGTGACGCGCGACCCGGGCGGCGCATGGGCGGTGGTGGAGCCGGGGGCCGCCGGGGAGCCCGCGCCCGCGTGCTCGGCCGGTTCGGCCAGCGGCGCGTGCTGGCTCGAGCCGTGCTGCCTCGCGCTGGCCCCGCCCGCCGGCGCCACGCACGGCGCCGGCGCGGGCGGCGTGACGGTGTGCGGCCTGCCGCGCGGCGCAGGGCCGGCCGTTCGGCTGCTGCTCGTGCAGGGCGAGCGGCTGGTGGTGGACGAGCTGCACGCGCTGACGGGGCAGGGTGGCGGCGCGGCGGAGCTGCGCCTGGAGGCGTCGCCGCCGCTGCACCTGCTGCGCCCGGGCCCCGCGTCGCTGTTTGTGGTGTCGCCTGCCGCGCCGGCCACCGCGCCGGCGCGGCTGTGGGCGCGCCTGCCGCTCCTGCTGGCCGGCAGCGCCGAGGCGGCGCGCGAGCTGGGCGCCCTGTTTGGTGACATGTGCGGCGAGCTTGCCCAGCTGCTGCGGGGCGCGGGCTTTGACCTCACCGCGGCGGCCCCGGCCGGCGGGCCCCGCGGCCCCGGCGACGGCGCCGCGGGCGCCGCGCTGCGGCGCTGCGTGCACGCCGAGTGCTGGCAGCCCCTGCTGTGGGACTGGCAGCTCGCAGCGGCTGCCACCGACGCGCGCTGCGTGGGCGGCATCGCCGGACTGGCGGCCGCGCTGCGCAGGGCGCCGGGGGCCACGGCGGCGGTGGGTGGCGCGCTGCCGCTGGACGCCGCGCGCGGCGCGGCGCTGTCGGCGCTCAAGCGGCAGCTGGCAGACGGCATTGCCCAGCTCCTCGCCGGCAGGGGCCTGTGGCAGGCAGCGCAGGAGCTCGGGCGCCACCTGCGCGCTGCGCCAGGCGCCGCCACCGGCGGCGGCAGCGGCGGCGGCGGCGGCGGCGAGCCCTTCGCGCGCGCCAGCAGCGCGCCGCCCGGCCCCCTCGTCAACGCCGGCACGCCGCCCGCCGGCGTCGGCAGCCGCCGGGCGAGCCTGCAGCTGGCCGACGCGCACGCCGCAGCGGGCCGCGCCGCGTGGGAGGCGGCCGGCGGCGGCGGGGCCCAGCTCGGCGTTCAGGGCCTGCAGGCCCACCTCACTCAGGACGCGCTGGCCCTGATGCGGCAGCCCCTGCCGGGGCACGGCGCGAGCGGCGGCCCGCAGCCCGCGCAGCTGCAGCGCCTGCGCGACGCCGCGCTGGCGGGCAGCGCGCGGAGCAGCGCCGACAGCGCCGTCAGCGGCGGCTGGCACGCAGCGCGCGGCGAGGTGCAGCGGCAGGTCAGCGACACGAGCGTGCCCAGCCACGCGCACCTGGCGTGCGTGCCGAGCGCGAGTACCAGCAGCAACGCCAGCAGCGCGAGCTGCCCGCTCGCCACGCACAGCGGGGAGCAGCTCAGCCACGCCCTCGCGCTGGCGGCGCCCTCGCTCGAGGGCGCGGGCGGCGCGCCGCCGCGGCCCGCGCTCCAGGCGGCCGGCGCGGCGCCGCGCCAGGGCGGCGACGAGGCGGCGCGGGCGCTCGAGGCGCTTCGGCAGGAGCAGCTGCATTACACGCACTGGCGGCGCGACCCCTGGGCCCGCGGCGGCCAGGGCGCGGCGCAGCCCGGCGCCGGCGAGGCGGGGCTCGGCGGCCCGCAGCGCCGGCGCAGCTTCAGCATCATCCACACCCCGCCGTCCCACCTCGAGGACGGCGCCGCCGCCGGCGGCAGCGCGGAGGCCGGCGGCGGCGCGGACGCGTGGGCGCCACGGGGCGCGCGGCCGCCGCCCGGCGCCCCGGCCGCGGCGCAGGCGTCGGCGGCGGCAGGCAGCGGGCGCGCCAGCCCGGCGCAGCAGCTGCCGGAGCAGCTGGTGCTGGAGCAGCTGCTGCCGCGCCCCGACAGCCGCGCCGCGCCGGACAGCAGCGACAGCGACAGCGGGGCCGCCTTTGTCACGGCCGCGGGCGGCGCGCTGACGGCGGAGGGCCTCGCGCTCGGTGCGGCCGCGGCCTGCGGCACCGCGCCGGCCGCCGGCGCGTCGCCCAGCTGGGACGCGGTCGCGCTGGGGCGCCCCGCCGGCGCGGCGGCGGCCACGGCGCCGCCAGCGCCGCACGGCGGCGCAGCGACCACCCGCGCCCAGGGCGGCGCCCTTGCGGCGGCGTCGCCGCGCTCGCCGCCGCGCGCGCACCACCACCAGCAGCACCACTACCACCAGCACCAGCACCCCGCCATGCCAACGGTGGCCGAGGACGTGCAGCGCCCGGGCGCGCCGCCGCCGCCCGACGGCGGCGGCCACGGCGCCGACGGGCGCTGGCACGTGTTTGACACAGCAGGAGTCGAGGGCTACCACGACCACGGTGCGCCCGCTGCGCCGCGGCGTGCCGGCGCTGCGGCGCCGCAGCGCGCGGCGGCAGCGCGCGGCGGCAGCGCGGTGCGCCCGCGCCCACACGCCCCGCGCACCGGTGCGCTGCCCGCAGACGGCGCGGGCGGGCACACCGCGACGCAGCTCACCTCGGCGCTGACCTCCACCCGCCGCAACAGCGTCAGCACGACGGCCTGGTTTGCCATCCCCACCAACAGCGCCTCGCACGCGCTGCCGCCGACGCCGGGCAGCACGCTGCGCACGCCAGGGCCGGCGCCGGGCTCCGCGCGGCGCCGGCCGCACAGCAGCGGCCGCCACAGCGGCGCCGGCCACTTGTCGGCCGGCCTCACGCCCTCGGCGCTCGGGCTCGCTTCGTCCAGCAGCGCCGGCGCGCACGCGCCGCTGCCGGAGCTGCACGGCCACCACGCGACGCCGAGCCCGCACGCGGGCCACGCGCGCGCCACGCCCGCCACGCCCGGCGGCGGCCCGCGCGCGCCGCCGCTGGCGGCCGGGCCGGGCCACACGCCGCTGCCCAAGCCCGCGGGCGGCAGCAGCGCCGGCTCGACGCCCGGCAGCGGCAGCCGCGGGCAGCGGCGCCAGCTGCTCTTCTCGCCCGTCAAGCCAGCCCCTGTGCGGTCGGCAGCGGGCGGCCCCGCCGGCCCCGCCGGCCCCGCCACCGGCGCGCCCTGGGGCAGCGCGCAGGGGCTGGCGGGCGCCGGCGCGGCCGCGCCGCAGGTGGCGCTGCCGCGGGTGCCCAGCAGGGGCAGCCTGGCGCACAACAGCATCGAGAGCCTGTGCACGCCCGGCCGCGCGGGCAGCAGCGGCGGCTTTGCGCTCATGCCCACGCCGACGCGGCGGGCGCCGGGCCACGCGCGCGCCGGCCACCACGGCCGCGCGTCTGCGGGCGCCACGCCCCGCGCCGCGCCGGGGCAGCCGGGCTTCTTCGACAGCTGGGCCTCCAACCTCTCGGCGGCCGGGCCGCCGCGCGACACCGTGTCGGGCGTGCTCGAGCTGCTCAGCGGCGCGCACGTCGGCCAGCCCGGCAGCCCTCTGTACAGCGGCCGCGTCATCTCCAGCAGTGACAGCAGCTCTGGCTTTGCCGACGCCGACGACGGCCGCGGCGGCGCCGGCCTCGCGCCGCGGCGCGGCGGCGCGCACGCGGCCACCGGCGGCTACCTCACGCCGCTGCGCCCGCGCGCGCTGCAGCCCGCGCGCGGCGCGCCCGGCAGCGCCGGGGCGCCGCCGCCGCCAGGCGCCGCCGCCGCGGGCGAGCCGGCGGGCGACTCGGTGTCGGTCGCGGGGCGCTCCATCGCGGGCGCGCTCTTCTCGCCATCCAGCGCGCCAAGCGGCGGCGGCGGCGGCGGCGGCGGCGGCGGCGGCGGCGGCGGCGGCGGCGGCGGCGGCGGCGGCGGCGGCGGCGAGGCGAGCGGCCAGCACCCGGCGGCGGCGCTCCTGGCGCGGGCCTCGCCCGCCGCCGCCGGCGGCTGCAGCGCGGATGCGGCCAGGCAGCACGGGCTGCAGCTGCGGCCGCTGCGCGTCCGCGGCGCCGACCTGCGCACGCCGGAGCACTTGCCGGGCGGCAGCCCCGAGCACACGCCGCCTGGCCAGATCATGCGCAGCAGCAGCGCCCTGTGGTCGCCGCCCGCGTCGGGAGCGAGCGCGCGCCCGCCGTCCGCGGCGCTCGGCGCCTGGGCCAGCGCGCCGGCGGCGGGCGCGGCCGCCGTCGAGCTGTGCTCGCCGGGCGCTGGGGGCTGCCTCTCCGGGCCCGCGCTGGGCGCCGCCGGCGCGCGCGCGCACGCGGCGCCGTGCGAGGCGGGGCCGTGCGACGGCGCGCTGCCCGCGCCGCCGCCGGCGCCGCTGCGGCCGGTGCCGTCCGTCATGCTGGTGCCGGCCTGCGAGACGATGCCCGGCCTGGTGTCCGAGGACGACGACGACGGCGACGACGACGACGGCGCGCTGCTGGCAGCAGCGCTGAGCGAGTGAGCCGCCCCGCAGTGCGCGAGTGGGGCGCTGGGCCGCCCGCCGCGGCGCTCGTAGCTGCTGCCGGTGCTGGGGATCGCGTGTGGGGGGCCGGCGTGCGCTCTAGAGCGTCTAGCTAGGCCGACTTGGGTAGGATAGGGTGCAGCATCGGGCCCTTTTCGGGCCCAGCCGCCCCCTCGGCGGGGCCCACCACCCCGCCCCTCTCTCTTGCACATCGCCTGCTTTCATCGTTCGCGCCGTCCCGGCGCGCCGCCTGCGCGAGCACACGTGTGCGCGCGCATGCGCCCCGCCTCCCCTGCCTGCCTGCCTCGCCTCTCATTGCCTCTCCTCACCCTCCGGCCCCACCCCCGGGCGGTTGCACCGGGGACAATCCTCGCGTTGTGGCTGCGTGCTCAGGCGTGCTCCCGGCGGGCGTGCATGCACCGGCGCGCAGGTTACACGCGCCCCGCCGCGCTCGAGCTCGGCGCCGTCAGTGTGTTCAGTCCCGCGCCCGCCCGCCCGCCCGGCCGCCCACCCCGCCGCGCCGCGCCGCCAGGCTGCTGCTCCCCGCCCGCCGCGCGGCCGCCCGCCGCGCCGCCTAGCTCGCCTTGCCCATCGCGAGCGTCAGCTCCGCCTCGACCGCGAGGTCGGGGCCCACGTAGCCCTTGGCCGCCATCTTGACGATGCCAAAGCGCTTGTTGAACTTGGTCACCTCCACGCGCATCATCTGCGCGCGCCGCCGCCGCCGCGCGCTCAGCGCGGCGCGGGCGCCGCGGCGTGCGCGCGGCGCGCTGCCGCTCTGCGCACTGCCGCCGCGCGACGCCGCCGCCGCCGCCGCCGCCGCCGCCCAGCGCGCGCCGCCGCGGCGCCCGCGGCCGGCGCCGCACCAGCGTGTCGCCCGGCACGACGGGGCGCCTGAAGCGGCAGCCCTCGATGCCGCCGAAGAAGAACTGCTCCTTGGCGTCCTGGTCCTTGGGGTCCAGCATCACCAGCCCGCCCAGCTGCGCCATCGCCTCAATCTGCAGCACGCCTGGGAGGCGCCCGGGCGCGGCGCCGCCGCGGCGGCGAGTGAGGCAGGGGGCTGCGCCAGGCCGGCGCCGCGCGCCGACCGCGCGGCCGGCGGCGGGCGCGCCGCACCCGGCATGATGGCGCGCTCGGGGAAGTGGCCGTTGAAGAACTGGTCGTTCACGGTGATGTTCTTGTACCCGACCGCGTGCTTGCCGTACTCAATCTCGACCACGCGGTCCACCAGCAGGAAGGGGTACCTGCGACGCCGCCGGGGGCGAGCGGCCTCGGGGGCCGCCCGCCGCTGCTGCTGCGGCCGGCGGCGGCGCCGCGGCGCGCTGCCGCTGCTGGCCGCTGACGGCGCCGCAGCCGCTGCCGCGCGGCGCCGCGGGCCCGGGTCGAGCGCCGGCGGCGCCAGCGCGCTGCTGGGTCGTCACAGGGCCGTTCACGCCGGGCGCGGAGCCGGGGCGGCGCGGCCGGGATGCACATGCAGCAGGCGCCAGGCTGCGCGCGATCGCCCCACCCGCTCCGCGCCAATGGCGGGCCCGCGGCCCCGTCAGCGACGCAGCGCAGCCGCCAGCTCCCCCCGCACCTGTGGGGCAGCACGCCCTTGATCGCCTCGATGTCCAGGACCGGCTTGAAGGCGCTCATGCTCTTCTCCAGCCCCGCCGGCGCCGCCTCGCCCTCGGCGCGCACCACCACGCTGCTGCCACGGCGCACGACACGGCCAAGCGCAGGCCGCGCCGCGCCAAACGGCGCCCGCGAGGCGGCGCGGCCCGAGGCGGGCGTTGAGTGCTGCATCAGCGCCATTCTGGCGGGGCGGGGCGCGCGGGGCGTCGCGACTGACGTGGCGTGCGGTTTGTGCGCGAGGGCGGGCTGCGGGCGCGACCGCGTCGAGCGCGCGCGGCGGCGGGGGTTGAACGCTGCGCTGCGCCCTCGCCGCAGCCAAGGCGGCTACGGCTCGCTGCCGCCATCCTCGTCCAGCGCGTGCCGCGCGGCGTCCAGCACCAGGTACTGCTCCTCGGTCAGGTGGGCAATGAGCGGCGCGTCGGGCGCGCGGGCGGCGGCTGCGCCCGCCCCGCGCAGGCGCGCGCCGTCCCCCTGCGCGTGGCCGGGCGCGCGCGCGCGTTGGGCGGTGAGCGGCCTGGCGCCGGCGGCGGCCAGGGCGCGCGGTCGCCGGCCGGCCCGCTCTCACCTGCGCGCGCAGCGCGGAGGCCGTGCCCGGCGCCGCGCCGCCGCCGGCCGACTGCGCCTGCAGCCACTTGATGATCTTCTGCTGCTGCGCCACCTGCTCCTCCAGCTCCGCGCAGCGCGCGCGCAGCTCGTGCAGCTCGTGCGCGGCGCCGCCGGCGCCGGGCGACGACCGGGGCCCGCGCCCGCCGGCCGTCAGCTCGGCGCGCAGCGCGGCGATGAGCCTGTCGTCGTTCTGCGTCTTGCCCAGCACGACCGCGAGCTTCTCCTTCAGCACACACACCTCCGCCTCGAGCACCTTGCGCCGGCTGCTCGCGCCGGTGGCCTGCAGGGGCAGCGCACACGCGCCGTGAGCTCGAGGGGCCGCCCACGCGTGGCGCACGCGCCCCTGCACCACAGTCGCCGTGCCCGGCCGCGCGCACCGCACCTGCAGCCGCAGCGCCTCGGCGGCGCGCTGCGCCGCCTCCAGCTCGGCCGCCATGCGCTCCATCTCTGCGCCGCGCTCCTTGTTGAGCCGCCCGATCACGCTGCGGTGCGCGCTCTCGTGCTTGGCCAGCGACCCAGCGACGCCGCCGCCACCGCCGCCGCCGCCTGGCCCGGCGCCGGTCGTGGGCGCGCCGCCCGCGGCGGCGAGCGCGTCGCGCAGCTGGCGCACGGTATCGCGGAGGTGCACGATCGTCTCTCGCCGGCCCTTCCAGTCGCTGCCCTCGTCGACGACCTTGGCGAGCGGCACGTCGTCACCGACCTCACGCGACAGCGCGCGGGTGAGCTTGCGGACCTCGCCCTCCAGCAGGAACACCTTGGCCTCCATCTGGCCCTGCTTGTTGGTCATCTGCTGCAGCTGCTGCCGCGCGGCCGCGAGCTCGCGCGCCTCGCCGCCGTCGCCCTCGCCGGCCTCGCGCCGCTGCGGCGGCGGGTGCAGAGTGAGCGCGGCTGCGCAGCGCAGAGGCCGCGGCAGCATGCGAGCGCGCAGGGGGACCCACCGCGCCGCCCTCCTTGGCGCCCGTCGCCGCCGCCGCCTCTGACAGCGCCTGCTGTAGTTTTGCCACCTTGTGCCGCTCCTTCTCCAGCGACAGGTTGAGCGCCCGGTTCTGCGCGGGGCGGCGCGCTGGCTGGCCACGCGCGCGCGCGACGTGCTCGGCCCGCGCAGCGGGCGCGCACCTTTTTGGACAGCTCGATGACCTTGGCGGCCTGCACGTCCGCGGACTGGAGCTCACCCGCGGCGTCTGCAATCTCCCGCAGCGCCACGACCTCCGCCTCGCGCTGCGCCAGCTGCGCGCGCACGGCCTGCAGCTGCGCGCGGCGGCGTGTGGGCCGCGGCGCGTGCGCCTCAAGCTGCTGGGCGCGGACAGGGCGTGCGTGCGCGCACCTGGTGCGCTGCGTCGGCCTCCATCGCTGCAGCAGCGGCGGTCAACGCGCGCCGCTCCGGCCGGCGGTGGCCGCCCCGCTCGGTCGCTTTTGAACGGTGGATGTGCGCGTTGGGGGTGACCGCAGCGTGTCGGCGGCGCGCGCGAGCTCCGCGGCGGCCAGGCGGGCGGGCAGGGCTCGGGGCGCGGCGGCGGCGGCGCACGGCCCCAAGAGGCGCAGCGAGCTCACGTCCCGCTCCACGCACTCCACCAGCCGCCGCTCGCGCACTCCACGCACCAAGCCAGTCGCCAGCCCGAGAGCGCTGCCGGCAGCAGCCCGCCGCCGCTGCCTCTCATTCGGCAGCGCCTGCGCCCGGCCTCCACGCGGCACGCCCGCCCCTGCTTGGGCGCGCCAGCTCACCACCGTCAGGGGGCTCCTCTCCTCGCCGCAGCCCCGCCAGCTTGGGCGCCGCGCCGCGCCGCGCCGCCGCGCCGCGCCGGCAGCGGCGCTGCTCGGCTCCGCGTGCACGTGCGGCGCACGTGCGGCGGCGCCATGTCGCAGCACTGGATCTACATCAACTCGGCCGGCTACCGCCGCTTCGTGGCGGCGAGCAAGGAGAAGCCCTGGCTGCTCTGGGGCGCGCTGGCGGGCCTCGCCGGCGCGGGCGTGGTTGCCGGGCGCGCCGCGATGCACGCGACCAACCCCCACTCCGAGGAGGAGGGTTACAAGAGCAAGGACGACGAGCTCGCCAAGCTGCCCCTGCACTCGCAGGCGCGCCGGGCGCACGCGCGCGCGGGCACGCCGGGCGCGGCGCGGCGCAGCGCCGCCGCCGACGCTGCCCCGCTGACGATGGCAGCGCCATCGTGCCGCCGCAGCTGGTGGCGCGCAAGAATCGGGAGCAGCTGCGCGCGATGCTGCTGGACGTGCAGGCGGGCACCGACAAGGCCCGATACGCAGACCTGCTCAAGTGAGGCGGGACGGGGTTGGGGCTGCAGCGCTGCGCCGCGACGTGGGCGCGCCAGCGGCGGCGGCGGCGGCGGCGGCGCGCGCGCAGCAGCAGCCCACGCGCCCGCCCGCCCTCCGCCGCAGCGGCCGCATCCACAACACGCCGCACGGCACGTCGATGCCGGAGCCGCCGCCAAAATGAGGCCGCGTGGCCGAGTGGCCGAGCGAGCACCCGCACCATCAGAGAGCCGGCGCGGGCCGGCGGCGGCGAGAGGAGGCCCTCCCTTTCCATCCCGCGCTGCCCGCCATGCTGGTGCTGGGCGCCCGTGCGGCGGCGCCGGGCGCCAGCGGCGCCAGCGGTGTCGGCAGGGCCGCGCGCCGGCGCGCGGCGCCGGCGCTCGTCGCCCGGCACGCGGCTGGCCGCCGCCGGGCGCAGTGCGCCGGGCGACCTGCGGAGCGCGCACGGCGGCGCGCCGCCGGGCGGCAAAGCCCTGCAGCCAGCCCGCGCGGCGGGCTGTGCAGTTGTAACCCCCACGTGACGCGCTGCTGAACCCCGCCGCGCGAACGCTGGAACCGCGACCGACCTGCCCGCCGGCGTCAGCCCCTAAGCCCCCCACGGCAGGGCCGGCCGAGGACTGTGCTGCCCGTGCGTCTCAGCGCAGCGGCGCGCGCACAACCGTCAGCAGCAGCGCCGCCCCGGGCACTGTGCTGCTGCCAGCGTCGCCGCGCCCCAGCCCGCCGTGAGGCGCCGCCGTGCGTGGCGCTCGTGCGCTTGGGAAGCGTGCCTGCGGCCGGTCGGCCATGGGCGCCCAGCGGCAAGCGCTGGGCGCGGTCCTGCGCCTCGCGCGCGCGCAGCAGCGCGCGCCGTGGGCGCTGGGCGCCTGCGCGGCCCAGGCAGGCCCCTGGGCAGGCGGCGCCAGCTGGGCGCGGCCTGGCTGGCGGCACGGCGGCGGCAGCAGCGGCTGGCGCGCCGACGGCCGCGCGGGCCTGCACACCGAGGGCGCGAGCGTGCAGAACCTGCTGGACGTGAGGGGGCGCCGCGCCGGCGCGGGTGGATGGCCGGCCGCAGCAAACGGGCGCGGCGGGGCCCGGGGGCGCGCGCTTGACCGCGGCTGCGCCTGCCTGCCCGCCGCCGCCGCAGAGCATGCAGGCGGTGAAGCTGCGCGACAGCCTCGAGGTCGCCGCGGACAGCCGGCCCTTCATGTCTTACCCTGAGCTCTTGGACTTCATCATCCACCAGTGCGGCGCGGCGGGGGGGGGGGCGCAGCACAGCGCGCTCGCGCGGCCGATGCCGGCACGCGGCGGGCGGCGCCGTCACTGCCCGCGGCGCGGCCGCAGCAGCGGCCCGACGGCCGCGCCGCCGCCGCCGCCGCGCGCGCCCGCGCGTGCGCAGCGGCGCCGCCGACACGCCGGACGAGGCGCACAAGCGCGCCGACGCGCTGGTGCACGCGGGCGTGGTGCTGCGGTTCAATGGCATCGTCTACCTCAAGCCCCAGGAGGTCGCGGAGCTGGTCTACCGGGTGAGTGAGCAGCCGTCGGCGCAGCAGCAGTGGCAGCAGCGGGCGCCGCAGCAGTGGCAGCAGCGGCGGCGGCAGCAGCGGCGGCCGCAGCGGGGGCGGCCGGGGCGCGGCAGCTGCCGCGCTGGCGGCCTGGCGGCTGGCGGCGCGGGGCGAACCGCTGCACGCCTGCGCGCCCGCAGGTGCTGCCGACCGACCCCGCGCACGCACAGCGCAACCTGGTGGCGATCGAGGCGGAGCTGGCGGCGATGGAGAAGCAGCACAAGGCGCTGCGCAGCACCGCGCAGCGCTGGCCGCGCTTCTGGCTCTGGGCCGGCTGCGGCGTGCTGACGCTGCAGGTCGTGGCGTTCGCGTACCTCACGTGGTGGGAGCTGGTGCGTGCGCCGGCGCTGCCGGCCGCCGCCACGGCCACTGCCGCCGCCCGCGCTGCCCGCCGCTGACGCCGTCGCTCGCCGCCACCGCCGCCGCCGCCAGTCGTGGGACGTGATGGAGCCGATCGCGTACATGCTGTCGCTCACGTACAGCCTCCTCGCGTACGTCTACTTCCTGGTGCGGGGGAGCTACTTTGACTACGGGCCGTTTGAGGAGACGATGACGCAGCAGCAGCTGGTGCGCCGGCGCACGCGCGCGCGCGCGCGCGCGGCGGGGCAGCTGCAGCGGGCCGGCGGGACGGCGGCGCGCCGGCGCCCCGGGCAGCTCAGCGCGCCGCGCCGTGCCGCTCTCTCTGCGCGCGCCGCGCAGGAGAAGAAGATGGCTGAGAAGGGCTTTGACCTCGACCGCTTCCAGCACCTGCTGCGCACGCGCGAGCGCTACCGTCGCTACCTCTCGCGCGCCGGCCCGGGCGGCGGCGGCGGCGAGGCCGGCGCCGGCGAGCACTTCTTCACGCCCGCCAAGGCCAAGGCCGCGTGAGCGGGCGCGCGGGGGCGCGGCGTGGCGCGTGCCCCGTGGCGCGCGCCCGTGGCTGCACTCGCGACTCCGCCACGACCCCGGCGCGGAGCGCGGCGCACGAGTGTATTGCCCTTGGCTGTGTGCGCAGCTGGGTGGGAGCTTAGCAGCTTAACTGGCTGGGGCGCCGGGGGCGGGGCGCATGCCCGCGGCGCGCTCAGCGGGCGTGGCGGCAACCCCGCTCTTTGCCCGTCAGGCGCCGATGCCGCGCGCAGCAGGCAGGCGCGTGCAGAGCGCCTGGCAAGAGTGACACGGGCGATCACGGAAGGCGGAAGGGGAGGAGGTGCCGTAGCGACGCTGTTCAGGCCGCCGCCGCCGCCCCGCGAGCGGTCAGTCCCTGGCCGTTCCGCGGGCACACCGCCACAGTCGCTGCGCGATCGTGGGCCTCTGCCAGCGTCCCGAGCGGCCTCGCCACGACTGCCGAAACTGAGCAGCACCGGGCCGCGCCTCGCGCGACATGGACGAGCTGCGGGAGCTGCTCGCTCAGACGCCACTGAGCCGCATCGTCGGCCAGCAGGAGATCGGTGAGACGCGGCCGCCGCCGGGCGCGCCGCCGCTGCTGTGCTGGCGCCCACCCCCGCGCGCGCCGCGGCCACCCCGCGGCGCGCCAGTGCTGCTGGAGCACAACCAGAGCGTGGCCGACGCGCTCAAGGTGGGGCGCGATCGGGGCCGCGCGCGCCGATGCCGGGCGCCGCTGCCGAGCGCCGCCGCTGCCGCGCGCCGCCGCTGCCGCGCGCCGCAGCTGCTCGCGCGCCACCACATCCTCTCGGCGCCGCTCGTGGTCAACCCGGGCCTGGAGGATGTCGAGGGCATGGCGCCAGGCGAGTCGGCGAGCCCGCAGCTCCTCGGCTGGCTGGACGTCAAGGACATCATCCGGGCCTTCCTCGCCTGTGAGCCGCGGCGGCGGCAGCGGCGGCGGCGGCGGCGCTGGAGGCAGCGGCGGCGGCGGCGGCGCTGGAGGCAGCGGCGGCGCCGCGTGCACGCGCGACCAGACGTGCGCCCGCCCGCCCGGCCGCGCGTGTCATTGCCCAGACCTGCACGAGCACAAGGCCAAGCTGCCCAGCAACATGCTCGCACTCATGACCGAGCTGGAGCAGCAGGGGCCCCACTTTGCGGCCAAGACGCTCATCACTGTGCTGGGTGCGCCACGCGCCGCGCTGCACGCGCAGGGCTCGCGCCCGCGCCGCCGTGGCCGCGCGCGCCGACGCGGCCGCGCCCGGCGACGCGGCCGCGCCCCGTGCGCGCGCCGCCGCGCCGCGCCGCCGCGCCGCAGGCAGCGAGGACCGCGGCCTGGTGTACCAGACCGACGCGGAGGCCTCGGTGCTGACCGCGATACGCGACATGTTCCTCGGCCGGCAGCCGGGCGGGCGCGTGGTGCACCGGCTGGCCATCTTTGACGACCACGGCGAGATCACTCACATCGTCAGCCACGTCGACGTGCTGCGGTGGGTGCGCCGCCGCACGGCGCGGGCCGCGCCGTGGAGGCGGCGGCGCGGCGCGGGCCGCGGGCGCGCGGGCGGCAGCGGGCGCGGAGGGCGCGCGGCCGAGCCCGCCCCGCCCCGCCCCGCGCCGCCGCGCCGCGCTGGCCGCAAAACCGCCGCAGCTTCCTGCTGAAGCACAAGGTGCACCTCGGCGCCGCGGCGGGGCAGACGCTGCGCGAGCTCGGGCTCGTCGCGCCGGAGCGCGGCGCGCGCGTGGTCGTGCTCGAGCCGCACACGCCCGCGCTGCTCGCGTACGAGCGCCTCGCCGCGGCGGGCGTGACGGGCGCGCCCGTGCTGTCCACCGACGGCGAGCTGATCGCCAACCTCAGCGTCTCCGACATCAGGTGCCCCCGCGCCGCCAGCCCGCGCCCGGGCCCGCGCCGGCCGCCCGCCGACGCCGCCGCCGTCGCCGTCGTCGCCGCCGCCGCCGCCGCCGCCGGCCGCCGCAGAGGGATCCAGCCGGACCACCTCGGCGTGCTGGCGCTGCCGGTCGCGGAGTGAGCCGGCCGCGCTGGGGCGGCTCGCTCGCCGCGCGCCCGCCCGCGCCTCACCCGCTCTCGGCCGCCCGCGCCTCGCGCCCCCGCGCCG
This sequence comes from Scenedesmus sp. PABB004, assembly GCA_014905635.1. Classification (NCBI taxonomy): domain Eukaryota; kingdom Viridiplantae; phylum Chlorophyta; class Chlorophyceae; order Sphaeropleales; family Scenedesmaceae; genus Scenedesmus; species Scenedesmus sp. PABB004. The sequence goes on from JABVCE010000002.1 coordinate 1,432,972, forward strand.
CGCGCGCGCCGCCAGGTTCCTGGCGGTCAAGCACGGCACGAGCTACCTGGGCTACTCCCAGCACGGCAGCAGCGCCGCGCACCCCTTCTTCGCGTCGCGGCGGCACGCCGCCGCGGGCGGCATGCGCGCGCCGGGGGCCGACGCCGCCGACGCCGACGGCGCGCGCGCCGCCGCTGCTGGCGGCGGCGGCGGCGACGACGTCCCGCTCATCACCTGCGCCGCCGACGCGACGCTGCTCGAGGTGGGGGCCGCGCCGCCGCGCCGCCGCCGCGCCGCCGCGGCTGGCCGTCGTCGGCCGGCCCTGATGCCGGGCGCCGCGGCGCTGCCTGTCTGTTCACAGGTGCTGACCACGATGTGTGACAACGTGGTTCACCGCGTCTATGTGCGCGAGCCGGGGGCCAAGCCCCACGAGGTCGTCGGCGTGGTGCGTGCGCGCCCGCGGCGGCGCGGCGGCCGCGGTGCGCCCGGCGCGCGCAGTCGGCGCGGCTGAGCGCGTGCGGCGCGGCGCGCAGGTGACGCCCACCGACATTCTCACGCTGCTGGCGAGCCTGGGCGAGTGGGGCGGCGGCGAGGCCGGCGAGAAGATGGAGGGCTAGCTGGCGCGGGGTCGGGGTGCTGGTGAGTCAGTCAGGCAGGGGTTGGTGCGCGTTTGCGAGGAGCGCTCGGCGCGGCGACGCGCGGGGCGGCGTGGGTTGTCGTTATCGTTGGGCCGGGCGCGGCTGCCGCTGCCGGGCTGGCGGCCGGCGGCGCGCGGCAGGGTAAGCGGCGGGACGACCTCGCCGAGGGCGGTGACGCCGATGCCGGCACGCCCAGCAGCCCGCCGCGCCCCGCCCGCAACAGCTCACAACGCGCCGCCACGCCCCGACCCGACCCGCTCCAACAGCTCGCGCGCGCCTCACGGCGGGGGCGACGGCGCGGCTCCGGGCACCCGGCCGTCGCCACCGCGCCAGGCGCAGCTCACTCCGCCCTCAAAACCCCAGACGTGCCCTGCCGCGTCGGGCCGGGCCGCGTCGCCCTGGGGCAGCGCGGCGCAGGGCGGCGCCTCGTCCCAGCCGCGGTAGGCGCAGCTGCGGCCGCTCTCAAAGCCCCACAGCCGACCCGCCCCGTCTCGCGTCGCCGCCACGCCCGTGGGCTTGGCGACGCAGGCGGGCGCGCCCTCCCAGGTGCCGGTGGGGTAGGCCGCGACCTCCGCCGGCGTCGGCGCCGGCGCAGGCACGGGCAACGGCGGAGGCGGAGGCGGCGGCGGAGGCGGCGGCGAGGGGCTCGGGCTCGGGCTGAGACTTGGGCTGGGGCTTGGGCTTGGTGGTGCGGGCGCCGGCGCCGGCGACGCCGGGCGAGCTGCAGCCACGGCGGCCGGCTGCGACGCGGCCGGCGTTGGGCTCGCTGGCGCCTCGACGGCAGCGCCGTCGAGGCTTCCGGGGCTGGCAGGCGCCGGCGATGCCTGGGCTGACGCCGGCGCCGCACCGGGGCTGGATGCCGGTGCAGGCGGCGGGCTGCGCGCAGCCAGGCCGGCCGGCGCCGGCAGCGCAGTGCTGCCGTTGGCCGCCGCGCTCAGGGGCGACGGCGACCGGGGCGCCTGAGCTGTGGCGTTGCCGCCGCTCGGGGGCATGGGGCTCGGGCTGGGCTGTGCGGGCACCCCGCCAGGTGCCGGGCTGGCCAACTTGTGCTGCTGCGCCGCCAGCCGCACCGCACGCTGCGCCGCACGCTGCGTCGCCAGCTGCGCTGCCCGCTGCTGCTCCGCCGCCAGCTGCGCCTTGCGCTGCAGCGCCGCGGCCTGCTGGAACTCGGCGCGCGCCGCCAGCGCGGCGGCCCGCGCCGCCAGCACCTCCTGCCGCGCGAGCCGGCCGGCGGCCTCGCGCGCCAGGCCCGCGAGCTGCTCCACCGTGGCGCTCGCGTTGCTCCGGCCCGCGAGCGCGCCCGCGGCCGCCGCCAGCGCCGGCAGCTGCGCGGCGACCGCGCCGGCGCCGCACTGGCCCGCCAGCCGCTGCGCCGCGCCCGCGAGGGCCACGAGGTCGCCCACGACCGCCAGGAAGTCGGCCTGGCCCGCCGCGCTGTCGGCCGCCTGGCCGAGGTGGTCCGACACATTGAGGCCGTTGACGAGCGCGTTGGCGGCCCGCACGCTCGCCTGGATCGCCGGGTCCGCGTAGCTCTCCCCCGCCTCGGGCGACGAGGGGTGCACGCCGTGCAGGTCCCTGCGGCGCGTGCGCGGTGCGTCGGCTGCCGCGCGCGCGGGGCGCGCTGACTGGCCGGCCCTGCCCGCCCTGACCCGCCGCCCCCTGCCGCACGTCGCGCCTCGCGCCGCGCCGCGCCGCGCCGCACCACGAGCCCGACGACCAGACAAACACGCCGTCGATGCGATACTGCGGCCCGCCGCCGGCGGCCGCCCAGCCGGCGAGCACCTCGTACAGGCGGCGTCGGTACGCTGCATACGCCGGCACCTTCCAGGGGTCACGCGCGGCGTCGTAGCCGGGCGGCGAGCCGGCGTAGGGGTGCGCGCGGACGTAGTCGAGGCTGCCGGGGACGCGCTCGGCCGAGTCGGCCGCGTACCCGCCCAGGCCCTGCTCGGTGCAGATGAGGCGCTTGCGCTGCGGGCCGACCAGGCGGCGCAGGTCGATGCCAAACGGCGACAGCTCAAACGCCAGGTTGCGCAGCGGCGCCTCCATCGCCGCGGGGCCGAGCTCCAGCGGCAGCGGCGCGTAGCAGGAGACGCCGATGAAGTCTGCGGTGGGCGCACGTGATGGCGGGCGACGGCGCGCGGCCGCCGCGCGTCGCCGGCCGCCCGCCAGCCCGGCGGGCGCCCGGCTGGGGCGCCGCGCGGCGCGCCGCCGCGCAGCGCGCACCTGAGGCGTCGAGCAGCGCCCGCATGCCCGGCACGTCGACCGAGGCGAGGCCGCCGGCGGCGCGGAAGCGGTCAAAGCGTTCGAGGTAGGTCGCATTGTAGACCGCGGGGTCGCGCTCCTCCGGCTCCACGCAGGCGCAGACCTTGTTGTAATTGAACGAAACGCCGTAGGCGTGCCGCGCGGGGTCCTTGCCGCTGCGGCGGCGGCGGCCGGGGCGGGGCGGCTCGCGCGCCGCCAGGGGCGGCTGCCCGCGCTGCGCGGCGGCGGCGGTGGCAGCGCAGCGCGCCGCCCAGGCGCTGATGTTCCCCACCGCGCGCTGACGCTCCGCGCCGTCTGCAGCAGCGCCAGCCACTCGCGGGGGAAGCTCCACGTGCTGAGTCCCATCTCGCCGGCGACCGCAAACTCGACCGCCGTGTCGTTGGACGTCGCGGCGGCCAGCGCGGCCGCCGCCGGCAGCAGCATCGTGTCGGCGTAGGAGAACGAAGCGGCGGGTTCGGGTCCGAAGCGCATGGCCGGGTGCAGGCGCACCACGTTGCGCCACAGCGAGCGGTCGTGCAGCCGCCCCCGGATCACGTTGGCGTGGCCCACGACATGAAGCGTGGTGAAGCCTGCGGGCCGCGGCCGCGGTGCGCTTGTCCGCACGGCGGCGTGCGCGCGCGCGCGCCGGCCGCCAGCGCGCGCGGCCGAGGCGGCGCGCCCGCGCCGCGCACCCGCGTCGACGGCGGCGCGGAAGCAGCGGGTCAGGCCGGCCTGCCAGTCCGCGATCACGGCGGCGGCGGCGGGCACAAACTGGCCGCGCGAGTCCTTGTAGTAGTAGCGTGTCGCGTTGGGCACGTTGCCGTTCCACACCTGGCCGTTCCCGCGCGGTCAGCGCAGGGCCTCAGCCGGCTCCCGCGCGGGCAAGGCCCCGGGCGCCGCGCGGCCGCGCACCGTGAACACGGTCAGCACAAAGCTGACCTTGCGCGCGTTAAAGCCTGCGCTGCGCGCGATCGCGACCTCGCAGGGCGCGGGGCCGCCGTCGGGCGCGCGCGCCATGTCTGCCAGCGCGTAGATGAGGACGCTGCTGCTGATCTCCGTGCCCCCCGCCGGCGCCGCCGCGGGGGCGGCGGCGGCGACGATGCTGCGTGCGGCAGCCAGCGGCGGCGCAGCGACGTGGGCACGCCTGCTGCCGCCAACGTCGCTGCGCCGCCTGCCCCTCCCAATCCCGCACCAGGGGCACTGCGTGGAGCAGATCAGGAGCGCGGCGGCGAGCAGGGGCGGCAGCGCGGGGCGCGCCATCGCCGCCGCGGTTGACTTTCCGCCTGGGCGCCCCCTGATCCCGGCGCCGCTCGTGGAGGCTCCCGAGGTTCGATCTTTCTCGTCGGCAGCGCAGCGCTCGCTGTTGCGGCACGGCCGCAGAGAGGTGGGCTGCGCGGCGCCGCTCGCTCGCCGCCGCGCCGGCTGTGTGCAGCCCGTGGCGTGGGCAGCGCTCATGCGCGCGGATCGGGAGGCCTTGAGACCAGGGCGCGCCCCCTGTCAGCTGTGCCGGCGTGCCTGCCGCTCTTCCGCCGCGCGCCAGCGCGGCTGGCGGCGCCGCGTGTTGCCGCATGCGCGGCTCACTGCCCCGCGCCCGCGGCCGCCGCCGCTGCCTGCTCCCGCCGCGCCGCCGCCTGCGCGCGCAGCGCCGCCGCCTGTTCGGGCGTGTAGGGGCGCCGCAGCTTGCGCGCGCTCGCGGTCTGCAGCAGCCCGTCCGGCAGGTCCAGCGCGAGCGTGCCGCGCCGCACGTCGACGCGCGGGACCATCGCCTCCACAAACGGCACCAGCACGGTGCGGTAGCGCGACGCCGCGACGTCGGCCTCGTCGGGCGCGAGGCGCAGGCGCAGCAGGCTGTACGACGCGGCGCTGTCGTAGACCTCCGTCACGAGGCCCAGCAGCACGCCGCTGCCCGCGTCGAGGCCGCGCAGGCCGACCAGGTCAGTCACGAAAAACTCGTCGCCCGAGCGCGGCGACGCCTCGCGGTCGCACAGCGCCAGCAGCAGCTTGTGCCCCGCGAGCGTCTCCGCCTGCAACGCCCGGCGCGCCACGCGGCGCGGGCGGCGGCGTCGGCGAGCGGGCGACCCGCGCCAGGAGGCGTGGAGGTGGCATGGCACGGCGGCCGCGCCATGCCACCACCCGGCCGCGCGCCGCGCCGCACACCTTGTCCCGGTCGGGCACCTCCTGGAACTTGACCGCCCACTCGCCGCGCCGGTCCTTGGACGGGGGCCGCGCGACGCGGCCCCACTGCACTACCACGCGCCGCAGCGCCTGCTCGCGCCCGCCGGCCGCGCCGGGCGCGGCGCTGCCGCCGCCGCGCCCCGCGGGCGCCTGCAGCCACAGCCTGCGGGCGGGGGCGGCCGCGTCGGCGGCGCGCCGCCGACGCCGCCCGCGCCGTCCGCGCCCGCCCCGCCCCCCCCGCCGCCGGCGCGCAGCGCCCCCCGTGCGCGCGCCTGCGGCCCGGGGCGCCGAGGCGCTTCTTGGGCTCGTCCGTGATGAGCTGCACCTTGACCTCGCCCTTGATGCCGTGCGCGCGGGAGATGAGGCCGACCTCCACAAAGTCATCCTGCCCAGGCGCACAGGCGGCGGCTCAGCATGCATGCGATGCAGGGAGCCCATCGCCTGCCCCCGCCGCTGCTGCCCCCGCCGCCGCCGGCGCACTCACCGGCGTGAACTCCACGGTCGTGGCGCTGCCGGGGATCTGGCGCGCGCGCGGCGGGGCTGGCGGCGCGTCGCCCTCGCCCTCGTCGTCCTCGCCGCCCTCGTCGAGCTCCTCCTCGCCCTCCTCCAGCTCCTCCAGCTCGTCCTCGCCCTCCCCCCACTCCTCCTCATCCCACTCGCCCTCCTCGTCGCCCTCCCCCGCCGGCGCGGGCTGCCGCTGCGGCGCCGCCGCCGCGGAGACAGCGCCGCCGAGCCGCCGCCGCCCATGGCGGCGCGCGCAGGGCGCCGGCGGCTGCGGCGTTGCAGCTCGGCAGCAGCAGTTGCTGCTGGGGCCCGGCTGCGATAGGTGCCGCGGCGCCACGGGCGCGGGGCGGCCGGGGAGCGGGCGGGGTGCTGCTGCTGCGCACCAGGGCGCCGCCGCGGCCCCGGCGCATCGCCGCAGCGGGCCTCGCACTGCCGACCGCATCACAGAGCCGCCTTCGGCGCTCGAACGGGGGCGCTGGCGCAGCGAGCGCGCTGGGGGCGGGTGGCTCGCAGCGGCGCGTGGCCGGCAGCGGCTGCGGCTCCACACAGGATCACCGTGAATGCCAAGCGCGCTCGCACGTGGCGAGGCCAGGCCCGGCGCGTCGCCTGTCAAGTGACAGACGCGGCCTCCCCGCGTCCCGACTTCCCCGCTCGCCAGGGGGGGCCGGACGGCCCCCAGCTCGCGCCAGCAGCTCGCGGTCAGCTCACCCGGCACGCACGCGCCACGTCGCGGCAGCCCTGCGCTCGCCGCCGGCAGCTGCTCTACGGCGCCGCTGGCCGCAGCCCCCGCCGCGGTGCACCGGCCCCGCGAGGTCTCGGCGCGTCGTTAGTCGGCCGGCCGGGTGCGACGGGCAGCTCGTGGCGCAGCGCACCCCCTCCCCGGCCGCGGGTCGCGCGCCAGAGCAGGCGCCCACGCGCCGCGTTCGACCGCCGCCCGCCCGCGAGCGCAGGCGCGGCGCCAGCAATGGAGCGGCGGCGGCGGCGTGGCGGCGGCGGCGCGGTGGTGCTGCTGGCACTCGCGGCGGCGGCGGCGGCGGCGGCCGTCGCGCCCGCGGCCGGCGCGGCGCCGGGCGGCGGCGGCGCGGCGCACGCCATCGCGGCGCCGCCGTCGGTGCCCGCGCGCTACTGCCCCGACGGCGGGCAGCTCGAGGCGGGCCTCTGCTACGCGCGCTGCCGCCCCGGCTGGCGCGGCCTGGGCTGCTCCTGCTTCAGGGGCGCGCGCTCGTACAGCCGCGGCTGCGGGTCGCGGCCGCGCATGTGCCACGCGCGCAGCTACCGCCGCGCGGCGCTGCCGCCCGCGCCCGGCGGCGGCGACGCGTTCAGCCTGGTGCTGTCGGCGGACCCGCAGCTCTACCGCGTCGTGAACGACTTCAAGGACGTCCCGCTCGCGGGGCGCTACAACGCCGACCTCGTGCGCAGCATCAACCGCGCGGCCGACCTCGCCGCGTGGCCCTGGCAGGCCGGCGGCGGCGCGGTCACGCCCCCGCGCGCGCTCGTGGTGCTCGGCGACCTCACCGAGTACTATCGCGAGGACGAGGTCGACGCCTTCCGCGCGCTCTACGACCCCGCCTTCCCGCGCGCCCCCGGCGACGCGCTGCCCGGCGACGGCGGCGGCGGCGGCGGGCTGCCCGGCAACGCGAGCGGCGGCAGCGAGGTCGTGGGCTTGCCGACGTGGCTGATGCACGGGAACCACGACATCGAGATCAACGTCAACGACTGCGCCCGGCGCTACCGGGGCATGGGGCCCAACGTGTGCGCGCTCAACGCGGCCGACACGATGCGCGCGGTGCTCACGCCCGGGTGCGACGACACGACCTGGGCGGGCTTCCCGCGCCGCAACGTGACGAGCTTTGACGCCGGCAGCATGGCGTACGCGTTTGACGTCGACGACTGGCATTTTGTCGTGCTGCAGTACAGCCCCCGGTGCGCGCGCGGCGGCAGCTGCGGCGCGCGCCGGGCAGCCCGGGCAGCCCGGGCAGCACGCGCGCGCGCCCGCTCACCCTCCCTCGCCGCCTCCCACCCTCTCTCCCGCCCCCTGCCGCTTGCTCTCCCCGTCCCGCTCGCCGCTCGCGCCGCGCGCCGCAGGTTTGTCGAGTCGTCGCTGTCGATCGCCTCCTCGCTCTCCTGGCTCGCGGCGGAGCTGAGCGCCGCGACGGCGCAGCAGCGGCGCATCGTGCTGCTGCTGCACGCGCACCGCGAGCTCGGGCTCGCGGCCGACCCGACCTTTGCGCGCCTGCTGAGCGCGAGCAACGTGGTCGCGATCTTCTACGGCCACGTGCACATCAAGCCTTGGGGCCTGACCGGGAACTACCCAAACACCAACGTCCCCATGTTCAACTGCGGGGCGAGCTGGTACCATGTCTACTGCTACGCCGAGTTTGGGCGCGACACCCTGCGCGTCGGCGCGGTCGTGCACAACGCGAGCGCCGGCAGCGCCGCGCCCGCGTGGGCGGGCTCGAGCGTGCACGCGCTGCTGCGCCAGCAGCGCGCCAAGCCCGTGCTGCGGCAGTTCACGATGAACCCGCCCGCCGCCGTGTCGGGCGGCGGGCGCGCGGCGCGAGGGCGGCCTGCGCGCGCCGCCGCCGCGCTCGCGGCCGCCGCGCTCGCGCTGCTGGCGCTGTGAGGGACGGCAGCATTGCTTTGTGAATAGCATTCGTCATGCGCGGCCCAGCCGCGCCACCATTGATGATGTGCTGGTCGAGAGGTGACCCGGTCAACGTCGGGCCCACACCGCCCCCGCCGCGCCCCGGGCACGACCGCCCGCCACAGGCAGCCGGCGGCGCTCCTGCCCCGCCTGCGCGGCCGGCCGCCCAGCCGCTTTTGCCGCCGCCGCTGCGCCCCGCCGTCACACGCGGTGGGCGGCGCCGGGGCCCCGCACCGCCAGGGCACCGGCCGAACGCAGCCCGCCACACCGCGCCCCCACCGGCCAGCAGGCGGCGCCACCGCGGCATCGCGAATGGCCGACGACGACGGCGGCGGCGGCCTTGCGCTCAACGTCGCCTTCGAGACCGACGCGCCGGCGCCCAAGGCTCACGTGGACTGGCGCGAGCGCAAGCGGCAGGTGCGGCGGGCTGCCAGCCGCGGCGCCGAGCGCTGCGGGCCCGCCGCCCGCCGCTGCTGCCGCCGCCGCCGCCGCCGCCGCGCCCACGCCCGCCGCCGCCGCCGCCGCGCCCACGCCCGCCGCGCCCCGGCCGCAGGCGCGCGAGCGGGCGGAGAAGAAGCGACAGCGCTTCCGGGCGCGCGCGACTGGCCGGGCGCCGGGGGCCGACGGCGCGCCCCGGCCAGCCGGCGGCGGTGGCGGCGGCGGCGGCAGCGCGCCGCGGCAGCATGGCGCGCGGCCGCCGGCGGGCGCGCGCGGCGCCGGCGCGGCGCTGCCCCGCGCCAAGGTGGACTCCCTGCACGGCTACGGCGCGGCGCTGAGCGGGCAGCAGCCGCAGCAGCGGCCGGCGCCGGCGCCGGCAGCAGCCGCCAGGGCTGGCCAGCCGGCGGCGGCCAAGTCGTCGGCGGCCCGGGGTGCGTCAGCAGCCGCAGCCGGCGGCAAGCGGGCGGCTGATGCCGCGCCGGCGCTGCGGCCAGCCAAGAAGCGGCCGGCCGCCGTCGACCCGGACGGTGAGCAGCTCGGCCGCGGCTGGCGCTCGCCGCCCGCGGCCCGCCCGCCAGCCCGCGCGGCTGCGGCGCCCACCCGCGACGCCCCCGCGCCGCCGCGCCGCCGAGCCGCAGCCGCGGTCGCGGCCGCCGAGTCGCTGGCGCCGGAGGAGGAGGTGGACGTGATGGCCCTGGTCGCGCTGAACCTCAGCCACGAGGCGGAGCTGCAGGAGGAGGCGGCGCGCGCGGCCGGCGGCGGCAGGGCGGCGCGGGGGCAGCAGGAGCAGGCGCGCGCCGGCCGCGGGGCTGGGCGGCAGCGCCGGCGGGCGCGCGGCGCGGCCGAGCCTGACGCCGCGCACGGTGTCGCCGCCGCAGGTGCTGCCCGGCGTGGTCGAGTTTGGTGACGCGCCGGACGAGCCCGACGCGGCGCAGCTGGCACGCAGGGCGGCGAAGCAGCAGCAGCAGCAGCAGCAGCACGGCGGCGGCAAGAAGCCCGGCAAGCGCCAGCAGGAGCAGCAGGCGCAGCAGCAGCGCGCGAAGCAGCGCCCGCTGGCGCAGCACCGGGTCGGCGAGATGGCGCACGCCGAGCCCAACGTGCCCGCGGAGCAGCGGCAGCAGATGTTTGGCGCCGCCGCCGCCGCCGGCGACGGCGACGGCGGCTGGGGCGGGCTTGGCCTTGCGCCGGCGCTGGCGGACCACCTGGTGGCGCTCAACTTCCAGGAGCCCACGCAGGTGCGCGGCGGGCGCACCTGTGCGCGCCTGGCCCCCTCGCGGCTCCCACGCCCGGCGCCGCATGGCGGCAGTCGCGCGGCGTGCGCCGCCGGCGGCCCCACGCCGCCGCGCCGCGCCGCACGCGCAGGTCCAGCAGGCGGCCATCCCCGTGCTGCTGTCGGGGCGCGACGCGCTGGTGCGCTCGCCCACGGGGTCTGGCAAGACCCTCGCATACCTGGCGCCCATTGTTCAGGCGCTGGCGGTGCGCGGCCGCGCGGGCGGCGGCGCCGTGGGGCTGCGCCGTGGGCCGCCCGCGCGCGCGCGCGCGCGCGCCGCCGACGCGCCGCCCCGGCTCTCGCCCGCAGGCGCGCGAGCCGCGCATCAGCCGCACAGACGGCACGCACGCGCTGGTGCTGGTGCCGACGCGCGAGCTGGCGGTGCAGGTGCGCCCGCGCGTCGGCGCCCGCGCGCCGCCGCCGCCGCCGCCGCCGCGGCCGCGGGGCTGCGCCGACGCGCGCGCCGCCCCTGCCCCGCGCGGCGCCGCAGGTGAGTGACGTGCTGACCGCGCTCGTGCGGCGGTTCTGCTGGCTCGTGCCCGGCATGCTCATCGGCGGGGAGCACCGGGGGCACGAGAAGGCGCGCCTGCGCAAGGGCGTCAGCCTGCTGGTCGCCACGCCGGGGCGGCTGCTGGACCACCTGCAGGTGCGGCGACGCGGCCGCGGGGGACGCGCGCCGCGCTCGCGCGCACGCGCGCGCGCTGGCGTCGGCAGCCCGGCTGGCGCAGGGGCGCGCGCGACCCGCCCCGCCACCGCCGCGTGCGCCGTGTGCGCCGCGTGCGTCAGAACACGACGTCGTTCCGCACCGACCGCCTCGCCTGGCTGGTGCTCGACGAGGCCGACCGCCTGCTGGACCTGGGGTTTGAGGCCAAGCTGCGGGAGATCGTCGCCGCGCTCGGCACGCGCGCGGCCGACCCCGACAACACGCACGCGCCGGCCGCCGCGCCGCCGCGCTGCACCGTGCTCACGAGCGCGACGCTGCACCCCGGGCTCGCCGCGCTCGCGGGGCTGAGCATGCGCGACCCCGTGGGCGTGGGCTTTGCGGCGCGGGTCGTGGGCGGCGCACTGCAGCTCGACGACGCCGGCGACGGCGCGGCCGGCGCGGCGCCGCCGCCGCGCGGCGTGGGCGAGGCCGCCGCGGCGGGCGGGCAGGCGCCGGGCGGCGGCAGGTTTGAGCTGCCGCAGCAGCTGCAGCAGCAGTTTGTCGAGGTGCCCGCCAAGATGCGCCTGGTCGTGCTGATCGGTGGGCGCCGCCGCCGCCGCGCAGAGGCGCGGCGCGGCCGGCAGCGCCCGCCCCGCCCCGCCGCGCTGCGGTGCCCAACGCGCTCGCCGCCCCGCCGCGCAGGCGTGCTGCTCAGCAGGCTGCGGCGCAGCCGGGCCGCCAAGGTCGTCGTCTTCTTCTCAAACTGCGACTCGGTGGACTTTCACGCCGCGCTGCTGCAGCGCGGCGCGGCGCCCGGCGGCGACGACGCCGGCGGCGACGACGCGCCGCCGCCGCTGCTGGGCGGCTGCCCCGTGCTGAAGCTGCATGGCGACATGCGCCAGCCGGAGCGCACCAGCGCGCTGGTCACCTTCTCAAAGGTGCGACGTCATGGATGCTCAGTGGGGCCGGCAGCGCTCCGCGCTGCGCGGGCGCGGGCCCCCGGCCCCCCCCCCCCCCCCCCCCGCCCGCCGCCCACGCCGCCCGCCGCGCCCGCCGCGCGCGCGCGCCTGCCGGCCGCGCCAGGCGTCCAGCTGCGTGCTGTGCTGCACCGACGTCGCGGCGCGGGGGCTCGACTTCCCCGGCGTCACGACCATCGTGCAGTACGACCCAGCTGGCGACCCCGCGGAGTATGTTCACCGCGTCGGCCGCACCGCGCGCATGGGGCAGCGCGGCGAGGCGCTGCTGTTCCTGCTGCCCTCGGAGGCGCCCTACGCGCCGCTGCTCGCGGACGCCGGCGTCGCGCTCACGCGCGCGGCGCCGGGCGCGATGCTGGGCTGCCTGCCGCCGCCGCCGGGCGGCGGCGCCGGCGGCCGGCGGCCGGGCCGCGGCGGCCCGCACGGCGACGAGGGCCTCGGCGGCGCGGCGCCTGAGGGCGTCGCGGCGGCGCTCGCGCTGCAGCGGCGGCTCGTCCACGCCGTTGCGGCCGACGCGGAGCTGGGCGCGCTCGCGCTCGCGGCGTTCCGCTCGTTTGTGCGCGCGTACGCGACGCACCCGGCGGCGCTGAAGCACGTCTTCCACGTGAAGAGCCTGCACCTCGGCCACCTCGCGGCCGCGTTTGGCCTGCGCGAGGCGCCCGCCAAGATCGGCGCGCGCGGCGCCGTCGCGGAGCGCAAGAAGCGCAAGGCCGAGGGGCAGCGCGCGGCGGAGCGCAAGCAGAAGGCCGCGTGGCACCGCACCGCCAAGGCGGCGGCTGCGGGCGGGCTGTGACGCGCGCGCGCGTGGTGGCTGCTGGTCAGGGCGAGTGTGTGCCCCCGCTGGGGCCGCGCTCACGCGGGCTGGCAGCTGCCGGCTCGGCGGCGGCGGCCGCGCCGCTCAGCGCCAGGCTGCGCGGCGGCAGCCCAGCCGCCAAGCCAGCCGCGCGGCGGTCGCGCCAGCTCGGGCTGAGGTCGGCAGGGCCTGTGTGAGACCGTGTCTCACATCGCGTGATCCAGGGCAGCTGGCGGGCGCCCGCTTGTCAGTGTCACCGCCCGCCCACCTCGCCCCCACACCACATGCACCCGCGCGCCGCCCCGCCCGGCCACTCACCACCCCACCCTGCTCGTCGCTGTCTCTCTGAGCAGCTCCCCACACCGCCAGCCGGCCTCGCCACAGCCAATTTTGCCGAACATGGCCCGCCTCGTGCTCCTGCTCGCCCTGGTGGCGCTGGCCACGCCGGTGCTGAGCCAGAGGGACTGCGTGCCCGCCTGCAGGAACGGCGGCGTGTGCACGGCGGTGAGTGCCTGCTTTGCCCGCGCTCGTTGGCGGGCCGCGCCGCCGCCTGGGCGCGCTGCGCGGCGCCGGCGCGGCCGTTCTGGCATGCGGCAGAAAACGGGGACCCGCTGGAGCGGCGCCGCGGCGCCGGGACGCCGTGGCACCCGGCGCGAGTGCAAGCGGGGCTGCGGACATTGCCCAGCAGTGCGCCGCGCTCGCGCGCCCGCCGCTCGGGCGGCGGGTCGCGATGGACGCTGCGTGATGTTTCCTCTGTTTCGACCCGGCCAGCGCAGCCCGCGGGCCGCCGGCCAGCGACACACCCGGCGGCGCCGCTGCTCCGCGGTGGTTGGCGGCCGCGCCGCACCCACGCGCGCCGCCCGCCCGCCGCGCCGCCGCCCCCAGATCGAGGGCCTCGCGGACGAGTTCTTCTGCAAGTGCCCGGCCGGCTTCATGGGCGCCGACTGCACGGCCGTCTACCAGGAGTGCCAGAAGGGCCTCGTCTGCTACAACGGCGGCCAGTGCACCGCCGGCGACCAGCCCGGCTCCGAGACCTGCGCCTGCCCTGGTGAGCGCGCGCGCCGCCCGCGCGTGAGCGGGGGCGGGCGCCGCCGCGCGCGCGCGCGCGCGCCGGCGCCCGTGCGCCGCGCGCCGCCCACGCGCGCCGGCCCGCGCCGCCGCAGCCAAGTGGACGGGCGCGACGTGCAAGGTGCCGGTTGAGACGTGCTCCAACAAGACCGACTCCCTGGCCTGCATGAACGGCGGCGCCTGCATGCTCGACACCGAGTCCAACGAGCACTACTGCAAGTGCGTGGCCCCACCTCTCGCGCGCACGCGCGCGTCCGCGCGCACCGCCCCTGCGCCTGCCGCCTGCGCACGCCGCCCGCGCGCCCGCCGCTGAGCGCTGCGCGTCGCCGCAGGTGCCCGCCCAACGTGCGCGGCCGGCACTGCCAGTTTGGCGTCAAGGAGTGCAAGGACGGCATGTACTGCATGAACGACGGCTCGTGCTCCAACGACGGCATGTCCTGCGTCTGCCCCTCCGGCTTCTTCGGCCTGCACTGCCAGAACAACAAGCGGTGCGCGCACGGGGGCGCAGACGCGCGCCGCGCGCCGCCGCGCCCGGCTGCAGCTGCGTGGCAGCTGGCGGCGCCGCAGACGCAGGCGCGGCGCCCCGCGCTCACGCGCGCGCGCGCCGCCGCCGCCGCCTCCTCCCGCAGCGACCCCAACGCCGACCGCATCGCGACCGGCAAGCTGCCCGGCTGGGCGATTGCGCTCATCGTCATCGGCGCGGTGCTGACCGTCGCGGGTGCGGCCACGATCGGCTTCCTGGTCCACCGCGAGCGCAAGGGCTCCCCCTACTTCAAGCAGTGGCAGAACGACGTCGGCGGCGTGTCCCACATCTAAGCGCCCGCGGCGCGGCGCCCGCGCCGCAGCCGCCGCAGCTGCTGCGGCGCGACGCACGGCGGCGGCACCGAGGGACGAGGGCGGGGCGCGGTGCGATTTGATTGCCAGCCCCCCAGCGCGAACGCAACGCGGCGGCGTGTGCCCGCGCGCGGCCGGCGCGGCCTTGCAGCCTGGCCGCCGGCGCCAGAGCAAGCCCCGCCGGCCGCGGCGCACACGAGGGGCGCGACGGGGCGTGCTGAGAAGCACTACTGAGATGCTTTGGGGCGGCGGCGGCGGCGGCGGTGTGTGTGTCTATACGCTCGCAGCTACGCACGCGCACGCGCGTCTGGCGGGCCTGGCCCGGCTGCTCCGGCGGCCGCCCGCCCGCCTGGCGAGCGTGCGCGTCAGACCACGCAATATCCCACGTACATACGCGCCACTCATTTCATCAAAACACCCACAGCTACTTTGACCGCATGCCTGTTCCAACGCGCGCACACGCACGCCGCGCCCACTGCGGCGTGCTGTGTGCCGTGATTGGCCGGCGGCCCTGCCACGCGGCTGGCCTGCTTGCTGCTACCGCAAACCATGCACCGGCGCCCTTGCCCACGACGCCGAAGCAGGCCCTGAGATGGGCGCCCAGGGCCTGCTGCATACCACCGCTCCACGGTCTTGCGAGCAGCAGCAGCAGCAGCATGCGGCGGCGAGGCCGCGGCGGCGCAGCGGGGAGGACAGGAACTGCGGCTGCTCGCTTGGCGCAATAACGGCGACGACGGCACAGTGAACGGCTGGGGCTGCAGCTGCGCGCGCTGCGCCGCCTGGCGGCTGGCCAGGCGCGCGCGCCGCGGCCGAGACGGCGGGCGCGGAGTAACGGCCTTGACGGCGCTCGATCCGTGGAGGTCCGTCCGTCACCCGAGCCTGCCGCGCCCAGCCCAGGCTGAGCCACCCCCTCCCTCTCCCCGGAACCGCGCTCAGCCGCCGCTGCCCGCACGCCGCTGCAGCCTCGCCGCCGCCGCCGCTGGCGCGTCGCGCCTTTGGGCGCGCGCCGCTGCGCCGGCGCGCCGGCTGCTCGCGGTCGCTCACAGCAGCTTCTTTCTCTGGAAGAACTTTTTGAGGTAGACTAGCTGGAAGCCCGCCGACGCGACGCACACGGCGAGGGAGAAGATGCTGAACCACGCGACGCGCGCGTTGGTCTCCTCTGCGGCGGCCGCCCGCGGCGTCGGCGCGTGCCCGTCAGCCCGCGCCCCCGGCGGCGCACGTGCCTCAAGCCCCGGCCGCCGTCCCCCCCCCCCCCCCCCACACACACACACACACACACACACACACACACACACACACACACACACACACACACACACACACACGCGCGCGCGCGCGCGCGCACCGTTGAGGTCGCGCATCTCCTGCTCGCGCTGCTGCAGCTGCAGCATCTCGGCGTAGATCTCCCGGATCGCGCCCTCGACCTTGCGCATCTCCACGCTCAGCTGGTCGAGGTGCTCCTTCTTCGCGATCGTGTCCCAGTCAGTCGCCGCCACGCCCGTGCGCAGGTCGACCGAGAGCTTGGTGTGGTACGCCGTCTCCAGGTCTGCGCCGCGCCGCGCGCCGCGCCGCGCGCCGCTGGGCCGCGGGCCCGCGCGTCCGGGCGCGCGCGCGGACGCCGCGCCGCGCGCGCACGGCCGCCACGCCCGATCGCCGGCGCCGCCGCCGCCGCGCACCGTGGGTGGTGAAGCAGGCCTGGTACTCGCCCGCGGTCTTGGTCGTGAACGCAAACTGGCCCTGCGTCTGCGCCGCGTTCTCGTGCACCGCCGCGCCGCTCGGGTCGGTCACCTGCGGCGCGCGCGGGCGGCGCCGGGCGCGTCAGTCGCCACGCCCTCGCCGCGGGGCGCGGCTGCGCGGCGCCGTGCAGGGCAGCCGCGCCGCGGCGGCGCCGCGCGGGCCGCAACCGCCGCTGCTCGCGGCGCGGCGGGGCGCGCCTTGACGTTCACGTAGATGGGCAGCGTCGGGTTGTCGCGGTTGGCCGCCTTGTAGTCGCCCACGACGATCACGTTGGCGTTGAGCTCCTCAAATATGCACTTTGTCTGCGACTGCATCTCGAAGTCCATCCCCGCGCCCCGCCGCGCGCCCGCCGCGAGCAGGCAGACCGCCAGCAGCACGTGCACGGCGCCAGGGTGGCCTGGGCGCCGGAGGGCCATGCTGCACGCCCGCGCCGCGCCCGGCGTGGGGCGAGCTGCCTGTGATTGCTGCTGCCGCCGCGCCCGCCGCGAGCGCTGGTCGTGCTGCGGGCGGGCGAGACGTGCTGGGTGCGGGCCGCAGCTCTGCCTCGCCGAGGGCGGGCGGAGTAGGGTGGGCGGAGACACCAGGCCGCCAGGGCTCGGCCGCCGCTGCGCCCCGGCGGTTGGCGGCACCGCGGCGCGGGCCGCGCGGACGTCACATCGCCGACGGCGGCCGATCGGTGCTGGGGTTTTGGTGGCAGACGGCAGTTGCCGCCGCCTCACCACCAGCGCTCCGTGCGCACGCTGTCCGGCGGCAGGCCCTCGGCGGCCAGCACGGCGCAGAGCTCGTCGCTCATGGCCGGCGGGCCGCACACGAACGCGAGCACGTCGCCGCCGCCCGGGCCCGCGCGCTCGCGCAGCGCCGCCAGCGCCGACCCCAGGTGCTGCGCGGCGATGCGGCCGCGCACGTGCGGCACGCCCGCCGCGCCGGGCGGCAGCGGGCCGTGCGCGCGCGTGGTGTACAGCGACAGCGACAGCGCGCCGCGGCGCTGCCAGTCCAGCAGCTGCGGCAGCAGGGCAAACTCCTGCGGGCATGAGGCTGCGCGCCGCGGGCGCGCGTGGGCGCGCTGTTCGCGCGCGCTGGCGCGCGGGCGGCCTGCCGCCCCCCCCCCCCCTGCCCGCACAGCCCAGCCCAGCGCCCACCTGAGTAGAGCAGCAGGGGCGGCGGCGCGGCCTGCTGCTGGTGGTGGTGGTGCTGCTGCTGCGTCGCTGCTGCCGCGCGCCGGTCAGCCAGGTGCGTGGCCATGGCGGCGAGCGCGGTGATGCCGATGCCGCCAGCCACAAAGAGGCACGGCCGGGCCGCGGCGTCGGGGGGCAGCACAAACGCGCCGCCCACGCGCAGCGAGACCTCGTCACCGACGCGCGCCGCGCCGTGCACCCACGCCGCGCAGGGGTGGCCGCTGGCCTTGACGCACAGCTCGACCTCGCCGCGCCGTGCGAGCGCCGCGGGCGTGCTGCAGATGGAGTAGC
Source organism: Scenedesmus sp. PABB004 (assembly GCA_014905635.1). Taxonomy (NCBI): domain Eukaryota; kingdom Viridiplantae; phylum Chlorophyta; class Chlorophyceae; order Sphaeropleales; family Scenedesmaceae; genus Scenedesmus; species Scenedesmus sp. PABB004. The sequence continues at coordinate 1,450,376 of JABVCE010000002.1, forward strand.
CGCCGACGGCGGCGACCCCCGGGGCTTGGAAGTCTACCCACTGCCCCGGCTCAAAGCAGAAGCCGCTCGCGGCGTCCAGCTTCAGGAGGAGCCGACGCACGCTCGGCGTCTCCGCCACGAGCGTGGCGATGGTGGCCTTGACGGCCATGCGGGGGGGGGGGCGCGAGGCAGCGACACAAGGCAGCGGCGCGAGGCAGCGGCGCGAGGCAGCGGCGGTGGCGGCGCGGTGCGCGTGCACCGCACGTGCAGGGGGGAGCTCAGCGCAGTGCCTGAGCTGGCCGTGGAGCTGGATGCGTGGCGCTGAACGGGAGAGTGCACGCGCGAGCGGGGGAGCTCCGCGCGACTGCGCGCCACGGGCCCCCGCTCGAGCGCGCTGAAGCGCCGCCGCTGCCCGCTGCCCTTCCGGCGCCGCTGCACTCCCCTGGCCGCTGCCTCCGGTCCCACGTCCAGATCACGCTCTCCTGCCGCCGATCCCGGTCGCGCCGCTCCGACCCGGGCCCTGCGCCAGCACCCGGCGCGCCCAGATTGCGCGACCCGCAGCAGTGCCGCGCCCGCGCGCCCAGCGCGCCCAGAGCGAGCCGGGATGGCTGACCCGGAGGCGGTGGGCAAGGTGGGGCGGCGTCAGCGTGCATGCGGGCCGCGATCAGGCGCCGGGGCGGGCGTTGATGGGAGCAGCAGCAAAGCAACCTCCAGCAGTTGAGCCGCCGGCGCCCGCCCTGCCACCGCGCCGGCGTGCAGGCCTTCCTGCAGTACTACTACCAGCTTTTCGAGAGCAACCGCCCGGGGCTGTCGAATCTGTACCAGGACGGCAGCATGCTCACGTTCGAGGGCCAGAAGTTCCAGGGCACGCAGGCGATCGTGGGCAAGCTGACGCAGCTGCCGTTCAACCAGTGCAAGGTCAGCTGCGTGTCGATGGACTTCCAGCCCTCCGTGTCGGGCGGCATCATGGTGTTTGTCACTGGCAGCATCGTGGTGCGCCCCCGGCGCCGCGCGCTGGCGCGCGGCCCTGCGGCCGCCCCGCCGCAGCCTTCGCGCCGCCGCCGCCGCGCCGCCACCGGCGCCGCGCCGCCGCCGGCGCCGCGCCGCCGCCGGCGCCGACGCTGCGCTGCACTGCTGCAGACCGAGGGCGAGAGCAACGCGCTGAAGTTCAGCCAGGTCTTCCACCTCGTGCCCGTGGGCTCCAGCTTTGTGGTCTCCAACGGTGCGCGCAGCGGGCGGCGGGGCCGCGCACGCGGCTCTCTCCGGCGCCTGGCCGGGCGGCCGGCGGCGCCGCGCTGCGCACGCAGGTGGCGGCCGGCGGGGGCGCGGCGAGGCCGCCCCGCATCGCTGGGCTCGCGGGCCCGCCGTCACCCGCCGCCGCCGCCCCGCCCCGCCCCGCCCCGCGTGGCAGACATGTTCCGCCTGAACTACGGCTGAAGCACTTGGGCGCGGGGGATGCGGTGGGCGGCGCGTGCGGCCGCCGGAGGGCTGGGCCGCGGCAGAGCGTCGGCGTGGGGCGTGGCGGCGGCCGGTGGGGGCGAGCAGGCAGCCGCCGCGCAGCGCGCGCGGCGCGCGCCCTGCGAGAGCGTGGCAAGGGGCAGCGGTCGGCGCTGCCGGCGAGGGCGGAGATTGCGCTGAGGCTGCGCGGTCCAGGCGCGGCCGCGATGTGGCGCGGCAGGCGGCGGGGACTGGTGAGATGCTTGCTCGGCGTTGTGCGCCGCCGCCGCCCGCCCCGCGCGCGCAAACGCAGCGCGCGACCTGCTGCGAAGCCCCTCTCCGTCGCAGCGCCGCCCCCCACGCAGTAACAGCAAACGCAGCAGCAGCAGTCGCAGCAGCGCCCGCGCGTGCTGCACGCGGGCGCGCCCCCTGCGCAGCTGGGTCCCAAAGCGAATCCTGCGTCAGCCCGACCGCTGACAAGTGTGCAGTGTCAATCCTTGAGCGTACGAGTCAGAGAACACGCGCGCGACAGCAGCGTCTGCTGCTGCGCCGCTCGGGCGCGGGAGCAGCTCTCACTCCATGGGCTCGTCGCCGTCCGGGTCGTCCGCCATGTCAGCCTCGTGGTGGTCGTCATCGTCGTCGTGGTCGTGGTCCTGCTCGCCGCTGCCGTCGTCGCCGTCGGGCTGCTCCGAGTCGTCCGACGCCGAGCGCTCCAGCTGCCGCCGCGCGTCGCTGCGCGCCTGCGCCTGCAGGTCGTGCGCGTCCAGCTGCTGCTTCGCGGCCATCGCCTGCGCCGCCGCCTCCATGAGCGCGTTGACCGCAGACATGTCTGCGCGCCGCACATGCGCCCGGCAGCGGCGGCGGCGAGTGGGCCGGCGAGCCAGGCGCCGCGCCCGCGCGCTGCCGGGCGCGCGGGCCGCAGGCGCCGCCGCGGCGCCGCGCTGGGCCGCGCCGCGCCGCGCCGCGCCCGACCGCGCCGCCGCGGCCGCGCGCACCTGGCTCTGCGGCGCCGCCGCCGGCGGCGCGCTTGCGCAGCGTCTCGTGCTCCAGCATCTTCTTCAGCACCAGCGCGTCGTCGTGGATCTCAAACGGATAGCTGCGTGGCGCGCGGGCGGGCGCGCGCACGTCGGCGGCGCGCGCGGCGCGGCGGGAGGGCCGCAGCGCCGCGCAGCTCGGCGCGGGGCCCGGCCAGCGCCGCGCCGCGCCGCGCCGCCGCGCGCGCGCTGGGGTCGGCGCACTTGAAGAAGTTGAATTGCACGTCCTGCATGTCCTTGGAGATCTGCACCTCCACCGTCGCGTCGGGCTTGCTCTGCACGAGGATGAACGGCAGGTGCAGCGCGGTGCCCGCGGCGGCGCCCGGCGGCGCGGCGGCGTTGCGGTCGAGCAGGTGCTTCAGCGCGCGCTGCTGCTCCACGAGCTCGCTGAGGTACTGCGCCTTGCGGTTGACCTCCGCGAGCGACGCGTACTGCTCGCCCTGCAGCCGCGCCGCGGCCGCCGCGGCGCTGCGGCTCGCGGGGAAGCCGCGCCAGCTGATCGCCTTCTTCTCCTTGCTGATGATGTCGAGCGCCATGAGCACGTTGATCGCGTCGTACACGCGGCGCCGGATGTTCTTCTCGTCGTACGCGATGCCGTCGCCGAGGCCGCCGTTCTTGAGCTCCGCGACGAGCTCGTCCGCGACCTCGTTGTACGTCGTCGTGCCCTTGCTCTCGACCTTCTCGCACACCTTGAGCGAAAAGTGGCGCAGGCCCTTGTTCGCCGAGCGCCCACCGTACACGCTCGCGGCCATGCCCGCGCCCGCCGCCGCCGCGCGGCGGCGCGAGCTCGTGCCGCTGCCGACGACGGCCGCCGCGGCGGCGGCGCCGCCGCCGGCGCCCCCGGCGCCGCCGCCGAGGCCGGCGAGGCCCGCGAACGGGCCGCCCAGGCCGCCGGCCACGCCGCCCACGCCCGCGCCGTAGGGGCCCGCGGGGTCGGGGTTGAGCACCGCGTGCACCGACTGCTGCGCCGCCGCGATCGCGCGCATCGCGTCGCTCGCCGCGAGGTCGGCCGCCTGGTTCACCGCCTCCGCCTCGCGCACCGCCGCGAAGGGCAGGCCGGGCGTGGCCTCCCTGTCTGCGCCGCGGGGCGGCGGCGGCAGGGGGCGGCCGGGGGTGGGCGGCGCGGCGCGCGCCTGGCCGCTGCTGCTCCCCCCGCCCGTGCGCCGCCGCCGCCGCCCGCGGCGCCCCTGGCACGCCCGCCAGCGCCGCCCGGGCGCTCCGCGCGGCGAGAGCGCCCGTTCTGGCGCCCGCTGCGCCCGGCGCGAGCGGGGAGCGCTGGCGCGCGAACGAATGGCGCGCCCGCGCGGGAAGGCCTCCCCCCCGCGCCCGTGCCGCACCCGGCCAGCCGGCGGCGTGGCCCGCGTCGCCGTTCATGCCGTGAAACACCGCCTGCGCGCGGGGGGAGGGCCGGCGAGCACGCGTGGGCGGGAGGGGCGGGGCGGGCCCCTCCTCGCCGCCCTGCCCCGGCGCGCCCCGGCTGCACGCCCTCCGGGATGAGAGTTCTCTTTCAAGCCACTCACCGGCACCGCAGCGGCTGCCATGGCCGCGTGGCGCCGCGGCGCGATCGGCCGGCGCGCGTGGCTGTCGCAGGGCCGCTGCGTGGCTCGACAGCGCGTGTGCCAGTTGGCTTCGAGGAGATCGAGCTCGCGGCGGCGGTGGCGCGCTGCGAGAGTCGGTGCCAGGCCCCGGCGGTGCAGCGCGCACGCCCCGACAGGCCGCTCGCAGGGCCCGCGAGCTCGCTCCCAGTCGTCGCCGACGCAGGGCCTCTCAGGCAGCCGCTCCCCGCGCCTGCGCCGCCGCCGACCGCGCCGCGCACGCCGCCACTGCGGTTGCTCCGCGCTCGGCAGGGCGGCGGGGCCCAGGACGGGCCTCCCCGCTCCACGCTCCCCGCCTGCTGTGCCAGGCCGCTCGGCGGCGCCGGCGAAGCTGCAGCGCGCCGCGCTCGGCGGCCGGCATCGCCGCGCGGCGTGCGGCGCTGCCCGCCGATGTCCGCGCCGTGATGAGGCCGGACGCCTGGGGCGTGCGCGACGCCGGGCGCGCCAGCTTCTCGGTCGCCTACCCTCAGGCGCGCGTGGCTCGCCGCCGCTCGCCGCGCTCGCCCGCCGCCGCCGCCGCTGGCCGCCAACCGCCGCTGCGCCGCCCGCCGGCCCGCGCGCAGGGCCGGGCGCTGGGCCGCGGCCGCCGCGTCGCGCCCGCCGCGGCGGCGGCGCTGCTGCTGGCGGCGGGCCTGCTGCTGGCGGGCGGCCTCGCACTCGCGGCGCGCCGCGGCGGCGCGCGGCGCGCGGCGCAGCAGCAGACGCTCGGCGGTGGCGCGCCGCCGCGGCACGTGCTCGTCATCGACAGCGGCAGCTCCGGCACGCGCATGTGAGCGCCGCGCCGCCGCAGCCGTCGACGCCCCGCACGGCACGCCCGCGCCGCGTCCCGCCCACGCCTCGCGCCGCCGCGCACCGCCGCGCCGCAGCTACGCGTACAACTGGACGGCCGCGCCGCCTGGCAGCGGCGCGCTGCCGCTCGTGGCGGCGGTGCCGCCGTCCGCGGCGGCGGCGCTCGTGCCCGCGCGGGCGCGCAAGGGCATGTATGACCGCGTCGAGACGCAGCCGGGGCTGGACGCATACGTCGGCGACCCCACGGGCCTCGCCGGGTCCGCGCTCGGCCCGCTGCTCGCGTGGGCGCGCGGCGTCGTGCCGCCGGCCGCCGCGCGGCGCACGCCGCTGTTCCTGCTCGGCACGGGCGGGCTGCGCCGGCTGGGGCCGGCCGCGCGCGAGGCGCTGCTCGCAGACGTGCGGGGCGTGCTGGCGCGCTCCGGCTTCTGGTGCGGGCGCCGCGCGCTCGCGGGCGCGCGGCGCGCGGCGCGCGGCGCGGCGCGCGCGGCCGACGCAGCCGCCGGCGCTGCCGACGCCGCCAGGTTTGAGGATGCCTGGGCAAAGGTCATCAGCGGCACCCAAGAGGGCGTCTTTGGCTGGCTGGCGCTGAACTACGCGCACGGCCTGCTGGACCAGCAGCCCGCGGCGCAGCCCACGGCGCAGCCCACGGTGCAGCGCGGGGCGCAGCCCGCGGCGCAGCCCGGGGGGCAGCAGGCGCAGCAGGCGCACCATCAGGCCCACCATCAGGCGCAGCAGGCGCAGCAGCGCGGCACCGGCGGCAACGACGGCGCCGCGCCCGGGGACACGGCGCCCGCCGCGCCGGGCGTGCCGGGCGAACCGTTGAGCCTGGGCAGCCTCGACCTCGGCGGCTCGTCGCTGGAGCTGACGTTTGAGGTTGCGCCCGGCGCGCCGGGCGCGCCGCCGGCGCACGAGCTGCTGAACGTGAGCGTCGGCGGCCGCCTGTGGCGGCTGCACACGCACACATTCGCGCGGTACGGCCTCAACGAGGCCTTTGACCGCGGGGTGAGCCTGCTGCTGGACGACGCGCAGCGCCAGCAGCAGCAGCAGCAGCAGCAGCAGCAGCAGCAGCAGCAGCAGCCGCGCCAGGGGCTGCCGCAGCCGCAGCAGCCCGGCGCGGACGGCGCGGCGCCGGCTCCGAGTGCGGACGGCGTGGCCAGCGCAGCGGCGCTGGCGGCGCAGGCGATGCAGGCAGACCTCGCGGTGGCGGCCGCCGCCGGGCTGCACGTGCGGCGCGAGCAGCGCCCCGCGCCGCACGCGCCGGCGGGCGAGCGCGGCGGCGGCAGCGGCGCCGACGGCGAGGGCAGCAGTGAGCGGGGGCCTGGGCACGGCGCTGGCAGCAACGCCACCACCACCGCCACCACCACCGCTGCGCTGGCGCAGCACCTGCATGAGACAGACCTCGCCGTCGCGGCGGCGGCGGGGCTGCACCCGCAGCCGGGCACGGTCGACAGCGGCGACACCGGCGCGCCGCACGGGCTGCCCCACCCGGGCAGCAGCGGCGGAGAGTCGCTGCTGCAGCAGCAGCAGCTGCAAGCCGACCTGGCCACCGCAGCAGCGGCAGGGCTGCTGCGGCCCGAGCCTGGCGGCGCTGACGGCGGCAGCGGCGGCGGCATCACCACTCACGGCGCGCTGGCCGCCGCGGAGCAGAGGGCTGATGCGACAGCGCCTGCGGACGGCGCCAGCGCTGGCGGCGACGGGCGGCCGCACGAGCCGGCGCCGCACGCGGCCCAGGGCAGGGCGCTCGGAGCTCCAGACGCTGGCGGCGCGGCGCGGCGGCGACGCACGCTGCTGGCGCGCGACCTGCCGCAGCCGCGTGAGTCTCCGCCCAGCAGCGGTGATGGCAGCAGCGGCAGCAGCAGCAGCAGCAGCAGCAGCAGCAGCAGCAGCGCCGGTAACAGCAGCGGCGGCAGCAGCGGCGGCAGCGGAAGCAGCAGTGAGCCCCTCGACGGCGCCGGCGCGGCTCCGTCGAGCGACAGCGACGGCGGCGGCAGCGACCGGGGCGCCAGCGCCGCGCCGCCGGCGCTGCCTCCTCCCGACCTGCCCGAGGTGCCCCACCCCTGCCTCCACGAGGGCTTTGCCGCGCCGTACGAGCGCACGCGGCACGGCGGCGCCGCGCCGACGCCGACCTCAGTGCTGCTGCGGGGCCGGCCCAACTGGCGCGCCTGCCTGGCGCTGGTGGACCGCCTGGTCAACGCCTCGGCGCCGTGCGCCGCGACGGCCAGCCGCCCCGTGTGCCGGCTCGGCGAAGCGCAGCCGGAGCTGCAGGGCAGCTTCCTCGCGCTCACGGGTGAGCGGCGCGCGCGGCTGCCGCCCGCGCGGGGGACCGGCGCGCGCCGCGCAGCGCGTGCGCGGCCGCCGTGCGGGGCCCACGCGCGGCCGCGCCGCCCGCCCTGGCCGCCCGGCCGTGGCCGCCCCGCCCGCCTGCCAGGCTTCTATGTCGTCGCCAAGTTCCTGCAGGTCCCGCCCGACGCGTCGCTCGACGGCGTGCTGGACGCGGCGCGCGAGCTGTGCGCGCGGCCGTGGCCGGCCGTGCACGCGGCGCTCGGCGCGCACGCCAACGTGGAGCGGTACTGCGGGTGGGGTCCCTTTGTCGTCGCGCTGCTGCGGCAGGGCCTGGGCCTCGCCGACGAGCGGGTGCGCGTCGGCGCCGGCGAGCTCGGCTGGCCGCTCGGCGCGGCGCTGGCCGAGGCGTCGGCGCTTCCGGGCATGGGCGGCGGCGCGGCGCCGCCGGCGGCGGCGGGCGGCCCGCCGGGGGCGGCGCTGGCACGGCGCCGCAGTACGATGCGTATGCGCGGCGCAGCTGGGCGCTGGCGCTCTTTGGCGCGCGGCACCACGCGCTCGCGCACGTCTGGGCGGTGCTCGTCGCGGCCGCGGCGTGGCTGGGCCTCGTGCTGTGCTGCCTGCCGGGGCGCTGGGCGGGCGTGCTGGGCGGCGCCGCGCCGGCGCTGGGCGGCGGCGGGCTGCCGGTGCACTCGCGCGGCCCGGGCAAGCTCGTGCTGCCGCCGGCGGGGTACGGCGTGCGGCGGGCGAGCCCTGGGCCGCTGCGCAGCCCGGCAGTGGGCGGGGTGAAGCCCTGGGGCTGACCGCGCGTGTGACCGATCCGTGTGACCGTCCGTGTTGACGTCCGAGTCGTTGCCGCGGGCGCCGCAGCCGCGGTCGCGCCAGCCCGGGCGCTGGCCGCATCTGAGCCCAGCGCTCCCCGCCGCGCACCGCGCCTGCCTGCGCCACACCAGCGCCTGCCTGCCCAGAGCGACCCCGCCGCACCGCGCACGCACAAAACGCCGGGCCCCGCGGGCCCGGCCGCGCGGAGGCGCCCGCCCGCCCGCCCCGCCGGCGCGGCCGCGCCGAGGCACGTGCCCTGCGCGCCGCCCGCGCCCTGCTGCTGGCCGGCCGGCCAAACGTTGATCGGCCGGTCAAGCGTTGACCTTCCGGTCAAGCGTTGACCAGGTTCTCCGCGCCATCAAGCACCTTGATATACTTGATCTTGTCCCCCACCTGCGCGGCGCGGCGAGCAGCGGCGGCGGCAGCGCGTCAGGTGCGGGGCCGTCCGCGCGGGCGCGGCGCGGCGCGGGGGGCGCGGGCGGCGCGCGGGCGCGGGCTGCGGCGCGGGGTGCGAGGGCTGCGGCGCGGGCCGCGCGCGGGGCGCGCGCGCCTTGAGCAGGCCGAGGCCGTCCTGGCCCTGAACCGCGTAGCCAAACACAGCGTAGCGCCCGTCCAGCAGGTTGGCGCCCGACGGCGTCAGCTCGCTCTCCTGCGCGCAAGCGCGGCCGCCGCGTCAGCCGCGCGCGCCCTGCGCTCCGCCCCCTCGCGCCACGCCCTCGCCGCCCTACTCCACGACCGCCCGCCGGCCCAACGCCGCCCCCCCCCCCCCCCCCAGCGCCAGCGCTCGCCGCCGCCCCGCCCTGCCCCGCCCAGCGCCCAGCGCCCCGCCCCGCCGCGCCTAGCGCCCAGCCCCTGCCGCCCCGCCCCCCCCCCCCCGCCCCGCCCGGGCCCCGCCGCGCCTTGAGCAGGAAGAAGACCTGGCTGCTCGCGCTGTTGTTGTCAAACTCGGCCCGCGCCCACGCGAGCGTGCCGTACGCGTTGAACGGCAGCACCGGCGTCTCGTTGAAGCGCCCCAGGTCCTCCAGGTTGACCTCGTACAGCGGCTCCTTGTCGCCCACGACCTTAATCTCCATCGGCACGCTGCGCGGCGGGCGCGGCGCGGCGGGGCGCGGCGCGGAATGTGAGCGGCGCGGCGCGGCGCGGAGTGTGCGAGCGGCGCGGCGCGCTTTTGGCGGCGGCGCGGCGTGCGGCGGCGCGGCGTCACCGGCGGATCTCGTTGGTCGCGGGGTCGACGTAGCCGTCGGCAGGGCCGTCGGGGTCGCCCGTCTGCACGACAAAGCCGTCGGCGCGCTGGATCTCCATGCCGTCGTAGAAGCGGCGCTGCACGAGGTCCATGAACTGCCCCGCGCTCACGGGCGCGTTGTAGCCGTCCAGGACGAGCTTGAGCGTGAGCTCGGCCGGGCCCTCGGGCGTCTCGCTCGCGGCGACCTTCATCTCCAGCGTCGCGCGGCCCTGTGGGGGGTTGGGCGGGTGTGTGAGTGTGTGGATGGGTGGGTGGGTGTGGGTGTGGGTGTGTGTGTGTGGGGGGGGGGGGGGGGGGGGGAGGGAAGAGGGGGGAGCGAGCGAGGGGTGTCGGCGCGGGCGAGCGCGGAGCAGGCAGCGCGCAGCGCGGCGGCGCGCGCGCACACACGCACCTTGAGCAGCGGGCGGGACGCGTACTCCTTGGGCACCTCAAAGGGGAAGCCCTTGACCATGGCCTCCTCGATCGTGCCGACGTACTCGAGCGCCTCGCGCTGCTTCAGCGGCACCGCCTGCTTGTCCTTGGCGTCGACGATCGCCTGGAACTCGGCCAGCGCGCCGTCGAGCTTGGCCAGCGCCGCCTCGCCCGCGGCCTGCGCGGCGCGGCGCGGCGCGGCGCGGGCGCGGGTGGGCGCGCGGCGCTGCGCGCGGCGCGGCCGCGCGGGCGGCGGCGGCCGCCCCCGGCGCGGCGCGGCGCGGCGTGCCTTCTTGTCGGGCGCAAAGTCGGCCTCGATCACGGCGCGCTGCTTGGTGAGGATGCCCTGGCTCGTGCGCACGGCCTGGCGCGCGGGGCGGCGGCGCGGGCGGCGGGCGTGGGCCGCTGGCTGCCGCCGCGGCAGGCGGCGCCGGGCGCTGGCGGGCCGCGCCGCTCGCCGCGCACCTTGGCCACGGGGCCCAGCGACTTGCTGCCGGGGATGCGCAGCGCCTCGGCGATCAGCTCCAGCTCCCGCTGCGCGCGGCGCGACGTCGCGGGGCGTCAGCCACAGGCGGCGGCGCGGCGGCGGCCGCGCCCGCGCGGGGTCGGCGGTGCGGCGCGCGCGCCTGGATCTGGCGGATGGGCTTGTTGTTGATGGGCAGCGCGTAGCGCAGGATGGCGCTGGCGTTTTTGATCGGGTCGCCCGCCGTCAGCAGCGCGTGCGCCGGCGGCGTCGGCTGCGCGGCGGGCGCGACGGGCGCGCTCAGCGGCGGCGGCGGCGGCGCGCGTGCGCCCCCCCCCTGGCTGCCCCATTGCGCCGCCGCGCCGCGCCGGTCGCGCGCGCCGGGGGCCGGCAGCGGCCACAGGCCGGCGGCGTGGCGGCGCGCCGGCCGCGCGCCGCGCGCACCGCTAGCACGGGCGACAGCGTCAGCGGCAGCGCGGTCGTCGCCGCGGCGAGGGCGATCGTCGCGCACTTTTGCAGGAAGCCCGGCTCCTGCGGCGCGCGGCGGCGCGTCACGGGTGGCGTGGCGCCAGGGCGGCGGCCGGCGACCGGCGGCGGCGCGGCGGCCAGCAGCGCGCCTGTGGCTGGCTGCTGTCCCTCTGCTGCGCGCGGCAAGCCGTCCGCCGCGGCGCCACGCCCGCCCTGAAGGCGAGTCCGGGCCGCGCCGCCACGCCGCGGCTGGCGCTGGCCTGCGCCTGCATCCTGGCGCGCGTGTCGGGGACGCGATGGCACCGCAGCAGCACTGGCCGCTCCTGGTCGCGGCGGGGCGTGTGATGCCGGTGAAGGGTCGGGGTGGCGCGGGTGCGGGCGGAGCGAGCGGCGTGTGCGGAGCGGAGCGTGGCGTGCTGCTGCGGCACTCTGGCGGGCGCGCGGGCACAACCATCGCGGCGTGCGCTCCTGGCGGGTCTCGTCGGCTCCTGCTGCCAATGCGTGCGCGTGCCGCCTGGCGCAGCCACGCAGAGCAGAGCGGAGCATCTCCCTTCGTGCCTGGCTTAGACAGCCATCACCCCCGGCCAGCGCCCTTGCCCAGCGTCGAGCGCCGCGTTGAGCTGCCCCATGCGCGGCTGACGGCCACACCAACACCCCCAGCCAGCGGTCATGGCCGCCGCTCGCTGGAGGAGCGGCAGCGGCGGGCCAGCGCGCTGCGGCGGCGCCGGCGCCGCCGCCCGCCGGGCGGGCGCATGCGGGCCGCGCCGCCCGGCGCGGCAGCCGCTTCTGGCGCTGGCCGGCAAGCTGGACGCGCCCGCCGAGCCGGCCGTGCCGCAGCCGGCCCCGGCGCCGCATGGCGCCGCGCGGACGCCGTTGCCCGCCGCAGCAGCTGCGGGCGCGGCCAGCGCCGCCGCCGCGGCCGCGGCGGCCGTGGCGGGCAACGGCGCCGGCCCGGCGCCGGCGGCCCCGCCGGCGGCCCCGCCGGCGCCGGCGGCGCCGGGCGCCGCCGCGGCGCCGAGCACGGGCTGGTACGCCGCGGTCGGCCTCAGCGCCGTCGCGGCGCTCATCTGCTCCGTCGACCGCGCCGCGATCAGCGTGGCCATCCTGCCCATGAGCGAGCAGTACGGCTGGAGCGACGGCACCAAGGGCGCCATCAACAGGCGCGCGGGGCGGGGCGGGAGCGGCCGCCAGCGGCGGCCGGCGGCCACGGCGCGCCCCCCGGGCCGCCGCCGCGCGCCGCGCCTGCGCCAGCCGCTCCGCGCGCCGCGCCCGCGCCAAACTGCGCCACGTGCCGTGCTGCCTGCGCCAACCACGCCGCGCAGCGCGTTTTACATCGGATACACGCTGACCAACCTCGTGGGCGGCTACCTCGCGAGCAGCCTCAGCGCCAAGGGCGTCCTCGGCGCGGGCGTGGTAGTCTGGAGCGCCTTCACAATCTCCACGCCCGCTGCCGCGGGCGCGGGCCTGCCGCTGCTGCTCGCCAACCGGGCCATGATGGGCGCGGGCGAGGGCGTGACGTTCCCCTGCGTGCAAAACATCGGTGCGCGCCGCGCGCAGAGCCCTGCAGACCGGGCCGGCCGCGGGCGCGCGCCCGCGGGCGGCCGCCGGCCGCGCCGCCGCGTGAGCGCCCGCGCGCCGCCGCCGCGCAGTCAAGTTTTGGTGCCCGCCGGACGTGCGCACGCGGGCACTGACGCTCATCTACTCGGGCGGCCAGCTCGGCACGATCGTGGCGCTCGTGACGGCGCCGCTCATCATCAACGTGCGCGTCGCACAGCGCACGGGGGCCGCCGCTGCCGCGGACGCGCCGCGGCGGCGGGCCGCCGGGGGCGCCGCGCGCAGCCCCGCGCGCGCCCCGGACCTCCCCTGCTGCACCGGTCCCAGACCGCCGCCGCCCGCCCGCCCGCACTCTGGTGCCCGCAGGCGTTTGGCTGGCCGGCGGTGTTTGAGATTTTTGGCTCGCTCGGCCTGGTGTGGATTGTGTTCTGGCAGCGCCTCGTCAGCGACACGCCGCCGCCGCCGGCGCCGCTCGGCCCGGCCGCGCCCGCCAAGCAGCAGCAGCAGCTCGCGCAGGGCGCCCCGCCCGCTGCAGCGGCAGCGGGCGGCGCCGTCGCGCAGCAGCAGTCGCAGCAGCCGCCGCAGTCGCAGCAGTCGCCGCAGGTGCAGCAGCCGGGCCCGCCGCCGCTGCCGGCAGCGGCGGCGGCGCCGCAGCAGGCGTCGCTCACCGCGCTCCCGCGCCTGCGGGACATCCCCTGGCGCTCGTTCTTCACCAACCGCGCCTTCCTTGCAATAATGATGGCGCACTCGGCCTTTGGTGCGCGGCGGCGGCGCCACGCCGCCGGGCTGGCGCGGGCTGGTGCCGCCGGCAGCGCCCCGGCGCGCGCCGCGCGCGTGGCACCAGCCGCGGCGCCGCGTGACCGCCCCCCCCCCCCCCCCACACACACACACCCACCCACCGCGCAGGCGTGGGGCACTACGTGTGCCTCAGCTGGCTGCCGACGTACTACAACCAGGAGTTTGGCGTCGACGTGCAGCAGAGCGCGCTGCTCAGCGTGCTGCCCTGGTGCGCGCGGCGCGGCGGCGCCTTGCGATCCGCGCACACGCGCACGCGCCGCGCGCCGCGCGTCGCCGCCGGCGTCACAGCGGTCGCTGCCGCCGCCGCCGCCGCGCGTGGTGCCGCCGCCGCTCGCGGGTCAGGTTTGTGACGGTGCTGGTGAGCAACTCGTCGGGCTGGGTCGCCGACTGGCTCGCCAACTCGGGGCGGCTGTCGATGACCAACACGCGCAAGCTCATGCAGACCGCGGGCGCGGTCGGCCCCGCGCTGTGCCTGCTCTACCTCGCGCTCGCGCACGAGGACCCCGGCGAGCTGCAGATGGGCGAGGCGGTCGGCCTCATGACCGCGACGCTCTCCCTCGGCGGCCTGCAGTCGGCGGGGTTTGCGTCCAACCACCAGGACCTCGCGAGCCGCTACGCGGCGGTGCTGTTTGGCATCACCAACGCGCTCAGCAGCCTCATGGGCACGCTGTCCGTCTACGCGACCGGCCTCGTGCTCGACGCGAGCGGGAGCTGGGAGCTCGTGTTTGAGGGCGTAGCCGTGTGCTACCTGCTCGGCGCGGTCGGCTACGCCGCGCTCGCGTCGGCGGAGCCGCAGTTTGAGTAGGGGGCAGGCGGCGCGGCGCACGTCGGCGCGCGTGCCAGAGGTGTGCCGCCGCCCGGTGGCGTGCGCGCGCGCGCGTCCGAGGTTTTTCTCCTTCTTTGTCGCATAGATTTGAGCGTGCGGTGCAGGAGCCGCGCGGCGCGCGCCAAAGCGAGCGCGGAGAGCGCGGGCGGGTGCGCGGGGCAACCGAATGCCGCTGCCGGTTCAACGCCCGCCCGCCCGCCCGCCGCGGCGCCGCCGCCGCGTTCACGCGGCGCCGCCGCCGCGTTCACGCGAGGTGCAGCGGCCCGAGCACCGCGGCGCGCACGTCGCCGTCGTCCAGCGCGAGCGCGTCCACGCGCGCCAGCAGCTCCGCCGCCAGCCCCTGGCCGACCACCTCGGCGCCGAGGCCGCGGCTGAAGCCCCGCATCTGCGCCAGGCTCAGCTGCCGCGCCGCCTCGCCCGCCTGCGCCGCCGCGTCAGGCGCCTGCTCCTCGCCCGCCTGCTGCTCGCCCTCCGCCACCAGCGCCGCGACGGCGCCCGCGAGGCGGCGCGCGAGGCCCTCAAACGCCTGCGGCGCGGCGCGCGGGGCGGCGCGCCGGCGGTCGGCCGCGGGTGCAGCTGCGGGCGGCCGCGCGTGCGCGCGCGCGCGCCTCGAGGCCCCGCGAGCGCCCCCTCCCCCTCCCAGCTCACCGCGAGCACCGTCTCGCGCCGCGCGTCCGCCAGCTCCGCGATGAGCCCGTCCTGCGCCGCGAGGCGCGCCTCCGCGTCCGCCAGCTTGTTGGCCAGCAGCGCCTCGCGCGTGCGCGCCATCTCCACGCGCTGCGCCGACCCCGCCCGCGCGCCGCCGCCCGACCACACGATCGCCTGGCGCGCCTCGGCCGCCGGCGCGGCGGCGGCGCCGTCCACGCCGCCGCCGCCGGCCGCCTCGGCCGCGGCAGCGGCCGCCGCCGCGGCCGCCTCCTCGGCGGCGGTCAGCTCCTGCGTCGCCACGCACAGCTTGCCGCGCGCCTTGCGCACCGCGTCGCCCAGCCGCGCGCACTGCTCCTCCGCGCCCGCGTGCTGCGCGACGACGCCGTCCAGCAGCGCGCGCAGCAGCGCCCATGCGTCCGCCGCGGCGACCTCGTCGGGCGCGGGGCCAAACTGCAGCGCCGGCGACGCCGTCAGCCACGCGACCGAGGCGGCGGGGCTCAAGAGCCGCAGCTCGTGCAGCCTGGCGGCGGGCGCAGGCGGCGGGCGGCAGGGCGCGGCGTCAGACGGGGGCGGGCGCGGCGCTGCGGCGCCCGCCGCCGCTGCGCCGGCCCCCGCGCGCCGGGGCGCTGGCTCACCGCGCGAGCGCGAGGCCGTGGCGCGTGGGCATGGGCCCATACATTTCTCCCAGCAGCTCCAGCAGCGCGCCCTGCCCCGCCTCGCGGCCGGCCGCGTCGAGGCGCGCCGCCAGCAGCGGGGCGTAGCGCTCCAGCACGACGTGCGCGTGGCTGCAGCTCTTGCTGCCCGCCGCGAGCACCGCGCGCGCGACGCAGCGCAGGTGCGCCAGCGGCTCGCCCCCGAGCGCGTCGTCCAGGCCCTCGCGCGCCGCCCAGTCGGCGACCTGCTCCGCCGACAGCGGCTTGCGCTCCGGCGGCGGCCGCGCCTGCATCACGCCCAGCAGCCGCCCCGCCCACAGCGCCTCCGGCTCGAGCGGCGCCTCGGGCTGCTGCGCCGGCGCGGCGCCGTCGCCGCCGGCGGCCGCGTCGCCGTCCTGCTGCATCGCGTCGGCGCCGCCGCCCGCCGCCTCGGCTGCCGCCTCGGCCGCGCCGCCGGCCGCGTCGGGCATCGCCGCGTCGCCGTCGGCGGCGGCGCCACCCTCCGGCGCCGGCAGCGCGGCCGGCGCGGGCGCGGGCGGGAAGGGCTCCGGCGCGGGCAGGCCGCGGAAGGCGGGCTGCTCGCCGAGCAGCGCCAGGAAGTCTGCCGGCGTCTCCTCCAGCAGCGCGGCGTGGTCCCACGCCGTGAGGCGCACGAGGTGCTGCAGCACCGCAACCAGGAACGCGCGCTGCGGGCCGCCGCGCGGCTGCGAGAGCCCCGCGCGGTAGCGGTCCCACGGCCACCTGCGGCGGCGCCGCGCGCGGCGCGCGCCTCTCAGCAGCAGGCGCGGCGGCGCAGCGCCGCAGCGCCGCACCGGCGGGCGGCAAGCGCGGCGGGCGGCGCAGCGCGGGCGGCGCGGCGCGGGCGGCGCGGGCGGTGCGTGCGCCCTGGCCCCTCTCTCTCTCTCTCTCTCTCTCTCTCTCCCTCACTCGCCTGAAGCTCATGTTTGAGATGAAGTGCGCAAGCACGTCGGCGAGGCGGCCGGTGAGCTCGGGCGCGAGGAACGCGGCGCGCGTGAAGAGCTGGCGCACACTGCCGGCGAGGTACTTGGGGAACGCGGGCCGCAGCAGCGCCGCGTGCGCGATGAGCCCGCTCAGCGCGACGGGGCTCAGCCGCGGCGCCGGCAGGCGCAGGAGCTGCGCGAAGAGCGTCTCGCACAGCAGGCCGCTGTAGTCGTACGGCAGCGGCAGCCCGCCGCACAGCATGCCCGCGAGCTCGACCCTGCGGCGCGCGCGCGCGCGCGGCGCGTCGCCGGCGTCGGCGCGGCGCTCCGCGGCGAGAGCGCGGCGCGGCGCGGCGCGGCGGCGGCCGCGCAGCTCGGCCTGTGCCCGCGCGCGCGCCTGTGTCCCTCAAAGGCGGTGAGCAGGTCTATGATGTACTCCTCGGCCACAAAGCGCTCGAGCGCGCCCCGCCCCGCGTCGGTGTACTGGCTGTCCAGCACGACCAGGCCGCCGCGCGGCGGGTACCGCGCCTGCAGGAGCAGCGCCGCCTCGGCGCGCGCGAGCGTGCCCGCGCCGGCCGCGCCCGGCGGCACGCCCGGCACCGCGCCCGGGAGCGCGATGGGCGGCAGCTCGGTGGGCTGCGCGCGCAGCTTGGTCGCGAGCGCGTCGAGCAGCGCCGTCGGCACGCCCTGCACCGACCAGCGCGCCTCGGGCTCGCGCATCACCTGCGCGGCCGCGGCGCGGCGCGCGCGCGGGTCGGCGGCGGGCGAGCGCCGGCGGCCGCCCAGGCGCGGCGCGGCGCCCCGTGCGTCTGCTGTCCCCCCAGGTGCACACGCGCGCACCTGCACCGCGTCCCAGAGCTGCGCCAGGAAGGTCGCGCCGCCGCTGTCGCTGGCCGCCGACGCGTCGCTCGCGTCCGCCGCGCCGTACAGCGGGCGCAGCTCGACCGACTCGCGCACCGGGCGCGCGGCCATGTACGCAGCCGCGGCGTCCAGCACGGCCGCGTGCTCCGCCGGCGCCGCCTCGGCCAGGCCCTGCCCGCCCCACACGAGCGCGGCAAGGGCCATGTACACCAGCTGGTCCGCCCAGGGCTGCCAGGTGAGGCCGCTGGGGTCGGCGCCTGCGTCGGAGACGGCGCCAGCGCGCGCGGTGAGCGGGCGCGCGGCGCGGCGCGGCGCGGCGCGGCGCGGCGCGTGCGCGCGGCGCCGGCGCCGCGTGGCCGGGCGCACCCGGGTCGGCCTGCGCCTGCGCGGCCTCCACGAGGCGCAGCGCCAGGCCCAGCACGTCGGCGGCGTGCAGCACCGACGTGCGCGCGAGGCAGGCAAACAGGCGCAGCAGCAGGCGGGGGGCACGACCTCGCCCGCCGCGAGCTCCGCCTCGAAGCGCTGCCCCGCGGTGCCCACAAACGCGGCGACCCAGTCGGGGTGGTCCGCCGCCAGCAGCCCTGCGGCGCGCGCGCCGGGCGGTGAGAGGTGAGGTGCGCGCCGCCGCACGCCGCCCCCCGTCCGGGCGCCCTGCTCGCCGCCGCCGCCGCCCGCCCGCCGCTGCCCCCGCGGCGCCGCTGCCTGCGCGGCGCGGCGCGGCGCACCAAGCAACAGCGCGTAGTGCAGCGTCTTGTGCGAGCAGCTCAGCGCCGCCTCGAGCACGATGTCCGTCAGCTGCGCGGCGCGGCGCGGCGCGGCGCATGGGCCCTGGGCCCTGGGCCGCGTGCCGCGGCGGCGCGCGGGCGCCCCGGCTCTGCAGCGCGCGCGCCGCCGCCGGGCGCCGCGGCTGCCCCCGCGCTGCCGCGGCTGCCCCCGCGCTGCCGCGGCTGCCCCCGCGCTCACGTTGTCCGTGTTGTGTTTGATCTCCTGCTTGAACGCCCACAGCGCGCCCTCGAGCGTCTTCTCGGGCGTGTCGCCCGTGTGCGTCGTGTCGGTCTGCGGCGCCACGGGCGGCGCGGCGGCTGCATGGGCGCCGCCCTGCGCGCGCGGCCGCCGCCGGCGGCTGGCGCCACTCCCCGCTCCCCGCCGCGCCGCCGGCTCACGTCCGAGAGCGGCCCCGGCTGGCCGAGCCGCATCAGGCGGTGGATGAACTGGGCCTTGGGGTCGGGCGCCTCCGCCTCCTCGCGCCCCCGCTTCTGACCCACAAAGCTCGCCTGGTAGCGCCCGCCGCCGCGGCCGCCGCCGCCGCCACCGCCGTACCCGCGGTCGCCGCCGTAGCCGCCGCCGCGGTAGCCCCCGCGCGGCTGCTGCGGGTAGTCCCGGTAGCCCCCGCTGCCGCGGCGGTTGTCGTGCTCGCGCCTGCGCGCGTGCGCGCGGGGAGGCAGCCGCGCGCGCGGCGGGTCGGCGAGTCGGGCAGCGGCGGCGCCCGCCGCTGCCGTCGAGGCGCCGGCAGTGCCGCCACGCGCTGGGGCTGCAGCGCTTGGGCCGCAGCGACGCCCGTGATCTGGCACCGCGCGCTCGAGTCGGTGGACGGGGCCGCGGCCGCGGGGCGGTGGCGTGCCGGCTGCCGCGCCCGCCGCTGCTGTCGCGCTGCTGCCGCCGCCCGCCGCTGCGCCGCTCCCGGCTCGCTGCGCGCTGCGGCCTTGCGGCTGCGCGATAGGCACGTGTGTCACGCGCGTGGGCCCTCTTCAGCGCCGGGAACGCACCTGTAGCCGCCCGAGCCCCCGCTGCGACCGTCGCGGTAGCCGCCGCCGCCCCTGTAATCGTCATCCCGGTATCGCTGGCGGTCCCCCATCGCGCGCCCGCCCTGTCAACGCTCTCGCTGCCGCTGCCGCAACGAGCGGCCGCCGACCGGGTCGCGGCGGGGAGCGCGGCCGCCGCTGATTGAGCGCGCGGCGGCAGGCGCGGGCGTGGAGGGAGCGCTCCCGGATCGCGTGCCAGTGCCGCACTGCGAGCGTTGTGGGCACACCGCTGCGGCGGTGGCCGCGTGCTGCGGCCGCTGCGCCGCCGCCAGGGCACAGCAGCGCGTGCGCCCCGACCCCCGAGAGCCGCGCGCGCAGACCGAGCAGCCGGTTCAACAAGGGGCGTCAACTGCTGCAGCCACCCACACATGGCGGCCGGCCTTGCTTGCGGCTCGCACGCACCCGGGCCAGCACACCACCCACGCAGGCGGCACGAGCTCGCCGCCCCGGCGGCCCGCCCCTCACTGCTTGCCCTGCGGCTGCACGCCGCCCGGCACCCACGCAAAAAAGTCGCAGCGCCCGGCCGGGAACTCGCCCGCCGGCCGCGCGCACACGTAGAACTTGCGCCCCGCGTTTGCTGAGCCAGCCTTCTTGACGACCCGCAGCACCGCCGGCTCGCCGTGCGCGCACTTGGGCGCCTGCATCCCGCGCTGGATTCGCTGCCACGCCGCCACCGCCGACTGGTGGCTGTCCGCCGCCACCTGCCGCACCTCGGCTGCGACGGCGGGGTCGGCGTCCGCATCCGCGGGCGGCGGGGGCTCGCCACCGGCGACGTCGTCCGGCGGCGCTGGCTGCGGGCGCTCCTGCTGCTGCTGCTGCTGCTGCTGCTGCTGCTGCTGCTGCTGCTGCTGCTGCTGCTGCTGCTGCTGCAGCACCTGGTCTCCCTGCCCCTCCTGCTGCTGCTGGTGCTGCTGCGGGCCAGCGCAGGCGGGGGCCTGCTGGCCGCTCGCGCCCGGGCTGGCACCGGCACCTCCGGCTGGCTTTGGTGGCCGCTGCACGAAGCCCAGCAGGCTGGCCTGGCCCTTCGCCAGGCCAGCCTGCTTTTTGCTGCTGCCGCCGTCCTGGCTGCTCTGCTTGCGCTTGCCGCCCCGCGCAAGCCCACCGGCCTGCTTGCCGTTGCCGGCGCTGCCGGGCAGCTGCTGCGCCCCTGCAGAGCTGCTGGGGGGGGGGCCGGGGCTGGCCAGGGACCCCGAAGACTGCTGCTGCGACAACGGCTGCTGCTGCGACGACTGCTGCGACAGTTGCTGCTGCTGCGACGACGATGGCTGCAGCCACGCCTTGAGGCTGGACTGCTTGCCCCGAAACAGGCGGCTGGACGCCGCCGCTGGCGCCGCGTGGCCCGCGGGCAGGGCGGCGAGCGGGACGGCCAGGTCCGCCCACACGGGGCAGTGGTCGGAGCCCTGGCGGTCCGGCCAGATGTCGCAAAAGGTGACCAGCTGGGAGAAGGGCTGCGCCGCGGCGGGGGCGTGCTGCGCGCCGGCGGCGCCGCCGCCGCCGCTCGGCGCCGGCGCCGGCGCCGGCGGCGGCACGCAGGGCGCGGGCCCCGCCACGAGGATGTGGTCGATCCGGGAGCCGTAGTTGTTCACGCGCGCGCCCGTCAGGGTGGACCAGCACGTAAACGCGTGCGCCCTATGCGTGCGGCGCAGCGTGCGCCTCGGCGCCGCGCCGCGCCGAGTCCCGCAGGCGCCCGCGTGGGCCTCCCGATGCGCCCAGCGGCGGCGGCGCGCACCTGGCGGGCTGATGCATGCGGAACGCGTCGGCCACGCCCGGGCCGTGCGGGCCGAGCAGGCGGTTGAGCCAGACGCGGTCGGGGCGCGCCGCGTCAAAGTCGGCGTCCCCGCCCGCGCGGTCCATGGGCTGGGGGCTGATGTTCAAGTCCCCCACGACCAGCACGGCGCGCCCCGCCGCGAGCCAGGCCCGCACGCGCAGCTCCAGCACCTGTGCGCGCGCGCCGGCGGCGGGCGGCCGCGGCGGCCGTGGCGCGCGCGCGCGGGGTGGGGTGCGCGCACGGGTTGCGTGCGTGGGCGCGCGGGCGCGGGGTGCGCGCGTGGGCGCACCTTGTAGAAGTTGAGCTTGAACGCCATGCGCGCCTCTGCGACGCCGGGGTCGTCGCTCGTGAGCGCGGGGCCGTAGACGTTGACCAGGATGAACGCCCCATGGTCGGTGGTGAGCACGCGGCCCTCCGCGTCCAGCGCGGCGACCTCCGCCTCGTCGCCCACGCCCAGCGCGCGCGCCAGCTCGTCGGCGGCGGGCGCGCCGCTGCCGACGGCGCCGCCGCCGCACGCGCCGGTGAGGCCGAGCTCGGCCGACAGCGGCAGCCCCGCAGTCGCGGCGCGCACAAACGTGGCGACGCCGGAGTAGGCTGAGCGCGGGCTGAACGCGAAGAACGACTCCCTGTCGGCCGCCGCGGCGGGCGCGGCCGGGGCGGGCGGTGCGCGGCGGCGCGTGCGTCGCGCCGCGGCGGCGGCGCGCGGCCCCGCTGCCCACCCGACGCCGCTGCTCACCAGCCGTCTGCGAGCGCCAGCTCGCTGTCCACCTCGCCGCGCCGCGCCTTGACCTCCTGCAGGCAGATGATGTCTGCGGGGCGGCGGGCGCGGGCGCGCGTGAGCCGGGGGCGCCGCGCTGCGGGCGGCGCGCAGCGCGCCGCTCGCGGCCCGCACCCGCGTCCAGCGACTCCAGCAGCGCCCTCAGGCCGCCGCCGGAGCGGCCCACCACGCTGCGCAGGCCGTTGACGTTCCAGCTGAGCACGCGCATCGCGCCGCCGCGCTGCTGCTGGCGGGCGGCGCAGCGCGCAGCAGCGCTGCTGCGCCGGCGGCTGCTGCGCGCTGCACGCTGCCGGCCGGCGGCGATCCGCGGCGGCCACCTGCCCGGAGCGCCCAGAGCGCGCGAGGCGAGCGAGATGAAAGCTAACCGCCGTCGCGACGTCGGCGGCGGCGCGGCGCGATAGATGCCCCGTGCCGTCTACCCGCTCCCCACATCCCTGGCCCGCCCGCGGCCCCCCGGTACTCGTCGCGCCGATCGCTCGCCGCGGCCCGCGCCCGCGCTAGCGAGATGGCAGCGCTCGACTGCGTCGCCGCGCGCGCCGGCGAGGACGGTGCGCGCATGTGCCGGCGCCAGCCGCGGCCGTGGCGCGCGCGGGCCGCTCGCGCGCGGGGGCGCGCCATTCAAAGCTGCGCACCCCCGCCCGCCGCGCCCAGGCCTCGCCGTCGCCGCTCCGAGCGCTGATGAGGCCGCCGTTGTCGCCAAGGTGAGCCCTCGATCGCCTGCCAGGCCAGCCGGCAGCTGCGGCGGCCGCCGCCGGCCCGGCGCCGCGCCGGCGCCCGACGCGCCCCGCCGCCCGCAGGAGGAGCCCGGCGCGGTCGCCGCCGGCGAGTGCCAGGTGGCAGCCAAGCCCCGCAGGCGGTGCGTCGGCGGGGGGGCCTGGCGGGCGGCGCGGCGCGCGCCGGCGGTGCCGCAGGCAGGGCCTGCCCACGGCGCGCCGCGCCGCTTCCTGACGCGCCGACCTGTCGCGCGCGCACGCGCCCGCAGGTGGGCGCTGGGCGTGGGCCTGAGCACGGCGGGCGCGGTCGCGGTCAGCGCGGGGCTCGCTGTGGCGCGCGCGGTGCCGCTGGCGCTCGTGGCGGCCGCCGCGCCGCTGGGCGCCGCGGTCGGCGCTGCCGCGGTGGCGCTGGACGGCCGGCGCGTGCAGCAGCGCCGCAGGCGCGCCGCCGCCGCGCGCAGCGCGACGGCCGCCGAGCGCCGCGCGGAGGCGGCGCCCGCCGTCGCCGCGGCCGAGCCGGAGGCCGAGCCGGTGGCGGCGCCGGCGCCCGCCGACGCCGCGCCGGCGCCGGCCAAGGACCAGGCGGCGGCCAAGGACCAGGCGGCGGTGCCGCCGCTCCGCCTGCCCGCCCTGGCGCCGGCGACGACGACGATCAGCCTCGCCGACGGCGAGGACGGCGGCCCGCCGCTGCCGGAGCTCGTGCGCTCTGCCACGCCCGAGCCGGCGGCGGGCGGCGGCCGCGGCGGCGAGCCCGGCGCCGCCGCCGACGGCGGCGCGCCGTCGCGCGCGAGCAGCGTGGCCGACGCGGCGGGCGTGGACCAGCTGCTGCCGGCCGGCGCGGGCCTGCCGCCGCTGGCGCTCAAGAAGCCGACCGGCGCCAAGGCGCTGAAGAAGTCGCTCAGCAAGAGCGTGAAGAGCTTCAAGGCCGCGCTCAGCCTGCGGAGCAGCGCCGAGCTCGAGGCGGCGGCCGCCGCCGCGGTCGCGCGCGCGTCGTCGCCCGGGTCGGCCGCCGGCGCGGCGGCCAAGCCGCCCGCCGGCTTCAGCCTGCGCCGCAGCTTCAGCAGGGACGCGCGCGACACGGCCGCGCTCGCCGACGCGGGCGCGGTGCAGCCCAGCGAGGGCAGCGCGACGCTGGCCAAGATGAAGACGCTGCTGCGCCGCAGCTTCACGCTCAGCACGCCGCGCGCCTCCACCTCTGACGGCGGCGCCAAGCGCGCGAGCGCGTTCTGAGCCGCGCGCGCGGCCGCCCGATCGTTGCGTCCGTGCGCGTGTGTCTGTCACAGAGAACCGGCCCGGTGGTTGCGTTGTGCGAGGGTGCGTGGGCGCGGGCGTGAGCACTGTGCGCGCCGTGTGTGCGTCTCGGAGCGCGTTGCTAGCTTGTTTCGCTCCCGCGCCGGTGCTCCACCTATTCATTTCACGCGTGTGTGTGCGCTGCGTGCGCGTGCGCCGCGTGCGTAGGCGCCGCGCGGCGCAGCCGCCGCCCGGCCGCCGCGGCGCGGCGCCGCCGCCCGCCCGTGTGTGTGCTCCCAGGCACGCCTCCTGGGGCGCGTGCGGCGGGTTGACGGGAGGGAGGGGCGTGCGGGGAGGGCGTGCGGCTCTGTGCTTCTGTTTCCTGTTCATTCAGACGGCTCACGTTCTTACTCTACTCGTCCGCTGCGCGTCGTGCGTCGCGGGGACACACTCGTTAAGCTACACACACACCACGCTCGTTAAGCTACGGGGAGGGCTCTGTCTGTCTGCGTGGGCGGCGGCGGCGGCACCTGCGTGGGCGCTGGAGCGCGCCCCTCCTCGGTGGGTGCCGACCAGGGCTTCAGCGGCCTGCGTGCGCGCTGCAACACACGCGCGCGGGGCGAGCCGGCTGCCGTAGCAGAGGGGGAGAGGGGCGGGGGAAGCGGAGGAGGCGGGCGAGCGCCCTCGTGCTGGGCGTGCCGCCGGCGGGCCAGGGCGGCGGCGGCGGCTGTGTGTGCGTCGCCAGGGCGCGTGTCGTGACGCGCGCGGCGCTGTACAATACCGGAGGTAAAAGCGGCGTTCGGCGCCTTGCCTCCGCGAGCAGAGCCGCCGCCGGCGCTGGTGCCGCTGCTGGTGCCAGCAACAGCAGGCGGCGCTCGCTCGCGGTCACGCAGCGCGCACGCCGTGAAGGTCGCCCACGCACGCGCCGCGCCCGCTCGTCCTCGATGTCGCCGCGGTTCACCAGCCAATGCCCCCGCGCTGCTGCTCGCCAAGCCAGCGGCGCCTCCGCTGGACCGCCCTCTCCCCGCGCAGCCGGCAGTGCAGCACAGAGGGCCAGGCGCCAAGATGGTGAGCCGGCGCGATGGCCGTCCGACGGCGGCCGGCCCCTCGCCGCACCGCCCCCCGCACGGCGCCGCGCGGGGCTCTGCGGCACGTTCGCGGCGCCCTGGCCATCGGGGCAGCGCCAGGCGGGCGGGGGCGCGCCGCGGCAGCAGCGGGGCCGCATCGGGGCGCCCGCGGGCAGCAGCGCGCGCCCCGGGGCGCTGCCGGCCATGCGCAGCCGCCACGGCGCCCTGGGACGCTGCGGCGCGGCGGGAGGACCCGCGGAGACGCGGCCGCACCCCCGCGGCGGCCGGCGCTCGGCCGCCGCCGCTCGCGCCCGCCGGCCGCTGCTCACGCGCCGCCGGCCGCCGCCGTCGCCTCGCCTGTGCGCAGCCGCGTCAGATCACCGAGATCAAGGACTTCCTGCTGACCGCGCGCCGCAAGGACGCGCGGTCGGTGAAGATCAAGAAGACGCGCACCGGCGTGACCAAGTTCAAGGTCAGGTGCAGCAAGTACCTGTACACGCTGTGCGTGCAGGACGCGGAGAAGGCGGACAAGCTCAAGCAGTCGCTGCCCCCCGGTGAGCGCGCGGCGCGAGCGCGCGGCGCCCGGCCGGCCGGCGGCGGGCTGCGCGCGGACGGCGCGCAGCAGCAGGGCGTGCCGGCGGCGGCGGCGGCGGCAGCGGGGGCTGCCGTGCGGCGGCGGTGGCGGCGGCGCCAGCAGCCGAGTGGGGGCAGCAGCAGCGGCGGCGTGGTTGGCCGTGGCGCTGCGAGCAGGCGCAGCAGCGGCGGCCGCGGCAGTGCGGCGGCGGTCGCGGCGGCAGCGGCAGGGGCGGGCGCGGCAGCGGCAGCAGGCGCCGGCGCTCGCGCCGGCCGCGCGACGCAGAGGACGGAGGCGCAGGAGCTGCCAGGGGCCGCCAGGGCAGCCGCAGCCGTCGCAGCCGTCGGGCACGCGTGCCGACGCGCACCCCGCCCCCGCCGCCCGCTGCGCGCCCCGCAGGCCTGCAGGTGCAGGAGCTGGCCTGAGCGTGTGCGGCCGGCGATCAGCTAGCAGCCCAGCTAGCTGCGGTGGTGGTGATGCAGCGCCTGGGGTAACGCGCCCCGCGAGCGGCGCCCGTCGCGTGCCGCCGCGCCGCGCGCGCGTGAGCCAGCGGCGGCGGCTGCTGCCAGCGTTCCGCGCGCGAGCCGCTCGCCGCGCAGCTCCCGCGATCGTGCCCGGCCAGCACGGCCAGCGGTCTGCCCGGCGCGCGGGCGCCGTGCGCGGCCGGGGGCGCGCCGGCGGGAGGCGGTGCAGGGTTTCAGCCGCGGCGCGCCGCCGCCGCCGGTGTTCTGTCGTCGAGTCCGCGCGTCTCCCCGCACTCGCAGCCGCGGCGCCAGGCCGTCGTCCGCCCGCCCAGGGTCGAGGCATCGCGTGTCGATCTTGCCGCGCAGCCCAGGCCCCGCCCCGCCCGGCAGGCCGCCTGCCCGCCCCTCCCGCGCGCGGTCCGTCGCCGCCGTCGGCCGCTGGCCGCTGCCGGCGACGCTGCGGGCGCCACGCAGGCCGGCGCGGCGGCGCAGCAGTAGCAGCGGCGCCGAGCGCCGCGCGTCGCGCGCCGCGCCCCGCCGCGCCGGGCGGCGCACGGCGCCATGTCGGGCAGCACCAACCGCTACACGGTGCCGCCGACGGTGTCGGTGATGACGGTGATGAAGGCGCGCCTGGTCGGCGCGACCAAGGGCCACGCGCTGCTGAAGAAGAAGGCCGACGCGCTCACGATGCGCTACCGGCAGCTGCTCAAGCAGATCGTGGAGGCCAAGACGGGCATGGGCGACGCGATGAAGGGCTCGTTCTTCTCGCTCGCCGAGGCCAAGTACGCGGGCGGCGACAGCATCAAGCACACCGTGTTTGACAACGTCGACCGCGCGAGCCTCAAGGTCTACGCGAGCACCGAGAACGTCGCGGGCGTCAAGATCCCCAAGTTTGAGAGCGTCAGTGAGCCGGGGGAGACCAAGATGGAGCTCACGGGTGCGGCGGCGCGGCCGTGCGCGGCGGCGGGCGGTCGCGCGGCGGCGCGCGGCGGCGCCGCGCGCGCCGGCCGTCGCACGCACGCGGCCGGCGCCCGACCGGCCGCGCGCCGCGCTGCGCCGACGCCGCGCGTCAGGCCTGGGCAAGGGCGGGCAGCAGATCCAGTCCTGCCGCAAGGCCTACGTGGGCGCGATCCAGCTGCTGGTGCAGCTGGCCAACCTGCAGACCGCGTTCATCACGCTCGACGCGGCGCTCAAGGTCACCAACCGCCGCGTCAACGCGCTCGAGAACGTGGTCAAGCCAAAGATCGAGAACACCATCTCGTACATCCTCGTGCGCGCCGCCCTGCGCGCGCGCGCGGCGGCAGCGGCGGCGGCGCGGGGGAGCGGGGCGGGCGGGGGAGGGGGCGCGGCGCGCGGCGCGCGGCCGCGGCCCAGCGCGGCCGGCCGCAATCACCGCCGTGGCCGCCGCGGCCGCGACCGCCGCGCGCGCGCAGGGCGAGCTGGACGAGCTGGAGCGCGAGGAGTTCTTCCGGCTGAAGAAGGTGCAGAAGAACAAGCAAAAGGTCGCGGCGCGCGAGGCGGCGTCGAAGGCGGCAAAGGTGCGCGCGCCCCGCGGGGGCGACCCGCGCGTGTGTGCACGCGCGGGCCGGCTGGCGGGGCCCGCCGCCCTCCCGTCGCCGACGCCCGCGCCGCCGCGCCCGCAGGACGAGGCGGCCTTGGTCGACACGGGGCTGATAGTGACGGGCGCCGACGGCGTGTCGCCCGCCGACCTGCTCAGCGCCGGCGCCGACGAGGACCTGGTGTTCTGAGCGCGGCCGCGGCGGGAGCTGGGGGGACTCATTTGATTCAGCGGGCGTGTAACTCGCGGCCGCGCGTGCGACGGCGGGCAGCAGCGGCGTCACTGCCGCGCGCCGCGGCGGCCAGGCAGTCGCTTGGCCCGCCGGCTCCCGCTGGCCTTTTGGCCCGTCCACACCACCGCCAGGCATAATCACCGAGCAGCAGGTCCCCCGCGCTCGCACAGAGGCGTCGCCGCGTGCCGCCGCCGCCGCTGCTGCTGCCGCGCCGCGGCCTTGCCAGCGTGCTGCTGCGCGCCTCGGACGCGCGGGGGGCCACCCCAATGCGCACTGCACGCTAGCGGGCATCCGCAGGGCACGCGCGCGCCCGGCAGGCGCGGCCCGATGCGCCAACCATCGAGCAGCGCCTGGGCCGGGCGCCGGCGGCTGCTGGCGACCTGGCTGGCGCTGCTGGTCTGCTGCGGCCGACTTGAGGTGCGCGGCCGCTGCCGCCGCCGTCGCGCGGCTGCGGCAGGGCGCGGCCGACAGCGTCGACCGCTGTCGCCGCGCCGCCGCAGCCGGCGGCGGCGAGCCCCCTGTCAGAGCAGCTGCTGAAGGCCTATCTCTCCAACGAGCAGCTGGAGGCCTGGATCAAAGACTACACCTCCCGCTGCGCCAGCATCTCCCGCGCGTTCAGGTGCGCAGCGCAGCGGCGCCGGGGTGCCCCCGAGCCGCGCCGCCGAGCCGCGCCGCCGCGCGCCGCCGCAGCATCGGGCGCAGCGTGAAGGGCGCGGAGCTGTGGGTGCTGGAGATCGCGGAGCGGCCGGGCGTGCGCGAGGCAAAGCCCAACTTCAAGTACGTCGCCAACATGCACGGCAACGAACCCAGCGGCCGGTGAGGCGCGGTGGCGGCGGGCGCGCCGCGCCGCCGCGCCGCGCTGCCGCGCCGCGCCGACCGCGCCGCGCGCCGCCGACCTCCGACCGCGCCGCGCCGCGCCGCGCCGCGCCGCGCCGCGCCGCGCCGCGCCGCGCCGCAGCGCGCTGCTCCCGCAGCTCGCGGAGTGGCTGTGCGCCGAGCGCGGCCGCGACGGGCGCGCGCGCGCGGTGCTGGGCGGCCTGCACCTCTACCTCATGCCCAGCATGAACCCAGACGGCTTCGCGGCGCGCAAGCGCGAGAACGCGTGCGCGCGCGCGCGCGGCGGCGGCGGCGGCGGCGGCGGCGGCGGCGGCGGGGGCGGCGGCGGCGGCGGCGGCCCCGCCGCAAGCGCGCGCCGACGCCGACGCGCGCCTACGCCGCCGCCGGCGGCGCGCAGGGCTGGCGTGGACCTCAACCGCAACTTCCCCGACCCCGTGGCGACCAAGGACCCGCGCGCGCTGCTCAGGCCGCTGCCCGACGCGCAGCCCGAGACGGCGGCGATGATGCGCTGGTCGCTGGAGACGCAGTGAGCGCGCGCGCGCGCCAGCGCCGCCTCGCCCGCGCGCGCTCTCCGGGCCGGGCGGCCGCCCCGCCCGCCGCCCCACCGCGGCCTCGCCCGCCGCGCCGCGCCGCCGCCGCGGGCGCAGCTTTGTCGCGTCGGCCAACCTGCACGAGGGCGCGCTGGTGGCCAACTACCCCCTGGACGGCGCGCCCGACGGCAGCAACACGCCCCAGGCGCGCCGCAACCCCGCGCCCGACGACGTGACGTTTGCCACGCTCGCCAGCCTCTACGCGCGCAAGCACAAGACCATGGCCGCGTCCAAGGCGCGGCGGCGCGGCGCGCCCGCGGCGCCGCGGCGCCGGCGCGGGGCGCGCGCGCGCGTGCGTGCGCCCTGCGACGCCGCCGCCGCTGTGCCGCTGTCGTGCCGGCGCAGGAGTTCAAGGGTGGCATCATCAACGGCGCGCAGTGGTACCCGGTATACGGTGGCATGCAGGCGCGCGGGGGCCGCGCGGGGCCGTGCGCGGGGCCGTGCGGGCGCGCCGCCCGCGGCGACGCCGTGTGCGGCGGGGCGACACACTGTGCGCACCCGGGCCGGCGCGCCCACCCCTCCCCCGGCCGGCCCCGCGCGCGCGCACACCGAAACGCAGGACTGGAACTACTTTGCCGCGCGCTGCTTCGGCCTCACGCTCGAGCTGAGCGACGCCAAGTGGCGCCCGCCGGCCGACCTGCCCAAGCTCTGGGACGAGAACCGCGACGCGCTGCTCGCGCTGCCGCTCGCGGCCGCGCTCGGCGGTGCGCGCCGCCGCGCCCGCGCGCCCGCACGCCCGCGCGCCGCCATCCCGCAGCGCCGCGCCCCACGCGCGCCGGGCGGGCGCCGGGCGCCGCAGGCGTGCGCGGCGTCGTGTCGGCGCGCAACGGCAGCGCCATCGAGGCAATTGTCGTCGTCGACGGCATCGCCTGGTCAACCACCAGCGACCCAGCAACAGGGTACTTCAACCGGTGCGCCTGCCTGGGGCACGCCGCGCGGCGGCAGGCGCAGCCGCGCCGCGCGCCGCGCCGCGGGCCCGCGCCCGACCCGCGGCGCCCGACCGGCCGCGCCGCGCGCCGCAGGCCGCTCGCGCCGGGGTCCTACACGCTGCGTGTGTTCAGCGAGGGCTTTGAGCCCGGCAGCGCCAAGATCGAGGTCCCCAAGGACTACAGCGGCGTGACGGCCAACTTCACGCTGCAGCCGCCCACGCCCGCGGCGGGCGTGGAGGAGGAGGACGAGGAGGAGTCGGCGGCGGCGGAGGGCAAGGCGGGCGCGGGCGCGGCGCCTGGGAGCAGCGGCGGTGGCGGCGGCAGCGAGGAGCTGCTCGTGGTCGCGAGCAGCCGGCGGCTGGAGAGCGGGCGCGCGCCGCGGCCCGGCGTGGGCGTCGCGGCGGCGGGGCTGCTGCTGTGCTTGGCCGGCGCGGCGGCGGTGCTGTGGGTGTGCCAGGGCACGCGCGCGCTCGTGCCGCCGGCGCTGCCGGTGCTGTCGAGCGGCGGCGGCAGCCGGCCGGGCATGTCCGCGAGCGGGAGCCGGTCAAACCTGCTGCCCAGCAGCGGGAGCAGATCCAACCTCCTTTCGAGCAGCGGGAGCAGATCAAACCTCGCGGCGTGAGCGCGGGGCGGGGCGTGCGTGCGAGGGAGGGGCTGCAGCCGCAGCACGCTCGCGAGCGCACGGTGTCGGGGCCTGGCGCGCTGCAACGTACAATGGCCGCCCGGGGGCTGCAACGCATCGTTACTCGGACGCGCGCGGCGCCCGCCCGCGCCGCCAGCTGCGCGCCGACCGACCGCCGCTGCACAGGGCAGCCGACCGCCGCCGGCGCAGCAGCCGGCTCTGAGCCTAGTCCTACTCGTTCGTCGCGCGCCGCTGACGCAGCGGCCCACCTGCTGCGCCGCCCCCGCGCCCGCCGGGCCGCGCACCGGCGGCCGGGCGGGCGGCGGGGCGCCGCGCTCCTGTCTACATGCACACACGCACGCGCGCGCGCCGGGAATGTACACGCGCGCTCACAGCGCGCGCCAGGCGGCCAGGCGCCGCGGCCGCGCCGGCGCGGCGCGCCGGGCCGCTCACTCCTGCATCGCCTCGGCCTGCTGCGCCGCCGCGGGCGCCGCCTCGGCCGCGACCTTGAGCTTGGCGGGCGCGGCCTTGGCCTTGTCGGCGCGCAGCGACGCGGGCGCCCTGATGAGGTGCACCTCCTTCTCGAGCTGCGCCTTGTCGGCCGCGACCTGCTGGCCCTTGACCTTGGCCATGCGCTTCTCGTAGAAGCGCTCCTGGCGGCGCGTGCGGATCTCGCTGATGCGCTCGATGGCCTTGACCGTCTTCTTGACCAGCTCGCGGTCGTACTTCTCGGGCCGGTTGCGGCGGCGCTCCATCTCAAACGTCGCGTCCTCCGCGAGCTCCTTGCCCGCCAGCTTGCGGTAGGCCTTGGTCCACCGCACCTTGCGCGGGTTGCGCTTCATCTTGAAGTTCTTGTGGCACTTGCTGCGGCAAAACTTGAACGCGGTCGCGTCGTTGCGGACAAAGGTGATGCCGTGCCCCGGGTAGATGGTGCTGGAGCAGAACCAGCACTTCTCGAGCCTCATGATGGCCGACCGGGGGCGCCCCCTGGCGAAAGGCCGCGCGGTCTCGCGCCCGCGGGCGCGGGGCGGCCCGGGGCGGCCGGGAGCAGCCGGGCTGCTGCTGCTGCCGCTGCAGCGCCGCCTCGCGCCGTGGGCCGCGGCCTGGCGCCGCGCGGTCGCGGGGTGGAGCAGCGCCGACCGACCGAACGGACGCGGCTCGGGCGGCGCGCGGGCGTGCGCCGGCGGGGGCGGGCGGGGGATGCCGGGGGCGGCGCGGCGCGCTGGGAGCAGGTGACTGCGCTGCCGGCGCGGTCGGGTGGCGTGGGAGTGGGGAGCGCGGCGGCGGGTGCCACAGCCGCCGCTGCGGCGGCAGGCGGGCGGGCGCGCGACGGCACGCGCTCGCGGGTTTCAGGCCTCGCTCTCTCCGCTGCCCCTCAGTCGCTGTCCTCGATGCCCTCCACCTCCTCCTCCTCCTCGCCGCCGCCGCCGGCACCGCCGGCGCCTCGGCCGCCTCCACCGTCGCCGCCGGCCGCCGCGGCGGCCACCGCCGCCGCGAGCGCGGCGGTCGCGGCGGGCGACGGCGGGCTGGCGCGCTCGGTCACGGCGCCGCCCCAGACGTAGGCCCAGGACCGCGGCAGCAGGCCGCCGACCCAGGCGCGCGCCGGCGCGGCGGAGAGCGCGCGCAGGTGCGGCAGCACCGCGGCCGCGCGCTCGGCGCGGCCCGCGTGCAGCAGCTGCCCCGCGAGCGCCATCGCGGCGGCCTGCGCCGCGGCGCCGCCGCCGGCCCACGCGTCCTGCAGCTCCTGCAGCGCCCGCCCGAGCCGCCCGAGGTTGGACGCCGCCGCGCGGTCGGGCAGGGACGCGGAGGGGCCCTTGACCGGCAGCCAGCGGCTCGGCGCGGGCGCGGTGTGTGCGTAGAGCAGGCCCCGCACCGCGACGCTGCCCGCGGCCGCCGCGGTCACGCTCGCCGCGGACGTGTCGGCCTCGTCGTAGAAGCCCGACGACGGATCGCCGCTCGCGCGCGCGGCCGCGAGGAACGCTGCGCGGCGCGGCGGCGGTGGCGGCGGCGCCGCTGAGCGCTGCGCGCTGGGCGCTGGGCGCCGCGGCGGCGCGCCGCGCGCCCTCGAACGTCCGCGGGCGCGGCCGCACCCGCATCGCTGAGGTAGGCGGCCGCGTCTGCTGCCTGGGCCATCGCGTCGTCTGCCATGAAGTGGGTGTAGTTCTCAGCCAGGAAGCCGGCCACCTGGCCCGCCTCCAGCCCGCTGCCCAGCAGCACGGCCTCGGGGTCGAGCCCCAGCGGCGCGCGCGCGCGCCTGCGCGGCGCGCGGGCCGGCGGCGCGCGTCGGCGGCGCCCCGCGGGAGGAGCGCGGGCCCCGCCGCGCGCGGCGGCGGCGCGGGAGGAGCGCGGTCCCCGCCGCGCGCGGCGACGGCCGGCCGCCGCGGCCGCCGCTCACCCCGCGCCGGGCTGCTGCAGTGCGTCGCCCGCGCCCGGCTCGGCCGCGTCGCCGCCGCCCTCGCCGCCGCCGCGCCGCCGCCGGCCTGCTGCTGCGTCTGCGGCGCGCGCTTGTGGTGCAGGAGCTTGCCGATGGCATGATAGACCGACAGGTGCGCGTCGCGCCCCACGCGCCCCGCGACCGCGGCCTTGGCCGCCGCCGCCGCGGCGGCCTCCTCGGGCCCCTTGGGCGCGGCGTTGCGCGGCCGGCGCGCCTTGCCCTGCGCGGCCGCGGGTGGAGCGTGGCTCGCCACTCCGCGACGCGCGGCAGCGCGTGCGCGCCAGGGGTCCCTCCCCGGGCCGGGGCGGCGGCGCGCACCTTGGCCTTGGCCGGCTTGGCCGCGCGCGCGGCGCCGGGGCCCTGCAGCAGCAGCTGCAGGCTGTGCACCGCGTTGCGCAGGTCGCCCGCCGCGGCGGCCGCGACGCCCTCCGCGGTGGCACGGTCCAGCGCAAAGCCCTCGCGCTCCGCGATCGCGGCCAGGGCCTTGGCGATGTTCAGGGGCGTGACCGGGTTGAAGCCGATGCTGCCCGCGCCCACCGCCTCCAGCGCGGCGAGCACGTCCTGCGGCCGCGGCGGCGGCGGCACGCGCGGGGGCGTGTGACGTGGCGCGCGGGAGGTGTCAGACAGACAGTGGGCTTGCGCGGCGCGCACCCGGTGCAGGCCCTTGGTGGTCATGCCCGCCGCCGCGGGCCCGTAGCTGCCGTAGCTGCCTTTGGCGCCGCCGCCGCCGCCGTCCTCGGTGGTCGCCATGATCACCACCGCTGCGCGCGACGTCGTGGCCAGGTCCTGCGACGGCCGCGGCGGCGGCGCGGCGCTCGAGGCGGCGCGCGGCGCCGGCCGGCGGAGCCCGCCGCCGGACGGCCGGCGCGCACGCGAGCCCGCCCGCTCGCACCTGCAGCGCCGCCGCGAGCCGCGCGCGCCGCTCCGCGTCGCCGACGTGCGGCAGGTCGTCCACCAGCAGCAGCTTGGGCCGCGGCGGCGGCGCCCGCCCGCCCGCCTGCTGCGACGCCGCCTGCTGCGGCTCGCGCTGGCTCGGCTGGCTCGGCTGCCGCGGCGGCTGCTGGCTGCCGCCGCCGCCGCCGCCGGCGGGCGGCGCGGCGCTGCCGCCCGGCGCGCCCGGCGCGGAGCAGGTGAGCGGCAGCGCCGCAAACTTGGCGCGCGTGACAAACATATCAAACTCATCCAGCTTGCTGCGGTACCCGACGCCCGCGCCCGCCTGCGCACGCGAGGCGAGGAGTGGGCGCGGCGGGCGGCGGGCGCGGCGCTGCGCCGCCGCCGGCGGCGGCGGCCCACCTGGTAGCGGTAGTCATCCCACAGCGTCGGCACGGGCGCCGCCCACTCGAGCAGCTCAAACCCCAGCGCCGCCGCGAGCACGCGCAGCGTGGCCGACTTGCCGCAGCCCGTCGGCCCTGCGGCGCGGCGGGTCGGGGCCGGGCGCTCGCAGGACGGGGCCGCGCGCGGCGCCGGCGCGGCTGCGGCGGCGGCAGCCGCGCCGGCGCGGCCGCACCGGTGATGAGCAGCGCGCGCGTGGGGTGCGTGGCGCGAGTGTCAAGGTAGCTCTGCAGCCAGGCCTGAACCTCGGCGACCTTGCGCTTGTGCACAATGAGGTCGTCGGGGCTGGCCGGCGCATACTTGTCCACCCACTGCTCCGCGCCCGCACCCGCTGCCGCCGCGCCACCTGCGCCCCCGCCGCCCCCCGCGGCTGGCTGGCTGCCGCCGCCCGCGGCGCCGTCCGCCGCGCCGCCGCGCGCGGCCGCGCCGGCGGCGGCGGCGGCGGCGTCGCCCTGCGAGCCTGAGAGCTGCAGCGAGGCCGGGCCCGGCTGCGACGTGCTGAGAAAGAGCGAGCCAAAGGCCTTGGCGTGCAGCGTGGCCTGCTTGGGCCCGCCCGACCGCCCGCGCGCCGGCGCGCCGCCGCTGCCGGCGCGGCTGCGCGGCGCGGCGCCGCCGCCCGTCTGCGGCCGCTTCGCGGCGGGCTGGCCGCCGCCGCCTGCCTGCTTGCGCTTGGCGGGCGTGGGCTCGGCCTCCCAGTCCGAGTCGTCCAGCGCGCCGGCGGCGGCGCCGTCGCTGCCGCCGTCCTCGTCCTCGTCCGCCGCCGGCTGGCGCTGCTGCTGACGCTTGCGCGCCGGGCGCGCCTGCTGCAGCCGCCGGCGCCGCGCCTGCGTCAGCTGCCCGCCCGTGCCCGCCGGCGCGGCGGCGCCGCCCGGCTCCGCGTCGCCCAGCTCGTCGCTGCGGGGCTCGGGGTCGTCGCGCTCCACGCGCTTGCGGCGCCGCCCGCCCGCCGCGGCGGCGGCGGCCGACGCCGACGCCGTAGCGGCACGCGGCGCCGGCGCTTCCGGCTGCCCCGGCGGCGCGGGCGCCGGCTCGTCGTCCGAGTCGTCCAGCAGGCTCACCACCTCGGGCGGCGGCTGCCTCGCCGAACTGCGCCGGCGGGCCGCCATCCCCGCCGCGAGCTGGCGGCGCTGCTCAGCT
This sequence comes from Scenedesmus sp. PABB004, assembly GCA_014905635.1. Classification (NCBI taxonomy): domain Eukaryota; kingdom Viridiplantae; phylum Chlorophyta; class Chlorophyceae; order Sphaeropleales; family Scenedesmaceae; genus Scenedesmus; species Scenedesmus sp. PABB004. The sequence goes on from JABVCE010000002.1 coordinate 1,485,245, forward strand.
CAGCGCGGGCGCCCGCCGGCGCGCAGCCGCTGCTGCTTGTGCCGGCCGCGGCGCATCGCCGCCGCTGCGGGGCGCGTTGCGGCAACGGTGATGCCGCGCCCGGCGGGGGTCGCGGCCGGGCCCTGCCGGCGCGCGCGGCGCGGCGGCCCGTGAGCAGCAGGCGCGCCGGCGCGCGAGCAGCGGCCGCGCCCGACGATCGCAGCCCGCCGCTTGCCAGGCCGCTCGGAGCGGCTGACCGGGACGCGAAGTCCGCAGGAAATGCGTAGCGCGGTCATGCTGGGCGCCCGCGGCCCCGCAGCTGCGCCGGCGCCGCGCGGGGCGCCGCTGCTGCGCCGCTGCCGCCCCGCCGCCGCCGCACCTGCAGCGGGACGGCAATGGCGGCACCCGCGCCGGTCTCCTGAGAGCGCGGGCGAGGGCGCCCGGCGGCCGCCGAGCGGCCGCAGCCTGGCGTGCGCGGCCGCTGCTGTCGACGCGTGCCGAAGCTGTTTGTCTCAACACGGCGGCGGCGGCAGGCGTGTGCGTCCGTGTGCCGGGTGTGCCCTGGCAGCAGCGGCGGCGGCGCGTCGACGGCGGCGCCGGCGCGGGTTGAGAGAGCCCTGTGCCCTGCGGCCGTTACAACCGCCACAACCGCCACACACCCCGGCGTGCGCATGCGAATGCCCGAGGTGGTGAGCGCTGATCACCCCTGTGCAGCGGCGCCTGGCTCACAACGCGCGGCGGGCAGCGCGCTCAACTCCTCGCAACGCCCCCACGAGCCCTGCAAGCCCCGCGCTCGCGCGCGGCGGCCGCCCCCGACCTCCACCCGCCCCGCGCGCCGGCGCGCGAGCCATCACCCGGCCCTGCCGCGCGCGCGCCCGCTCAGTAGGCGGCGGTGCCGCCGGGCGCCTTGGTGTGCGTGACGGGCACCTCCACCGGCTTGGCCTTGCCCTGTGACGGCGCGCGCGGGCGGGCGCGGGCGCTCAGCGCGCAGCCCAGCATGCGCACGCGCGGCGGCGCCCAGCGCTCAGCGGCGGCGCGCTGCGCACCGTCCTGTAGCCGCGCTGCGTCTCCTCGGCCGCCGCGCGCGCGTGCAGCGACGCGGCGTCCACCGCCTCGCCCGCGCGCGCGGCGCCCGCGTCCACGGCCGCGCGGCCGGTGTCGGCCGCGGCGCGGCCGGCCTCGAGCGTCGCGCCCGCCGCGGTCGCGCCGGCCTCGTACGCCGCGCCCGCGACGCCCGCGGCGGCGTCGCGCGCGCGCGCCGCCGCGCCCGCCGCGGTGTCGACCGCGGTGCCGGCGAGGCTCGCCGCGGTGGAGTAGGCCGCGCCCGCGGCCTCGGCCGCGAGCTGCGCCGCGGTCGCGGTGTACGCGCGCGCGCGGCCCATGCCGTACCCCAGCGCCTCGAGCGCGTTGTCCCACACGTAGCGCCCGCCCTCCCACAGGTTGTGCACGCTGTCGACGCCGTAGTCCATCACGCCGCCCGCGGTGTCGCCGACCGCGTCGCGCGCCGACTCGAGCGCGCCCGCGACGCCGCCGCGCGAGTCGGGGTGCCGCGCCGCGAAGCTCGCCTCGCGCCGGCGGCGGTAGAAGTCGTCGCCGATGAACCTGGCCGGCGCGGCGTGCGGGCGGCGGCGGTGAGGCACGGGCGCGGCGGCGGCGGCGCGAGCGGCGGCGGCGGCGCGAGCGCAGGGGCGCGCGGGCGCCGCCGGCGGCGGCGGCGCGCACTCGGGGAGGTAGCTCCAGAGCGGCTCGAGCAGGTGCGGCAGCGTGCCAAAGGCGAGGCCGTTGGCGGCGCGCAGGAAGTTGGGGAGCGCGGGCAGGTTGTGCCACTTGACCGCGACGAGCTCCACCTGCGCGCCGTCGGCGCGGCGGGCGGCGCCTGCAGGGCGGCGGCGGCGGCGGCGGCGCGCGCGCGGGCGCGCGCTGGCCGGCGCCGCGGCGCCCTGCAGGCGCCGCCCGGCCGCGCGCGCGCGCGCGCCGCACCAGGCCGGTGTCGAGGTCGCCGCTGACGCCGATGGTGAGCGTGGCGCGGATGGGGATGGACGCGGGCAGCAGCAGCGTCGCGGGCAGCAGGATGGAGCGGCGCGGGAAGACGGTGAGCGTCCCCGCCACCTCCAGCAGGGAGCTGTTGAGCCCGACGGGGCGCACCTGCGCGCGGGCGGGCGCGGGCGGGCGCGGGCGGGCGGCCGGGCGCGGGTCGGGGGCGCGCGGGCGGGGCGCGGAGCACGAGGAGCGCGCAGCATGCGCAGCACGCCGGGCGCGGAGCACGCGCAGCGCGCGCGCGCGCCTGCACGAGGGAGGGCGTGAAGGCCTGGCGGGCGACGAACTTGAAGAGGTACGCGCTCACGCGCACGCTGCCCTTGCGGCTGAGCAGGAACGGCGGCGCGTCCCACACGACGTCGCGCGCGAGTATGGGCATGCTGGTACAGTGCTCGGCCATCGAGCGCGCCTCAAACAGCCTGCGGCGCGGCGCCAGGCGTCGGTGTTGCGGGCGGCGCGCGGCGCGGCGGCGGCGCGGCGCGGCGCGGGGCAGCGATCGCGTGGCAGCGACCGCGGGGCGCGCCTGGTGATGGCGTTGACGACGCGCGCGACGCCGGGCGGCGCCTGGCTTGGGATGTAGGTCGCGGCGCTGCCCGCGGCCGGCGCGTCGCGCAGGAACTTGTCCTCCGTCGTGGCCACGTGGGGCCGCACGACGTGGTCGATCAGGCCCGTGGCGGCCATCGCGGACAGCGGCGCGCGGCGGCGGCGACGGGGCGGCGACGGCGACGGCGGCGGCGCGGCGGCGGCGCTGTGCGGGCGTGGGGAGGGGTCGTGTGGGCGCGGGCGCGGTCGGCACACGGCGTGGGAGAGTGGCGGGGCGCAGCGATCGCGGCGGCCTTTGAGGCGGGGCGCGCGTGCACGACGGCGACGCGAGCGTCATGTGACCGCCGGGCGGGCGAAGCGCTCTGCACGCGCGATCGCGCGCGAGAACGCCCCTGTCGCGCCCGGAGAGCGCGCCCCGGCGCCGCCGAGGCCGCGGCGGCTCGCGCGGCGCGCGGCGACAGCTGTCGCCGGCCGCGCGCGGCGCGTGCGCGGTCTGGCCAGCGCGGCGCGGTGTGGCGTGCAGCCTGCCGGCCACTGCACGCACGCGCGGTGCATTGCCCGACGCGGCGGTGCGGCGGGCGCGCTGCGGCTCCGCGAGGCACGGGCGAGCGGCCACGAGCTCACCCCGGCAGGCTGTGTCGGGCCGGCGGCGGCGATGCGGGCGTCGAGGATTCACAACCCACGGCACAGTCGTGGTGCGGCGGCCATGACTGCGGCCCACAACTTGAACCGATCAGGTTTGACCCCCCAGTTGACCGGCAGTCAACTCGCCCGCGAGTGCGCGGGGAGCAAGCGCTCAATTCTCCCTCCCTAATCGCACGCACGCACCCACATCCCCCCACACGTGATCATCAGGCGTCCCAGGACGCAATCGGTCGACCGATGCGCGCGCCTCGCTCAGTTGAAGTACGCGACGCAGCGCTCCTCCACCTCCTCCATCAGCGCCCGCACCACGCGCGCGCCGCTCGTGCCGCGCCGGCACACGACCAGCAGGCTGTCGTCGATGCGCTGCCTGCGCGGTGCGGCGCGGCGCGGGCGGCGTCGGCAGCGCGCGGCCGGCGGCGCGCCCGCGCGCGCGCCCGTGCGCGCGCCCGTGCGCTGCCGCAGCCGCCGCGCGGGGCACAGCTCTCCCCCGCCTCTGGCCCCACCTGCAGCCCGCGTACGACCCCAGCCGAGGGTAGCGCCGCGCCTTGAGCAGCTCCACGCCGGCGGGCGCCCACGTCCGCGACGCCCAGCCCGCAAGCGCGCCGGGGCCGGCCACGCGCGACAGGAACGCCTGACCGCCCCACGCGTCGCCGGCGCTCTCGACGTCGAGCGAAAGGTGCGCCGCGAGCACCATGGGCGCCGCCGCGGCCGCGAGCAGCTCGGGCTGGCGCAGCAGCAGGCGGCTCGTCGTCGCCAGCAGCACGCGGCCGCGACCGCGCACGCGTGGCACGCTCAGCGCAAACTCGGGGCGGAGCCGGTCCAGCGCTGCCGCGTGGGTCGGGCGCGCGGGCGAGGTGCGTCAGGGCGCTGTGGGCGCCAGGCCGAGCCAGAGCCGGTCATGGCCAGGCAGCTGCGGCGCGGCGCGCCGCCGGCAAGCGCGCCGCCCACACTGCCCGCGCGCGGGCCCCCGCGCGGCGCTCACCCGTGTCCACCAGCTGGAGCACCCACTCCTCGCACAGGCACGGGTCCGCCAGCGCCGCCTCGTCCTCCTCGGCCGCGCGTAGCGCGGCTGGGCCGCCGCCCGCGGGCGCGTCCCCCGCGGCGGCGCTCGACAGCAGCGCCAGCAGCCCGCGCGCGCCCGGGCGGCGCAGCGCCGCCGCGGTGCGCGAGAGCCAGCCGCTGAGGCCGGCCGACGAGCCGTCGCTGCCGGGCGCGTGCGGGCGCGCCGCCACCGCGGCGGGCGGCGCGCCCGTCGCGGGCCCGTCCTCGCGCTCGGGGCGCGCGTCGTGCAGGTCGGGGCACTTGAGCAGCACCGTGAGCGACTCGAGCCCCGTCAGCGCGGCGAGGCCGCGGAGGTCGTTCTGGCTGCGAGCGACGGCGTGCAGCTCGAGCAGCAGGCTCGTCAGCCGGTGCGCGGCGGCGAGCGGGGTCGCATCAAAGACGCACAGCCCGCTCTCAACGTCGCTCGCAAACTCAGCCATCAGGATGGTCGCGCTCGTCAGCCCCGTCAGCGCCGCCAGGCTGGGCGGCAGCCTGCGCGCGGCGGCGGCGGCGGCGGCGGCTGAGCACGTGCCCCGCGGCCGGCGAGCAGCGGCGCGCGCTGCGCCCGCGCCGCGGCGCACCTGCAGAACTGAACCTGCTCGTGCTGCGCGAGCGTGAGCACGAGCCGCACGTCCGGCACGCCCGCGGCGGGCCCGAGCTCCGCCGCCGCGCCGCTGCAGAGCCGCAGGTCGAGCTCGCGCAGGCGGGGCAGGTCGGCGAGCAGCGGCGGGACCAGGCTGTAGCCTTCGTGCGCGGGCGCGTCCGGCGCGGCGTGCGCAAACTCGGCGAGCGCGAGCGAGGTGAGCGAGGTGAGCGCCGAGAGCGGCGCGAGCGCCGCCGCGCCGCCGCGCATCAGGGCGTCGAGCTCCAGGCCCAGCGTGATGTGGCCGAGGCGCGGCAGGCCCGGCGCGGCGGCCGCGAGGGCGGCCGCCGCGGCGCCGAGCTCGGGCACGGAGAACCCGGCCGCGAGGTTGAGGTGCAGGCAGCGCAGGCCGCCGGGCAGCGCGCCAAAGTCGAGCCAGGGCGCCGACGCGCCGACGCTGAGCACGCGGAGGCGCCGCAGGTGCGCGATACTCACCGGGCGCACGCGCGCCGCGGGCGCGGGCAGGTGGCGCGCCTCCGCGTCGACGCCCAGGTCCATGACGCACAACCGCGTCACGCCGCGCAGCACGCCCAGCACGGCGTGCCCGACGCCGGCGCCCCCGAGCCACACCGCTGCGCTCGCCGCGTGGGGCACCGCGCGGCAGAGCAGCAGCGCGCAGCTCGACGCCGCGCTCGCGACGACGTCGCAGGGCGCGGACCGCGACCCGGCCCAGGCGTCGGCGCCGCCGCGGTGCGCCGGCGCGGCGCCCTCGTGCGCCGCCGCCGACGCGACCATCGCGGCCCAGGCGCGGCACACCGTCGCGGCCGCGCTGCGCGGCGGCGTGGCGGCGGCGGCGGGCTCGGCGGCGCGGCGGCGGCGGTGCGCTCGGCGCCCAGCGGGCAGCCAGCCACGCGCGTCGGGCTGCTCACCAGCGCTCGCGGAAGTCCAGCGCGGCGAGCACGCGGGCGGTCGCCGCCGCCGGCAGCTCGCCCCACCGCGGCGGCGGCGGCGTGCCCTTCGCCGCGGCGCCGCGCCTGGCGCCAGGCGGGCTCGTCGGCCGCTGCCGCGCGCCGCCGCCGCCGCCGCCGCTGCACAGGCAGCCCCACATCGCGCCAGCAGCCGCGGTGGCGAGGCACGGCGCGATGGGGCCGCGCGCGTGCGCCGCCGCTGCTCCGTCCGCGCGCGGAGCCGCTGCGCCACGGCCAGCCACTCCCCAGCGCGGTGCGCGACGGCTGCGACCCCCCGGCGTGTTGGGGGCGCGCGGGCGGGGGAGCGGTGAAATTGAGGGCGCGGCGGGAGACGACAGCTGAACGACCGCGGGCTCAGGCCTGTTGTAGACCGCAGGTGGCCAGCCGCACGCCTGCCGGTCGTCGTGACGACGACAGTCGGGCCGCAGCCGGGCGCGCAGGCCGCGGCGTTGGCGCTGCTGGCGGCAGCAGCAGGCAGCACCGCGCAAAGATGGCCGTCTCGGCGCTGGGCCGCGCCCTGGCGGGCGCCGCTGGCGGCACCCGCTCCAGGTGAGCTACATCTGCGCGGCGGCAGCGGCGAGCAGCGGACCGCCGCCGCCGGCGTCGCTGCCACGCGACCGCTGCTGCTGCCGCTGCCGCGCCCGCCGCCGCCCCCCCCCCCCCCCCAGGCGCGCGCTGGACGGCCTGGCGCTGGCTGCCGCCGCGGCCGCTGGGGAGCGGTGGCATCCGTGGCCGCCGTCCTGCGCCGGCGCGCGGGCGTTCAGCAGCGGCGGCGTCGGCGGTGCGCCCGCGGCGGCCGCCGACGCGGCGGCGGCGCAGCTCGGCGCCGCGATCGGCGCGGCGCAGCCGCTGGAGCCGCTGGCGCAGCTGCTCAACCCCTTCGTCCTGGGCAGCAGCGTGTGGGAGCTGGCGCACAGCGCGACCGGGCTGCCGTGGTGGGCGAGCATCCCGCTCACGACGCTCGCGCTGCGCTCGCTGCTGCTGCCGTTCACGCTCAAGGCCAAGTCGGCGGGGCTCAACTGGGTGCTGCTGCAAAACTCCTTCCTGACGGCCAACCGCCTGCTCGAGTCGATGCGCGCGCAGCAGCTGTCGCTGCAGGCGCAGGAGGGCGCCGCCGCCGCGGAGGGGCGGCGCGGCAGCCGCGCCGCGCAGGCGCAGCTGCTGCTCAAGCCGCCGAGCAAGCTCAAGCTCGTGCGCATGTACTACCGCTACTTCCGGCAGCAGCACAAGACCACCAGCATGGCCTGGTGGGCCGCCAACGCGGCGCTGCAGGTGCGCCCGCGGCCGCGCACATGCGCACGAGCGCCGCCGCGCCGTGGGCCGCGTGGCGCAACCTGCGCGCCGGGCCCGCGCCCACGCGCCGCGCACGCCACCGCGCGCGCGCGCGCGCGCCGTGCGGCAGGTCAACATCTTTGTGGTGATGAGCGTCGCGCTGCGCCAGATGGCGGACGCGCAGTGGCCGGGGCTGTCGACCGAGGGGCTGGGCTTCATCACAGACCTCACGCGCGTGAGCGTCGACTGGGCCAGCCTCGCCACGCCCAACGGCGTCGCCGGCGCGCTGCTGCCCCTCACGCTGGTCTGGCTCTACCTGCGCACGGTCGCAGAGTCGCCGGGTGGGGCGGCGGCCGCCGAGCCGCGGCGGCGCCGCGCGCTGCGCCGCCGCACGCGCGCTGAGCCGCCCGCCGCGCGCGCGCTGAGCCGCCGCCGCGGCCGCCCGCCCGCCCGCGCCGCGCGCGCAGCGGTGCGCACGAACAACGTGCGCCTGCTGCTCGACTGCGGCGCGCTGCCGTACTTTGTGGCGTCATGCTGGGTGCCGCAGGCCACGCAGCTCTACTGGGGCGCCAACGCCCTCTTCTTCTATGCCCTGCAGGCCGGGCTGAAGCGCCCCGCGGTCGCGCGCGCGGCCGGGCTGCCCACGCTGCTGCTGCCCACGCCGCGCGGCGCCCAGGAGGAGCGCGGTGCGCGCCGCGCCGGGCGCCGCGCGCCGCCCGTGCCCGCCGCGCACGCCGGCCGCCGGCCGCGGCCGCCGCGGCGACCCACGCCGGCCCGCCGACCCGCCTGCCGGCCGCGGCGGCGCGCGCAGAGCGCGCGGAGCAGGAGGCGGCGGAGGCGCGGCAGCTGATCTGCGGCAGCGAGGACGATGGCTTCCTCCGCTTCCTCGCCGGCAGCTTCCTCTCGCGCGGACTGCACCAGCAGGCGCTGCAGTGCCTGCAGCGCCTCACCGTCCTCGCGCCGGGTGCGCGGGCAGAGGCGGGCAGGCGTGAGGGAGGGGGGCAGGGGGCGGCTTGCAGCCGCGCCGCGCCGCGCCACGCCGTGCCGCCGCGCTGACCCGGGGCCGCCCCCGCCCGGCGCGCCGCCCGCGCCGCGGCGCAGGCGACGTCGTCGCGTTCAGCGCGCTCGGCCGCACCGCGGCGGAGCTGCAGCACTGGCCCGAGGCGGCCGCCGCGTACGAGCGCGCGGCGGAGCTGCACGCCGCGACGGGCGAGGTCGAGCAGCAGGCGTCCGAGCTCGTGCTGGCTGGTAAGCACTGGCTCAACGCGCTCGCGGAGGCCAAGCAGCAGCAGCAGCAGCAGCAGGCCGCCGCCAAGGGCGGCGCCAAGGGCGGCGGCGGCAGCAGCAGCGGCAGCAGCGGCAGCAGCGGCAGCAGCGGCGGCGGCGAGGGCGCGGGTGGCGGCGCCGCTGCCGTGGCCGCGGACGCCACGGACAGCGCTGGCAAGCTGTGTGACTACACCGCGGGCGCGCTGGCCAACCTGGAGACCGCGGTCGGCCTGCGCGCGGAGGCCGCCACGGAGGGCTGGTACCTGCTCGCCATGGCCCGCACCGCCGCGGGGCAGCGCGACGCCGCGCTCGAGGCGGGCCGCACGTACTGGGAGCGCGCCGCGCGCGGCGGCGACGGCGCCGACCCCGCCGCGGCGCGCAGCAACGCCGCCGCCAAGCTGCTGCCGGTGCTGGCCAACCTGTGCAAGCACCACCAGCGCGAGGGCTGCGAGGCGGGGCTGCTGGACGCCGCGGGCCTGGCGGCCGAGGTCGCGCGCGCGCGCTGGGACCGGCAGAGCCAGGAGCAGCTGGACGAGACGCTCGGCGCCGCGGCCGCGGCCGCGGCCGACGCGGGCCGCGCCGTCGCCGCGGACCAGCTGCGGCGGCTGCAGGCGGCGCTGCGCGAAGCCGTCGCGCGGCAGTCCAAGTTCCGCGCCGGCGGCGGCGCCGCGTGACTACTGCGCGCGGGGCTTGCGCTGTAAAACCTGAACGCACTGCGCCCTGGACCGCCGCCGCGGCTGGGCACCGTGCTTGCAGCCGCCTCCCCCTGTCAGACAGCAGCGTGGTCGCGAGCAGCGTGGTCGCGAAGCGCCGCCGCACCATCGCGCAGCACGCAGCCGCTCGCCCGCCGCGCTCAGCGAGCGAGCTGCTCCTTGCACGCCACCGCCGGGGGCGCCCGGCACGGGCACCGCGATCTGTCTGCCACCGTCAGTGCACAGTGCACAGGCGCCGTCGCGCCGCGGCAGGGCGCAGCGGCGGCGGCAGCAGCAGCAGCGCTCGGCGCCCGCGCGGCAGGGCGCCCTCCCGCGGGGCCCGCCAGCGCGCCGTGACCGTGTCCTGATCGTGCCAGGCGCGTGGCGCGATGTCGGGGCCCAAACCCAGCTGGGCCAACTCGACGTTTGTGCGGACGAGCCTGCCCATGTTTGGCTTCGTCGTCCTCGCCTGGTTCGGCCTCAGCCAGCTCATGGAGAGCAAGCTGGCCATTCGGGTGCGCGGACGCCGCCGGCCGCTGCTCCCCAGCACGCACGCGCGGGCGCCGGTGGGGCGGCTGGCCGCGCGCGCCGCGCGCACCACGCGCCGCCGGCTGCGCGCCACCCGCCGCCGCCGCCGACGCCCGCCGCCACCGCTGCGGCTCAGAGCGGCGTGCGCGGCTACGACAAGGTGGAGGAGTACGACCCCATCGAGCGCGCGAAGCGCCTCGCGGCGGCGCGCCCCGCCGCGGTGTCGAGCCTCGACGACGAGCTGCGCAGCATGCAGGCGCAGCTCGACATCAACAACTTCACCTACAAGCCAGTGCCGCGCACCGACGACGACGACGAGTGAGGCAGCGCGACGCGGCCGGCGGCCGGCGCGCCGCGCAGGGCGGCAAGCAGGCAGCGGCGGCCGCGCGTGTGGCAGCACAGTTTTGCGCGTTGCGTGAGTGAGCGGCGGCGGCGGTTTTGGCGGTCTGCGGGGGGGAGAGCGGGGCTCGATGCTTGATGTTACACGCGGCGCGCGCGGGGCGAGAGAAAGAGAGACAAGCGCGCCCCGCCCTCGCCCTCGAGCTCGCTCGCCCTGGCCATGCTCCCTGCCGCCCGCCCGCCCCGCCTAGCTCGTGCCTAGTGCCCCCGCCCTGCCCCGCCCGCCCACGCGCTGGCGCCGCCAGACGTGAGCCTCGCTGCTGCTGGCCCGCGCGCGCCGCCCGGCCGCCAGCTCTCGCCGCTCAGCTGCAGCAGCTCGACTTCTTGCGGCCGCCGTCCTCCTGGGGGTTGTCCACCACGATGCTGGTGCCCTGGTTCGGCAGCTGCACGACGGCGGCGGCGGTGCCGGCGCGCGGCGGCGGGGCGCGCGTCGGCGGCGCGCCCCCGGCGAGGCAGCGCGCGCGCAGGCTGTGCCTCGAGCGCTGCCCTGCGCCGCGCGCCGCCGCGCCTTGGTGCCCTTGTCGTCGGCGTCGATGACCTTTTTGCTGACGATGTGGTAGATCTCGGTCAGGATCTGGTGGAACGCCTTCTCGACGTTGGTCGACTCGAGCGCGGAGGTCTCGATGAAGCTCAGGCCCTCGCGCTCGCAGTAGCCCTGCGCGTCGTCGGTCTGCACCGAGCGCAGGTGCCGCAGGTCGCTCTTGTTGCCGACGAGCATGATCACGATGTTGCTGTCCGCGTGGTCGCGCAGCTCCTTGAGCCAGCGCTCGACGTTCTCAAACGTCACTGCCGCGGCCGGCGGCCGGCGCGGCGCGGCGCGGCGCGGGCGGCGGTGAGCGCGGCCGCCGCCGCCGCGCCATGCTGCGCCGCGTCACGCCGCGCCGCCGCTGCGCTGGCGCCGACTCCGCCGTCGCTGCCGCTGCCGCCGCCCCGCTGCTGCCGCCGTCGCCGTCGCCGTCGCCGCCGCCGCTGCCGCGGCTGTGGCCGCTGGCGCTGCTGCTGCTGCTCCTGCGGGCTCGTGCGAGCCGGCCGCGGGCGCAGCCGCCGCGCACCCGACTTTGTGATGTCGTACACCAGCAGCGCGCCGACCGCGCCGCGGTAGTAGGCGCTGGTGATGGCCCTGTAGCGCTCCTGGCCCGCGGTGTCCCAGATCTGCGCCTTGATGGTCTTGCCGTCCACCTGCGAGCAGCGGCGGCGCGCGCGCGCGGTCGGCCCGCCGCGGCGCCGGCGGCGCCCGCCGCTGCCGACCCCGCGCCCGCCGCTGCTGACCCGGCGCCCGCCGCTGCCGACCCCCTGCCCCCCGCCGCGCCCGCCGCGCTGCGGCGCCGCCGCGCCTGTATGCTGCGCGTCGCAAACTCGACGCCGATCGTGCTCTTCGACTCCAGGCAGAACTCGTTGCGCGTGAACCGGCTCAGCAGGTTGGACTTGCCGACGCCGCTGTCGCCGATGAGCACGACCTTGAACAGGTAGTCATAGCTGCGCGCGGCGCGGCGGCGCGGCGGCGCTCGGCGGCGGAGCAGCGGCGGCGCCCGCCGCGCGCCGCGACGCGGCCCTGCCCCGCGGCGCCCGCCCGGCGGGGGCGCGCACTCGTCATCTGGTTTGTGGCTCATCCTGGCCCGGCGTGCGGCGACGGAGGCGCCGGGCGCGCGCAACGACTGCTCGCAGAGCGAACGCGCCGCGCGGGTGCAGGGCTTTCTGGCTCAGCGGGCGGGTGGGGCGACGTCGGGACGGAGGCCGGCCGCGGGGGGCATGTGGGGCGATGCATGCGCCGGGGAGGCCGGCGGGCGGGCGACGCTGCTGTTTTGGCCCCGCCTGAGCCCGCCCGTTCCGCTTGTGGCCCGCCGCACCGCCCGGGCGTGTGCGGACACGCGCCGCGCCCAGCCAGCGCCCCGCGGCAGCTGCTGCGGCCGCGTAGAGACGCCTGGCCCGCGCCAATCGTCTCGACGCGCACCCGCCGCAACCGCCGGCGCGCCCGGCTGTGTCTCTGGTGTCCTGTCCGGGCCACCTCCCAGCCAGCAGGCCAGCGGCGGCCCAGCACCAGCGGCGGCGGCCCGCTGGCGGCGGGCCCCGCGGCCGCGCTCGCTGGTGCCGCGCCGGCAGCGCCGATCACAGAGTCACCGAGGGCCTCGCCCGCTGGTGGGCCCCGCATCACGCGGGAGCCCTGCAGCAGCTGAGGGCGGCGCCGCACCGCCCGCGCGAGCCTCGCTCTCGCCCGCCACACCACCCCACACCGCGACGCCTCGCTCGCTCTCTCCTCGTACGCGCGCTTATTGCGCCCACACCGCGCTCCTGCTCGCCGGCACACGTGCCGCCACACGCCTCACGCCTGCTCGCTGCCGTCGCAGCGCGCGCACCACGCGCGCTGCGCGCCGCCGCCACGCACGGCACGGCGCGGCGCGGCGCGGGCGCCGCTCACACGCCACCCCCTCACAGCATCATGGCCTCCGCCACCGCCTCCTGCTCCGCGCTCATGTGCGGCGTCGGCGGCGGCGGCTCCTTGACGAGCACAAACACGCTGCCGCCGTCGCCGCGCGAGACGCGCGTGTCGGCGTCGAGGTAGGTCGTGAGCAGCCACGTCGACGCGGCGTCGCTCGCGATCGGGAAGGACAGCCCCGGGCTCTGCGCGAGCAGGCTGCCGACCTGGCTGATGATGCCGCTCAGGCCCTGGCTCACGGGCTGCAGCAGGCCGCGGACCGTGCTGAGGTCGAGCGACTGGCCCAGCACGCTGACCGACTCGGGCACCTCCACGTCCGCGATGAGCTCAGGGCTCGCGATGCGGCCCTGCTCAAAGCGCACCTGCAGGCGCTTCGGGCTGCGCACCTCGAAGCTCGCGGTCGTCGACACGGTCGTGCGCGAGAGCGGCGCGGCGAGGGACACCGCGTTCTCAAAGCTCGCGCTCGCCGAGTCGATGCGCTGCGTGATGTCGCCGACGCTCACAAACGGCAGCCGCCCGAGCGCGAGGATGGCGAGCAGCTCGCTGTTGCTCGTGTACACGAGCTTCCAGCTGCCGTCCAGCAGCGCCATCATCTGCGGCGCGCGCGGGGCTCTGGCGCGGGCCCGGTGCGCTGCGCGCGGCTGGCGGCGGGCGCTGCGCGGCGCGCGCACCTCGGTCGGGACGGGCGTCGGGTTCTTCGCCTCGAGCTGCGTGATGAGCTCGTTGATCTCAGCCCGCACCTCGCTGCGCGCCGCCAGCCCGCGCTCGGTGCCGTAGAACGAGTCCAGCAGCGCCGCCTGCGGCGCGGCGCGGCGCGGCGCGGCGTGGGCGCCGCGAGGCGCGCCCCGGGCGAGGCGCGGCGCGGCCCGCAGGGCCCCGGACCTTGATGTCAGCGGCGCTCATCTCGTCCGACTCCGGCTCCGCCACCGCCATGGCAAAGCCGGCCGTCTGCGGGCGCGGCGCGGCGGCCGCGTGAGAGAGGCGGGCGCGGCGGCGGCAGCGCGCGGCGGGCGGCCCCGAGCGCCGGCGGCGGCGGCACGGCGCCGCGCACCTCAGGCAGCTCCGGCATCACCGCCTCGTCGGTGGCTGCCGCGCGGCGAGCGCCCGCACGCCGGGCCTGCAGGCGGAGGGCGTGGTCGTCAGCTTTGGCGGCCTGGCCAGGCCGCTGCCGGCCCCGCCGCGCCGCGCCGCTCCGCACCTGGGCGCTGGGGGCCGCCCTGAACGCCGACGGCGGGCATCGGAGGCCTGCGCGGGCCTGGGTGCGGCCCGGCCTGCGGGGCAGCGCGCCGAGGAGGTGAGCGCCAGCCCGCGCGGCCTGGACGGCGTCGCGCCGCGCCGCGCGACGTGTCACCTGCACGAGGTGCTGCCGACGCGGGAGCACGCGCTGAGGGCCATGCGCGCTGTGTGCTGCTCGGCGGCAGCGGCGCTGCTGCTGCTGCCTTCTAGAGGGCGGTGGGCGTGGCCGTGGGCGTGGACGTTGACGGGCGACGTGCACTGTGAAAGAGCAGCGTCGCAGCGTCGCAGGATTTGGGCCGCGGGGTTCACGCGACGCAACGGCCCACGCGCGTCGCAGCGCTGCGCGTCACCGCGCTGGGCCGCCGCCGCCGCCGCTCGCGCCGCTCGCGCCGCTCCCGCCGCCTGCCGCCGCTGCGCTGCCCCTGCGGCGCGGCGACGCGCGGTGGGCGGAGCGGCCCGGGCGCGGCGCGCGCCTGGTGCCCGGGCGGCCGCGAGCGCGCGCGCACGCGCCCTGCGCCTCACTTGCTGCTGTAGTCGTCCCAGCCGCGCACCCACTCCCGCCCCGCCGCGGCCTGCGCCGCCTGCGGCGCGTTGGCCGCCAGCTGCTGCGCGACGTGCGCGCTCAGCGCCTGCGGGCACGGCGCCGAGCGCGGCGCGCGGCGACGGCGGCTCGGCGCGCGCCGCCTGCTGGCGCGCGGCGCGCGGCGCGCGGCGCCACGCACGCCCCGGGTGCGCACCGCGTAGGCCGGGTTCGCCTGCATCTCCGCAGGCGGCGGCAGCTGCCCCGTGAGCCACTTGAACAGGTCTGGATTCTCCTGCGTGCGGGGCGGGGCGGCACGGCCGCGTCGGCTTGCGCCGGCCTCCCGCCACGCCCCGCTGCCGCCCGCCGCGTGCCACGCCGCGCCTCCCGCCGCCGCGCCTCCCGCTGCGCCGCGCGCCGCCGGCCGGCGCCGCGCCTGGTCGAGCACGGCGGCGAGCGCGTGCAGCGTGGGCACGTCCATGCGCGGGATCTCCTGCTCCGCCCACAGCCCCACCAGCAGGTCCAGCTCCAGGAAGCCGCGCTGCTTGCTGCGGTACAGCAGCTTGTTCACCAGCTGCGGCGCGGGCGCGAGACGTGCGGGGAGCGGCAGCGGCGGGCGTGGGCGGCGGGGGCGCGCGCGCATGGCGGCGCTGCGCGGCGCAACCGACCGCTGCTACGCGTCCAGCGCCCTCTGTCGCCAGTCCCGGCGCGCTCGCCTTCTTGTGCTCCAGGTCCTCGCCCCGCTGCTCGCCGGCGGCGGCGCTGCCCGCTGCGCGCGCGCCGATGCCGGGCGCGAGCGCCGCGCCCGCCCAGCCCGCGGGCAGGGCCGCCCTCGCGAGGACACGCAGCATGGAGCGGTGTGCGGCGCGGTCGGGACTGCGAGGTCGCGGCGGCGGCGCGTGCTGCTGCGGCGGGCGCGCTGCAGCTGATCGATCGCGCTGCGGTTGCAGCTGTGCCTACGCGATGGTGGTCCGTGCTTTACGATGCGCGGGCGGCCATGTTTTTTTTTGTGGGCGGCGCTGGCACCGTGACTCGCGGCGCAGGCGTGGCGCACACCGGTCAGCCCCGACGCCACACGCCCTCCCCCCGCCCGACCTCACGCCACCCGGCCGCCGGCGACGATGCTCGCGCCGCGCCACCGCGTCGCCGCGGCCTCGGCCGCCGCCGCGCGCGGCCGCCCGGGCCAGGCCCCTCCCCTCGTGCCGGCCCCGCGCCCCTGCAGGCGCCCGCGCCGCGCGCCGCCGCCGCCCGCCGTCGCACCCGCGGCCGCCGCCGCGGCGGCAGCGGCGGCCGTGCTGCTGCTGGCGAGCGGCGCGCCGGGCGGGGCGCAGCGGCTGCCCGAGGGCCTGCCGCCGGGCGCGGCGGCGCCCGCGCCACCACCGCGCGGCATGCCGCGCCTGCCCACGCCGCCGGGCCTCGCGCCGGCGCCGCCGCTGGCGCCGCTGCCGGTGCCGGAGCAGCGCGCCCCGCCGCTGGTGCCCAGCCCGCCGCCGCCGGAGCTGCCGCCGCAGCTGCTGCCGCCGGCGAACCCGGGCGGCGCCGCGCCGCCTCTGAAGCTCATTCCTGAGGCGCCCCCGAGGGCGGCGCGGCGCGGCCGACTGCGGCCGACGCGGTGCAGGGCCCCGGCGGCGCCGGCGACGAGCCCGGCACCGGCTTGCTCGCCCGGTTCCGAGCACGGCAGGCCAGGCAGGCGCGCTGGCGCGACGCGCTCCTGGCGGCCGCGTTTGCCGAGGGCGGCGCCGCGCCGGTCGCGCTAGCGGAGCCGCCGGCGCTGCCGCCGCTCGGCGACGCGCCCCCGCCGCCGGCACTTGCGCTCGGCCACGGCCAGGCCGCCGCGGGGCCGCGGCGCCGCCCGGCGGCGCTGGCGGCGGCCGCCGTGGAGGCCGCGCGCGGTGCGCCCGCTGCACAGCAGGAGCCGCTGCCGCCAGCGCCGGCGCCGACGGCCGCACCCGCGCCAGGCGGCAGCGGCGACGACGCCGAGGCGGGGCGCAGCAGCGAGCGCGGCCCGGGCGCGCAGCGCCCCGGGCCGCGCATCCCAGGCCCGCCAGGCGCGCCCGCGCCGTCGCTGCCGCAGCGCTCGGCCGCGCTGGCGCAGCTCACCGACGCCGCGTCGCGGCTCGTCGACGCACTCGCGCGCCTGCTCGCGCTCGCGCTGCGCGCCGCCGTCGCGGTGACGGCGGAGGTCGTCAAGCTTGCAGTGCGGCTGCTCGTGTGGGCGGTCGACGCGGCGGGGCAGGCCGCCTCGCGACGCGTGCAGGCCGCGCGCGAGCACGGCGCGGCGGCGCTCGCCGGCGCGGCGGCGGGCGGCGGGGCGGCGGGCGAGGCGGGCGGCGGCCTGCGCGCGGGCGCCGCGCGGCTCGCGTGAAAGGGCGTCACGACGGTGCGCCGTGGTTCCGTTGCGCCCTGGCGCCGGCGAGTTGGCTCGGTGGAGCACGCAGGGAGGGCAGGCGTTGTGCGAGTTGAAGCCCTCTGCACATGGCGATTCGTATCGCGCAGCAGCGCCGACCGCCCCGACGCCCGGCGAGCGCCGCCGCTGCTGCCGCAGCCCGACAGCCGAAGCCGCAGCGCCGGGGGGCGTAATCAGCAGCCGGCCCGCCGGCAGCCGCGCGGCGCGAGACCAGGCCGCGCCGCTCGCGGCCGCTGCTCAAACCGGCGCCGCCGGGTCGCTCATGAGCCCGCGGCGGGCCGCATGATCGACCTCACGAGCCCCAGCGACGATGAGCCGACGGGTGGGGCGCAGGAGGGGCAGTGTGGCCCAGCTCGCCGCGCGAGCAGCGGCATCGCAGCGCGCGCTGCGTGCGCCGCGCCGCTGCCGCTGGCTCAGGCGCGCCGCCGCCGCCACGCCGCCGCCGCCGCTCAGGCGCGCCGCCGGCGGGTCAGCCTGCGCTGACGGCGCTGACGGCGAGCGGCGGCAAGCCGGCGCCGGTGCAGCGGCTCACGTCGAAAAAGGCAGTGGCGCCGCCGCCTGTGCCACCTGCGGCAGCGGGTAAGGAGAACGGGAGCGCGAGCGACGATGACGCCGACGCGTGGCGCATGGAGCCGCTGCAACGGCGCGTGCGCCGCGCGGTGGCGGAGGGCAGCCCGGAGCACAGCGGCGGGCCGGCGGCGGCAGCGGCGCCGCGCGCCAAGCGGCGGCGCAGCTCAGCGGCGGCGGCGGCAGAGGGCGACGGCGGCAGCTCGGACTTTGAGCCCGGCACGGCAGCGGCGCCGGAGCCGGCCAAGCGCGTGCGCGTGAGCGCGGGCGCGCGGGCGGCAGCCAAGGCGGCCGACAAGGCGCGCAGGGACGCCGAGCGCGCGGCCGCCAAGGTGTGCCGCCGCGCTGCGCTGTGCGCGCGATGCCGGGGCGCGCGGCCGCCGCGGCGGCGTTGCCGAGGCGCGCTGCCCGGGCGCCGCGCCCGCAGGCTGCCAAGGCAGATGCCAAGGCTGCCGCGCGGGCGGCGAAGCGCTTTGAGGCGTTTGCGGCGCGCAAGGCCCGCGGCGGGCTGCACGAGCTGGAGGTCGTGCTGCAGCTGGACCAAGCCACCGCGGGCGGCGCGTTTGGCACCGCGCTCGCGGCAGAGCTGGAGCGGTCGCGCCGGACGCCCTGGCAGGTGGTGCCGTCGCTGCCGCTCAGCGGGCGCTGGCCGGGGTGCGCCTGCCTCGCGTTCAGGCGGCGCAGGCTCTGCGAGGCGGACGAGGCGGCGGCCAAGACGGTGCGGCGTGGCGTGGCGCGGCGCCGCGCGCGGCCCTGCCCTGGCGCTGGCGCGCGCGCCCCGCCGTCCCGAGCGCCGCGCCCGCGACGCAGGCGGGCACCGCGCGGCTGGAGGCGTTTGAGGAGGACGGCGCCGCGGCGCCGCCGTTTGTGCAGCTGGTGTTTGAGCAGCCCGGCCCGTTCCTGGACGAGCTGGCCAGGGACCGCCTGGCGGGCGTGGTCGCCGCGGTGGGCGCGGCGCACCCGCAGGGCGTCACGCTCGGTGTGGCCGTGCTGGGGCTGCGCGGCCACGTGCGGCGCGCCGAGGAGCAGGCCGGGCGCCAGGTGAGCGCGCGCGCTGCGCCGCCGCCGTGCGCCCGCCCGCCCGCGCCCTCGCGCGCAGGCCCTCTCAGCCGTCCCACCCGCCGGCGCGGCGCAGGGAGGCTCGGCGGCCTGGGACTGGCGGCGCGTGCAGGCGGCGCTGCTGGAGCTGCACCTCGCCACCCCGGGGCTGCTGCTCCGCGAGCTGGACGGCGCCGCCGAGGCGGCGGCACACGTCGTGCACAGCGCACGGGTGCGTGGGCTCTGCGCGCGCGGCGCGCCCCGGCGTGCCGCCGCCCGTCCCTGTGCCCCACGCCCACCCCCGCGCGCCGCGCGCTGCGCAGGCCATCGCGCAGCAGCCCTACTCGCAGGAGTCGCTGCTGGGCGCGCTCGCCGGCAGCGGCCCGGGCGCGGCGAGCAAGGCCGCGGCGGCGGCGATGGCCGCCGACCTCGGCGCGGCGCGCTGCAGCTTCGCGGTCAACACGCTGGGCCGCATCACCGGCGCCGGCAGCAACAGAGCCTGGGTGCGCGCGACAGGGCGTCGGCGCGCAGCTGCGCGGCCGGCGCGGCGGCGGGGCGCCGCCCGGCGCGAGCGCTGGCTGCGCGCGCTGGCTGCGCGCGCGGCGCGCCCACTCGCGCCCCGCCCCGGCCGCGCAGGCGGTCGCCAAGGCCCACCCCAGCCTCGGCGCGGTCATGCAGGCCTTTGATCGCGCGGCAGCAGAGTGAGCGCGGCCGGACGCGCTCGCGCCGGGGCGCTGGCCGCGCTGGCTGCGCCGGTGCGGCCGGCCCACCCCGCGCGCGCCCTCCGCCCGCCCGCGCGCCCGCTGCGCGCAGCCCCTGCGGCCCGGCGCCCGAGCTGCTCCTCGCCGACCTGACCGAGCCGGCGGCGCCGGGCAGGGCGAGGCCGCGGCGCGTGGGGCCCGCGCTCAGCCGCCGGCTGCACCTGCTGCTCACGAGCGACGACCCGGACGCCATCGTGGAGGGCGGCGACGCCGACGAGGCGGATTGAGGCGGGGACACGCGCGGCGGGTCGGCTGCTGCGTCGGCGGCGCGGCGCTGCAAGACGCGCTGCGGGCGGGGAGCGTCACAGCTGCAGTTACCCCGGCGCACCGCGGCGGCCGCCTCGCGCCAGCGCCGCAGCTGCCCGGCGCTGCGCTCGCAGCCCCACCGATCACGAAGCGAGGGCGGCGACCAGCGCTCGCCCGCAGACGCGCGCACACACGACGTCGGCCGGCGTGCGCCGCCGCCGTTCATTCGCGCCAGCCCACCCCGAACGACCATCCTGCTGCCTAGGGCCTAGAAACCCAGCGCCCGCCCTTGCCCTCGCAGCCCGCCCTCGCCCGACGGCCGGCGGCCGGCGGGCAGCCAGCGAAGGAGGCGCCCGCCGCACCGCCGGCCGGGCCCCTGCCGCCGCCCCGGCCGGGCGCGCGCCCGGCCGGGGCGGCGGCGTGGTGCGGTCGCTTAGTCGTCAAACTTGGTCTTCTTGCCGCTGCCGCCGGCGCCAGAGTCGATGCGCATGCCGCCGCGCCCGCGGCCGCGGCCGCCGTCGCGGCCGCCAAAGCCGCGGCCGCCGCCGCGCCCGCCGCGGTCGCCGCGGCCGCCGCCGCGCCCGCCAAAGCCGCCGCGGCCGCCGCCGCGGCCGCCAAAGCCGCCGCGGTCGCCGCGGCCGCCGCCGCGGCCGCCAAAGCCGCCGCGGCCGCCGCCGCGGCCGCCGCCAAAGCCGCCGCCAAAGCCTCCGCCGCCGCCGGGGGTGCGGGGCGCGACGTTGATGTCGACCTTCAGGTACCCGCCGGCGGCCTCGGTGCCGTTGAGCTCGCCCGCCGCGGTCTTGGCCTCGGCCGAGCCAAACTCAATGTAGGCGATGCCCTTGAGCTCGCCGCTGTCGCGGTCGGTGGGCAGGCGGATGTTGACGATCTCGCCGCACTCGCCAAACGCCTCGGTCAGCGCCGCGCGCGCGGCGTCCTCGCCCTCTGCGGGCGCGCGGGGAGGGAGGGAGGGAGGCGGGGGGGAGGGGCGTGAGCGCGCGGCGCGGCAGCAGCGGCGGCGGCGCGGCCAGCGCGCGGGCGCGGCGCGCGCGCGTGCGCAGCCTCTCTCGTGCGTGCGCGCACGCACCCGAGGTGTCAAAGCCCTTCACAAAGATGGTCGTGCCCTCGGTCGGGCCGCCGCGGCCGCCGGGCGTGGCGGGCCGGCCGGCGCTGGAGTCGAGCTTCAGCGTGCGCCCGCCCAGCTCCGCCTCGCCGTTGAGCGCCACGGCCTTGGCCGCCGCGCCGGCGTCGGCAAACTCGACGTGCGCAAAGCCGCGCATCTTGCCTGTCTCCTGGTCGTACGCTGCGCGCGCGGCGGGGCGCGGCGGGCGGTCAGGGCGCATCCGGCGCGAGCAGGCGGGCGCGGTCAGGCGGCCCCGGCGGCCGCCGCGTGGCGGGGCGCGGGCGCGCACCGATGCGGACGCCGGTGACCTCGCCGCAGTCGGCAAAGAGGCCAGTGATGTCCTCCTCGGTCGCCGACCAGGGCAGGTTGCCGACAAACACAGTCGTGCTGCCGGCCGCGGCGGCGGTGCCGTCGACGTCCAGGCGCTGCTTCTTGGCGGCGGGCTGCGCGCGGCGCGGCGGCGGCGGGACGGCGGGCTGCGCGCAGGGTGCCCCGGGCGCAGCGGGCGCTGGCGGGCGCTGCGGGCGGCGGCGCTCACCGTGGCCTCGGCGGCGCCCTTGCGCTTGGCGTCCTTGGCGGGCGCGTCCTCCATCTCCTCGTCGTCGCTCTCCTCCTCGTCGTCGCTGTCGTCGCTGTCCGCGGCGGCCTTCTTGGCGGCGGGCTTGGCCTCCTCCTCGTCGCTGCTGTCCTCGTCGTCGTCGTCGCTGTCGTCGCTGCTCTCGGCGGCGGCGGCGGCCTTCTTCGCGGCGGGCTTGGCGGCGGGCTTGGCCTCCTCCTCCTCGCTGCTGTCGTCGTCGTCGCTGTCGCTGTCGTCGCTGGACGACGCGGCCTGCAGCGGGCAGGGCGCGGGCGGGGCGTGGGCAGGGAGCGCGCGGCCAGGCGGGCGCCGCCACAGCGCGCGGGCGCGCGGCGGCGAGCGACCCGGACCCCGCGCGACCAGGGCGGGCGGGCGCGCCGGCGTCCGCCCACCGCGCAGCCCCGTCCCCGCACCTTCTTGGCGGCGGGCTTGGCGGCGGGCTTGGCGGCCGGCTTGGCCTCCTCCTCCTCGCTGCTGTCCTCATCGCTGTCGCTGTCCTCGTCGCTGGACGACGCGGCCTTCTTGGCGGGCGCAGCCTGGGCGCGCGGGGCGGGCGGGGGTGGGCCGCCGGCGCGGCGGGCCGCCGGCGCGGCGGGCCGCCGGCGCGGGCTTGGGCGAAACCCCAGTCGTCCCCGCGCGCACCTTAGCGGCCGCGCCGTTGGCGGCGCCCTTCTTCTTGGGCACCTCCTCCTCCTCGCTGGACTCGTCGGAGGAGTCGTCCTGCGGGGGCGGGCGGGCGGGCGGGCGGCGTCGGCGTCGGCCAAGCCGCGGGCGGGCGCGGCGGGGCAGCGCGCAGCCGCCGGCGCGCCCCGCGCCGCCGGCGCCCCGCCGCGGGCCGCCGCTGGGCGCGTCTGCGGGCGGGGCCGCCCCTGCGGCCGCCCGCCCCGCGCGCCGCCCGGCGCGGCGCCCGCACGCGCGCCGCGGGCTCGCGCGCACCTCGCTGCTGCTGGCGGGCGCGGGCGCGGCCTTGACGGTCTGCGGCGGGCGGATCGGCAGACGGTACCGCTCAAACGGCGCCCGAGCGCGCGGGCGGCGCGGGCGCGGCGCGCAGGCGCCGGCCGGGGCGGCGGGCGGCGCGGGGCATGCCGGCGCCGGCGCGGGCGGCGGTGCGCGCCTGGTCCTTGGGCGACGCGTCCTCGCTGTCCTCGTCCTCGCTGGAGTCGTCGTCGCTGCTGGACGCGGGCTTGGCGGGCGCCTGCGCGCGGCGCGGCCGCCGGGCGTGTGAGCGCCCCGCGCGGCGCCCCGGGCGCCGCGCCGGCGGCGCGCCGCACCTTCTTCTTGGTCTCCGCCTTCACGGCGGCCTGCGCCGCGGCCTTGGCCTTCTTGGCGGCCGCCGGCGCGACCGCGGGCGCCTTGCCCTTCGCCTTGGCCATGCTGTCGACGGGGCGGCTGTCGCGGGCGAGAAAGAGGGACGCGAACGAGCCGCGCGCCGGGGAGAGGGCGGCGCACGGCGCTGCGCTGGCACTAGAGGCGGCGGCGCCGCCGTCACGGGCGGCGCGTCAGTGCCGGCGGCTGCGGCAGCGCCCAGGCGGCACCCGTGCGCGGGGCGTGACCGGGAGCTCGGCGCGACACACACGCGGTGGAGCGCCGCCCCGCCGCCGCGGCCCGTGGGCCGCCGGGGGAGCTGCCGGCGCGCGCAGATGGCGGCAGCCTGGCGCCGGGCGGCGCGGCAAGCTGGGAGACGCGCTCGCTGCCCCGGCGGTCTGTGGCGCGAGTTGGGGGCGTCCTGACCGGGGCGGAGCAGTTGCAGCGCGCCTACGCGTCGTCGCCGCCGGCGCCGCCAGCTTCGGCCATCCGCGCCGCCGGGCCCCCTTCCAGGTGCTCCAGCGCCGCGCGCAGCACGAGCGCGGCGCCCTGCTTGCTGAGCACGGCGTTGTAGTTCTTGCAGTCCAGGTGCTGCACGCAGCAGGGGCAGCCCTTGGCGTAGGGGCAGGGGCACCCGGCCACGAGCGCCAGCGCGCGCCGCAGCAGCTCGGGCAGCAGCGGCGTCGCCTGCGCGGCGAGGCCGATGCCGCCGGGGTGCTTGTCGTACAGCAGGAGGCGCTCCGGGCGGAAGCGGGTGTCGTAGGGGTTGTCGCACTCGGTGCCCACGTCGGACGCGTTGCACACAAGCAGCAGCGGCAGAGCGTTGAGCACCGCGTGCCCCGCCGCGTGCACGCCCTCCCGGAACGGCACGCCCGCCGCCTCGCAGCCGCGCCGCGCCGCCGGCGGGAGGCGGAGGTACGTCGCCTGCGCGCGTGGGCGCGCGGCGTGTGTGGCGTGCGCGCCGCCGTGCGCGCGTGCCGCGCCGCGCCCGCGCCGCGCCCGCGGGAGGGCGCCGCGCCGCGCCGCGCCGCGCCGCGCCCGCGCCTGCGTCTCAAAGGACGCGTCGGGGAGGAAGAGGTCGATGGAGTCAAAGACCTGCCCGCTCCCCGTGTGCACGCGGTGGTAGCCCAGGAAGCGGACCTGGACGCGGCACGGCGCGCGCGGGCGCGCGCGCGGCGGGCGAGGCGACGTGGGGCGGAGGAGAGGGGGGGGCTGCGCGGCGCGGCGGGCGCACCGTGACGACGCAGCCCTCGCACACCGCGCCGACGGCCGTGGGCGCAGCCGGCGACGGCACCGCCGGCGGCGCGCCGGCGGCGCCCGCGCTGGCCGACTCCTGTTTCACCGCCGCCGCCGCCGCCGCCGCCACCGGGCCCGGCCCCTCCTCCTCGGCCTTGAGCGCCGCCGGCACGGCCCCGCCGCCGACGCTGGCGGCGCGGCGCGCCGCGATGGCCGCGAGCGCCGCGTGCGCGGTGGGGTACGCCACGCGGCCGCCAGTGACGTGGATGTCAGTGTGGTCCCGCACCTGCGACGCGGCGCCGCGGGGCCCGCGGCGCGTCTTCGCAGCAACACGCCGCGCGGCGCGCGCCGCCAGGGCCAGGCCCTGCCGCGGCGCTGCGTCCGCCGCCCGGTGGCGGCGCGCGCGCGCCGCGCCCACCCGCGTGTACCAGCGCAGGTCGGCCGGCCGGACGAGCGCGACGCGCGTCTCGAGGCTCAGCGCCGTGACCAGGTAGGTGCGCCCCTGGCGCGCGCCCGCGGCGGCGGCGGCAGCGGCGGCGCGGCGGCAGGTGGGCGCCCCCGCGCGCGCGCCCAGCGGCTCACCCCGCCCGCCGCCGGCCGGTCAGCATGCGGTCCGTGGGTCGAGCGGGCCAGGGCGCGGCTGCGGGCGTGGCGCGGCGTGGTGCGGCGGCGTGCGGGCGCGGGTCGCGCCTGGTACATGTACACGGCGCCGTCATAAATGGAGTAAAAGGCCTTGCTCGCCTCCACCTCCTCCAGCACGTTGTTGTCCACCTCGCTCACCTGGCGCGGCGGTTGCGGTGGCGGCGGCGGGTGACGCGCGGCCCCCGCGCGGGGGCGGCGTGCGCGGCCAGGCCACTGCCCGGCGCCGTCCCGCCGAACCGCGCGCCGGCGCCGCTCACGATGGCAAAGCGCTCGGGGTCGATCGTGCGCAGCGACACCTCGGCCGCGGGGCTCGCTGCCGCGCCGGTGTAGTGCAGCGCGCCGAGGCCGGGCGGGTCGGAGGGGTGCCGCCCGAGCACCTCCGCGCGGCACAGCCGCGCCGCCGCGGCCGCGAGCGCGCCGGCGCCAAACAGCGGCCCGTCCAGGTCGGGGAGCAGCGGCAGCTCCGCGGCGGCGCAGCAGAGGTGGCTCGCGAGCACGATCGCGTTGCAGGGGTCCAGCTGCGCCCGCAGCGGCGGCGGCGGCGGCGGCGGCGGCGGCGGCGGCGGCTGGGTCAGCCGGGGTCGGCGGGGCAGCGGGGGGTCGGCGGCAGCGGGGCGCCGGCGCAGCGGGGCCGCCGCGCACCTGCGCGCTCTCAATCGGCCGCCCGAAGAGGTCCTGCGGGTGGCGCATGAAGTGCTGGTCCAGCGGGCCGTCAAAGCCCACGTACACGCTCACCGACTGCTGGCTGCGGGGCGCGGCGAGCAGTGATCGAGGTCGGGGCGAGGTCGGCCGGGGCGGCGGCGCCGGCGCGCCCCGCGCCGCGCCGCGCGCGCCTGCGCCGCCCCGCGCGGCCGGCCTGCTGCCAGAGCGACGCGACGCTGCCGGGGAAGCCGAGGTGCAGCGTGAGGTCGAGCGCGCCGACGTCGATGCCCAGCTCCAGGGCGTTGGTCGCCGCGACGGCCGTCTGCGGGGGGCGAGGAGCGCAGGGTGTGCGCGTGTGTGCGCGTGTGCGTGCGCGCGCGGCGCGTGTGGGACGGCGCGCCCGCCGCGCCGCAGCGCGCAGCGCGCCGCGCCGCACCAGCGCGCCGCTGTGCAGGTCAGCCTCGAGCGCGCGGCGCTGCGCGGGCGAGTAGCCGCCGCGGTAGACCTTCACCCGCGCCGCCGCGGCGGGGCCGCTCGAGGCCTTGAGGTTCTCCCGCGTGTACCCCGCCACGAGCTCGCAGAGCTTGCGGCTCTTGCAGAACGCGATCGTGCGCAGGCCGTGCTGCACCGCCTCGGCGAGCAGCAGGCTGAGCTCCACGATCGGGCTGCCGCGCTGCTGGTCCGCGGGCGTGCCCGCCGCGCCAAAGCGCTCCTTGAAGCCCCCGCGCGGCGGCAGCGCCGCCTCGATACGGCGCGCGAGCTCCGCGTCGAGCCCCGCCGCCGCGCGCCCGCCGACGGACGCGCCCGACGCGCCGCCGCGCTGCAGCGGCGCCGGCGAGGGCCGCGCGCCAGAGGCGGCGGCGGCGGCGGCGGCGCGCCGGCCGCCCGGGCCGACGGGCCCCGCCGCCGCAGCGACCGCCGCCAGCGCGTCGCGCGCCACCTGCTGCTGGTGCCGGCTCAGCCTGCGCGGCGGCTCGGCGTCGGCCGCCGCCGCCGCAGCTGCTGCCGCTGCCGCCTGCTGCCCCTGCTGCCCCTGTGGGTGCTCCTCCTGCTGCGGGTCCCGCTCCGCCTGCTGCCCTGCGGGTCCCGCTCCGCCTGCTGCCTGCGGGTCCCGCTCCGCCTGCTGCCCCTCTCGCTCCTCCTGCTGCTGGTCCTGCTCCATCTCCTGCTGCCCCTCCCGCTCGTCCTGCTCCGGCCACTCCCCCGCCGCGTCGCCGCCAGCCGCGGCCGCGGCGGCCGCCGCCGCGGCCAGGTCGGCGCCGCCCGCGGCGGCCAGGGCCACGCCCGCGCTCTGGGGCTGCTGCCCAAACAGGAAGGCCTTGGCCGCCCCCGCCGCGGCGCCGCGCTGCACCGCGGCTGCCCACTCGGCCTCGGTCACGCCCGCGGCGGCGTTGAGCGCGACGCCGCGCCGCCGCGCCGACGTGCCCTCGCGCGCCGCCACGCGCGCGATCTCGCGCTGCAGCTTGCGGCTGCCGCCGCGCATCTCGGTGCGCGTCAGCACAGCGCGGCCGCCGCCGTCGCCGCCGTCGCCCGCCGCGAGCGCCTGCTGCGCCGCCCAGGTGAGCGGCGGATTCCAGAGCACGAAGCCCTTGGGCCCGTGCGGCGAGCCGTCGCTGCCGCTGTCGACCAGCGCCAGCTCCTCGCGGGCCAGGCCGAGCAGCAGCGCCGCGTGGTCGAGCGGGTTGGCGATCGTCGCGCTCGTCACGACAAAGCGCGGCGCCGCGCCGTACAGTCGCCCCGCCACGCGGCGCAGGCGACGCAGCACGAGCGCGGCGTGGCAGCCAAACACGCCGCGGTAGGCGTGGCCCTGCGCCCGGGGGCGCCGCGGCGCGGCGCGGCTCAGCGGGGCAGCGGCGGCGGCGACGGGCCGCGGCGGCGGCGGCGGCGACCGGCGGCGGCGGCCGGCGGCGGCGGCCGGCCTGCCCTCTCTCTCTCGCCCGCGTGCCCGCCCGGTCACCTCGTCCACCACGACGAGCGTCAGGTGGGTCAGCAGGCGTTCAAAGGCGCGGTGCGCGGGCAGGATCGACTGGTGCAGCATGTCGGGGTTGGTGATCAGCAGCTGCGCGCGCCCCCGGATCGCGGGCCGGTCCGCCTGGGGCGTGTCGCCGTCGTACACCTGGCGCGGCGCGGCGCCGCCGGCGGCCAGGGGGCTCGGCGGCGCCGGCGGGAAACGTGCAGCGCGCGCGGCGGGGTCGGGGCGTGCAAGCGCGCACCTCCACGCACGGCGCGTCGGGCCCAAACGCGTCCGCGAGCATCGCCCGCAGCGCGCGCAGCTGGTCCTGCGCCAGCGCCTTGGTGGGAAACATGAGCAGCCCGCACGCCTGCAGGCCCGTGGCGGCGGCGGCGGCGGCGGCGGGGCGGGCAGCAGCCCCTTGTCAGCAGGCGAGGAGGCGCGGCGGGGGCGGGGCGCGGCGCGCGGTGAGCTGCGCGCGAGCTGCGCGCGAGCCGCGCGCGCGCGGCCGCCGCGCCTCGCGGTCGGCGGCGAGCGCCTCAATCAGAGGCACGATGTAGCACAGCGACTTGCCGGACGCCGTCGACGTGGCGATGACCGCGTGGCGCCCGCCCACGAGCGCGTCGACCGCGGCGGCCTGGTGGCGGAACAGCCGGCGCACGCCGCGCGCTGCGAGCGCGCGCCGCGTCGGCTCGGAGAGCGGCGACCGCGGCTCCGCGTAGGCCGCGACGCGCGCGGGCATGTGGCGCACGTGCGCGACCTGCGGGCGTGGGGCGGCGCCGGTGTGGCGCCCAGGGGGCCAGCCAGTGCGAGCGGCCGCGCTGGACAGCCGATTCGGTGCGTGGGCGCGCGGGCGGGCGGGGGCGCCGGCAGCCCACCTGGCCCTGGTACCAGCTCAGGCTCTGCAGGTGCTCCAGGAAGGCCTCGGGGGCGAGCTGCTCACTGCTGGTGCAGGCCCGGCTCCGCGCCACGACGCGCACCGGGCGCGCCACCACCACGCCGCCGCCCGGCTGCGCGCCTCCGCCGCCGAGCGCCGCCGCGCCGTCCTGCTGGCCCAGGCCGAGCCCCTGCGCGGCCTGGTGGCGCAGCCAGGCCTGGTGCTCGGCCATGGCGGCCGCGAGGTCAGGCAGCGCCACACCGTCAACATCAAAGCGCGGGTGCCAGGCGCCCCGCTGCAGCGCGTCCCAGCTGGTGCCGCCGCCGTCGCCGGCCGCCGCGGCGGCGCCGGGGCTGGCGCGCTGCTCGCGCCGTCGGCGCGCCACGCGGCGGCGCTTGCCCCGGTCGCCGCCGTCGCCAGCCTCCACGTCGCTGCTGCCCTCGTCCTGCGCCCCGTCGCTGCCCTCCTCGCCGCTGCCCACGCCCGGCTGCAGCTGCAGCTCGGGCGCCTCCCCCTTGCTCTGGCGGCGGGGGCGTAGCCCAGCCCGGCCAAGCGGCGCCGCCTCGCCTGCCGAATGGGGCGCCCTGCGGCGCTTTGCCCGGCTGCCGCTCGGCTGCTCCCCCGCCGCCTCCTGCTCGCCGCCCACTGCCGCTGGCTGCTCCGCTGCGTCGGCGCCCCGCCCACGCTTGCGGCGCGCGGCGCCGCTGCCGCCAGGCTGCCGCTCCTGCCCTCCCACCAGCGCCGCGGCGTCACCAGGCGTGTCGCCGTGCTTCAGCCAGCGCGGCTGCGCCGGCGCCGCGCTCTCCTGCTGCGGCTGCTCAAGCAGCTGGCCGAGGAACTGCTTGTGCACCAGCCACACCGCCGCCGCTGCGCAGGCACGCAGCCAGCGTTGCCGCCGCGTCGAGGCCACGCGCGAGCCGCTGCCGTAGCGAGCGGCCGTGGCGGCGTCGACCGCGGTGGCCTGAATCACGCTGGTCGGCTTGGCCGCCCGCCGCCTCGCGCCCCGACCACGTGCGGACGGCGCCGCTGCGGCGGGGTCGTCCGCTCCCGCCTCCTGCTCGGCGGCGCCGCTGCCCCCGCCGCCGCCGGCGTGCGCCTCGGCGTCACTGCCGTCGCCGGCCGCGCCCGCCGCGCTGCGGTCCTTGGCGGCCCCGCGGCGGCGCGTGGCTGGGGGCCCGGGGTCCACCAGCAGCACACGCAGGTCGCGAACATCAAACCCTGCGCCTGCAACCGCCGCCGGCAGCGCTGCTGCGCCGCCAGCCGCGGCGTCGCCGCTAGGGGCGTGAGCGGCCGCAGCGGCTGCTGCTGCTGCTGCTGCTGGAGCCGCAGCGCTCTCGGCATGAGGGGCACCGCCGCCCGCTGCCTCCTGGAGCTCGGCTGCAGCTGCGAGGCTGGCCTGCAGCTGCTGCAGCTCACCATCCGTGAGCTGCGCCGGCCACAGCTGCTCGTCGCCCAGCGCCAGCGGGTGGGCCGCCTGGCCGCCGCCGCCATCGTCCCACCACGCCGCACCCGGGCCCGGCTGGTCGGGGGCGTCGGGCGGCTGCAGCAGGAGCACCGCGCGGGGCGCCAGCTGCGACAGCAGCACGAGGTGGTGCAGCGTCAGCTGGTCCTGCGGGCGCGGCGCGGCGGCGGCGGTGGCGGGGGTCGCCCGGTGTGGCCCAGGGCCTTCCGCTGGAGCTCGGCGCCCCGCTCCCTCCGGCGAGCCGCCCCTGCTGCTGCTGCGCGCCTGGGGGAAGAGCTGGTGCACCATGTCGCACAGGCGCCCCCAGCGCGGCTGGATGCGCTGCGCGAGAAGGAACGAGTACGCCGCCTCGAGGTGCGCGCCCACAACCAGCAGCTGGCCCAGCGCCGGCGGCAGCGGCACGCCCGCAAGCGACCCCAGCTCGCGCTTGGTCAGGCTGGCAGGGCTCTGCATGCGCAGCTCAAAGGGCTGCCCGTCTGCCGCCGGCGGGCCGCAGGCCGCCGGCGCAACGTGTGCCGGGTGCGCCGGCGGCTGCTGCTGCTGCGGGGCCGCCGCCGCGGCCGGCGGCTGCGGCTGCGGCTGCGGCTGCGGCTGCGGCTGCGGCTGCGGCTGCGGCTGCGGCTGCGGCTGCGGCTGCGGCTGCGGCTGCTTCGGCTGCTGCTCTGTTGGCGCCGCCTGCGCCGCCACCTGCGCCGCCTGCCGCGCCGCCTGCCGCGCCGCCACCTGGCCCTGCTGCATCATGATGTGCTGCTGCAGCAGGGTACGGCCCTGGCCCTGCCGCCCGCCGCTGCTGCAGCCGCCAAAGGTCGGCTCATCCGACGCCGCGCCCCCCTCCGACAGGATGAAGCCGCCTCCCAGCAGCCCCTCCGCGCCCCCGCCGCCGCCAGCCAGGCTGCGCGTGGCAGCGCCGCTGCCGCCGGGCCCCGACCCCGTTGGGCGCTGCTTGACGGGCGACGGCTGCGGCCGCGAGGCGTAGCCAGGCAGCAGGCTGTCCAGCTCCGCCGGCGCGGCACCCTGTGCTGCCGGCGGCGGCGCGGCGGCCGCCTGCGCGGCGGCGGCCGCCGCCGCCGCGCGCCCCGCCGCCGGGTCGGCCGCCACCGCGCTGCCGCGCGTCGTCAGCGCCGTCTGCGGCGGGGAGCGGATGGCCGCGAGCATCGCCCCTGCCGACGGCGCTGCGCCGCCGCTGCGCCGCCGCTGCCCCGCGCGGCGCCTCACCAGCGTGTCGCCGTCGGCGACGCCCACCTGAGACAGTGGGGACTTCATGCCCAGCTGCGCGCCGCGCGCGAAGAGGGCGCACGCGGGCAGCCCGTGCTCCGCCGCCAGCGCGCGCCGCACGTCGCGGCCCGCTGCCCCCACCGGCACCTCCACCGCCAGCGCATGGCCGTCCAGCGTTCGCACGGTGAGGCGCAGCATGGCCGTCTCGCGCGCTCTCGGTCACGGCATGCCTCCTCGCTGCGCCGGCGGCGCCGCGCGCCTGCGAGCGCTGCGCTGCTGCGCCGCTGCTGCCACGCACCGCGCGTGCCCTCTGGGGGCCAGCCGGCGAGCTGCGGACGGGGGGGCGAGCAAGCGAGGTCTGGGCCGGGAGCGACGGTGCAGAGAGAGTGCGCTGTCCTGCCGGAAGCCCGCCGGGCGGAGGTGCGCGGTGGCGGCACGCTCGAGCGCGGCGGCACGAGGCGCGCCGCACCATGCAGGCCCCACACACCGCGCCTGCCGTCCGCGACCGACCGACCCCCCATCCGTCGCGCCACACGCGCGGACGCGCCGCTCCCAACCGCGCGGCGGCGGCGCCGCTGCCACACGCCGCGCCGCCGCAGCATGCACGCGGCGCGGCGGCCGCGCTGCCGCCAGCACTGCCTGCCCCCGCAGCAGCAGCATCATCAGCAGCAACAGCCATGCGGTCGCGCGCTGCGCCGGCGCCGCGCCGCAGCGCCACGCCCGCCGCGCGCCGCGACGGAGCAGCAGGCGCGGTTAGAGCTCGTGGAGCTGACCGACAGCTCGGCCACGACCCATTCCTGGCAGGAGGCCTACAGCAGTAGCAGCAGGTCCAGTAGCAGCAGCAGCAGCAGCAGCAGCAGCAGCGGCGGCGGCAGCGCGGGCGCTGCGCCGTCCGGCGGGCCCAGCGCCGCGCTCGCGGCGCTGCCGGGCGCGGCGCGGCGCGCGCTGGCGGCGCTGTACCTGCCGGCCGGGTACCCGGGGAGCGTGACGGGCGACTACCTGGCCTACCAGCTCGCGACCGTGCCGGCGCACATCACCGGCTGGCTGTCGATCTCGCTGACCACGTCGAGCCTGCTCAAGGCGGTCGGCATCAGCGCCGGGCCCGTGGGCGTGACCGCGGCGGTGGCGGGCATCAAGTGGGTGGTCAAGGACGGCATCGGCGCGGCGGGGCGGCTGCTCGTGGGCGGGCGGCTCGGGCTCGAGTTTGACGACGACCCGCGGCGCTGGCGCATGGCGGCCGAGGCGCTCACCACGGCGGGCCTGGCGCTGGAGATCGCGACGCTCGCGTACCCGCAGCACTTTCTCGCGCTCGCGTCGCTCGGCAACTTCAGCAAGGCGGTGGGCAAGGGCATGGGCAAGCCGGTCTTCCGGGTCATACAGACCCACTTTGCAGCGGCGGGCAACAACGTCGGCGCCGTCGCGGCCAAGGAGGAGGTGTGGGAGGTCTCGGGCCAGCTGCTCGGCTACGCCGCGAGCGTCGCGCTGCTGTCGGCGCTGTCCGAGTCCGACGCGAGCGCGGGCGGTGTGCTCGCGCTGTGGGCGGCGGTGCAGGGCGCGCACGTGGGCTTCCGCTACGTCGCGCTGCGCGCGCTGCGCTTCCGGCACCTCAACCAGAAGCGCGCGGCGCTGCTCGCGCGGGCGCACGTGGCGGGGCGCGCCCTGCCCGGCGTGCCCGAGGCCAACGCGGCCGAGCCGATGCTGCTGCCCGCGTCGGCGGTGCGCCCCGCGGTCGCGTTTGGGGAGAGCCTCGAGGCGGCGTGCGGCGGGCCGCCGGGCGCGCTCGCGTCGGGCGCGCTCGCGGCGTGGGTGCGCCTCTTTGCGCGCGAGGGCCATCTGCTGACCTGGCGCGGCCGCGTCGCGCGGGTCGTGATCAAGGTCGAGACGGGCGCGCTGCAGCCGGTGCTGCTGCGCGCGATGTGGCAGGCCGCGTGGCTCGACGCCCACGACGCCGGCGGCGGCGGTGCTGCCGCCGCCGCCGCTGCCGGGCCCGGCGACCTCGCGCTGCTGGCGGCAAGCGTCGAGGCGCTGGAAGCGCGCTTCGGCGCGTTTGAGGCCGAGGCGCGCGCTGCGGGCTGGGAGCTCGACACGGGCGTGTTCAAGGTCGGGCGCACGCGCGTGCGCGTCGAGCGCGAGGTTTAGCCGCGGGGCCCAGGTGCGGGGCCCCAAACCCTGGCAGGCCCACCGGGCCTCGACTGCAACACGGCTCTGCAATCCACTCGAGCGGCGAGCCTCTCTTGACACACGCCACGCGCACACGGCCGCCGGAACCCGCTGCTCGCTGCTCGCTCCGCCCGCAGCGCAGCCGCCGTCGCTCGCCGCCGGCCGCGGCAGCTCCCGGAGACGCCCGGCGTGCCGGCCGCCATGAAGCCGGGTGGCAAGCAGCGCGTGGGGGCGGGGCTGAGCCTGGACAAGTTCGCGGCGGCAAAGGTCAGCAAGTACAACAAGCGCAGGGTGCTGCAGAAGCAGCGCGCGCTCAAGGCGAAGCAGGTCAACAAGTATCGGCGCCTGCAGAAGCGGCTGGCTCAGCAGGGCAAGGCGCCGCCCGAGGTGCGCGCGGCCGGCGGCGGCCGCCGCGGCGCGGCGCGGCGCGGCGCCTGCGGGCCGCCGCACGGCCCGGCAGGGCCCGCCCTGGCGGTGGCGCATCCCGGCATGCGCGCATGCGTGGCGGCGTGAGGAGGCGCGCAGCGCGCAGGCCGCCGGCTCACGCGCCGCCGCTGCCGCCGCCGGCCGCAGTTCCCGCCGGCCGCCGACGACGACGCCAGCGACCAGGAGGAGGCGCAGGAGCAGCCGGAGCAGCAGCACAGCGACGAGCAGGGGCCGGAGTCGCCGCCGCCGCAGCAGCGGGAGCGCAGCAAGCAGCACAAGCAGCAGCACGACTCGGGAGCGCCGGGCGCCGCTGGCGGGCAGGCGCCGCGGCAGCGCCGCGACGACGCAGGCGGCGAGGGCGGCAAGCCGCACAAGCACAAGAAGCCCAAGCCGCCGTCGCAGCTGCAGCGGCTGGCAGACAAGGCGGCGGCGGACAGGGCGGCCAAGGAGGCTGAGCGGCTGGCGCACGAGCGCGAGCGCGCCGAGCGGCAGCAGCAGCTGGAGCGCAAGAAGGTGAGAGCGGGGCATGCCGGGTGTGTTGGGGTGACTGGCTGGCAGGCGCCTGGCGAGGCTGGGCACGGGTGCCACGCGCGGCCGCCGGCAGCGCCGCGCCCGCCGACGGCCGCCGCGCCGCCGCCGCCGCCGCCGCCGCCGCATCCGCCGCCGCAGCGTGAGCGGTCGCACGCAAAGCACGACTACTTCAAGCGCACCAAGCGCGGCCAGCCGGTGATGAAGTACCGCGTGGACAAGATCCTCGACGCGCTCACGCGCGAGGCACAGGGCGGCGGCGCGTGACGAGGCCTCGGGGCACGCGCGTGCCGCTGCGGGCTGGAGTTGTGGCGGCGGCGGCGGCGCGCCGGCGGCGGCGCGTGCAACCGCCCGAACCCTCGCCGCCGCGCCGCGCCGCGCCCCCGTTACCGCTCCGCCGCCGCCGCCGCCGCCGCGCCCGGCCGTCACGCTTGGTCTGGGCGGCTGCTGACAAAGAAGGTGGTGATCTTGTGGTTGCTCTTGGTCTCCTCCACGGCCTTGGCCGCCTTGCGCTCCGCGGCCCGCGCCGCGCGCGCCTTGGCCGCCTCGGCCGCCGCCGCGCGGCGCGCCTCCTCCAGCTCAATGCGCTGCTCGTCCGTCAGCGCCTCCTCCGCCTCCCCGCGCTGCTCCTGCTGCTCGGGCGCCTGCTGCTGCTGCTGCTCGTCGCCGGCCGGCTGCGAGCCGCCGCCGCCGCCGTCGCGCGGCGCCGCCGCGTGCTGCTGCTTCTTGGCGCCCGCGGGGGGCAGGCCGGCGAAGAGGCCGCGGTTGGCCGCCACGTCCTTCAGCCCCGCCTCGACCAGCCGCCGGTCGCGCCTGCGGCGGCGGCGGCGGCGGCGGCGGCGGCGGCGGCGGCGGCGGCGCCCGGGTGGGGCCCCGGCCCTGTCGCCAGGCCCTGCCGCCGCCAGGTGTGCGCCCGCCCCGCGCTGCCCACGCTCGCGCCGTGCGCGGCCCCCACGGACCTGACCACGGAGTCAAAGTCCTCCAGCTTGACCGTGCGCCGCTTCTTGGCCGCCGCCGCGGCCGCGCAGCGCGCGCCGAGCTGGCCCAGGAACGCGGCGGTCGCCTCGGTCACGAGCCACAGCGCGTCGGCGCTCACGCGCGAGACCTCGGCGTCCGCGAGCATGATGCGCTTCACGACGTGCCGCGGCAGACCAGCCGGCGCGGGCGCGGCCGGCTCTGCGGCGCCCTCCGCCGCGCCGTCCGCACCGCCCGCCTCGGCCGCCGCTGCGGCGGCGGGGGCAGCGGGCCGTCGGGCTCCGTCGCGGCGGTTGCGGCGGTCGCGCGCGCGAGCTGGGCGCTGCGCGCGGCGTGCGGGCCGCCGCGCGCCGCACCCGCGGCGTCGGCCTCGGCGCGCTGCCGGGCCTTGGCGCGGAAGGCCTCCCGCTCCTCGTCGGCGAGCGCCTTCCACGCCTCCCCGAGCGCCTTGGCGATGGCGGTCATGGGGACCTTGCCGTCCGCCGCGTCGGCGCGCAGGCGCTCCGTCACGGCCGCGCGGTGCTCTTCGGTGAAGAGCATGTAGGCGCTGCGTGCGGGCGCCATGGCGCCCGGCGGCGGCAGCGGCGGCGCGCTCGAACGCGTTTGGCTGCGTGGCGGGGCTGGGCGGGGCTGAGGCAGAGGGGGGAGGGCGGCAACGATCAGGCACGATGAGCAGTGGGCCAGCGGGCGGCGGCGCCCGGCCAGGTGGCGGCGGCGGCGCAGCGCCGCGTTCGAGCGCGCGTCACGCGCGAGGGCTTTGCCCGGCGGGCGCTGCTAGCCCCGGCGTGCGTCCCGGTCGCCGCTGAACCTTCCGCGCCCGACGCACGCCTCCCACGCCGCGCCCGCCCGACGCAGTCGCCCGCAGCATCCCCAGCAACCCGCCCTCCCGCGGCGGCCCCGATCCGCGTGTAACGCATGCTCGCCGGCCTGCGCGTCACCGCCGCCCACGCCACGCGCTCGGCGCCGGCAGCGGCCGCAGCAGCGGCGGCGGCGGCGGCGCTCGGGGCGCAGCAGCGGGCGCGCGGCGGCGGCGGCGCGATGAGCCAGCAGAAGAAGCGCCGCTTCAGCGCCGCCAGCACGCTGGCCGCCACGGCCACGGGGGACTGGCAGGAGCTGGTGACGCACCGCCAGGGCGACAGCTTCAAGGTGCGGCGGCGGCGCGCCGGCCCGCGCCGCCCGGCCGCGCGCTGCCGGCGCCGACGCGCGGCGCGCGCCGCCGCCGCCAGGTCCCGGGCCTGCTGGTGACGGACCACCACTTCAAGGTCCCGCTCGACCACAGCGGCGCCGTGGCGGGCGAGATCGACCTGTTTGTCCGCGAGCTCGTCGCGCCCGCCAACGCGCGGCGCCCGCAGCCCTTCCTGCTCTTCCTGCAGGGTGCGGCGCCGCCACGCGCGTGCCCGGCGGCGGCGGCGGCGGCGGCGGCGGCGGCGGCAAGCCATGGCAGCGGCAGCAGCGGCGGCAAACCCTGGCAGCGCCGGCAGCGGCGCAGCCGCGCGGCGGCGGCGCTGCGGCCGCGCCACGCCCGCCGCGCCGCGCGCAGGCGGCCCGGGGTTTGAGAGCCCCCGCCCGTCCGAGGCCTCGGGCTGGCTCAAGACCGCGGTGGGCTGCTTCCGCGTGGTGCTGCTGGACCAGCGCGGCACGGGGCGCAGCAGCCCCATCACCACGACCAACCTCGCGCGCCGCGGCACGCCGGAGCAGCAGGCGCAGTACCTGGCCTTCTTTCGGTGCGCCCGCCCGGCACGCAGGGGGTTCGAGCGCGGCAGCAGGCTGTTGCTGCGCAGCGGCCCCCAGCGCCGCGCCCCGCGCCGCCCACCGAGTGGCCGCGCTGCGCGCCGCCGCCCGCGCCCCGCGCGCCGCAGGGCGGACAGCATCGTCGCGGACGCGGAGCTCGTGCGCAAGGTGCTCGTGCCCTGCGGCGGCTCGGCGGGGGGCGGCAAGTGGAGCGTGCTGGGGCAGTCGTTTGGCGGCTTCTGCGCGCTCACCTACCTCTCGCTCGCACCCCACGGTGTGTGGCCGCAGCGCGCCGGGGGTGCGGCGGCGCGCCGCGCCGGCGACGCGCCCCGCCGACCGCGCCCGCCGGCCGGCGCGCAGGGCTGTGCGAGGTGATGACCACGGGCGGCGTGCCGCCGGGCCTGGGCGACGCGTGCAGCGCTGAGCGCGTGTACTCGGCGCTCTACCCGCGCGTGCTGACGCAGAACGAAAAGTTCTACGCACGCTTCCCCCAGGTGCCGTAGCCCGCCCGCCCGCCCGCTGCTGCCCGCCTGCTGCCCGCCCGTACTCCTGCGCTCGCCCGTGCCCTAGTCTAGTCCTCGGTCTGGGTCTTGCGCGCGGCGCGCCCCGCTGACCCGCCCTGCGCCGCGCCGCCCGTCTGCTCTTCTGCGCGGCGCCGCGCGGCGCAGGACGTGGAGGTGGTGCAGCGCATCGTGCTCTTCCTCGCGGCGCAGCCGGACGGCGGCCTGGAGCTGCCGAGCGGCACGCGCCTCACGCCGCGCGCGCTGCAGCTGCTGGGCCTGAGCGGCCTCGGCTCGGGCGGCGGCTTTGAGCGGCTGCACTACCTGCTCGAGTCGTTCTTTGACGCAGACGGCGACGTCACGCCAGCCTTCATCAGGCGCGCCGCCCGCCCGCCCGCGTGCCGCGCGCGCGCCGCGCCGCGGGCGTGCGGCCGGGCGCCGCGTTGACGGGCGCGCACGCCGCCGGCGCAGGGGGTTTGAGTCGTGGATGTCGTGGGACACCAACCCGCTGTACGCGCTGCTGCACGAGGCGATCTACTGCCAGGGCGCGCCCAGCAACTGGGCCGCGCACCGGCTGCGCGAGGCGCGCTGGAAGCAGGAGTTCGACGCCGTCGCCGCCGCGCGCGAGGGTGCGCCGCCGCCGCCGCCGCCCCTGCCGCCGCCGCTGCCGACCGTGCTCGCGCCCTCGCGCCGCCGCCGCTGCCGCCGCCGCCGCCGCCGCCGCCGCCGGCGCCCGTCCCCACGCGCCGCGCCGCCCCGCCCCGCGCCCGCGCCCGGCCGCCCGCCCCCGCGCCCGTGCGCTCGCGCGAACGCGCAGGCCGGGCGGTGATGTTCACGGGCGAGATGGTCTTCCCCTGGATGTTTGACGACTTTGCGGCGCTGCGGCCGCTCAAGCCCGCGGCAGAGCTGCTCGCGGCGAAGCGCGACTGGCCGGCGCTGTACCGCCCCGACGTGCTCGAGGGCAGCGCCGTGCCGCTCGCCGCGGCGACGTACCTGGAGGACATGTACGTCGACGCCGACCTCGCGCAGGAGAGCGCGGCGGGCGTGGGCAGCGTGCGGCAGTGGGTCACCAACGAGTACAAGCACTCGGGCATCCGGGTGCGCGGGCCGCGCGGCGGCGGCGCGGGGCCGCGCCGCGGCTGCGGCGGCTGCGGGCGCCGAGCCCGCCCGCCTCTCGCAGGACGACGGCTCGCGCATCCTGGAGCGGCTGCTGGGCATGGCGCGCGACGCCGTGCTCCTGGAGTGAGCGCGACGGCGGCGGAGGCGGCGCTCGGTTGACCAGCGCCCGCAGCGGCGAGCGGCGGGAGACCGGGCGCGGTGCAACAGTTGCTGCGGCGCAGCTGGTGGGCAGACCCGCGGAGGGGCGTCGGGCAGACGCGCTCACTCCGGCCGCGAAAGGCGTGCGTGTCAAGCACGAACACGTTTTGCGCCGCCGGCACCACCAGTCGCGTCGCGCCCCTCCCTCACACCAACTCGCTCTGACTGCGACCGTCGCGCCATCGGCATCGCCCCGAGCCCGCCCGCACGCGCAGCAGCAGGCCGCGCACGCCTAGGCCCCGCAGCAGCGCGCCCGCGAGCAGCGCCGCGACCCGCGCGGCCGAGAGAGCACGTCCCTGTCGCCATGCACACGCCGGCGGACGCGGGCGCCTGCGCCGACGGGGGGTGCACGCACGCGCCGGGCCACGCCGCGGCCAAGGCCGGCGCTGTGGGCAAGGTGGGCGCCGCAGCAGCTCCCACGCAGCGCGGCCAGCAGCCCGGGAGCCAGCAGGGGCGGCGGGGCCGCCGCCGCGGGCGCGCCGCGCGGGCCTGGCAGCGGCGCTGCTGCGCGCCGTGCCCGCGGCCGCGCCCTCACTCGCCACCGCCGCCAGGTGCCCGCCGCCAACGGCGCCGCCAACGGCGCCGCCAACGGCACCGCCCACGCGCCGGGCGTGTCGCGCGTGTACGCGACCGTGGTCGAGTGCGCCGACTACATCCGCAGCCGCGCGCCGCTCGTGCCCGCGGTCGTGCTGGTGCTGGGGTCGGGCCTGGGGCCCATCGCGGACGAGGTGACCGACGCGACGGTCATCCCCTACGCGGGTGCGCCGACGCCGCGGCGGCAGCAGTGCCGCGGCGCGCGAGCTCGGCGCGCGGCGGCCGGC
This sequence comes from Scenedesmus sp. PABB004, assembly GCA_014905635.1. Classification (NCBI taxonomy): domain Eukaryota; kingdom Viridiplantae; phylum Chlorophyta; class Chlorophyceae; order Sphaeropleales; family Scenedesmaceae; genus Scenedesmus; species Scenedesmus sp. PABB004. The sequence goes on from JABVCE010000002.1 coordinate 1,523,892, forward strand.
GGCCCCGCCGCCGCCTTGACCTGACCGACCGCCAACCGCCACCCTCCCCCGCCCCGCCCCGCCCCCAGATATCCCGCACTTCCACGCGCCCGGCGTGCAGGGCCACTCGGGGCGGCTCGTGGTCGGCCACTTTGCGGGCGTGCCCGCGCTCGTCCTGCAGGCGCGCCGCCGACGCTGCCGCCGCGGTGCCCCCGCGCGCGCCCGCACCTCACTCGCCCCTCTCACTCGCCCCTCTCACTCACCCCTCTTACTCACCCTCACTCTCTCACTCTCCTTGCAGGGCCGGTTCCACTACTACGAGGGCCACCCCATGGAGGAGGTGATGCTGCCCATCCGCGTCGCGGCGCAGCTCGGCTGCCACACCGCCGTGCTCACCAACGCGGCGGGCGGCATCAACCACGAGTTCCACCTCGGTGCGCGCCCCCACGCCCCGCGGCCCGCCGCCGCCCTGCCGCCCGTGCCCGCGCCCTGCCGCCCCCGCTCCCCCTGACCCCGCCGCCGCGCTCCGCCGCCGCGCTCCGCCGCCGCCGCCGCCGGCCGTCAGGCGACCTGATGCTGCTGACGGACCACCTGAACATGATGGGCGTCAACCCGCTGCGCGGCCCCAACCCGCCCGAGCTGGGCGGCCCGCGCTTCGTCGACCTCAGCGCGCCGTACGACGCAGAGTTTGTGGCCCTGCTCACCGAGCGCGCGGCGGCGCAGGGCGTGGGCGGCGTGCTGCGCACGGGCACGTACGCCGCGGTCGCGGGGCCGACGTACGAGACGCCCGCGGAGACGCGCATGCTGCGCCTGCTCGGCGCCGACGCGGTGGGCATGTCGACGGTGCCGGAGGTCATCGCCGCGCGGCACGCGGGCCTGCGCGTGGTGGGCGTGAGCTGCATCACAAACCTCGCGTGCGGCATCAGCCACGACGGCGGCGTCGCCGCGGTCACGCACGAGGAGGTGATGACCAACATCACGCTCGGCATGGAGACGATGCGCCGCCTGCTGCTCGACGCGCTGCCGCGCATGCACGCGGCGGAGGCGGCGCGCGCCGCGGCGGCGGCGGCGCAGTAGCGCAGCTCCCGGCGCAGCCAGGCGGGCGGGCCGGCGGGCGGGCGGGCGGGCGGGGGGCACTGTCATTCACTGGGCGCGAGGCGGACCGCTCTCTATCTCTCTCTGTGGGCGTGCTGTGTGCTGTGACGCTGTAACGCCGCGCGCGCCGCGGCGCCTCGGTCCGCGCCGGTTACCCGCGCGCGCGAATTGCCAGAGCGGCCCGCCTGCGCGCGCCCCGGGGGCGCCGTCAGCACGCGCCGCCCCGCCCGCCGCGCCCGCTGCTGCCCGGGGTGTCACAGGATCTTGTTCCGGATGTCCTCCAGCTTCTTCAGCACCTCGCCCGGGCTGCGGTCCAGCTCCGCCGCGACCGCCTGCTGCTTCGCCGGCGGCAGCGCCGGGAACTGCGAGCACAGGTCGCCGTCCACCACCTGCGCGCGCCGGCGAGCAGGCGTGTGGGCCCGCCGTGGCCAGCGCCGCGCCGCGCGCGCCGCCGCCGCGGCCGCAGCGCCGCGCCGCGCGCGCCGCCGCCGCGGCCGCAGCGCCGCGCCGCGCGCGCCGCCGCCGCGGCCGCGGCCGCGGCCTTGGTCGCGGGGCTGGGCGCCCGTGCCCCCAAGCCTCCCCCGCACGCGCGCGCGCGGCGCGGCTGGCGCGGCGCGGCGCGGCCGCACCTCGCGCGCTGGGAAGTAGGCCGAGCGGAACGCCAGGTGGTCGCGCCCCGCGAGCGGCGGGTGCTCCTGGCGCAGGTGCATCTCCAGGTGCAGGAAAAAGTCCTTGTCCTGCAAGCCCCGCCGCGCCGCGCGCGGCCGGCCGGCGGCGTCGGCGCGCCGCCGCAGCCGCGGCGCGCCCCGGCGCGCCTCCCCGCGGCCTCCGCCCGCGCCGCCGCCGCGCTCGCCCCGCGCCGCTGCCGCCGCGCGCTCCGCCGCAGCGCCGCCGCGGCCTCTCCCCTCTGCCGCACCTCCTTGGCCTGGAAAGGAAAGAAGGCTCCGAGGCCGCCCATGATGGTGGCGTAGAGCAGCACCTCGCTGCCGCCCGGCTGCATGACGGCGCGCGCGAGCGAGGTGATGGTGTCGCCGACGTGGAACTGCGTGACGTTGTCGAGCTTGTGCGGCGCGCCGCCGAGCTTGCCCATCGCGACCGCGAGCTTGCCGCCGGTGGGGTCCTCCTCGATCTGCGGCGCGCGGGGGCGGAGGGAGGGCGGGCGGGCGGGGACGGTGGGGGCGCGCGGGGGCGGCGTGGGCGGGGGTGGAGAGAGAGAGGGGAGAGGGACAGGGAGGGGGAGACCGGGAGAGAGGGAGACACGGCGAGAGGAGAGAGGGGGAGCGAGGGAGTAGAACGTCCGTGCGCCGCCGCCGCCGCCGCGGCCGCGGCCGCGGCGCGCGCGCCTGCGCGGAGACGTCCTGCGGGAGGCGCAGCACGAAGAAGTTGCCAAACTTGTCGCCCGCCGCGACGGTGTCGTAGTCGAGGGGCGTCATGGCGGTGATGTAGCGCGGGTGCACGTCGTCGGCGAAGCAGTAGAGCTTGTTGTCGGCCTTGTTGTAGCGGAAAAAGTGGACGCTCTCCTGCGCGGCGCGGAGCGGCGCGGGGAGGGCGAGCGTGTGGGCGAGTGTGGGGAGGGGGTGCGTGCGCAGGGGAGGGAGGGCGAGGGGGAGGGGGCGGGGAGCGCGCGGGGGCGGGCGGCGGCGGCGGCGGCGCGCGGGACCCCGGGCCGCGCAGCCGCGGCGGGCGCGCGCGGCACGGTGTGGCGCAGCGCGCGCGCGCGCGCGCCTGGACGTCGCCGACGTAGATGCGGCTGCCGAGCGCGTGCAGCTGCGCGACGTGCTGCGGCAGCTGCCGGTACTCGCACTTGCGCAGCAGCTTCTTGCGCCCGAGCTCAAACAGGCGCAGCACGGGGCCCACGCCCGCGAGCAGGCGGCCCTTGAACGCGACCAGCGCGCCGGGGATGCCCTCGAGCTGCGTCTTGTGCAGCAGCTCCAGCTTGGCGCCGCGCTCCGTCACCCTGCAGAGGAGGGGAGGGGGGGGGGGGGGCGGCGGCGGCGGCGGCGGCGGCGCGCTCGCGGGAAAGCCGCGGCGCGGCGCGGCGAGGCGCGGCGGGGCGCGCAGCGCGGCGGGGTGCGGTGCGGCAGGGCCGCGGGTGCAGCGGGTGCAGCGGGTGCAGCGGTGCGGTGCCCCTGTCGTGTGTCTCACCTGTAGATGCGAATGCAGCCGGCGGTGCAGCTGGTTGGGAAGTAGGTCAGCTGCTCCGCGGTGCCCACCGCGAGCAGCAGGCCCGCCTCGGGCACCGCCGGGCCCTCAAACTTGACCAGCGCCATGCTCGTCACCGCCTCGCCGCCCTCCAGCTCCAGCACGGAGCGCGTCGACAGCTCTGCGCGGCGCGGCGCGGGCGCGGCGCGTGGGCGCGGGGGCCAGCGCGCGGCGGGGGGCGGGCCGGCCCGGCCGGCGCGCGGCGCGCCGCACCCGCGGGGTCGACCAGGCGCAGGCAGCTCGCCCACTGCCCCGGCGCGCCCACCGGCGCGCCAAACTGCTCCAGCTCCGCCGCCAGCTCGGCGCTGAACTCGGGCCCCGCGAGCGGCTGCCCCGCCTCGTCCTGCAACGGCGGCGGCGGCGGCGGCGGCCGCGGCGGCGCTCGGCGCGCGCGTGCGTGCGGCTGCGCGCCACCAGCCCGGCCGCGCACGCCGCCACGCAGGCCGCGCGGCGCGCGTGCGAGCGACCAGCCAGCGCCCGCACCACGAGGCGGTCCCGCAGCGCCTCGTTCTCCGCGAGCGGCACCGCCTGGTAGTCGCTCTCCGCCACGATGAGGGTCCGCAACTCCGGGTGGATCAGCAGCCGGCGCGGCGTGTAGCGCAGCCGCGTCGTCGACTGCACGGCGCGCGGGGCGGCGCGCGGGGCGGCGCGGGTCGGGCGGCGCGCCGCGCGGCGGGCGGCGCGCCGCGCGGCGCGGCGCGGCGCGCCTGGTTGAAGGTCTCTCCCACGTTGTCGACGCTGAGGATGCGCAGCGTGTTCTTCACGACCGCGACAAAGCCCTCGGGGCACTGCTCGCTCGCAAAGCTCTGCGCGGAGGCGCGCGCGCGCGGCGGCGCGGGTCGGGCGGCGCGGGCGCGGGGCCGGCCGGGCACGCGCGCGCTGGCGGCGCGGCGCCGCGGCGCCGCGCTGCCGCTGCTGCGTGGCGCTGGCACGTCAAGCGCACCGCCGCGTGGTCGAGTGCCTCGTAGCTGAGGGGCATGAACTGCCAGCGCCCCATGTCGGCGTAGCCCAGCCACGGCCGGCTGCTGAGCGCGAGCAGGCTGCGCACGCCGCGCACGTTGACCGCAGTCAGGCGCGGCGCGCGCGTGCCGAGGAAGCGCTGCCGCGTGTCGCTCAGCTTGCCTGGCGGCGGCGGCGGCGGGCGCGGTGCCACGCGCGGCGGGCGGGCGGCGCGCGTGGGCCGGCCGGCGCGGGCGCGGGCGCTGGTGAGGGGGCTGCCCAACGCCACGGCTGGCGCGCGCACCGGTGATGCGGTCGACCTCTGTGCGCTGCAGCACGCCGTTTGAGAGGCCGACGTGCAGGAAGAGCCCCGCGTCACCGCTGCCGGGCTGCTCCGCGGCGTGGCCGTGCAGCATCAGTAGGCTCTCGGGCACCGCCTGCAGGAACGCAGGGGGCAGGATGCGGCGCGCGCGGCGGGCGGGGGAGGCTTAGAACGCGCAGGCAGGGGGGCTCGACGGCGAGCGGCGGGGCGGACGCGCAAGCGCGGCGGCGCGCGCGCGCGCGGGCGCAGCGGCGGTGGCAGGGGGAGGCTCTCACGTTGACCGCCTGCGTCGCGACGGGGCGCAGCTGCGTGCCGTCCTCGAGGCTGAGCATGCGCACGGTGTTGTCGTACCCGCCGACGGCCAGGAACCTGCGGCGCACGCGGCGGCGGGCGGGCGGGCCGCGGCTCGCACGGGCGCGCGGGGCGGGCCCCGCCCTGGCCCGCGCGCTGGTCGCCGGGCGCGGCGGCCGCGCCGCGGCGCGCGGGCTCACTTGCTGCGCAGCGCGCCGGGCAGCACGGGCGGGATGTCGAGGCAGGAGACGTCGCCGTCCATGTCGCGCTTGGCGAGCTCCAGCAGCTGGCCCATGGCGTCCATCTCAAAGTAGATGAGCTCGCCGCCTGGCGTGACGTGGCGGCGCGGAAGGCGAGCGGGCGGGGGTTGGCGCCGCGGGCGGGGCAGCCGCGCCGCCGGGCAGGCGCGCGCGCGGCGGCGGCGGCGGCGGCGGCGGCGGCGCGCGGACGCGCCTGAGAGTGCGATGACGACCTGGCGGCTGTTGGTCGACGAGCGCACGATCGCGCGGCGCCCCGGCGCGCGCCACTCGTTGATGCGGCGGTCGGTGCGGATGTGGCGCAGGCCACCAGAGTGGATCTGCAGCATCGACCCGTCCTCCAGCATCTGCGTGTGCAGCGTCGCCACGGTCGCCAGGAAGCCGCTGGTGCTCGTCTCCTTGACCTGCGCCCCGCGGCGGACGGCGCGGGCGCGGGCGCAGGCGCGGGCGCGGACGCCGCGCGTCGGCGCGCGCCGCGCGGCGCAGTGTCGCGGCGCGCCCCGGCGGCGCCGCCCCCGGCGCCACGCCCGGCGCGCGGGTGCCCCGCCGCCGCCGCCGCCGCCGCCGCACCTCCTCGCCGATCTCAAACACCAGCGTCGCGTTGCTGAAGCTCACCACGATGAGGCCGTCCGTCTCGTCCCCCGGCGCGGCGCGCAGCGTGAACACGCCCGTCGGCGCGCCCGGCAGCGGGCTGACCGCGAGCTCCGCGACCGCCAGCCCCGGGCGCAGCACCGCGAGCGCCGCGCGCGGGCCGCTGCGGCGGCCGCGGCGGCGGCGGATGCGTGAGCCCGCGCGCGCGCGCGCGCGCACGGCCCCGGCCCTGCCTCTGTCGGTCGGTCAAGCCCCGCCCGCTCCGCCCCGTGCCCCGTGGGCGCGCTGCGCGCTGCGCGGCGGCCCTCACCGCCCGGTGAGCGCGTAGACCTGTGGGATCTCCTCGTCCAGCAGGTTGGCGACCTTCATGTCTGTCAGCGGCATGAGGCTGGGCAGCTCGTCCACGAGCACCAGGTTGCGCAGCGGGCGCGGCGTGAAAAACACGGGGCTGCGCGGCGCGGCACGGCGGCACGGCGGGCGGGGACGCGCGTGTGTGGGTGGGCGTGTGGGTGCGTGGGCGCAGGCGGGGGAGGAGGGCGCCGAAGACGCAGAGGGAGCGGCGAGCGGCGCGGCGGAGCGCGGCGCGCGGCGCGCGCAGCACCTGTAGCCCTCCTCCGTCGCCACGAGCGTCGCGCTGCTGGCCTCGACGTCGTCGTCGTCCTCGCCCGTGCCCTGGCGCGCGGGGCGCGTGCGGCGTCGGCGCCGCGGCGCCGCGGCAGGGGCGCTCCCCCGCCCCGCCCATGCCGCCCGCGCCGCCGTCCCTGTCCCGCCCCCGCGCTCCCCCCCTCCCCACCCCCTGCACGCACCACAAACTGGTAGAGCGCGTGGTTGCCGGTCTCGCTCGCTGCAAAGAGGAAGCCGGTCTTGAGCACCGCGAGCGACACGCACGGCGGCAGCGTGTCAAAGTACTTGACCTTGAGCTCGGTCACCGTCTCGCCCTCGTACACGAGCGTGGCCTTGTAGATGTCGCCGTACTCAGACTGGGCGGCGCGCGGGTGGGTGCGTAGGCGTGTGCGGTGAGAGTGCGTGAGGTGGGAGGCGAGGCGGGCGCCGCCCAAGACCCCACCACACCACTTGACTCCACACACACGCACATCCACACACACGCACATCCACACACGCACATCCACACACACACACCCACACACACACACACACACAATCTCTCTCTCTCTCTCTCTCTCACACAGTCTCACCTGGAGGAGGAAGAAGGAGTAGGCCTTCTTCTTGTGGCTCGCATACGCCACGATCAGCACGCCGCGGTCGCCGCTCAGGTCCTCACGCCGCGGCAGCACCGTGCGCACCTCCTCGTGGCCCTGGTGCCTGCGCGGCGCAGGGCGCGGCTCGGCGGGGGGCAGCACGCCGTGAGCAGCGCCGGCGGGCGGGGCCCGGGCGCCGCGCCGGGGCGCCGCGCGCCGCCGCCCCGGGCCTCATTCAGCCTCACACGGCCAGCCACCCTCCGCCAGCACACCCCCTGGCCCACACACCTGTAGATTAGAAAGTTCTCAGCCGCCACCAGCACGCCGCCCGGGCCGTCGCCGCCGCCGGGGACGGGGATGAGCAGGCTCGCGCCGTTGTCGACCGGGTCGCTCCACTTGCGCAGCACGTGGTTCAGCCCCAGGTCCAGCTCGTAGTAGGTGAGGTGCTTCTGAGCGCCTGCCGCCGCGTCGCCGGTCGGGTCCTGCGGCGCGCGCGCGGCGCGGCGCGGGGTTCGGCCGCCGGCGCGCGCGGCGGCGCGGGCCGCGCGCCGCCCGCTGCCGGCTGCTGCGCCCGCCGCTGCCCGCTGCCGGCTGCCAGCGCTGCCGCCGTCGGCGCGCTGCCGCCGCCGCTGGCCCTGCCGCAGCGCCGCCCCCGCCGCCGCCGCTCGCCCGGCTTCTCCTCCCTCCCCCAACCGCGCTGCGACGCCCTTGCTGGGCTGCCGCCCCCACCCCAACCCCCTCGCCCCGCCCCGCCCTCGCGCCGCCCCCGCCCTGCGCCCTGCGCGCCTGGTCGGCGTCGCTGTAGTCGAGCTCGATCGCCGCAAACACGGGGTTGTCAAACCCGCAGTCGAGCGCGGCCATGGAGAAGACGACGTTGTGCGACTTGTGCGCCTCGAGCGGCGAGCTGATCGTGAGGTTGGCCGCCGCGTCGCGGTTGAGGACGTACACGAACTTCTGCTTCTCCACCGCGCCGATGATGCACGCGCGGCCCTTGGGGTCGGCGGCGACGTACTGCCCCGGCACGATGCGGCGCGCGCCGGAGCGGCCAAACGTCTCCTGGTGCACCTTGACGAACGCGCCCTTGGCCGCGACGTAGTCGAGGATGACGATGCGCCCGCTGTCGCTGCCGACGATGACGTAATCCCGCGACGCGCCGGTGAGGCGGAACGCGGCGAGGCTGCGGATGCAGCCAAACACGTCGGCCGACGCGATGACCTGCAGCCGCCCGTTGTCGCCCGGCCGGATCAGCTCGAGCACGCGCCCCCGCGACACCACGATCTCCTGCGCCTTGGGCGCGGAGAAGTTGCCGTAGATGGCGCACTGCGGAGAGCGGCGCGGCGCGGCGCGGCGCGGCGCGCGGCGTGGGCGGCGGCGGCGGCAGCAGCAGCGCCGGCGCCGGCTCCGCGGCGGCTCCGGCGGCGCGGGCGCCCGCGGCGCCTGGCGCGCCGGCCCCCCGTCCCCGCCGCGCACTTGGATGCCCGACGGCCGGCTGAGCGTGAGGTTGTACAGGAACATGGCTGCCGGTCGCTGCTGCTGCTGCTGATGGGGTGCTGCTGCGCCGAGCCGGGCGGGGCCGCCGGCGTCTCACGCCCGCATGGCTCCTGCTGCGACGACCACGACGCAGGCCGCCCCCCTCGCCGCGATCAGCCTCGCCGGCAGCAGCGCCAGGCAGGGCAGGGCGAGGGCGAGCGCGTGCGTGGTGCAGGTGGCGCGCTGGTGTCGTGTGTGGCGCGTGTGTGTGTCAGCCGCAACGTCACAGCAGGCGGGCGCGCTTTTGGCGCGCCGGCCGCCGGTCTGCCCGATGCAAACAGCATCGAGCCGCGCTCGCAGCTCCGAGTCCCGGGTGCCACGGCTGCTGGTGCCTCTAGCGCCGTGGAACCGACGATCAGCGGCCCTCCCGCGCCAGCGCGATCGGCCCGCCGCGCGGCGCCGCGCGCTGCTCGGGCGCCGGCGCGACGCCACCGCCCACCTCCCAGCATCAACAACGCTGGGCCCATGGACTGGGAGGGGGCGGAGCCTGGACTGGACGCGGAGGACCAGCTCGGCGGCGGCCTGGGCGCGCAGCGCGCCGCCGCCAGCGGCGACGACGCCGCGGCGTGCCCGGACTGCAGGTGCGCTGCGCGGCCGCGCGGCGCGGCGCGCCCGCCTGGCATGGCGCGGCGCGTCCCGCCCCCTGCCCCTGCCCACTCGACGGCGGATGGGCGCCGCCGCCGCCCCCGCGCGCGGCGCCGCAGCGCTGCCGTGCCGCGGCCGTTTGCGCTGCGCGCCGTCGTGTGCGGCGCGTGCGGCTGCGCCTTTTGCGCCGCGTGCGGCGCGCTCTACGTCGCCGCGGCGAGCCCCACGTGCGGCTGCGAGGCCGTGGACCGCGCCGCGCTGGCGGGGCGCTGGGGCGCCGCCGCGGTGTCGCGCTGGCCGAGCCAGCGCGGCCAGCAGCTGGTGCTGGCGGCGCTGCTGGCGCTGCACGGCGCGCGCGCGGCGGCGCTGCTGACGCCGCGGGTGCTGGCGGCGCTGTCAGCCGACGCGGAGGCGCTCGACGGCGCGGCCGCGGCCGCGTCGGGCGGGCAGGCGCCGCCGGCGCTGCAGTGGCAGCGCGTGGCGGCGCTGGCGGGCGGCGCGCAGCGGCGCGGCGCAGCGCCCGAGCAGCGGCAGGGGCAGCAGGGGGCGGAGCAGCTCATGCCCGCCGCCGCCACGCCGCGCTTCGAGGCGGGCAGAGACAGCAAGCGGGACGTGGCCGCGGCCGCGGCCGCGGCCGCGGCGGCGGCGGCGCACGCTGCGGCGGCTGCCGCGGCAGTGGCGCACGGCGCGCCGCTGTCGGAGCAGCAGCCCGCGCCCATGGAGCAGGACGCGCGGGGCCCGCCGCCCGCCTTGCAGGAGCAGGAGCACGTGCCGCTGGACGCGTGGGCCGACATTGAGGCGGCGCACCGCGCGCAGTCGCTGACGCTCGACTCCCTCGCAGACAGCCTGGCCGTGGACGGCGGCAGCGGCGGCGACGACGAGCTGGGCGGCTTGGACGCGCAGCTCGCAGCGCTAGCAGCGCCGAGCTCGCCACCGGTGCGCGCCGGAGGCGACGGCCTGGTCAGCGGCGGCGACGACGATCCGCCACGCAGCCTGCTGGAGGTCCTGCTGGGCGACGCGCCGGCGGCGGCGCAGACGGACGGCGCGCAGCAGCAGCGGGGGCGCAGCGCGCTGCTGCCGGGCAAGGCCGGGCGCCTGCAGCTGCCTGACCCGGACGGCGACGGCAACGGCCACGCCGCCGCAGCCGCGCCGCCCCCGGACGTGGCGCCGCCGCCCGAGGCGCCGCCGGTGCTGCCGGACGAGCCGGCGGTCCTCATCGAGCAGGGCGGTTCGCAGCCGCAGCTGCCGTTCTGGGCGGCGGGGTAACAGCGACGGCCGGCCCCAGCGCGCGTTACAACGGCGCGCGCTCCGCGCGACGCGCTCGGGCAACTTTCGCGCGCGCTCTCCCGAGAACCTCGGCCGCCGCCGTGCGCGCACGCGCTGCGCTCAGCCCGGCGCCGGCTGGCGCGTCCGCGCCCAGGCCGCCCAGGCGCAGAGCTGCTCCACGACGAGGCAGCCCGCGCGCACGTAGTCCGGCTGCTTGGTCACCATCTTGCCGCGCAGCCTGGCCTGCATGTGCGCCACCGCGGCGGCCTGCCGCGGGCGCAGCAGCTCAAAGGCCACTTTGAGGCAGGGCGCCTCGTTCCACACAAAGTGGAGCCACCCCGGCTCCACGTTGACTGCCTCGCCGGCGCGCTGCTCCACGAGGACCGCGTGCTGCGGCCCGAGGTGCGCCGCCAGGCTGTCCGCGTCCTCGCGCGCGAGCGCCAGCCCCGCCAGCAGCTCGCCCGCGGCCGCCTCCACCTGGCGCGACGTGAAGCCCGGGAACAGCTGCTGCTGCGCCCCGCCCGGCGCCGGCGACTCTGCGCGCCCCTCCGCGCCCGCCGCCGGCTCCTCCGGCGCCGGCGCCGCCTGCGGCGGGCGCTTGCGCCCGCTGCGCGGCCGCGCCCGCGCCGCGCCGCGCTCCGGCAGCCTCGGCGCCGCCGCGGGCGCGGCGGGCGCCTCCTGGGGCGCGCCGTGCCGGCGGCGCAGCAGCCAGTCGACCATGCGCCGCCACGCGTCGGGCGCGGGCGAGACGAACAGCCACACCGCGAGCACCTGCCGGCGCCGCGCCTCGCTCCACGCCTCGCCGGCGAGGAGCAGCGGCCAGGCGAAGGTCAGCGCGGCCGCGGGGTCGATGTGCCCCGGCGTGCGCGTGCCGGCGACGCCGACCAGTATCAGCGTGTCGTCAAACAACGCGCCGGCGCCGCGCCGCGTGAGGTTGCCGCCGCTGCCAGGGGCCAGCAGCGAGGCGGCGGCCGCGCGCAGGATGAAGGCGTTCAGCAGGTGCACCGCGCTCGGCCGCCGCGCCGCGCTCGCGCCCCGGGCGCCGGCGCCGCGGGAGGCGGCGGCGGCGGCAGCTCCCCCTGCTGCTGCTCGCCCTGAGCCGGCACGGCCGCCGCCGCTCCTGCCGGCGGCGCGCCGGCCTGCGGGCCGCGCCGGCCGCGCGCCCGCCGCCCGGCTGCCGCGCCCGCGCCCTCTGCTGCCGCGCGCTGCTCCGCCCCGGGCTCCGGCGCCTGCGGCGGGCTGGTCGCATGCGCCGCGCCGGCGGACCCACACCCCGCCCCTGCGCCCACCGCCGCCTCCTGCTGCTCAGCCGCCTCCTGCAGCTCAGCCGCCGCCGCCTGCTCCGCGGCCGCGGCCGCCGCCTGCTCCGCGGCCGCGGCCGCTGCCGCCTCCTCTTCGGCGGCCGCGGCCGCCGCCAGCTCCTGCTCCTGCCGCGCCAGGGCGCCGGCCGCCTCCGCCGCCGCGGCCGCCGCGGCTGCCGGGCTGGCGCCGGGCGCCCGCGCCGCGGCCGCCCGCATGACGCGCGCCGCCTCGCCCAGCGCCACGGTGGCGGGGTTGAGTTGACCGTAGTGCCCCGCCTGCGTCACGCGGCCCACCAGGATGGCCGCCAGCGCCGCCGAGTCGGGCGGCGGGCCGTCCGGCGCCGCCGCGGCGCCCGCGCTGCCGGCGGGCGGCCTGTCCGGCGGCTTGGCACGCAGCGCCCTGTCGACGGGGAGCTCCAGGTGCCGGTACATGATGCCCCCCAGCAACTCCTCCAGCTGCGACACGCTCACACCCAGGGCGGGCGGCAGCAGCAGCGCCGCGCCGCCCTCGCACACGCCGGGCAGCGCCTGCGGCGGACGCGCGGGCGGCGTCGGGCGCCGTCGGGGCTGCGCGCGCGGCACCGTGGGCGCGCTGCGCCAGCCGCGCGCCAGCCGGCGGCGGGGCGCACGCACCTGGTGCGTGCAGGCGAAGGGCGGCGCCTCGACGCCGGCGCCGCACGCCTCGGCGAGCCAGGCGAGGGCCTCCAGCTGGTCATCCTCCAGCAGCCGCATCGGCGCGGCGGCGGCGGCGACCGCCTTGCGCTGCCGGCGCAGCCGCGCGCTCGGCAGGCCCGCGTGCGCGGTGGCGGCCTCGTCCAGCACCAGCGCGACGCAGTTGGAGCAGAACACGGCGCAGCCGCGCTCGGTCAGAGCGCCCGCCATGTGGGCCACCAGCGGCTCGACGTGGCTGCACAGGCTGCACAGCCCGCGCTGCTCCGCGGCGGGCAGGTGCGCCAGCGCCGCCAGGCCGCGCAGCTTGGCGGGCAGCTCGGCCACGCCGCGCACGCGCAGCATCACGGCCAGCGCCTGCAGCAGCTCTTTCACCTCCGCGAGCGCGGCGCCCGACAGCAGCAGCGCCGCGCCCGTGTGCGCCGCGGGCTCGGCGGCGGGCGCGGGCGGCGCGTCGGGCGCGGCGGCCGCGTCGCCGAGCAGCAGGGCCGGGCCGGGCGTGCCGCTGCTGGCGAGCGCGAGCGGGCTGCACGGCGTGCTGCCGTCCGCGCTGGCCCGGCGGCCGAGCGGCGTGGCGACCGGCGACAGGCCCTGGTGCCTCTGCTCCGCCGGAGCCTGCTTGCGCGCCTGCAGCTGCGGCTGCGGCTGCGCCGCAGGGGCGCCGGCCAGCCCTGGCTGCGGCCGCTCCGGTGCCGGGGCTGCGGCGGGCGGCAGGCCGCTGCCAGGGGCGCCACACGCCGCGGCGCCGGCGGCGGTGCCAGGCTGGGTGCCGCCCCCGCCGCCGCCGCCGTTGCTGCTCGCGGCAGCGGCCGCAGGCCGCTGCTCCGCGCCCTCGCTCCCAGGCGGGCCGACGGCGCCGCCGTGGGCCACCAGCCGAGCGGCTGCCTGCGCGGTCCGCGCGGGAGCCTGTTCGGGCGCTGCCTGCTGCGCCGCGGTGCCCGCGCTGCCCCGCTCGGCGCGCGGCACGTGCTTCTTGGGCGGCGGCGGCAGGGGCCGGAACTGCTGCTGCTGGTTCTGGTGCTGCTGCCGCTGCTGGTGGTGCTCCTGGTGCTGGTGCTGGTGCTGCTGGCGCTCCTGCTGCCGCTGTCGCTGCTGCCGCGGCTCGTCGCCGGCGCCGCTGCTCGCGCCGCCGCCGTGTTGCACGTCCCCGTGCAGGCGCTTGCGCCCCGACTGCCGATGCTGCGCCACCGCCGCGCCCAGGCTCTGCGCCAGCAGCCGCGCGCCGGGAGCAAACGGCGCCGCCGCCGTGCGCGGCGGCGGCCCCGCCGCGCGGCCCTCCGCCGCGCGGCCCTCCATGTTCGGTAGAGCGAGCGAGCGTCGGCGGGGGGCTTGTCGGGGCGCGGGGGACAGCGCGATGAGCGCGGCGGCAGGCTCGGGGTTTGGGGGCGGCGCAGCGACGACGCGCTTGCAACTCGCGCGCCGCGAAGCCACGCGCGCGGGCATCCCCGTCAAATGATCGACCGGGCGGCGCTGTCGGCCTGCAATCAGAGGCGCGCACGCACGTCGCACGTGCCAGGGCCAGGCCGCCGTGCGCGGCGCCGCGCGGCGCCGAGGAGAAGAGACCCAAGCCGCCCCCGCCGCCCTCCCGCACCCTCGGGCCCTCCCTCCCCGCCAAGCAATCAATGGTCAAGGACAAAGTGCGCGCGCTGCAGCCCCGCGCGCTGCAGCCCCATCCTGCGGAGGTGGTGTGGTGAGGTGTGGCTGACCGTCGTGTGGGCACACAGGGATTCTCAGCGTGCCTGCCAAAAGCTGAAGGCTACTCTAATCCAGGGCTGTTCTTCACAGCGCGTCACGTCAGTCGGGGCGAGCATGCGCGCGCACGGCGCGACACAGCCGCGGCCGCGCCGTGCCGCCGCCTGCCCCCCGCCTCCGCGCCCCCGGCCAGCTCCAACCAGAGAGAGAGCGTGAGATAGCAGCAGCAGCTCACCCCCCTCAGGCCCGAGCGAGGGCTCCCCGACACGTGTCCATGCATGCGCGCAGGTGCGCTCCTCACGCCGGAGCGGGCGCCGCCGGCGCGGGCGCGCCGCCGGCGGCGATGCCGGCGATCAGCGTCGCCAGCGCGGCCGCGGGGTCGCCGCTCGTGGGCTTGACCTCGCCCGCCGCCGCGAGGCCCGCCGTGTCGACGGCAGGCCCCGGCGCGAGCACCGCCGCGAGCGCGGCGGCCTGCTGCTCCACCGGCGGCGCGGGCGGCACCGCCGGCACGGCCGCCAGCAGCGCCTGCGCCACCGCCTCGGCCGACGGCGCGGGCACGGCCGCGACCGCCGGCGCCGCCGCCGCCGCCGCCGCGGTCGCGTCGGCTTTCTGGCCCTCCAGCGCGACGGCCGCGAGCGTGAGCTGCTGCAGCTGCGCGACCAGCGAAGGCGCCGCGGCCGCCGGCGCGGCCGCCGCGCCGGGCTGCTGCTGGAGCAGGCCGAGCGCCTCGAGCAGCTGCGTGGCCTTGGTGAGGTCGGTCGACGCCGTGGCCGGCAGCGGCGCGGCCGCAGGCGCGGGCGCGGGCGCGGGCGCCACCTGGCTGGCCGCCAGCAGCTGCTGCAGCAGCTTCGCCTGCGCGTCGGCGCCGCTGGCGTCGCCCGCCGGCGCCGCGGCGCCGCCCGCCAGCGCCGCCAGCAGCTGCTGCACGCCCGCCGCGGGCGGCGTCGCGGGCTGCGCCGGCGCGGCGGCCCGGTCGGCCAGGCCCAGCAGCGACAGCAGCCCTGCGGCTGCGTTGGGCGCGGCCGCCGCGGGGGCCGCCGGCGCCGCCGCAGCCTGCTGCGCCTGCATCAGCGCCTGCAGCATCGCGAGCGCCTCGTCCTGCCCCGCGGGCGCGGCCGGCGGCGCGGCCGGCGGCGCGGGCGCCGCCGCGCCCGGCGCCGTCGCAGCGCCCGCCAGCAGCGCCTTGAGCGCGTCGAGCGCCTCCAGGCCGCCGCCGCCGCCGCCGCCGCCGCCCCCCCCAGCCGCCGCCGCGCCGGTCGGCGTGCCGCCGCCGCCGCCACCGCCGCCGCCGCCGCCGCCGCGGCGCCGCCCGTCCCGCTGAGCAGGGCGCTGAACATCCTGAGCGCCTGGCTCTGCTGCGCCGCCTGCTGCTCCGCCGCCATCTCCGCCTGCATCTGCTGCTGCAGCCACACCGGGTCGTCCTCCGGCTTGCGCAGCTCCGACTCGGCGTGCGCGAAGAAGCAGACGCGGCGCTTGCAGCCCACGCCGTCGGTGCACATCTGCGGGGCGGGAGGCGCGCGCGTCGGCCGCCGCCTGGCGCGCGCGCTGTGCGCGGCGCCGGCCGCCGCCCACCTGCGTCCTGTAGCGCGAGGGGTGAAGCCAGCACTCAAACACGCCGTGCGCAAACGGGCACGCGTCCTGGCGCCGGCAGCAGCCGTTCTGCGGGCGGCGGCGCGGCGCGCGCAAAGCATGGGCCCCCGCCCGCGCGCCTGCTGGGAGGCGGCGGCGGGTGGCGCCGCCGCCGGCGGCGCGGGGCTGCCCCGGACGCCGCCGGCGCAGCGCCGGCGAAACAGACGGCGGCGCCTCACCCGCCGGAACTCGGGGCACGCCGTGCCGGAGTACCGGTAGCGCTTGGGGCAGCGGCGCTTGGCTTTCTCGCCGGGGTGGGCGAAGGGGCACTGCGCGAGCGGGCGGCCGGGTGGGCCGGCGCTCGAGGGCCTCCGCGCGCCGAATTGGCGCCCAGCGGCCCCGCCGCGCCGGCCCCGGCCGCACCTGGGTCCAGTCGTGCGGTCGGGCGCGCGGGCAGCGCTTCACCTGCGCGCATGGCGGGCGGCGAGGCGCGTTTGCGCGCCTGCAGCTCGGGGGGCCGCTGCGGCGCGCCCGGGGCGCCTGCCGGGCCCGGCGCGGCGCGTGGGGGCGCACCTTGAAGTGGTAGATGCGAAACTCGTCGCTGCTGAACGCGGCGGCGTCCAGGTCGAACACCACGTCCTTCCTGCCCTCCATCGTGGCGGCGGGCCGGTGAGCGCGCCTAAGAATTGGACTGGCGACGCAGGCGCCAGAAAGAATGCCGCCCCGGCGCCGGCGGGGCGGCCGTGGGCCGGCGGCGGCGGCGGCGGTCCGCGGCGGCAGGGCTTTTGTTTACCGCGCTCGCCGCGCGCTCAGAGCCTGAGCGTAGCTGCTCGCCACGCCGCCGCTCGCCGCGCGCTCAGAGCTGGGAGACCTGGAAGTACGCGTAGCTGCTCGTCGCGTGGCTCGCCGCCGCGGCGCCGGTGGCCTGCAGCGCGGCGTTCCACAGCGCCTCGCTCGCGCGCGCCGAGGCAAGGCGGTACGTGTTGGCCTGCAGCGCCGCGAGCGCGTCGGTGCCGCTCGCGGCGAGCGCGTGCTGGAGCCGCTCCAGGTCGCCTGCGGCGGCGGCGGCGGCCAGGGCGGGGGCGGCGTCAGCACAGGCCACGCGCGGGCGGTCCCGTCCGCCGCGCGCGCGCGAGCTCACCCCCCCCCCCCCCCGCGCCGCGCACCCCCGTGAGCGCGGCCGCCACAAAGCCGACCGCCTGGCCCTGGTGGCTGCCGCTCGCGACGCCCGCGTCGACGAGGCCCGAGATGTCACGCAGCAGGCCCACCTCGGCCATCTTGCCCGCGAGCCGCGCCAGCTGCGGCGGGCTCAGCTGCGCGCGGTGCGCCAGCAGCAGCTGCGCGGCGCGCCGCGTCACGTCTGCGGGCGCCGCGGCGGGGCGGCGGGCGGGCGGTGAGGGCGCGCAGTCGGCGCGGCGCGCGATATCACCGCCGCGGCGCGGAGCCTCCCGGCGGGCGCCCCACGCGCGGCCGCACCCGTGATGCCGGCGGCCTGGCTGCCCTCGACCAGCCGCATCGCGAGCGTCAGCGCCGACGCCGGCGGCGGCTGCGCGGCGGCCGCGACCGCGCTCGCGGCCGCCACGAGCCCCGCCGCGCTGCCGCCGGGCTGGTCCCACGCCGCGCCGCGGCCGTCGCCGCCGTCGCCGCCCGCGCTCGCGCGCTTCGGCGCGTCGGCAAACGCCCAGCCGTGCTGCAGCGGCGCACCCCACGCGACCGCCCCGCCCGCGAGCGGGTCGTCGTCGCCGTCGCCGGGCGCCGCCGCGTCTGGCGGGAGCTGATAGTTGTCAACAAACAGGCCGCCAAAGCCCATGATGCCCCACAGCTGCGCCTGCTGCTTGGCCGCGGCCGGCGGCGGCGGCGCGGCCGCCGCGGCCGCGAGCGCGCCGGCGCCCGCGAGCGGCGCCGTCACGCCCGCCGCCGCGAGCGCGTCCGCGCCGGGCGCGCCGCCGCCGCCGCCGCCGAGCGACGCCGCGGCGGCGTCGCCGAGGGACTGCGCGTACGCCTCGCTGCTCGCGAGCGCGGCGCGGTCCTTGCAGCCGCGCAGCAGCGCCTCGCAGCACACGCACGCGCGCCGCCACTGGCCTGCGGGGCGCGGCGCGCCGGCGGCGTGCGGTCGCACAAAGGGCAGCCCGGAGAGGGGGGCTGGCGCGCCGCGGCCGGCGCCGCCGCGGCCGGCGCCGCCGCGGCCGGCGCCGCCGACAGCTGCAGGAGCCGCGCGCACCGGTGGCCATGCAGAGCTCCGCCTCCATCTGCAGGGAGAGGCCCTGCAGGCCCATGAGCGCCAGGTGGGCGCCCGGCACGCCGCCCTGGAGGAAGAGGAACGACGCGAGGCCGTCGTGCTGCCCCGGCGCGAGCGCGTGGCGCCCGACCGCGACCGCGCCGACCAGGTCGCCCTGCGCGCACAGGCAGCGCGCGCGGATGCCTGCGGCAGCGCCGGCGCGGCGGCGGGGCGGCGCGGCGCGCGTCGGCGGCGCGTCGGGCGCGCGGGCTGGCCAGGGCGGCCCCGTGGCCGCCGAGCACGCGCAGCCCCTCGCGCAGCGCTCCCCCCACCTGGGTGGCCGAGCGACACCAGCTGCGGCTGGCCGAGGCAGTTGACCAGCCACAGGTTGCCCTGCCGCGGCCCCAGCAGCGCCAGCGGGCCCGCGGGGCGCGGCACGGGGCCCGGCAGCGACGCGTCGCTGCCGCTGCTGTCCGCGCGCAGGCTGCTGGTGGCGGTCGTGCCGGTGAGGCTCGCCAGCTGCACAATCTGCGGGCGGCAGGCGGGGACAGTCAGTGCGGCGGCGTGCGGCACGTCGGCGAGCCCCCGCACCGCAGCAAGCACGAGGGAGGGGGAGGGGTCAGGGCGCCGGCCGCCGCAGAGCGCGGCGCCGACGCACACAGCGCACGCAGCGCGCCGCCCACCTGCAGCGTGCTCGTGGCGTCCGCGCCCGCCCCCGGCTCGTCCAGCAGGCTGACGCCGCCCGAGGGCCCCTCCTCGGCCGCCACAAACGCAAGCAGCAGGCTGGTGGGCGTGGCGATGTACAGCTGGCGCACGCCCCACGCAACGCCGGTCGTCCCCGCGACGGGCAGGCTGCCCAGCGCCTCCAGCTGCGGCTGCGCGCGGAAGACCTGCACCTGCCGGGGGTAGGCCAGCGCCAGGTAGCGCAGCGTGGGGTCCCACGACACCACGCTCGGCTCTGGCAGCTCCGGGCCGACCTGCGGCGCGGCCGGCGGCAGCGCGGGGCTGGGCGCGGGCGGCGGCGCGCGGGCGAGCGGGCGCGCGCCGCGTCGTCCGCGTCGTCCGCGTGTGCTGGCACACCTTGGTGGTGGTGTTCCAGCTGAACAGCTGCAGCACGGGCGAGCTCTCCTCGCCGCTGAGCTCCGCGCCGCTGCTGGTCATGCGCTTCAGCGCGACGCCCAGCAGCGGCCCGCCGTGCACCCCGACCGGCACGTCCCCCGACAGCGGCACCTGGCGGCGGGCGGTGGGGGCGGCGTGGGCGGCCGGCGCGGCGCGCCACGGCCCGGCGCGGCGTGGTGCCGCGGGGGCGCCGCGCACCTGCTGGCAGGTCGTCGTCACGCCCAGGCCGTCCAGGGCCTTGATCCGCACCACCGTGCCCGCCGCCACGCTCGCGGCAATGACCGCCGCCTCGGCCGCGGCGAGCTTCGGGTCGTCGCGCTTGGCCCAGCCGCGCTTGGGCTTGCCGCCCGACGCGACCGGCGGCGGCGGCTCGTCCAGCACCGCAAACTCGCTCCTGCGCGGCCGCCGGCGGGGCACGGGCCACGCGTCGGCGCGCCGCGCGTCGGCGCGCCGCGCGTCGGCAGCCCCGCGCGCGCGCGCGCGCGCGCGCCGCGCCTGTGGCTGTGCCAGGCGAGGTCGACCGCGGAGCCCGCGTCCACCTGGCTCCACGTGCCCGCGAGCGTGCGGTAGTAGACCACGTAGCTGCGGCTCGCGGGCCAGCAGAGGCTCACGTAGTCGCCGCCGCCGCTCACGCCCACGATCGCGCGCCCCGTGCGCCCGCCGGCGGGGCCGATGCGCTCCTGCGACAGCACCGCCGGCACGAGCTGCCGCACGCCGCCCACGTCCTGCGGGGCCCGCGGCGCGCGGCGGGAGCGCGTCAGCGCGGGCGCGCGCGTCGGCACGTGATACGTGTCGGCGCGCTCGGGCTGGGTCAGGGCGTGAGCGCACACTCGGCGGGCCGGCGCCGCACCTTCTCGACCGCCGCCGCGGTGACGTACCACACCGCGTCGCCCATGTGCGCGACGTACGCCGCGGCGACGGGCTCCGGCGGCAGGCGCAGCGCGGGGCTGACGTGCGCGGCGGCGAGGTTGGCCAGCGGCAGCGCCGCGAGCGGGAGGGGGTACATGCGGTCAAAGGTGAGGAAGGCGAGCCCCGAGTTGGCGCCCACGGCGACGAGGTTGGGCCGCGCGGGGGTGCTCGCGACGACGTAGGCCTTGGGGACCTTCTTGGAGCCTGGCCGCACGCGGCGGCGCGCCACACCGCGCGCGCGGCGGGCGCGCGGTGAGCCCGGGGCCAGGCAGTGCGGGCGCGGGCGCGAGCCCCCGCCCCAGCTGCGCGCGCGCAGCGCGGGACGCGCGCACGCGCGCACCCGGCGGCACGAGGCCCGCGAGGTTGGCGCACATGCGCAGCCCGCGCTCGGGCGGCAGTGACGCGAGCGTGAACGCGGCGACGACGCCGGGGCCGTTGACGGTCGCGAGCAGCGCGTGCGCGCCCGACAGGTTGAAGTACCTGCGCGCGGCAGCGGCAGCGGCAGCGGCAGCGGCAGTGCGCGGGCGGGCGGGCGAGCGGCGGCGAGCTGGGCGGGCCACCGCGGGGCGCGAGACCGCGCGGCTGGCGCGGCGCAGGCGCGGCGTAGGCGGGCCCGGCGGCGGCGGCGGCGCGGCGCGCCTGTGGCTGTACGCGAGGCTCGTCGCGGGGCTCTTGGCGTCGAGCTTGGTGCGCCAGACCTCGGCAAACGTGCTCGCGTCCCACGCGACGAGGCGGTGGTCCGCGCCCGCGGTGAAGACCTTGGCCGCCGCCTGCTCCGCGTCCTCCGGCCCGGGCGTGAGGCACGCCGCCCACACCTCGCCCGCGTGGCCCGCGACCGCGAGCCGCGGCGCGATCTCCCGGTCCGGCGACCCCAGCGGCGCGCGCCAGGGCTCCCACACAAACAGGCCGCCCGCAGAGTCGCCGCCGAGCAGCAGGTCGGCGCTCGGAACAAAGACCGCGGGCGCCGCCGGCAGCGCGGCCGCGCCGCGCCGCGCGCCGCCGCCGCCGCCGCCGGTCTCGCCCGCGGCCGCCTTGAACGCCGCCTTGCTCGGCAGCGCCAGCAGGCAGGTGATGGCGGCCTTGTGGTTGGCCGCCAGGCGGCCGATGACCTGCGGCGCCGCGTGCGCCGCGCGGCGCCCCGTTCGTTGGCGCGCCGCGCCGCGCGCGCGCGGCCGCGCCGCGGAGCGCAGCGCAGCGCCACGCGCCGCGCGCACCCGCAGCGTCGCGAGGTGCAGCAGGCGCACGGCGCCGTCGGCGCAGCCGATCGCGAGCACGGGCGAGGTCATGAGGCTGCCCGCGTCGCGCGCGCCGCCGGGCGCGTGGGGGCCGCCGCGGAAGAGGAACGCCACGCACGTGGGCGCCTTGCCGTCCAGCGCGGCGCGCGGGACCTCAAAGGGCTTGCGCGTGTTGAGGTCGTACAGCAGCACCTTGTTCTCACACACCACCACCAGCAGCCTGTGGCGGCGTGCGCGCGGCATGGCGCAGGCGGCAGGCCGGCGGCGCTCGGGCGGCGGCGCTCGGGCGTGCGCGGCGGCGGCGGCGTGCGCGGCGGTGCGGCGCGGTCGCCGTGCGGGCGCCCAGCGCCGCACGCCGCGCCGCGCGCCGCACCGCGTGCCGTCGAGCGCGTGCACGCCCGCCGCGCTGGGCGGGTTGGTGGACGAGCCGTTGACCATCGCGTGCGCCGCCGCGGTCTGCCAGTACGCGACCTCCGAGTCGAGGAAGCGCACGGCCCGCACCTTGCCGCTCGGCACGCGGCTCGGCACGTGGCTGAGCGCGCTGGGGTTGGTGATGAAGGCCGGGTCCTTGGGCGGCACCAGGTTCATCGCCGCCTCCATGCTGCCCTCGTCGTCGCCGCCGCCGAGCTGCAGGTCGTGCAGCAGCTGCGCGCGGCGCGGCCGGCGGCGCGGCCGGCGGCCGGCGTCGGCCGGCGTCGGCCGGCGCGGCGCTGCTGCTGCTGCTGCTGCTGCTGCTGCTGCTGCTGGCGGCGGCGGCGGCGCGGCGACCGCGCCGTCCGCCAACCGCCGCCGCTGCTGTGCTCGTGCTGCTGCGCGCGCGTCCGCCCCGCGCGCGTCCGCCCCGCCCGTTGCTCGCCGCGCCGCCGGCGCCGTCCCACCTGCTGCGTGGTCCAGTCCCACACGCGCACATGGTCCGCCTTGTCCGCAAAGGCGATCCAGGGCTGCACGGGGTGGAACTCCACCGACTTGACCTGCGCCCGCAGCGCAGCGGCCAGGGCGCCCGCTCAGGCTGGCGCAGGCCCCGTATCTGTCCGCTCCGCGCACGCCGGCGCGCGCGGGGGGCCTGCCGCGGCGGGGCGGGCCCCCATCTCGCGCGCTGCTGCTGTTGCCCCGCACGCGCCTTGTCGCCCGTGGCCGCGAAGCCCCGCAGCTGCAGCATCGTTGCGGTGACACGCGCTCTGGAGCGTGCGCCTCCGAGCTCAAGCGCTCACGCGCGCATCGCCGGGCCCTCGCTGCCGGTCGGCTGCGCCGCTGCTCGCCCCCGCCGCCGCTGGCTCGGTCGGCGGCACGCAGCTGCCTGCCGCCCTCTCGTATGTGTGTGTGTGTGCGCATGTGGCGGCGGGTGACCGCACTCGCTGGCGGCGGGGCGCGCGCGTGAACCGCGTCACAGTCAACCGCCGCGTCACGCGGAGAAGGTTGCCGAAAACCAGCCCCGGGCCTGCAGATGTACACCTCCCGCCGGGGCTCGCGCGCCGTCGCTCACACTCGCAGCACCCCGCTCGCCGCGTGCAGCCGCGGCGGTCCGAGCATGCGGGCGCGGCGGCCCCCCGCCGCGCGCCCGACCCGGCCATGCGAGACGATGTCAGTGCGCGCCATGGGCAGTGCCTGCAGTGCATCGCAGCATGCAGCGAGGGGGAGCTAACCGATGTACACGTGCGCGGCGCCGCCGCCCTGCGCGGCCGCGCGACGCCGCGCGGCCGCGGCGGGCGCCGGCGCGCGCGGGCCGCGCCCTCAGCCCTGCTGCTGCGGCAAGTCGTCGCGGCTGCTGCTGCTGGCGCCGCCGCCGCTGGGGCGCTGCAGCGCGGCGGCGTAGAGCTCCAGCATCGCGGGGTCGTCGTTGCCGCTGGGCGCGCCCAGCCCCCCGCCGCCGCCGTCGTCGCCGGCGCCCGGGTCTGCATGCGCCGCGGCGGCCGCCGCGGCGAGCCGCCCCAGGCGCGACGGCTGCCCCGGCCCCGCACCGGCGGCGCCGCCGCTGCCGCCCGCGCCCGCGGTGGGGCTGGCGCCGCCGCTGCCGGGCTCGAGCGTGAGCACCTGCACGCTGCCGCTGCTGGGGTGGCTGCCTGGCAGGCCAGGCGGCGCGCCCACCGAGCCGGTGGGGTCGCTCGAGCGCCGCGACTGACCGCTGCCGCCGCTGCTCGGTCGCAACCTGCGGGAGGCGGGCGCAGGGGGGGCGACGCACAGGGCGGGTGAGCGTCGGCAGCCGCGCGGGGGCGCAGAGCAGCGCAGCGCCGCAGCAGCGCCGCAGCAGCGCCGCAGCAGCGCCGCAGCAGCGCCGCAGCGGGTCCGTGCCGCACCTGTGCAAGCTGCCGATGCTGAGGCTGCTCAGCTTGCTGTCGTTGCGCCGGTGCCGGCGCGGGTCCTGGCTGAACGCGAGCTCCAGGTTGGCCAGCACCGGGTTGGTGACCGTGCCCTCGCGCTCCACCGGCGGCAGCACCTCGCCGCTGCCGCCGCCGCCGGTGAGGCTGCCCTCGCGCCCGCCGGCGCCGGGCAGGGGCTGCTCCACCGAGCCCGAGTAGCTCAGGAACGGGGGCGCGCCGTGCGGCGGCAGCGAGGCCCGCCCGCCCTCGCCCGGCGGCGCGCCCGCGAGCGACGACGCGCTGTGGCGGTGGAACAGCGCCTGCATCACGCCCGACCCGTGGCTGCCCGCGACGCCCGCGCCGCTGAGGTTGAAGCTGTGGCTGTGCGCGTGGTGGTGCGGCAGCGTGAGCGTCTCGCCGCTCGCGCTGATGCTGTAGCCGACCTGCGCGCAGCGGCGCGGGGCGCGGCGTCGTCGTCAGGCGCGGCCGGCCGGCGAGCGGCGGCCCGGGCGGCTCGGCGGCGCCCGCAAAAGGGGGAGGGGGGCTCTCCGCTCTCCCCGCGCGCGCCTGCGTCGCCGCGGAGCGCAGCTCGTTGACGTCCCACACGCGGCTCTGGGTGTTGTACGGCGGCACAAAGCCCTTGTACCGCCCCCGCCGCCCGCCGGGCGCCGCGCCGGCGAGCGGGCTGCCGAGCGCGCCGAGCTGCGCGCGCAGGACCTTGCGCTGCACGAGGCGGCTCGCGCGCGCCATGATGCCCCGGATCTGCGCCGCGCCGCGGCCCTCCTCAAAGCCCGCCACGTCCACCGCCTCGCCGCCGCGCTCGCGCTCCACAATCTCCTGCACCAGCTGGTACCGCGCGGGGCGCAGCTGCCTGCGGCGCGCGGCGCGGCGCGGGACGCGTCGCTGGGGACCGGGGCGGAGGGGGAAGGCGGGAGGGCAGCCCGCACGCCTGCGCGCGCGTGCGGGCCCGGCGCCGGCGCCGGCGGCGGCACCCGCGGCGCGCACCGCCTGACGGCGCGCACGAAGAACACGGGCAGCAGGCAGGCGAGGGGGATGATGAGGACGGTGAGCCAGAAGGTCGGCGAGCGCGCGATGGACGCAAACGCGTGGTGCAGGTCGGTGGAGAGCTCGATCGGGAACGCGCCGTACGCGAGCAGGAAGAGCAGCCACAGCACTGTGCCACAGCACGCGCGGCGCCAGTGGCGGCGGCGGCGGCGGCGCGGCACCTTGCGGCGCGGGCCCCGGGGGAGCCGGGCGGCGCGGGGGCGGCGGCGCGGGGGCGGCGGCGCGGGGGCGCCAGGCGCGGGGGCGCCAGGCGCGGCGCGCGCACCGATGGACCCCCAGATCGCGACGTGGTGCATCCAGGTCCACTGGTCGATGACCATGGCGAGCTGGAGGTGCGTGGTGATGATGACGGTCGTAAACATGAGCAGCCCGTTCTGCTGCAGGCTCCACGTCTGCCCGCTGCGCCGGTCGCTGTCGGTCGGGTCGCTGCCGCGCATGACCATGACGACCGTGATGCCCGCGTGCAGCAGCGCCGTGCCCAGCCAGCCCACGATGGCGGGCAGGCCAAAGTACAGGTTCTGCTGGCCTGCGCGCGCGAGAGAGAGAGGGAGAGAGAGAGGCACGGCGCGCGCAGGCGCGCGCGCGCGGCGGCAACGGCGCTCGGCGACGGCGGCGCGCCGCGCGCCGGCTCGGGCCGCCCCCACCGCAGGCCCCTGGGCCGCGCGCCCTGGGCTCGGCACGCGCGCACGCACCCTCCCTGTAGAGCAGCGGGAAGCGCAGCCCCGCGGCCTTGTCGAGGTCGCGGTCAAACCAGCCGACCACGAGCGGCGCGGCGGCGGTGAAGACGACGTTGAAGAGGGTCATGTAGAAGTCGTTGTAGATGGGCTGCCCGCTGAACAGGCTGAACGCATTGTACACCTGACGCCGACGCCCGCGCGGCGCGGGGCGGGCGGCGAGTGAGGGGCGGGCAGCAGGGGGGAGCCGCGGCGACCGACGCGGAGGGCGGTGGCGGGGGCTGCGGCTGCTGCGGCGGCGGCGGCGGTGCGGCGCACAAAGATGGTTGAGCCGTAGAAGAGGTTTTTGTAGAAGAAGAAGTTGATCATACGCGTGATGCGCTTGTAGCTCAGCCGCCCGTGCACGAGCAGCAGGGGCGTGAGGAAGCGGAACTGCGCGATCGCAAAGTCGCTCGCCATCGCCGCCTGCATGCCCTCCTGCCCGCTGATGCCCACGCCTGCGGCGCAGCGCGCGGGCGGCGCGCGGGTCAGCGCCCGCGCGGGCGAGAGCCCCGCGCCGCCGGCCGGCCGGCGTGCGGCGTGCGGCGGCGTGCGGCGCCGGCGCGGCGCACCGATGTGGGCCTTCTGGATCATGCCCACGTCGTTCGCGCCGTCGCCGATGGCGAGCGTGATGTCGCCCCACGTCTTGACGAGCGCGGTGACCTGCGCCTTTTGCAGCGGCGACACGCGGCAGCAGAGCACCGCCGCGCACTTGATGCCGACCTGCAGGAACTGCTGGCGCAGGCGCGGGCTGAGCGCGTAGAGCAGGGCCTTGCCGTCGATGACCAGCGCGTACTGCATCGCCACGCGCGCCTCGCCGTCCTCCTCCATCGTGCGCGACACCTTGCACAGCTGGCTCTCCAGCCGCTCCGCCGCGACCTGCGTCGCCTCCTCCATCTGCGGCGCGCCGGCGGCGGCGGCGCGCGGCGGCGCTGGGCTCGCCGCGGGCGGCCGGCCGGCAGGCTGGCCGGGGGCGCTCTGCCCTGCTGCGTCCGCTCCTCGCCCCCCGCCGCCGCGCAGCGCGCGCGCCAGCGCTCGCCCGCGCCCGCCCGCATGCACGCGCGCGCGCGCGCGCGTCCACGCACCCGGCCCTCCGCCTCGAGCGCCTCCACCTCTGCGCAAGAGCCGGTGAGCTGGAACTGCGTCATCTCGTCGGTGATGAGACTGCAGGCATAGCCGATGTTGATCGCCGTCTCCTGCGGCGACGCGCGCCGCCGCGGCAGCGCCGCTCGGCGGCGGCGGGGCGGCGCAGGCCAGCGCGCACGCAGCGCGCCAGCAGGCGGCGCAAGACCCTGCCGCTGCGCCGCGGCCGCCGCCGCGCCGAGGCCGCCGCGGCCGCCGCACCATCTTGTCGCCCGTCAGGACCCAGAGCCGGATGCCGGCCTGCGCGAGCGTGTTGATGCACTGCGGCACGCCCTCCTGCAGCTTGTCCTCGATCGCGGTGCAGCCGAGGAGCAGCAGGTCCTTCTCCACCTGCTCCCCGACCGCATCCACCTTGGCCGCGCGGTCGACCATGCAGAGCTTGGCCTCGATGAAGCGCTCGTTCCACCTGGGGGGACGGGGGCGCGGGTGCGGGTGCGGCGCGCGGGCGCGGCGCGGCGCTCAGTGCGCGCCGGCCCGGCGCCGGCGCGGCGCGGCGGGGGCGGGCCGCGCCGCCGGGGCCCCGCCGCGCGGCGGCGCGCCCCGCCGGCGCCCCGGGGACGCACTCGTCGTAAAACTTGGGGTCGAGCTCGGCGTAGGCGAGGCAGAGCGTGCGCAGGCCGGCGCTGCCAAACTCCTCCATGTGCGCGAGCGTGACCTCCTTGAGCGCGCCGTTGAGCGGGTGCCGCCGGCAGAGGCGCTCGTAGATCACCGTGTCCGCGCCCTGGAGAGGCGTCCCGCGGCGCGGCGCGGCGTGGGTCGGGCGCGCGCCGGCCGCGCCGCGCCTGACGGGCCCCCCGCGCGCGCAGCGCCCCGTGGCCGGCGGCGGCGGCCCCGGCGGCAGCGGCGTGCCGCGCCTTGCAGTAGAGTATGATTTTGTTGTCGGGCGTGCGCACGATGACGCTCATGCGCTTGCGCGTCGAGTTGAACTCGAGGATGTTGAGCACCTCGTACTCGGTCTCGCGCGTGACGTCGGGCAGGCGCTCGCGCAGCGTGACGACCGTGTTGGTGCGCTTGACGAGGAAGAAGCCAAACACCTTGGCCGCGACCACGAGCGCCGCCTCGTCGGGCGACTCCGCCTCGTAGCGGATCGCCTCGGGCAGCGCCGGGCCTGCGCCGGCGGGGAGCAGGCGGGCGGGCGGCGGGCGGGCGGGCGGGGCGGGCGGGCGGGCGGCGGGCGGGCGGGCGGGCGGGCGGGCGGGCGGGCGGCGGGCGGGCGGGCGGGCGGGCGGGCGGGCGGGCGGGCGGGCGGGCGGGCGGGCGGGCGGCGCGCGGGCGGGGGCGTGGGCGGGCGGGCCGGCGGCGGTGCGCGCACGCCGGCGTGCGGGCGGGCGCGCGCTGCGCGCGTCGCGCGTCGCGGCTCGCCGTCTGGGATGACGGTGTTGCAGAGCGCGAGGAGGCGGAAGAACTGCGCGGCGACGTCGGGGTTGGGCTGCCGCGCCCACTCGGTGCCCATGAGGCGGTCGTCGTAAAAGTTGAAAAACTGCTCCCGGTACTTGTTGTCACCCTCCTCGTCCGCGACGTCCAGCTTCAGCCCGCGCCTGCCGCGCGTCGGGAGCGCACGCGGCGGCGTCGGCGGCGGCGGCGCGGCGGGGCTGGTCGCCCCGGGGCGGCCCTGCCCCCGGCCCGGCCGCGCGGCGCGGCGCCGCGCGGTGTGCGCCGCGCGCACCGCTCCGCGTTGTTGCGCTCAATCTCGGTGATGCCCGCGCCGTACGCGACGCCGGCGATGGAGCACTTGAAGAACTCCATAACGTTGCGCGTCAGCGTGCCTGGGCGCGAGCGCACGGGCGGGCCCGAGCGCGCGGGCGGGCGTGAGTGCGGCGCGGCGGCGGCGGCGCGCCGCGGCGGCGGCGCGCGGCGCGGCGCACCGGTCTTGTCTGAGAGGATGGTGTTGACCATGCCGAGCTCCTCGTTGAGGTTGCTCGTGCGTGCGACGGCGGGCGTGTCGGTGTCGGCGTGGTACATGTCGCGGTCGAGGCCGATGAAGCAGAGGCTCTGCACGATCTTCACCATCTCGATCGACACGTACAGCGCGATGGGGATCAGGTAGCCTGCGGGGCAGGGCGTGGCCGGGCGGCGGCGGCGGCGGCGGGGCGGCGTCGACGCGGGGGCGCGGGAGGCGTGCCGCGCCGAGCGGCGCCGGCGGGGCAGGCGCGGCGTGCGCGCGGCGGCGGGGCAGGCACGGCGTGCGCGCACCGTAGAGGATGAACGCGGTGATGAAGTTGGTGACCGCCACGATGCCGGGCCGCGAGCCGTCGTACTCGCGCGGCACGTCGCCCGGCGCGAGGTACCAGTGCGCCGGCATGTCGCGCGCGGTCCACCACGCGAAGAAGATGCAGCCGGTCAGGCACCTGCGGCGCCCCGCAGCGGGGCAGAGGCTCGGGGGGCCGCGGGCGGGGCAGGCCCGCGCGCGCGCCGCCCGCCGCGCGCCCGTCGTCGTGCCCCGCGCGCCGCGCGCCGCGCGCCGCACATGCTGAAGAGCAGGCCAAACATGAAGAAGATGATGCGGTCCACACCGCGCTCGATGAGGCTGCGCTTGCTGGGCGGCTGCGTGGAGTTCATGAAGATCTTGGTGTCGTGGCCTGGTGGGGAGCGGCAGCATTGCCGCAGCTGAGCGCGGGGCTCTCGCGGCGGCGCGGCGCCGCCGGCGCGCCGAGAGCCGCACGGCGCGCGCCGTGCTGCGCGCCGTGCTGCGCGCCGTGCTGCGCGCCGTGCCCAGTGAGGGGCGCACCCGCGTAGACGACGAGGCCGTAGATCCGGTGCGTGTTGCACAGGCTGCACCCGCGCAGCAGCATCGCCGCGGGCGAGAGCGGCAGCGTGTACGCCGCCTCCACGAGCGGCGGGCGCAGCTCGAGCTTGCCCGTGAACTGGTAGAGCCGGCTGTTGGGCGGCTCGCACGTCGCGAGGCCGGCGAAGCGCCCGATCGTGTCGTGGCGCAGGTCCTTGGTCTCGTCGAGGCTCTTCTTGATCTTCAGGTTGGTCTCGCCGTCAAGCTGCATCGTCTCGATGTAGCAGATGCCCTCCGCGTTCTCCGCGCTCAGGAAGAGCAGGTCGGCGGGGAAGTACTCGCCCTTGTGCACGATGATCACGTCGCCGACGCGGATGTCGCGCCACGTGCGCGTCTCCCACGCGCCCGCGGCCGCGTTGAACACCTGCGCCGCGGCGCCGCGGCGGCCCGCGCGCGTCGGACGGCTGCGAGGGGGCTGAAGCACCGCCGCTGCCGCCGCCAGCGCCCCCGGCTGCCGCCGCCGCCGCGGGCTCGCCGCCCGCCGCTGCTGCCCGCCGCCCGGCGCCCGCCGCCGCGCCGGACCTGCACGGAGCGGTTGTTGACCTCCACGTCCTGGCGGTGGCGCTTGTAGTCCTCCACCGCCTCCTTGATCATCGCCACGCCCAGCACGATCGCCAGCGGCAGGAACGTGGTCCACGGCCTGCGCGCGCGTGCGGGCCGGGGTGCGTCGGCGGCCTGCCTGCTGGCCGCGGCGGGCGCGGCCCCGCTGCGCCCGGCGCTGTGGGTGCTGCTGGTGCTGGTGTTGCTGCCGACGCCGCTGCTGGTGCCGCGGCAACCGCTGCTGCCGCAACCGCTGCTGCCGCAACCGCTGCTGCCGTAACCGCTGCCGCAACTGCTGAGCCTGGCGCCACGGCGCGAGCCCCGCCGGCGCTGCTAGCTCCCGCCCCGCCGCCGCCGCGGGCGCACCTGACGGGGCTGTAGGGCGTCAGCGACAGCGCCGCCACCAGCGTGAAGTAGATGTTGGCCACGCGCCTGCGGCGGCGGCGGTTGGCGCGCGGGCAGCAGCAGCAGCGGTTGCGCGCGCCGCCGCGCCGCGTCGCGCCCGCGCCGCGCCGCGCCCGCGCCGCGCCTGTACTGCTCGAAGAGCGACTTGGGGATGAAGGTGAGCAGGCTGTACTTGGTGGTGGTGGTCTTGTTGCCCGCGTAGTGGCGCTCGAGCTGGCTCGGGTGCTGCTCCGGCGGAAAGTGCACCTGCCGGTCGGGCTGCACCCTCGCCGGCCGCCTCAGGCGGACCGGCAGCCGCCATCGGCCGCCCTCGAGCTCGTCGGCGCCCGCCATGGCGCCGCAGCGGCGCTCAGGGGCGACCGCTGATGGCCAGCGCGCGCCCAGCGCGCCGCATGGCGCCCGTGGCCTGCCGCCGCGTCTCTGGCTGCTGCTCCGGGTCTGCCTCCAGCGCCCGGACGCCCTGCCTGCTGCGTTGGGGCCGCCTGGAGACGGTGCGTGCCCGCACGCGAACACCAACGATACACCGAGCGCAGGGGGGCGCACAGGCGGCTCCGGGCGTGCGGGCGGGTGCGGGTGGCGGGCCTGAGCAGCGAGATGGCACCCGGCGCCCGCGCCGGCGGCGGTCAACATTTCGGGGGAGCGGCAGCGGCGGGTTCAGCGGGCCGCCGCGCGTCGTGCCCCCCCGCCGTCGCCGACGCGCGCCGGCGCGGCACCCGGCCTCCTCCTGGGCCGCCGATCCGGGCCGCCGCCACGCCTCACGCGCCCGCGGCGGCGAGCATCTCGCCGAGCTCCGTGCACTTGACGCGCGCCGCGCCCGCCGCGCGCCCCGCCGCCAGCTCGTGCGCGTCGAGGCGCTCCCAGGCGGCGTAGTCCACCACGCGCACGCCACGATCCGCCAGCAGGCGCGCCAGGCCCGCGCGCCCCGGCGGCGGCCCGCCGCCGCTGCCGCCGCCGCGGTCCAGGTCGGCCGCGAGCGCCGCCGCGGTCTCCTCCGCGTCGGTAAGGTTGGTGCCGATGATGCCGGTGGGGCCGCGCTTGAGCCACCCGCACACGTACAGCCCGGCACCGTGCTGCTCGGCGCCGCGCCCACGTCTGCGGCGGCGCGGCCGCGCGGGCGCCGCCGTCGCCCCGCGCGCGCGCGCGCGCAGGCCGCCGCCTGTTGGCGCCGTGCCGGCGGCTGCGCGCCGCGCCCGCACCCATGAGCACGCGGCCGGCGGCGTTGGGCACCACGCCGCCGCGCGCGTCAAAGGGCACGCCCTCCAGCGGCAGCGACTTGTAGCCGATGCTCTTCAGCACCAGCTGCACCGGGTACTCCTCAAACTCGCCCGTGCCCACCGCCACGGTGCCGCGCGCGGGGTCGGCCACGAGCCGCGTGCGCTCCACGCGGACGCCCCGCACCTGCGGCCGCGCCAGGCGGGCGGCGCGGGCGGCGGCGCGCGGCGGCGCTCGGCGCGCGCCGCACGGCCGGGGGGGGGGGGGGCCGGCGCGGCGGCGCGCGCCTGGTTGTCCGCGTCCGCCAGGATCTCAGCGGGGTTGCGGTACAGCTGAAAGTGTAAGTGCCTGTCTGCCCCGGGCTTGTCGGCACCGGCGGCCTACGCGTGTGCGTGCGCGCAGAGGGACCGGCCGGTCGGCAGGGCGCGGCGGCAGGGTGCGGCGCGGCCGTCGAGGCGGCGCCCCCCTTGGTCGCTGACGGCCGTCCCCGCCGCCGCCGCACGTTTGAGATGAGCTCGTGCAGCCGCCGCTTGAGCCGCACCGCCTTCATCTCTGCCGCGTCAGCCTCGGACACCGCGAGCTGCGACGGCGCCGCGTGCACCGCGATGCTGGGCATGCTGACCAGCTCCTTGAGCTCCTTGGGCGTGCACGCGGCCTGCCCGCGGCGGCGGCGGCGGTCGATGCGCGGCGGCCGAGGCGCGGCGCGCTGGGGAGGCGCGCGCGCGCGGGAGGGCCCGCACCTGCACGGGCCCGCGCCGCGCGCACAGGTGCACCGCGCGCACGCGGCTGCCCCGCAGCTGCGCGAGCGCGTGGCGCGCGATGTCGGTGGGCGCGAGCTGCTCCACCGGCCGCAGCAGCACGCGCGCGCAGTCGAGCGCGACGTTGCCGATGCCGCACACCGCCACCGCCTCGACACGCGACAGGTCAACGGGCAGCTCCCGCTGGTCGGGGTGGCCGTTGTACCACCACACGAACTCGCGCGCCGCGTGCACGCCCCGCGCGTCCTGCGAGCGGGGCGGGAGGGCCGAGGCTCGAGGCGGCGTGGCCGCGCGGCGAACGGCAACGCGCGGCCGTGGCGGCGCGTGCGGCCGCGCGGCGCGGGCCTCACCTCGCCGGGGATGTTGAGCCGCCGGTCGCTCTCAGCGCCGTACGCCAGCACCACCTGGTACCACCAGCACCACCAGGGCGTGGACGGCGCACGTCGCCTGCTGCCGGCCCCAAACCGCCCCCCGCCCGGCGCCGGCCGCGCCGCGCCCGCCGCCGGCTGACTCGCTCACCGCGGAGTACAGTCGCCGCATCTCGTCCACGCTCACGTCGCGCCCGACCGTGACGTTGCCCCAGTAGCTCACGCGCGGGTCCTGGGCGATGCGGCTGAACTGGTTGGTCACGTTCTGTGTGCGCGCGGCCGGGCGTGGTCGGGACGGCTGGCGCCGCAGCCGCTGGGGCGTGTGGCGGCCGCGGCCGGGCGCGGCTGCGCAGCGCACAGACCTTGGTGTCCGCATGGTCTGGCGCGACGCCCGTGCGCACCAGCCCGAACGGCGTCGGCAGCCGGTCCTGCGGGGCACGCGCGCCCGTGGGCCGCTGCTGCATCAGGCCAGCGCCGCTGCCGCTGCCGCGCCGGCGCCGGCGCCGCGGCGCGCACCAGTATGTCTATGTGTATGTCGTCGCCATAGCGCTTGAGCAGCTGCGGCGGCGTGGGCGGCGGCACGCGTGGGCGCCGGCAGCAGCGGCGCCCGCCGCGGCGCCGCGGCGCCGCCTCACGTGCTGCGCGGTGTAGAAGCCCGCCGGGCCGGCTCCCACTATGGCTACTGCCAGCTGCGACGCTGCGCTGGCCGCTGCGGCATAGCCACGCGCCAGGCCGCCGGCGAGACAGGAGAGCATCTGCTGCTGCCGCGCACTGGCCCCACCGCGTCTCAGCCGCTCGCGTGACGCAGGACGCGGTAAGATCGCGTCGCGTTCGTCGCGCTGGGCGCTGCGGCGGCGTGCTGTGGGCGCACTGGGCGCCTCGGCGCCGCCGATAGCGAGCGAGCGCCGCCGCGGCTGCCGGCGCCGCGGCGGCAAACCCTGGCGCCAAGCTCGAGCGCCGCCCGGAGTGGCCACAGTTTCGGACGCGCCACCGTCACTGCCGCGCGCACCGCAGCCCGCACAGACCGGTCGCGCGGCGCTTGACCAGCGCGGCGCGAGCGTCGCGGGCATGGGGCGCTGAGCGCGTGGGGCGCCCTCGGGGCCGGCTCCGCCATGGCGGGGTCCTTCGTGGCAGACGTGCTGCTGGAGGAGTCGAATGAGGTGCGGCGGCGCGGCGGGAGTGTGGAGACAGCAGCGCCGCGCGCGCAGGCGCAGCAGCACCAGCTACCGCCACGCGCGCGGCCAGGCAGCGAGGGCGCCCCCGTGCGTCCCCGGCCCCAGGTGCTGGCGGTCCCGGTGGTTCGGCCGCGCGCCGCCAAGAAGCTGCTGCGAGAGCTCGGCCCGCGCCAGCTGCTCGGACCGCCGCTCGCGCCCACGACGGAGGACGGCCTCGACGCCTTCCTGCAGCACGTGGGCGGGCTGTCCGGCAAGAACCCGGGCCGCTGGGACAGAGTCGGTGCGCGCGCGCTGAGCGGCAGCGCGCCGGCCGCGGCGGCGCGGCGCCGAGCGTGCGGCGCCCCGCGCTGCGCGCAGGGGAGACGCAGGTCGAGATCAGCGAGGCGGACGGCAAGCGCACCATCAAGCGCACCAGCATGTGCACCGGCATCCAGCTGCACCTGTGGGTCACGCCGCCGCACTACGACGCACGCCTGCCGCCGCGCCCCGGCACGCCGGAGCTGGACTTTTCGGTGCAGCGGCGCGAGGTCAAGAGCACCGAGGAGTGGCGGCAGGTGGGGGCGGCTGCACACCGTGGCCGCCGGCGGCGCCCGCCGACGCGGCCCGGCGGCCGCGGCTGCGGGGCGCCGCGTGCGGCGCGCCCACCTGCTCGCGCGCGCCCCGCGCGCCCGCCGCAGCTGATCGCGGATCAGCCCTGGACGGCCAGCCGGCGGCGGCAGCTGGTGCTGAACTTCCTGCAGGCAAAGCTGGAGGCGGAGGATGGCCAGCTGCAGCTGGAGGGTGCGCGCGGTGCCTGGGAGCTGGCCATCAACAAGGCGCACCACGCTGAGATGGGCGCGCAGCACCTGCGCCCGCTGGTGCAGCACCTGCAGTCGGCCAGCATCGAGGTGCGGAGGGGAGAGCAGGGGGGCGGCGGGCGGCGGTGGCTGCAGGTCGCCCGCGCCGCGCGTGCCGCCGTGCTGAGCGGCCGTGCCCGCAGGTGGCGCGCACGTGCGCGGCGGCGGTGTGGGGGCTGGCGGTGAACGAGCGCTGCCGCGCGCTGCTGCTGGGCCTGGGCGCCGTGCAAGCGCTGCTCGGCGTCGCGCGCGCGTCCCTCGCGCTGCCGTGCGTGGCCGACCCCGAGCGCCACGCCGCCGAGTACCTGGCCGGCGGCAAGTGCAGCCAGTCGCAGCGCAACCAGCTGCAGGCGTGCGTGCTGGGCGGGCTGTCGGTGCTGGCGGTGGACGCCGCGTGCCGCGCGCCGATCGTCGCCCTCGAGCCCGGCCTGGACACGCTCTTCGCCCTCGCCGGCGCCCTGGAAGGCTACACCGACCGCGCCTGGGCGGCCGCGCGGCGCGAGACGGCGGCCAAGGCGATCGCCAGCCTCGTGCAGCGCGACGCCGACGTGCGCGCGAGCCTCGTCGCCACGGGCGGCATCGGGCGGCTGCTCGCGCTGCTGGACGCCAAGGTGTGTCGGCGCGAGGGGAGCCGGCTGGCGGGGCGCCGCCCGCCCCGGCCGCGCGAGGCGCGCGGGCCGCGTGCGACCCGCGGCCGCGCGCGCTCGCTCGCAGGGCCCCGGCAGCGCGCGCGTGCAGTTTGCGATGGCCAGCGTGCTCGCGACGCTGGTGCTGGACGACGGCGCGATGGCGCTCATACAGGGCCGGGGCGAGGGGCACCTCGTGTTCACTGCCACGCTGCGCCTGCTGGGCCACGTGGTCAACGCGCTCAAGTTCAGCCTCGCCGTGCCGGGCGCCCAGATCCTCAGCGAGGGCATGACCGCCGCCGACGTCGCGGCGGCGATGCAGCGCCTGCGCGAGGGCGGCGACAGCAGCGGCGGCGGTGGCGCGGCTGTCGCGGCGGCGCGCGTCAGCGCGAGCGGCGGCGACGCGCTGCTGCGCACCGCGGCGCGGCGGCTGTCGCAGGAGGCGGCGCTGGGCGGCGGCGCCGGCAGTGGCGGCGCAGCTGCGCCGGCGCTCGCGCGCCGGCTGTCCACCGATGCCGCGGCAGCCGCGGCGCTGCTGCAGGAGGC
Source organism: Scenedesmus sp. PABB004 (assembly GCA_014905635.1). Classification (NCBI taxonomy): domain Eukaryota; kingdom Viridiplantae; phylum Chlorophyta; class Chlorophyceae; order Sphaeropleales; family Scenedesmaceae; genus Scenedesmus; species Scenedesmus sp. PABB004. Next base: position 1,559,329 of record JABVCE010000002.1, read on the forward strand.
CAGCCGCGCGAGCGCAGCGGGCGGCGGCACGGCCGGCGCCGCGGCCGACGAGGACGACGCGCCCGAGCCGCTGGACGCCGCGAACGCGGTGTCGCTCGCAGAGGCGTGCGCGCAGGCGATGTGGGGCTCGGCGCAGTACAGCCTGCCCAGCGCGCCGGGCGAGCCGCTGCACATTACGCAGGCACGGGCGCCGCCACTGCCGGCCCCCGGCGCCGCCTGCCCTGCCCCGCGGCGCGCGCCCAGCGGCCGGCCTGCTGGCTGGCCTCGGCCGCCACGCCGCCGCCACGGCCGCCGCCGCCGGCCGTGCAGGATCACGTGATTGAGCTGGGCAAGCTCGCGCTCGACTGCCTGCTCCTCAGCGAGCTTGACCTCGGCCGCGTCTGCCACTGCCTTGGTGCGTGCGTGCGCGCGTGTGAGCGCCGGCGGCCGCCGCGCAGCACCGCGCCGCCCAGCGCCCCCTCCCTGCGCTGGCCCCGCCGCGCGCAGGCGCGACGCTGGCGAGCCTCGCGAGCAACAACGTGGCGGCTGGGTTCATCATGGCCGCGCCCGGCGACAGCGTGGCGCGGGCGGTGCTCGCGCTGCTGGAGGTGGAGGACGACCCGGGGTTCAGCAGCGCGGGCCACGTGCGCGCCGCCGCGAGCACCTGCCTCGCCTTCCTCGCCTGCCACCCGCTCGGCGCGCGCGGCGACACCTGCCTGTCGGGGCCGTTCCGGGACCGCCTGCTCGCCGTCGGCGCGCTCGGCGCGCTGCTGCGCGCCGCGCTCGCGTCGTCGGCGGACGACCACTGCGACGCGATCATCCAGCAGACCGCGGCCGTGGGCATCATGTACCTTGCCACCATGGCGCGCGCTGCTTGCACGCAGCAATTGCTGCGCCTGCGCAGTCGTGGCCGGTCGCGGCCGGCAGCTGCCGCCGCGCCGCGCGCCGCCCACACACGCTGCCGCCGCCGCCGCCGCCGCTGCGGCCGCCGCGCAGGCGGGCGCGGTGGGTGCGCCCGAGCTGGCGATGTATGCGGCGCTGATGACGAGCAACAGCAACGTGCAGATGGTGGAGTACCTCATGGCCGGGATGTGGATCCTGCTGAAGCACCCCAGCAACCGGGAGGTCCTGGGCCGCGCGTTCAAGGTCAACCCCGCCGCGAGCGCGCTGACACAGGGAATGGTGGAGAAGCTGCAGGACACGATCGACGTGGCAGACGTCAACGAGGCGGTGCGCGTGCGCGCGGGCGTGGGCACGGCACAGCACGTGGCAGGGCGCGCGCGCGTGCACGCGCGCGACCGCCGCCCTCTCTTCCCCCCCCCCAACCAGGCCGAGAAGCTGGCCAAGGGCCGGCCGCCCGGCGCGCCCGGCGTCGCGGCCGACGGCAGCGGGGCGTCGGACGGCGGCGACGGCAGCCGCCCCGGCAGCACAGGCGCGTCCACGCGCGGCGTCGGCGGGCTGCCGGCGGAGGCGAGCTTTGGCGCGCGCGCGGCCGAGGCGGACAGCCTGGAGGACAAGCTGCAGCTGGTGGAGACCAAGCGCAGGTGCGGCGCACCTCCTGGCAACGTGGGAGGCATGGGGGGCAGGGGCCGCGCCGCAGCCGGGCCGCGCGGCGCCGCTCAGCCGCTGACGTGCTCGCGCCCACCCTGGGCGCCACGCCTCGCCCAGGAGCGTGCTGTTCAACAGCCTTGCTGGCGGCGACGGCTCCGCGCAGGCCACGCCGCGCTCCCTGGCCGGCGCGGGCGTCGGCCCTGCCGGCGCCGCCGGCGAGGCCGAGTCGGGGAGCGGCCGCGTGGCGGCGCTGTCCGAGGCGCTCAGGGCCGAGCGAGAGAGCGCGAGCGCGGCAGAAGCCGTCCGGGGCGTGGACCGCGGCCTCGACCGCAGCCTCACCAACGTGCGAACGGCCCAGCCAGCCAGGGCAAGGGAGCAGGGCTGGCTGACGCGCGCCGGCCGCCGCGACGCCGACGCCGCCTGCCGCCGCTCGTGCGCAGCTTGACACGCAGCTCGGCTCCGAGGGCCTGGACCAGAACTGGGGCCTCGACGTGCTGGTCCGCGTCGGCGAGACCTGGCTGCCCAAGCTCGCCGACACGCACGCCGTGCCGCGCGGGCAGAGCATGCAGGGCGCCGCGGCGCCCGACGGTGGCGACCGCGACGCGCGCGAGGCGGCGGAGGCGCGCGCGGACGTGCCGCTGCTGAAGCTGTTTGAGTTCCTCACCGCCAGCCTCTGCCTCTACGTCATAGACGAGGCGCCGCCCGCGGCCTCGCGCAGGCGCGGCGACGCGCGGCACAAAACGCTGCGCGGAGGTGCCGCGCACGAGCGCGGGGCGCAGACGCCGCCGCCGCCGACGGCCGCAGGACCGCCAACGTCTTCACCGCCGCCCGGCCGCCGGGCGCCAAGGGGTGAGCGAGCGCGCGCGGGCGCGCTGGCCCGCACACCGGGCGCCGCCTCAGCCCTCCGCGCCGCCGCCGCCGCCGCAGCGCCGCGAGCTGGTGGACGGTCGCGGCGCCGGTGATCGACGCCGGCGAGGAGCTCAACCCCCTGCTCGCGCGCACGATGCACATCCTGCTCACCCTCCTGCGCCTGCGGCTGCCGGCGGCGTGGAAGACGCTGCAGCTGGCGGTGGTCATGCTCTGGAACAGCGCGGCGCAGTCGGGTGCGCGGGGCGGCGCGGGCGCGGCGCCGCGTGCTGCGTGACTGCGCCCTGCCGCGCGCTGGCCGCTGACTCGCCGTCGCCGGCCGGCGCGCGCGCCGCGCGCGCGCGCGCAGCCAGCGTTGAGCGCCACCAGGTGGCGTCGGGCGTGTGCGGCGCGCTGCTGGACGTGGCCAACAGCCGCCTCTGGCCGCCCACGCTGCGCGACATGGCGGCGGGGCAGCTGCAGTTCCTCATAGAGACACACGCCAGCCTGCTCGCCCTCGGCGCCGACTGGGCCGCACAGCGCGCGGCCGCGGCCGCGGCGGCGGCGGCGACGACGCAGCCCCGGGGCGGCAGCGACGGCGGCGGCAAGGCCGGCGGCGGCGGCGGGGCGCCGCCGCGCGGCGCCGACGGCGGCCGCTGCAGCCCGCTGCCGTTTGACCTCGCGGCGCTGCTCAACCCCGTGCGCGGCGGTGGTGGCGGTGGCGGCGGTGGGCGCGCGTCACACAGCGCGGCTCCGCCGCCCGACCCGCTGGCCGAGGCGGTTGCGGCGGCCGGCGCCCACCCGGGCCTCGTCCCGGTGCTGTCCAGCCTCGTCGGCCTCGCCCGCACGGGGCACCCGCTGCTGCAGCTGTCCGCGGCGCGCGGCGTCGCGCGGCTGTGCTTCGCGGGCAGCCTCGGCGCGCCGAGCGCGTCGGCGCTGCTGGGCGAGGTCAAGGCCACCGCGGCCGCGGTCGGCGCGCTGGGGGCGATGGTCGACCTGCTCAGGTGCGGCGGCGGGGGCGGGCGGGCACGCCTGCCTCGCCCTGCCTTTGCCCGCCCCGCCTCGCTCAGCCGTCGGCGCCGCCGGTGCAGGGAGGGGGCCACCAAGTTTATGGTGCTCGAAGACGGCGGCGCGCTGCCGCCGCCGCCGGTGCTGACCCACCTGGTGGACCGGGACTGCCGAATCTACGAGCGCGACGTCAACGACCGGGAAGGCGCGCAGCACAGCACGCACAGCATGCGGGGGCGGCCTCGGGGAGGGCGCGCGGAGAGCGGGGAGGGCGCGCGGAGTGCACGCGCGCGCGCGCGGCTGGGCGGTCAGCCGCCGCCCCCGCGCCCGCGCGCGCAGGCGTGCTGGAGCTGCTGACCGCGGCGCTCGCGGCACTGCTCAACCTGAGCACGTGGCGCGCCAACCAGCCGCTGCTGGCGCGGCGGGGGCTGACCGTGCTGCTGCGGGCCAACACCAGCCTCTACCAGGCCATCACCGCCCGGGTGCGCTGCCGTGCGGGCGGGCCAGCACGCCACACCGCCGGGGCGGCGCGCCGCCGGGGCGGCGGCCGTTGGCTGCGGCGCCGCGCTCGACGCACGCGCCGCGCCGCGCCGCGCTCTCGACGCAGGCGGCGCCGGCGCCGGGCGAGGTGCGGCTGCTGGACATGCTCGCGGCGACGATACAAAACCTCGCGAGCCACCCCGACAACCGGACGCCCATGTACCGCGCCGAGCTGTCCGGCAGCACCGCGCTCGACCGCGTGCTCGAGGGCCCCGCCTCGCCGGAGCCCGCCGACACGGCGGCCGCGCTGCTCGCCAGCCGGCTGCGCGGCGGCGGCGGCGGCACTGTGCCGCGCGGCCGCGCGGGCTCGCTCGGCCCGCCGCAGCCGCAGCGCTGCACGTCGCCCGCGCTGCCCGGCGCGGCGCCCGCGCCGACTGGCGGCGGCGGCGCGGCGGGCGTGCTGGGCGCGAGCCTGGACAGCGCGCTGGGCGCGGCGGCCGTGCTGCGCCCCAAGGTCGTCTTCCCACCCATCTCCCGCGGCGGCGCCGCGCTGGGCGGCGGCGGGACTGGCGGCGGCGACGGGCTCCACCCGGGCAGCCTGCAGCCGGCCGCGGGCGGGCAGCTCAGCGGCGGCTGCGGGCCGCCGTCGCCGCCGGCGGGCGGCGGCGCGCCGCCGGGCCTCGTCGGCGGGCAGGGCTTCCGGCCGCCCGCGCTCGCGCCGCCGGGCACGGCGCACGGGCAGCGCGGCGGCGGCGCGCGCAGCGCCAAGAGCGCGCGCAGCGCCGCCGCGACGAGCGTCGCGGGCGTGCCCGGCAGCCCCAGCGGGGCGCCGCCCGACAGCCGCGAGCAGTTCATCATCTGGCTCGACAGCACCTTCCTGGAGCTGGGCGACCGCGCGCTCGCGTTCGGCGCGACGCCGTCGGGCCCCGCGCACGACCGGCGCAGCGCGCGGCGGCCGCTGTGGGACGACCGCGGCGACTGGCTGCAGCCCGAGCCCGAGTCGGCGACCGCGCTGCAGCGCCTGCTCTGCCGCCCGCTGAAGCACCTGTGGCAGGACTCACCGGAGGCGCGCGCCCGCGCAGGTGCGGGCCGCGGCCGCTGGCCCGCCGCCGCAGCCGCCCAGGCGCCGCCCTCGGCGCTCCCAACACGCCGCCGCCGCCGGCGCCGCTGCCGTCGCCGCCGCCGTGGTGGCGCAGGCAACGCGCGCTGGTCGCCGGCGGTGAGCGAGTACCGTGAGGCGGCGCTGCGCTACCCGCTGCAGCACGCGGCGGAGGCCCTGCTCACCACGGCGGCGCCGGACGAGGCGTGCGACGTCGCGCAGGCCACCGCCCAGCTCGCCACGCTCGGCAGGCGCGCCGCACGGCCGCGCGGCAGCGGCGCGCACTCCTTGGGCGCTGCCGTGTGCTCAGTTGCTGCCTCGCGTCGTGCCGCGCAGGTGTGACGCCGGCGGCGGCATGACCCTGGAACGGCCGTGCACCGCCGACCGCGGCCGCGGGCGCGTGGCGATGACCGTGCTGCAGCCGCCGGCGGGCGGCCAGGCCCCGTGGCCGCAGCAGCAGGAGCCAGCGGCGACGGCGCAGGCGGCGGCGCGCGGCAGCGCGGCGCCGCCGCGCGTGGCCCTGAAGGTGGTGCTGTCGCCGCAGCGGCCGCGCACGATCATAAGCTTTGAGAACCGGACCTTCAGCTCGAACGGCCCCGGCAGCCGCCCCACGCTCACGCTCTTCCCCCACACAGAGGGCGCCAAGGTCGCCACCCGCGCAGTGCCCCGCCGCGCGGCGCTGCGCGCGCCGCCCGCGCGCCGCCTCACGCCGCCGCGCACCGCGCCACGGGGCACTCGTGCGCAGGTGAGCGAGGGCCTGTTCACGTCCTACGCCCTGCCCAACGGCGGCGCAGCGTTCATGTACTTCAACGCCGGCGCGGCGGCGGACGAGGCGGAGGTCGCCCCCGTCGCGCCGCCGCCGCGGCCGACGACGGTGCCGCTCGCGCTGCAGCAGTCAATGCCGCTCGGTGACGTGCTGTCGGTCATGGCGCGCCCGCCCGGCAGGTGCGGCGGCGGGGGCGGGGGGGGGGGGGGAGGATCGGCGGCGCGCCGGGCCGCTGGCGGGCCGAGCGGACAGGGGCGCGAGGCAGCTCGCTGCCCAGCGCGCAGTCGGGCAAGCCGCCACCCCTCCTCCCGCCCCCCGCCCCCGCGCCCGGCAGCGCGCCGCCTTTTGTGCCGTGGCGCCCGGTCCCGCGCCTCGTGCCCCTGCCGGGCAGGCACAGCCTGACCGTCTCGCGGCCCGAGGCGGCCGGCGACGCCGCGGCGTACGGCGAGCTGCGCTCCGACAACCTGCAGCTCTCAATCACGGCCCAGGTCGGCGCCGCGCCGCGCCGCGCCGCGCCGCGCACGCCCCCCGCGCCGCCCGCGCCGGCCCCGCCTCACGCCGTGCTGCTGGCCGGCCGGCCGCGCAGGCGATCACGCGCAGCCAGACCACCACGACCGAGGAGAGCATCAGTCTCGTGGCGCCCGAGGCGCGCGAGCCCTGGGCGCTGCCTTCAAGCATCTTCAAGCCGCGCGCCAAGGAGGCCGACGCGCGCGCCTTCTATGACGGCGGCGCGGTGCGCGGCCGCGGGCACGCGCCCGGGGGCGCGCCGCGGGGGATCGGCCTCGCCGCCGCGCGCCGTGCTCCGCGGCTCCGCGGCTCGCCCCTCCACGCGCCGGGCCTTCCGCCCCGCCCCGTTGCCGGGTCGCCGCGCCGCCGCCAGACCATGGACCGCATGTTTGAGCGCGACTGGGCGCGCGCGTGCGCCAAGGAGAAGTTCACGTCCATGCTGGCGCGCGAGAACAAGGGCAGCGCCGCCGGCAAGCCCGACAAGCAGGCGGTGGCCGAGGTGCACGACGTGCTGCGCCGCCACTACCAGGTGCGCCGGCGGGCGGGCGGGAGTGCGGGAGTGTTGGGTGAGGGCTGGTGCGCGGCCGCAAGGTGCCGGCCTCGCTCTCAACTCGCCCCGCGTGCTGCACGTGCTGTGCGTGCTGCGCGTGCTGTGCGCGTGCTGTGCGTGCTGCGCGTGCTGTGCGTGCCCCCAGGCGTTCTACTCCATCTTTGTGTTTTACGCCCAGCCCTTCCACATGCCCCTCAACGCCTACTCCAGCCTGCTCGACGACGCGGGCATCCCCGACCCAGACAGCCTCAGCGTGAAGCGCAGCGACTGCGGTGCGCGCGCGCGCGCGCCTTTGCCCCCCTGCAGGGGGCCAGAAGCTGGCCCCCGCGCAGCCTCGGCCTGCAAACATGTCAAGCCCTGAGAACCCGCAGACCCTGAACCCTGAACCTGCCCCCCTGCGCCCCCCGCCCCCCTCAGACACCATATTCATCATCAGCAACTTCCAGCCCGACAAGGCCAGCCCCGACGTCGCGGTGAACGACGAGCACGCGATGATGCGCTTCGAGTTCATGGAGTGCGCCGTGCGCCTCGGTGCGCGCCATACCAGCACAGCCGCCGCGGCGGCAGCAGCAGAGGCCGCTGAGCGCGCCGCTCGCCGCCGCTCACCGCGCCACGCCACGCCGCGCCGCCGCTCGCCGCGCCGCCGCTCGCCGCGCCGCGCAGCGCTGGCCAAGTACGGCAAGGGGCAGTCGACCGACGACCTCGCGACCGCGGTGGAGCTGCTGTTCGAGCGCAACCTGCTCCCGCGTGCGCCGCCGCCCGCGCTGCTGGTGAGCAACGCCTTCCGCAGCGAGCGGCTGTACACAGAGGAGGTAGACCTGCTGCTCAAGCAGCACCAGGTGACCCTGGCACGGCACGGGCGGCACCAGAGCGGGCGCACGGCGCCGGCGGCTGGCCGCGCGCCACCAGGGCCGCGCCTCGCGCGCCGCGCGCGCCCGCGCGGCTCGCGCACCCGGCCGCGCCCCCCCTCCCCCCGCCGCCGCAGGGCCTGCTTCGTGCGCTGTACAGTCGGTACCGGCTCAAGCCCAACGGCGGCGGGCTGCGCCCCAAGGTGCTGCGCCTGGAGGGGTGGCTCGCGCTGATGGCCGACGCGCGGCTCGTGGACTCGCGGTTCACGCTCGCGGGTGCGACGCCCTCGCGCCGCGCCGGCCGCCTCGACGGCGGCGCCCGTCGCGAGCCGCGTGCGCGTCGGTCTGGCTGCCTGCCCCGCGCCTGCCCGCAGACGCCCAGCTCGCGTTCCTGTGGAGCCGGATGGCGGTGGTGGACGAGATCAAGGACTTTGGCCGGTGAGCCGCCAGCGGTCACAGCGGCAGGCCGCCCTGGGGGCCTCACGCGCTGCCGCCCAGCAGCAGGCCAGCGGTTGGTCGCTCACGCCCCGCTCCGCCACACCCTGCCCTGTTCCGCCACACCCTGCCGCGCCGCGCCCCGCCGCGCCCCGCCAGCTACACGTGCCTGACCTTCGTCGACTTCCTGGAGGCGCTCGGCCGCGTGGCGGACGCCAAGAGCCTGCCCACCGCGAGCGACCTCGACGCCGTCGGTGCGCCGCGCGCCGCGTGTGCTGCGCGCGCCGCCCGCGGCCCCGCCGCCGCGTGCCCGGCTGCCTGAGCCCTGCGGCGGCCCCCGCCCGGCCCTGGCGCGCCACGCCAGGCTACCCCTCGATCCTGGAGTGGGCGCTGGACAAGGAGCGGCTGGAGGGCTCAAACGGCAACGCCGCGGGCGGCGGCGGCGCGCCGCCGAGCGCCGGCGCGGCGCCGCCCGCAACCGACGGCGCGGCTGGCGCCGCGGGCGCGGGCGCCGTGCCCGGCCTCGCGCTCCCCGTCGGCGGCGTGCCCGACATCTTCCGCTCGCGCCCGAGCGCGCGCTTTGGCGCCTCGAGCGGGCGCCCGCTGTACGCCAAGCTGGAGCTGCTGCTGGACCTCGTCTTCCGGCGCCTCTTCTGGGACCCCGGGCAGCCGGAGACGCCGTTCAACGCCGACGCGCTGCTGCGGCTGGTCAAGAAGGCGGACAAAGATTTGGGGCCTTGAACCGCGGCGGGCAGCGTGCAGCGGGGGACGCGGACGGCGCGCGGCGGCTGCCGAGTGAGGGGGGCTGTCATGTCACCCGCGCGGGCGCAACTCGCCGCCGGGCCTCCGCCGCCGCCTCTCCCGCGCTAGCCAAAGCAAGGGCAATGAAATCACTCTCTCGGGCGGTGCGCTAGAATGAGGATCAACGGCTCGGCGTCACGCCGGCACGGGGCGCCTGGGCGCGTGTGAGTCCGAGGGCAGCGCACACATCCGCTCGCGCGGACCACACACGCACGCGCACACGCCGACGCTACAAGCCTGCCTGCATGCCTGCCTCTCAGGTGGGGGTTCGAGGCCCGTCACTTCAGTCCTGCTGAAGTGTCCTCAGTCTCCAAGGCCGCTGCTGATGAGTTCGGGGGCGCACGGGCAAGCCCCTGCCCCCGTCCGCGCCAACAACACGCAGCGAAAGAACATGCGCCCGGCCGTGCGCTCACGCAGCCTCGCGGGAGCGGCGCGAGCCCGACAGGCTGCCGGAGCCGGTGCGCGACGCAGCGCCGCCGGCCTCGCCCGACGGCGCGCGGCCGAGGCTGGCGCCGTCAGCCACCTCGGCCGAGAGCCGGCGCGTCATGGCGGCGGGCAGGCCGGGGAGGCTGCCGGCCTCGGCGTTGCGCTGCAGCAGCGACAGCTCGCGCGTGAACGCCGCGCCGGTGGCCATGAAAGCGCCGCCCATCGCGTCCTGCGGCGCCGGCGGCATCGGCGGGTGGCGGTGGCGGTGAGGGCCGGCGCGGCCGCGTGGCGCGCGCGGCGGGCGGGCTGACAGGGCGGCTGGGCGCGCGCGCGCGGGGTGCGGCCCCCACCTGCGCTGCGTATCGGCTGAGGCCCAGCTCGCTGCGCTGCCGGCCAAAGCCGCGGCCGCCGGGCGCGGCGCCAAACGCGTCGTCGTCGTCGTCGTCCGCGCTCGCGCGCGCGCGCCGGCCGCGGGCGCGGCGCCGCCGGCCTCTGGCACCCGGCCGAGGTAGGGCGCGCCCAGCACCTCGCTGCGTGCGGCATCGCGCAGGCGGCCCGCGGCGAGGCGCGTCGCGGCGGCGGACGCGGCGCTGCGGCTGGCGGTGCGGGTGAAGCTGGCGCTGCGGGCCATGTCCTTGAGGTAGGTCGCGCTGCTCGCGCCGGTCTGGTCGACCATGCCTGCGCCGGCGTGCGGTGCGGCGCGGGGGCGTGGGCGTGGGCGCGTGCTGAGAGAGGGGCCCGCGGCGGCACGCCCACAGCGCAGCCCAGCCCGGCGCGCACCGGTGAAGATGCCGGCCGACTTTTGCAGCAGCTCGTGCGGCTCGCCGTTCTCCACCAGCAGGCCCTGGTCCAGCACGAGCACCCTGCGCGCGCGGCGAGGAGGGAGGCAGGGAGGCGGCGGGGCAGGGCGGCGGCCTCAGCGCCCGCTGCGGCCGCAGCTGGGGCGGGCGCCGCGCGCGCGCGCGCGCTCGTCGCGCGTGCCGCGGCCGCGGCCGCCGCTCCCGCGGCGGCCCGGCCCCGGCCCCGGTGTGTGGTGCGGCGCGCCTGTCGGCGTCCATGATCGTGTTGAGGCGGTGCGCGATGGTGAGCATGGTGGTGGCCGCAAACACGCTGCGTATGGCGGCCTGGATGAGGCGGTCGGTCTCGGGGTCGACGCTCGCTGTCGCCTCGTCGAGCATGAGCAGGCGGCTGTTGCGCAGCATCGCGCGCGCCTGGGTGTGTGTGTGTGTAATGAGGGGGGGGGAGGCGTGAGGAGGGCGCGGGCGGTGTCGAGCGGCGGTGGGCGCGGGCAGCACGCGGCGCGTGCTGCGCGGGGTGGGCGGGCGAGCAGTCCCCGCAGCGGCGGCGGCGCGCCCCCCCGGAGCGAAGCACGCACCATGCAGAAGAGCTGCTTCTGGCCCTGCGAGAAGTTGTTGCCGCCGTCCACGACCGGCGCGTCGAGCGCGGCGGGCAGGGCCGTGATGGTGCCGCGCAGGCCCACCGCGTCGAGCACGCGCCAGAGGTCGGGCTCGGCGTAGCTCTGGAAGGGGTCCAGGTTGCTGCGTGGCGCGGGGGAGGCCGCGGGGAGGGCGCGGGGGCGTGTGCGTGAGCGACAACGCGCGCTCACGTCCGCCCGCGGCCGCCGAGGCACGCAGCACACAGAGCACGCAGCGCACGCAGCAGCCGCCACTTCTCACACACCCACCCACCCAGGCGCCCGCACCTGCGCACGGTGCCGCTGAACATGAAGGGGTCCTGGGGGATGATGGACATCGCGCCCCGCAGCTGGCGCAGGCCCAGGGTCGCGATGTCGACGCCGTCGATGGAGATCGACCCGCCCGACGCCTCCAACATCCTTCAGGGTTGAGGGTTTAGGGTGCGCGGGGCGGAGGCGATGAGGCGGGGGCGGGGGCGATGAGGCGGGGCACGCGGCGGTGAGGCGGGGCACGCGGCGGCTGCCCGCGCGCAGGCCGCCGCCTCGGCCGCCCCCTGCCGGCCGGCCAGCCCGCCCGCTGCCCGCTGCCCGCTGCCCGCTGCCGCCCCGCCTGGCTCACACGCCCGCACCTGAAGAGCGCGAGGAGCAGCGAGCTCTTGCCACTGCCGGTGCGGCCGACGAGGCCCACCTTCTCCGCGGCGGCCACCTCAAAGCTCACGCCGCGCAGCACGAGCGGCAGCCCCGGGCGGTAGCGCAGCGTGAGGCCGCGCACGCTGATCGCGCCGACCGCGGGCCAGTCCTTGGGCAGCGCCGCCGCGACGTCGGGCGCCGTCTCCTCGGCGGCCTCCGGCTCGGGCGTGAGGTACTGAGGTGACGGTGGCGCGGGGCGGCGCGGCGCGGCGGCGGGGGGTCAGGCAGGAGCGCGAGGCGCCCAGACCGCCCCGGCGCGCGGCCCCGGGGGCGCCACCACCGCTGCACACGCCCCGCCCCGCCCGCTGCGCGCGGCACGGCGCAGCGCGGCGCCGCGGTCGCCGCACCTGCACCACGCGCTCCACGCTGTTGAAGTCGCTCTCCGTCTTGCTCGCCATCGCGGTGCCGTGCTTAAGGTAGCGCGTGAGGTCGAGCGCGTACACCAGGCACAGCCCCGCCAGCCCCGGCGCGATGCTGCCGCGGATGCACAGCAGCGCTGCGCGGCGGGCGCGGACGCCGCGCGCGGCGGCGTCAGCGGGGCGCCGCGCGGCGCACAGCACGCGCAGCGCGCATCACGCAGCGCCGCGTCGCGCGACACAGCACGCGCGGCGCGCGTCACGCAGCACGCGTGTCGCGCCGCACCCGCGGCGGTGAGGATGACGAGGCCCAGGAAGTCCAGCCGCATCGCCAGCCAGCTCGCGGCGGCGCGCTGCGCGGCGCGGCACGCGGCGATCGGTCAAGGCGGAGGGTTCCTCGATCGTTTGATCGGCGGCGGCAGGCCCCCGCCCCGGCCGCCGTCAACCCCCTGTGTGTCGTGCCCTCGAGCCCTTGTGCCGCCCGGCCACGACCCCCCGCCCGCAGCGGCCAGCCTGGGCCCCAGCCCCGGCCCCAGCGCCCCGCGCCGCGCCGCGTCTGTCCGCGCCTGCGTGACAAAGGCGTACGCGTTGAGCTCCATGAGCGCGTCGCTCGCGGCCGTGAAGTAGGTCTCGCGGCGGTACGCGCGGATGGTGGCCACGCCGGCGAGGGCCTCGCTGAACTTGGAGTAGATGGGGCTGCGGCTCACGCTCTCGAGGCGCTGCAGCTCGCGCGCGGTCGGGATGTAGTAGCGCTGCGCGCGCGGCGCGGGGCGCGGGGGGGGGGGGGGGGGCGGGGGTGGGCGAGCGCGAGGGCGTGGGTGAGGGTGCGTGTGTGTGTGTGTGGGGGGGGGGGGGGCGAGGGGGGACGGTCGAGGCGCCCAGGCGGCGCCCAGGCGGCGCCCAGGCGGCGCCCAGGCGGCGGGCGCGCGCGGGGCGGGTGCGTGCGCGTGCCTGTATGACGACGTATATGATGGTGATGGGGACGATGGCGATGCCAAACCAGCGCGTGGCGAGGCTGATGACCACCAGGATGGCCAGGTAGGCGGCAAAGCAGCTGGCGGCGAGGGGGGAGGGTGGGGGGGTGGGGGGGGGGGGGGGGGGTGGGGGGGCGGTGGTGGCGGTGAGCAGGAGGGAGGCAGGGCGCGGCGGCAGCAGGCGGCGCCGGCGCGCGCGCGCGCGCGCTGCGGCCGAGTCCCCCCCCTCCAATCCTCCAATCCGCACTTGCAGAACTGGGCCATGCTCTGGTTGAGCACGCTGTCCATCGTCTCCACGTCGCGGCTGAAGCGGTTGAGGATGCGGCCCGCGGGGTTGGTGTCGAAGAAGGCCTTGGGCAGGCGCAGGATGTGGGACAGCAGCCGGTTGTGCAGCTGCGGGGACGGGAGCGGGGCGGCGCGCGCGGGCAGGGACGGCGTGTCGGAGGTCAGCGAGCGCGGCGGCGGCGCGGGGACAGGACAGCGCGCGCAGCGCGGCGGCACAGCGCGCGCAGTGCGTCGGCACAGCGCGCGGCGCGGGCGGCGCGTGTGCTGTGCCTTCACCTCCCCCCCCCCCCCACACACACACGCACCGTGACTGCTGCGTTGACCGTGGTGTACATGAAGCGCAGCGTGCGGAGGTAGGTGAGCAGGCTGTAGGCGACGGCAGAGGAGGTGTAGACGCCGATGTAGAACCACACGCCCTGGTGGAACGCGTTGCCTGCCCACCACCCCAGCCACGAGTCTGCGCGCGGCGGCCGGGCAGAGGAGGAGAAGCGTGAGGCGGCCCCCGGGGCGCGCGCGGGCGCCGGGCGTGTGGGCCGGCAGCGGCGGCGGGGGCGGGGCGGGGGCGCGCGGTCGCGCACCCGTGAACACGCGCGCGCCCTGCTCCGCGGCGAGCAGCGCGACGATGATCGCCACGACGGCGAGCCCGCCGCCTGCGGCGATGTAGGTTGTGAGCACGCGGCCGCTGACATGGCCCTTCTCGCGCGCCTCCACGCCCGTGAGGTTGCGGTGCGCCTCCGCCGCGAGCCGCACGAGCGACAGCCCCCGCGGCGGCGGCCCGCCCGCCGACGCGACGCGCAGGCTCGCGCCGGCCACGCTGCCCGCCGACGCAAAGTCGCTCGGCGGCAGGTGGCCGACGCCGGCGAGCGGCGTGGCGCCGCCGGCGGCGGACGCCTTGCGCAGCCGCGAGCCGCGCGCGGCCTTGCGGCCGCCGGCGGGCTTGCGCGCCGCGTCGGGGCCGCCCACGACGACGGCCGCCGCGTCGAGGGAGCTCGCCGAGCTCGGCCGCGCGAGCTTGGCCGCCGCCGCCGCCGCGGCCGCCGCGGCGTCGCGCGCCGCAGCGTGCGCGCGCGGCGTGCTGGGCGCCGAGCCGCTGGGCTCGTCGCCCGCGCCCGACCCCCACGCGCCGCCGCCCGCCGCGACCGCCGGAGGCGGCGTGCTCGCGCCGCCGCTGCTGCTCCCGGCCGCGCTGCCGTCGCCGCTCGCGCGCTGCTGCCTCCCGTCGGCGGCGTCGGCGTCGGCGGCGGCCTCGTCCTGCTCCTGCAGGGGCTGCGCCGGCTCCCAGGTCTCGGTGCCGTCCACGTCGTCAGCGTCGCTCTCGCTCTCGCTCTGGCCCTCCAGGTGCACCAGCTCCGCGATGTTGAGCCCCGCCTCCACCAGCGCCTGGTACCTGTGCGCGCGGCGAGGGAGGGGGGAAGGCAAGCAGGGAGCGGGCGAGAGCGGGGCGAGCGATGACAAGGGGTGACGAGGGCCGCTCGCCCGGCCACAGCACGGCGCGTGCGCTGCGCACGCTCTCGCCGCCGCCGCCGCCGCGCCGCGCCGCGCGCTCTGCCGCCGTGCGCACCTGCCCTGCGCGCGCACGGCGCCGTCCTCCATCCACACGATGTTGTCGGCGTGGGGGAGGAACTGCAGCGCGTTGGTCACGAGCACAACCGTCTTGCCCGCCAGCACGCCGCGGATGCAGCGCTCAAAGAGCGCCCGCCCGACGTGGCTGTCCACCGCGGAGAGCGGGTCGTCCAAGAGGAAGACGTCGGCGTCCGCGTACACCGCGCGCGCGATGCTCACGCGCTGCTTCTGCCCGCCGCTCAGCGTGACGCCGCGGTCGCCGATCTCGGTCGCGTCGCCGTCGGGCAGGAGGTCGAGGTCGGGCAGCAGCTGCGAGACGTCGACCGACACGCGGTACCGCGCAGCGTCAAACGCCTGGCCCATCACCACGTTCTCCTGCGCGCGGCGGCGGCGGCGGCGGCGGCGGCGGCGGCGGCAGGCTCGGGAGGGCGCGGCGCGGGCGCGGCGCGCGCGAGCGCTGGTGCCGCGCGCTGGGCCCCGCCGCGCCGCGCTGTGCCGCGCTGCCGCCACCCCCTCTCCCCACCTGCACGCTGTCGTTGATGATCCAGGCCGTCTGCGCGACGTACGCGACGCGCCCGCCGACCGCGACGGTGCCCGACAGGCGCTCCATCTGGCCGATCAGCGCCGAGAGCACGCTGCTCTTGCCGCTGCCCACGCTGCCGACGATCATGGTCAGGCTGCCGGGCGCGGCCTCAAAGCTCACGCCGCGCAGCGACGCCGCGGCGCCCTCCGCGCTGTCCCACGTGAACGTGCCGTCCACGACCTGCGCCGGCGGGCGCGCGGCGCGGGCGGGCGCGCGGCCGTCGGCGCGCGGCGCCGACCGCGCCGCCAGGGCCCCCCGCGGGCCCGCCCGCGCGCCGCCCGCCCCTGCCCCCGCCCCGCCCCGCCGCGCCTTGACGACGCCCGGCGGCGTGCCGTCTGCGGCGGCGCGCAGCGCGGCAAGGCCCGACTCTGGCTTGGTGAGGAAGTCTCCGATGCGGTGCAGCGCGACGAGGGCGTTGATCAGCATCGTCACCTGGCGGGGTTTCAGGGAGCGCGTGGGTGGGGTGGGCGGGCGCGTGCGCGTGCGCGCGCGTGTGTGCGTAGGGCGCGGCAGAGGGGCAGAGGGGCAGGGAGCCGCAGAGGCGCCGCGGCGGCGGGCGGTGGCGGTGGCGCGGCGGGCGGGTCTCTCACCATCATGGGCAGGAAAGCGAGCGGGAGGCGCAGGAGGTTGAAGAGCGCGAGCGCGGTGTAGGCGTTGGACGCGGTGAACGTGTGGCCTGGCGGCGCGCGCGCGTGGCGGGGGCGGGCGAGGGCGGGCGGTCAACGGCGGCGGCGCGGCGGCGCAGCGCCGGCTGGCGCGGCGTCGGCGTGCGCGTGCGCGTGCGCAGGGGCAATCGCGAGCTGCGTGGGTCATCCATCCAGCCCACTCTCATCACCTGAGAGTGCGTAGACGGCGAAGACCACGACCGCCATCATCACGGGGCCGCTGAAGAGCAGCATCGCAAAGAGCGACTGCCACCAGATCATGGCCTTGAGGATGCCCGCCTCGCGCGCCCGCACGTCCATGACCGCCGCCTTGAAGCTGCCCTCCCACGCATAAAACTTGATCATCTGGCACGCGGGCAGGTGCGCGCGGCGGCGGCGCGGAGCGGGCGGGCGGGTGTGGGCGCTGCGGCACCCGCCGACGACAACACGGGCGCCGGGACCGCGCGGGCCCCGCACGGCCGCCGCCGCTGCGGGCACTGCGGCCGCCGAGGGCGCCGCGCGCGCCGCGGGCCGCGCACCTGCATGCTGTTGACCACCTCGTTCATCAGCCCCACGCGCTTGTCCGTCCACACCATCAGCGCGCGGCGGAAGCCGATGAGCTTGGCCGACACCTTGGCTGCGCGCACCCGGCGACGGCGGCGCGGGCGGCGCGCGGTCAGCGCGGCGCACGGCGCGAGGCTCCGCCCCTCTCGCTGCTCGCTGCGCCTCCCTCCCTCCCCCGCGCGCGCTGCCCCGCTCGCGGGCGCGGGGGGCCGCACTCGAGAGCGGCGTGTAGAGCAGCGCCACGCCAACGCCTGGGAAGGTGGCCCAGCCGACCTGCTGGTACAGGAGGATGAGGATGACCACGATCAGCGCGGGCGCGCCCCAGAGCGTGTGGATGGCGAGCATGACGTCCTGCACCTTCTGCGCGTCGTTGCTCATCAGCGTCACCACCTGCCGGGGAGGGGGGGGGGGCGCGGCGGCGGCGGCGGCGGCGCGCGGGGCGTGAGGGACAGGGAAGGCGCGCGCGGCGCTGGGAGCGGGCGCGCGCTGCGCGGCAGCACGGCGCACCGTGCCGCGCGTGCACGCGGCGCGGCGCGGTGCGGCTCGCACCTTGCCGGTCGACTCGCTCTGCATCGCGCTGTTGCTGAGGCGCAGGCACTTGCGGTAGATGGCGGCCATGAGGCCGTTGCGCATCTTGAGGCCGATCACGTTCAGCTGGAACTGCATCTGGTTCTCAGCCAGGCTCTGCACCAGCGGCGCGAGGCTGATCGCAATCACAAAGCTGCGCCGCGGCGGCGGCGGCGCCCGGTCGGCGGTCGGCGGTAGAGGCGGTGGGGCGCGGCAGCGGGCGGCGCGCCCCGCCGCGCCGCTGCTGCCGGGCGCGCCGCGCTGCTCACTAGTAGAGGTCGTGCTCGGTGGGGCAGGCGCCGCCGCGCGCGCCGCCGCGCGCGCGCCCAGCAGGAGAGGCCGCCGACGATGCGCTGCAGCATCATGGGCCCCACGAGCTGCGCGGCGAGGGAGACGCAGTAGAGGCCGCCGGTGAAGATGATGCCCCCCAGGCTGCGGCCGCGCGCAGCGGCGGCGGGGGGCAGTGGGCGCGTGCACGGGCGCGCCGTGAGCGCGGGCGCGGCGGCGGGCGCGCGCATGCGTGCGCGCGGGCGGGCGGGCGCGCTGCCGGCGGCGCCGCGCCAGGCTGCGCGCGTGAGTCGCCGTGCGCGGCGCGGCGGAGCGTGTGTGCGCGCGCGCGCGCGCCTGTTGGCGACGACGGCCTTGCGGATGTCGGGCTTGCCCGTCTTGAGCTCGCGCTGCCACGCGGCCTCAAACACGCCGTGCACGCGGTCGATGTTGACGGCGGCGGGCGCGTAGAGGTGCGCCGGCTCCAGCGTCGCGCGGTGGCCGAAGCGAATCACGGGATCCATGAAGAGGAAGAGCAGCTTGCTGAGCGGGTTGGGGTTGGCCGGCACGAGCGGCCGGCCGCCCGGCGCGGGCGCCGGCGGCGCCTTCGCGCTGCTGTGGCCGGCGTCGTCGCCGGCCGGCGCCGGCGGCGCCGCGGCGCCCTTGCGCAGGAGGCCCATGGCCACCGACGCGCGCCCTGCAGCGCTGTGGTCAGGCCCGGGTCGGCACGGGCATGGCAAGCGCGGGGAGGCGTGGCCGCGAAGCAGCAGCGGGTCGCGGAGACGGCGTGGGGCGCGTGGCTAGCCTCGCGGCGCCGGCGTTGTGGTGGGATGTTGTCGCGAGAACGGCGGCGCGAGCGGGGCGGGGCGTCTTGGGGCCACGCGTGGGCAGCGGAGCGGGCGGCTTGCTCCTGGTTTACGAGTCGGGACGCGAGACGGTGCTCCTCCACCACGCCCATAGCGAGAGCGCGATCACACGCGCCACACGCGCCACACGCGCCACACGCTTGCGCTGCTCCAGGTGCTGCCGCCGCTGCTCTGCAACCAATCACACCGCCTGCGCCTCCGTCCAGCGCCCCCGCGCGTCCCAGCGCCTGCACCCGCGCGCCGCTCGGACAGCGCACGCGCACCAGCGGCGCGGCGGCAGCGGCAGCAGCGGCGCCGGCGGCGGCAGCAGCGCCGGCGGCGCCGCGATGGGCCGCGTGCGCAAGTCGCTGGTGCAGAAGCTGCTGCGCGCGGTGGACACGCCGCAGTTTGAGATGCCAAAGGCCTGGGCCGTGTTCAGCAGGCGCGCGACCGCGAGCGGCGCCGGTGCCGGTGCCGGCCGGCCGCGAGCGGCGCCGCTGCTCACGCGCCCGCTGCCGCCGGGCGCGCCTGCCGCCGCCGGTGCAGGTACCGCACCGCGGAGCTGTTCCTCAAGCACCCCGCGCCGCCGGTGGTGCGCTACAACGACGCGGCCGCGTACGCGGCGCTGCAGAAGCAGCACCCCACGGTGCGGCGCGCCCCAGGCGCGGGGCGGCGGCGGAGCGGCGGCGGGCGGCGTCGCGCGCGGCCGCGCGCGGCGCGCAGCTGCGCGGCGCGGGGAGGCGCGGAGCAGCGCGCGCGCCGACGCCGCTCGCGCCGCCGCCGTCGCTCGCGCCGCCGACGCCGCTCGCGCCGCCGCCGCCGGCCGCGCCGCCGCAGGTCAAGCTCGAGCCGCTGCGCATCAACTCGCGGCAGCCCTCGCTGGCGCGGCGGTTCGTGGACCAGCAGAACGCGGCGACGCGCGCCGCGCTCGCAGACGCGCGGCGCGGCGAGGGCGTGGCGGCGGGCGACGACGGCGCCGACCCTGCGCAGCGCCTCGCGCTCGCGCGCGCCGCGTTTGCCGACGTCGAGGAGCGCATGCGGCCGGAGCTGCACGCCGCGGGGTGCGCGCGCCAAAGGAGCCGCTCCTGGGGCGCGCCCGCCTCTGCGCCCGCCGCGCCGCCGCCCATCGCGCCCCCGCCCGCCGCGCCCCCGCCCACACGCGCCGCCGCCCACGCGCCGCCGCCCGTGCGCAGGCGGGAGAGCGCCGCTGGGGGCTACCTGGAGTTTATCCAGGAACAGGAGGAGGAGGCGCTGCGGGGGGCGCTCAAGAAGCTGCAGGACCAGCAGGCCGCGGCGGCGGCGAGCTGAAGCGCGCAGTTTGTAACCGCCGCTGCCGCGTGCCCTCTTCAGCCGCCGACGCTCGTGCACACAGCGCGCACCATTGCCCTCGCACTGCGCGCCTCACGGGCCGCGATCAGCGCTGCGGCCACCACCCATGGCGGATACGGCGCCGCTGCTCGGCGAGTCCGTCGTCGTCTGCTGCGGCGTGCCGGCCACGATCACCATCCACGACGACGGGTCGTTCACTTACAAGCCCCAGCAGGTCCCCCCTGCTGGAGTGGGCGCTGCAGCTGCGCGTGGCGCCGGCAGCGGCGCGGCGCGGCAGCACGGCCGCAACGCCCCCACTCGCCCCCGCCGCGCCGCGCAGGCCCGGGCCCTGGCGCGCCGGTGCATGGCCTGGTGCGGCTGCTGCAGGCGTCCGCAGTACGATTCGCTGCACATACCGGGCTGGCGCGTCGTCGGCGCCGCGCTGGACTCCCCGCTGTCATTCAGAGTCTGGCACTACGAGCCGCAGCAGCGCGGCGCGCCTGCGGCGCCGCACTTCCGCCTCGCCCGCACCGCACCGCTGCACGCTGCCAGCGGCAGCGAGGCGGCGGCGCTGGTGGAGCGCGTGCGCGCGGCCGCGGCGTGGCGCGGGCGGGACAAGCCGCCCCGCGCCGTCGCCATCATCGCCGGCGGCGACCGCGGCAGGGCGGAGCGCGAGTTTGAGGCGCGCGCCGCGCCGGTGCTGGAGGACGCAGCGGGGCTGGCGCTGACGCGGCTGGTCAGCGAGGGCCCCGGGCACGCCGCGGCGCTGGCGGGCGAGCTCAACCTGGCGGCCGCCGACCTGCTGCTGCTGGTCGGCGGCGACGACACCGTGCAGGAGGCCATGCAGGCGGGCCGGGGCGCGCCGCGGGGCCGGGGAGCTGCGCCCGCTGGGAGCGGCGGGGGCCCCGCGCGCCCACGCGCACGGCGTCGACGCCGCCGCCGCCGCCGCCGCCGGCGCCCGCCCCCTCGCGGCACCTGCCCGCCCCGCAGGGCCTGCTGGGGCGGCCCGACTGGGCGGCGGCGCGCCTGCTCCCGATCGCGCACGTGCCCTGCGGCGCCGGCGGCGGCGGCCTCGCGGCTGCGTGCGGCCTGCCCGATGCGGCCACCGCCGCCTGGGCCGCCGTGAAGGGCGAGGTGAGCCCGATGACCGTGGCCTCGCTGCTGCAGCCGCCCGGCAGGTGAGGCCGCGCCGCCGCATGGCTGACTGGGGTAGCTGGTGGCGCCGCGCGCGAGCGCGTGCCACGCCCTGGCCGCCCACCGGCCCGTTCGCTGCCGCTGCCCGCCCAGGCGGCGCTTCAGCTGCCTGGGGTCCTCCTTTGGCCTGCGCTGCGCGCTGGACCTGCTGGTGAGCTGCTGCCAGAGCGAGCCGCGCGCGGGGCTGGCGTGGAGGCCTCCGCCCCGGCCGGCGGCTGACTGGGCCCTGCCACCGCCGCGCCGTCGCACCACACAGCTCCCAGGCAGCCGGCTCGCCGCCGCGAGCATCGCCTGGCTGCCAGCGGAGCAGCAGGCCGCCGGCAGCAGCAGCGCGGCTGGCGCGGGCGCGGGCGCCGCGCCCTGGCCCAGCGGGCCGCCCGAGGTGCCGGGCGGTCATGACGTTGGCGGCGCTGCAGGCGCAGCGCGGCAGGCACAGCAGGGCCAGCAGGCGGAGCCAGCGGAGCCAGAGTTTGCGAGCCTGGACCACCTCCCGCCAGGTGCGTGCTGCGGCCCGTCCCGACCTGCTCCCCGGCCCGCCGGCGCAGCGAGCCGACGCCCGCCGCCCGTCGCCGTGCCACTGCCCGCCGCCAGGGCCCGACCTGCCGCTGCTGCGGCAGCTCGGCGGACTGCCGCTGGCGCTGCCGGACTCACCCAGCGCGCTCCCGCCAGGCTGGCAGCTGCAGCATGGACTGGCGCTCTGGCGGCTCGAGCCCCACCCGCGCGGCGAGCTGGCGGGCGGCGCCGCCTGCATGAGCTGGGCTGCCGGGCTGGCCGGGCTGCGCGGCCGGCTGGCGGCGCTGCGCCTGCGGGCGGCGGCCGCGCGGGGCGCGGAGCTCGGCCCGCCTTGCCGCCAGTTCGGCGTGCGCGCCGCGCTGCTCGTTCCGCGCGGCGGCAGCCTCGTGCTGGACGGCCAGGTCGTGTCGGCGGCGCCGCTGGCGCTCGAGGTGCACCCGGGGCTGCTGCGCGTGATCGTGCCGCCGGCGGCGCACGCGGGTGGAGCTTGCTGAACCGCCGAGCCCCGCTGAGCCCCGTTCGCACGACATTGGTGCCGTGAACTCGACCGCGCACTGAGCGAGGCGATTCGACCGTACACACACGCGCACGCACGCCAACACCTCTCATCTGCCACAGCTCGCAGCTCGCAGGATGGCGCTCGCGCAGGTCTGCGCCGCGGGGGTTGGCGGGTCATGGGCCGCCCTAGGGACGACCGCTCACGCGCTCGCTCCCGCGCGCCGCCGACGCAGCTCAAGGCCCGCGCCGCGTTCGGCAGCAGCGCCGCAGGTGGGCGGCGCGAGCGGCGCAGGCCTGCGGCCCACGGGCAGCGCGGCAGGAGCTGAGCGGTTGGGGGCGATCGGGGCCGGCGCTCACGGGGAGGCTGGGCGCTCACTGGCGCCGCGCCGCCTGCCGCTGCGCCGCCGCCACACGCGCCGCAGGCGCGCGCCCCCGCCGCGCCGCGCGCCTCGCCTGCCGCGCGAGCGCGCAGCAGCCCACCGGGCCCAGCCTGCTCCAGCGCGCGGCGGCGCTGGCGGCTGCTGGCGTGATGGCGGCGAGCGGGTGCGCGCCCGCGCGGCGCTCGCCCGCTACCCGCTGCCCCAGCGGCGGGCGTGAGCAGCGGCGGGGCAGCGGCCCGACGCCCGCCCGCGCGCCGCGGCCGCCGCAGCCCCGCGCTGGCCGCTGAGGAGGGCCGGCTGCTGTGCGACGCGGCGTGCGCGGCCAAGCTCGAGGCGGCGGCGGGCGTGACGACGCCGAGCGGGCTGACCTACAAAGACATCACCCCTGGCACCGGCCCCGCGCCCATC
Source organism: Scenedesmus sp. PABB004 (assembly GCA_014905635.1). Taxonomy (NCBI): domain Eukaryota; kingdom Viridiplantae; phylum Chlorophyta; class Chlorophyceae; order Sphaeropleales; family Scenedesmaceae; genus Scenedesmus; species Scenedesmus sp. PABB004. Next base: position 1,581,678 of record JABVCE010000002.1, read on the forward strand.
ACCGGCTACCAGGTGCCGCGCGCGTGGGCGGCACGCCCGCGGGCCCGCCGGCCGCCGCGCCGCCGCCGCGGGGCCGCTGGCGCCGGCCTGCCGGCGCGCTCACGTCGGCCCGCCGCCGCGCTGGCGCGTGCGTCACCGGCCAGGTGGTGGTGAACTACGTGGCCATGACCCCGGAGGGGCGGGTGTTTGAGAACAGCCTGGAGAAGCAACCCTTTGACATCCGCGTGGGCGCGGGCCAGGCGCGGCGCGGCGCGGCGCGCGGCGCGGCCGCCGCGCAGCGCGGCGCGGCGCGCGCCCCGCCGCCGGCGCCAGGGGCGAGCGAGAGAGAGCGCGCGCGCTGTGGCTCCGCGCGCACGCGCTCGCGCGCGCGCACCCCAGCCGCAGCCCCACCCTCTGCGGCCCCTGTGCCGCGCGCCGCCGCCAGGTCATCCCCGGCCTGGACGAGGGCCTGGCCAGCATGCGCGTCGGCGGCGTGCGCCGGCTCTACATCCCCGGCCCCCTCGCCTTCCCCAAGCCCCTCAAGGCCGCGCCGGGGCGGTGCGCCGCGCGGCGGCGGCGGCGGCGGCGCCGGCGGCGTGGCGGCGGCGGCGGCGGCGGCGCGGCGCCGGCGGCGGCGGCGGCGTGCCCGCGGCCGACCGCGCGCCGCGCCGCGCCGCGCGCGCAGGCCGACGGTGCCCGCGAGCTCGCCGGTCGTGTTTGACGTGCAGCTGCTTTACATTCCCGGTGGGTGGGCCGCGCGGGCTCGCGCGGCGCGGCGCGGCGCGGCCTCCCGGCCGGCCACCAGCGCGCCGCCGCCGCCGCCGCCGCCGCCGGTGCCCCGCCGCGCAGGCCTGGAGGCCGACGAGTAGGTGGCGTCGAAGCGGCGCCGCCCGGGAGCGCGCGCGGCACAGTTTTGGGGACGCGCGACGCGCAGAGAGCAACTGAACTCTGGTGAACCTGCTGCCGCGCATGATTGACCGCCGCAGACGCCGCGGTGGCAAAGCCCCGCGCCCTGCAGCACCCCGAGCGTGTCCCGCGCGAGCCTCGCGTGCGCAGCTGCCGCCGCATCGCTGCCCCCGTCCCATTGCGGCCGCGCCTCGCGCCGCCGCGCCCGCTGCCCGTCGGCCGAGAAGCGCGCGGCTGGCGGTGGCGGCTGACCTGCCGGCGGTTGGCAAACTCGTGACCGTTACCCAGACAAGGCACCAGGAAGACACGTCGGCGCGATCGCCGCAGATAAAAGCTCCGTTTATTCCGTCCGCGTTATTCTCGTCGATTATTCAGCTGCGCAGCGACACGCAAGCAGGCGCGCCAGGTGCAGGGCTGGAAAACTTGCGCGGGGCGGGGCCCCGCAGCAACAGCCGAGGTCCCAGGGCGGCGCGCCGCACAAAAGCGCAGGCAGCATGGTGATGGGCGCGGCCGCCGACTCAAGCGCGCCGCTGCTTCTTGCTCAACGCGCAAGGCAGATTCACGCCACAACCCCGGCAGCGGCCCCCGCTGCGTCCCGGTTTGAGTTTTTGTTGGTCGATGGTCGACGGTGCACACCAAGTCGATGAACAGCGCAAGTGTCGGCGGCATGCCCCGCCGCTGCTCGCTTGTTGGGCGACATGAAAAAACAAGGGGAGGAGGAGCACACGCCTCCCACGGCGGCGCCAAGCCACAGCGCAGCTAGGGGCAGCCGCAGGCGTGCCGCCGCGTGCTGGGCGGCGTGCATTGGTCACGCGGGGCGCCGCCCAGCAGCAGCAAGAGTGGCACGCAGCGGCAGCAGCGCCGTCTAAACCATGCGCGGCAGGCAGGGGCGGCGGCGCAGTGCACGTGTGTGGTCTTCCCACGGCACGCCGCCCCGCCTTGCGACGTTGCTAAGAACACACGCGCCGCGCGCGAGCGGGCCGTGCAGCTAGGGGCGACCGCTGGCCGCGCGCCGCTGCGTGCTGGGCGGCGTGCATGAGTCACGCGAGGCGCCGCCCAGCAGCAGCAAGAGTGGCACGCAGCGGCAGCAGCGCCGTCTAAACCATGCGCGGCAGGCAGGGGCGGCGGCGCAGTGCACGTGTGTGGTCTTCCCACGGCACGCCGCCCCGTCTGCGACGCTGCTAAGAACACACGAGCCGCGCGCGAGCGGGCTGTGCAGCTAGGGGCGACCGCTGGCCGCGCACGCCGCTGCGTGCTGGGCGGCGTGCATTAGTCACGCGAGGCGCCGCCCAGCAGCAGCTCAAAGGGTGGCACGCAGCGGCAGCAGCGCCGTCCAAACTATGCGCGGCAGGCAGGGGCGGCGGCGCAGTGCACGTGTGTGGTCTTCCCACGGCACGCCGCCCCGCCTTGCGACGTTGCTAAGAACACACGAGCGCCGCGCGAGCGGGCCGTGCAGCTAGGGGCGACCGCTGGCCGCGCGCGCCGCTGCGTGCTGGGCGGCGTGCATTAGTCACGCGAGGCGCCGCCCAGCAGCAGCTCAAAGGGTGGCACGCAGCGGCAGCAGCAGTGCCGTCTAAACGGTGCGGGCGGCGGCGCCGCAGTGCACGTGCAGTGGTCCTCCCACGGCGCGCTGCGCAGCCCGCGTGTGTGGCTTCAAGAGCGCAGTTGGCTGGCAGCGTGCAGGCTGTGGCAGCAGCACAGCCGCGCGGGCGCGATAAGAAGGCAAAAAACTCGGTGCAGCGCCGCGCGAAAAGCGGCGGTCAAGGCTGCGCGAGATCAAAGGCCCAGCGTGCGCCGTGCCTCAGTTGTGAGGCTGCGCCGCTTGTTCTTGGCCTGCGCGGCGACGTGCGGTGGGCGGAGGAGGTCAGGGAGCGCCCGGGCGGCGCGGACTGCGCGCGGCGCTGGCGGGCTGGCGGGTCACCGGCCGACGGGGCACTGCTGTCCCTGGCCCCGCTGAGGGCCGCCCGCCGCATGCACTCGGCGCGCCGCGCGGGAGCCACGGAAACGCCCCGGTGCAGCCCGTGGACGCGTCGGCGCGGCGCGCGGCTGGCTGCGGGGCCGCGACTTCGGCGTCGGTGGGTGTGCCGCGCCACGCACCTGCGAAACCTCTCGCCGGGTGGCCCATCAGCATTCTTTGTGGCCCATCAGCATCGTGTGTGCCCGGTGAGGACTTGGGGCCGGTCGCGACGCCACCAGGTGGCGGGCGCCATCTCTCAGCACTGTCTACGCGGCAGCGTAGCGTGCTGCGCGCGGCCGGATGGGGTCGGAGACGTGGCGGAGAGGGGGAGCGTAGAGCTGGTGGAGCGGGGGAGGCTGCGGGCTTATAGCGGCGCGGGGCCACAAACGCGCGGTTCGCCCCTCCCGCATACGGCCTGACCCCCGCACCCCCGCGCCCGCGCGCAGCGCCTGCCGGACGCGCGATCTGAGTTGAAAAACACCTGCAAAGCCTTTCCGTGGCCACGGCGCGGGCGTTGGATGCCTGCGCAGGCGAGCGTATCTGGCATCCGCCCGCGCTCGCCCACCCGCCTGGGCGGACATCCGCCGGGTCCCGCCCCCTGCGCCGCCGAGTCCCGCCCGTGCGCCGCCGCCGCGGACTGACTGGCCGCGCCGGGCCCTCGCAGCGTTGCTCGCGCGCTGCGCCGGCGGCACCGGCCGCCGCCGTCCGCCGCCGCTGTCCGCCGCGACTCGCTGTGCACAAGACGGGCCAGCGAGGTCGTCGTGGCAGCTTCAGCTTTTACAAGTCTGGACTTTCACAAGCCCCGGTGCTGTGGTCAACCAAGGTCAATCCGCCCTCTCCCCCATACACACGCCCGCGCGCCGTGCTCGAGCGCGCACAGCGCCGCCGGCGCTGCCGCGGCGCAAGCCGCCGCCGGCCGCTCAAACAACATACCAGTACAAGGCGTCCGCGCGCCCCGCTCCGACTCGCAGCGACCCGCTTGCGGGGGGGGTCGCTGAATCGCGGCGCGCGCGCACGGGGGCCGTCGGCGCCGCCGGCCGCCCGGCCTGCCGCGCCGGCCCACCTGCCGTGCTGCTGCTGCTGCTGCCACGCGGCTCCCACCACACCGCCCGCCGAGGGACCGATGCGCGGCACGCGCCGTCGCGTGGAGATCAAGGCCCAGCGCTTGCCCAGCCCAGCGCCAGAGAGGGCAGGCGCCTCACGCCTCGTTGCCGACGGACTGTCTGACAGGCGCGCACTGCGCGCCAGGGCATGCGCCCCCCGAGGTCTGGCTGGCAGCTGGCCCATGCGAGCCCACCGACCCAGGCCCGGCCATGCGCTGCTGGCCTGCGCGCGGCGGGCAGGGCAGCCGGGGGTCGGCGAGCGCGGGGCCGGCGCGGGCGCGGGCGGCAGTGCCGGGCGCACGCCGCCAGTCCACGCACCTGTGGCCGCGCGTGGGCGCGCCCCCGCGCGTGCGCCGGCGGCGCTCAGGCGGTGCGCTGGATGGGCATGGCCATGGGGCCGTTGTTGAAGATGCTGATGTCGCCGGCGCGGATGCGGCTGTCAAACCAGCCGCGCACGCTCTGGCGCCACTCCTCGCCGTACGAGCGCGCCTTGGCGCAGTCGATGGCCATGTCGACGGAGTGCGTCCTGCGCGCCGCGGCGGGCGGGCGGGCGGGCGCGGTGAGCAGCGCGCGCGGGGCGGGCGGGCGGCGGCGCCGCTGCAGGGCCGCCGCGCGGCGGCCCGCGCGCTGCCTGCACGCGCGCGTGCCTGGTGTCGGGGTCGGCCACGACGGTGCGGCTGAACATGTAGGTGAACAGGCCGCCGGCGAGCGCCACGGGCGCCGCGACGGGCCAGACCTGCGCGGCGGCGGCGGCGGCGGCGGCGCAGCCGCGCGTGTGGGCGGGCTGCGGCTGAGCTGCTGCCGGTGAGCTGGCGCGCGAGCGGCTGCGGGGCGCGCCGCGCGGCGGGGGCGCGCCGACCAGATCCTCGGACCCGCGGGCCGCGCCCCCGGCAGGCGCGCGCTGCCCGGCGGCGCGCCCGGGCGCACGGTGGCCCCGGTTCACAGCGCCCCAGGCACCGGCGCCGCCCGCAGGCCCGCCAGCGAACGGCGCGGGCGTGGGAGGCTGCAGCCTCCTTGCGCCGCGCGCTGTGTGCGCCCGCGCGCCCGCGGCGCACCTCAACGGGGAAGAACTTGGCCACCACCGACGTGGTCGCGCGAGCCGCCACCATCGTGCCGCTGCTGTTGGGGGCGCGGGGGGCGCGGGGGGAGCGGCGGGCGCGGGGGGCGCGTGTGTGTTGAGCTGGCGAGGGCGCGGCGAGCAGCTGGCCGGGGCGGGCGGGCGGCGGGCGGCTATCTGGGGCGGAGGTTGTGTTAGGCGGGCTCCCAGGGCGCTGCCGCCACGCGCCAGTCGCGACCAGCCGCCGATTACCCGCGCCACGAAGCGCGCCGCCGCTGCGCGCCGCGCCGCCGCCGCCGCCGGCCCGCCCCCGCGCGCCGGGCGCTGCCGCTGCGTCCCCGCCGCTGCGCCCCCGCCACGCCTCCGCTGCGCCCCCGCGCGCGCGCTCAGATGGCGATGTGGCGCCAGTTGTCGCCCGCGTAGACGGCGTCGGCGCCAAGCTCCTCCTCGATGCGCAGCAGCTGGTTGTACTTTGCGAGCCGCTCCGAGCGGCACGGCGCGCCGGTCTTGATCTGCCCCGTCGCCAGGCCGACCGCGAGGTCGGCGATGAAGGTGTCCTCCGTCTCGCCGCTGCGGTGGCTCGCCATCACGCCCCAGCCCGCGGCCTTGGACATCTTCACCGCCTCGATCGACTCGCTGATCGTGCCAATCTGGTTGATCTGCGCGCGCGAGCGAGGCAGGCGGGCGGGGGCGAGGGAGGGCGCGGGGCGAGGGACCGCGGTGAGCGGCCAGCGCGGCGCGAGGGCGCGGCGCGGCGCGAGGGAGGAGGGCGGCGCGAGGGAGGGCGCGCGGGGCGGGCGCGTGGCGCGCGCGGCGCGGGCGGCGGCGGCGGCGCGCGCGGGCGCGCCTTGAGCAGCAGCGCGTTGGCGGCCTTGGCCTCGATCGCGCGCTTGATGCGCGCAGGGTTGGTCACCAGCTGGTCGTCGCCCACGATCTGGCACGACACCTGGACGCGCGGCGCGGCCGCGGGGGGCGCGCGGGCAGCGGTCCGGCCCCCGGGCAGGCGCACCGACAGGCCGGCCCCGGCGCGCGGCCCGCCAGGCGGTGGTGGCGCGCCGCCGCCGGCCCGCCGTGGCGCTGCCGCCGCCGCCGGCCCGCGGCGCCCTCACCTCGCCGACGATGGCCTTCCAGTTGTCCCAGTCGTCCTGCTCGTAGGGGTCCTCGATCGTGATGACCCCGTAGTTCTCAACAAAGCCCTTGTACATCTCAAGCATCTCAGCGCTGCGACACGCAGCACCGGGGGGGAGAGGACGCGGCGGCGGCACGCGCGGGCGTGGGCGCGCCCGCGCGCGGCGCGTGCACCACCTGGCCCGCCCGCGCCGCGCCGCGCCACGCGCCGCGCCGCGCCGCCGCCGCGCCCCGTACGCACCCGGTCTTCTTGCCGGAGCCGTCGTTGTCCTTCTCCTTGAACTTGAGGTCGTACATCTTGTCAGACGTGAGGAACTCGCTCGCAGCGACGTCCATGCCGATCTTGACCTGCGCGACACACGGCGCACGCGGCGCGTCGGCGCGGGGGCGCGCGGGCGGGCGCAGGCCGGGCGGCGTGCGGGCGCGGGGCGAGTCGTGCGCAGGCCGCCCGGCGCCGTCGGACTGGCTGGTCACCTTGCCGGTGTACCCGGCCTTCTCGATCGCGCCGGTGAGGAGCTTGAGCCCCTCCTCGTTGTCGCCGATGTTGGGCGCAAAGCCGCCCTCGTCGCCGACGTTGCACGCGTCCTTGCCTGCGCGCGCGGGCGCCGCCGCCGCCGCCGCGGGGTCGGCGCGCGCCGCGCGGGCGCCGCCGCGCGCCGCGCACGCCGCGCCCAGGCCGCGCCCAGCTGTGGCGGCGCGGCGGTGCTCTGCTCTCACCGTACTTGTCCTTGATGAGGTTCTTCAGGTTGTGGTACACCTCCGCGCCCATGCGCATCGCCTCGCTGAAGCTCGACGCGCTGCGCGGCGCGGGCGCGCGGGCGCGCGGGCGCGTCAGCGCGGGCGGGGCGGCGCGGGCGCGCCGGCGCGCGCGCGGCCGGCGCGTCGCTGTGCAGCGCTCCCCTGCGGCGCGGCGCGCCCCTCCCGCCGGCGCCGCCGCCGCCGGCAGGGCCCCCACCCAGCCCGCGCCGCCCCGCCCCGCGCCGCCCCTCCCCGCCGCGCGCGCCGCACCCGGTGGGCAGGATCATGAACTCCTGCATCGCCAGGCCGTTGCCCGCGTGCTCGCCGCCGTTGATGACGTTGAAGCTCGGCACGGGCAGCACCTGGCGCGGCAAGCAGCGGCGGCGGCGGCGGCAGCGGCGGCAGCGGCGGCGGTGAGCAGCAGCGGCGAGCAGCAGCGGCGCCGCGATCGCCAGCGCCCGCAGCAGCACCGCGCCGCCGCGCGCGGGGCGGGGCGGGGGCCGCGTCGCACCAGCTTGGTGTTGCCCGCCAGCGCCGCGATGTACTTGTACAGCGGCACGCCCTTCTCCGCGGCGCCCGCCTGCGCGGACGCAACCGGCGGCGCGCCCCGCGCGTGAGCGGCGGCGGCCGGCCCGCGGCGCGCGGCAGGGGGGCAGCCCCGCGCGCCGCCCCGCGCCGCGCCGCGCCGCGCGGCGCCCGCCCGGCCGCGCGGCCGGCCCCGCGCGCGCCGCGCCGCGCCTTGGCGACGGCCATTGAGACGGCGAGGATGGCGTTGGCGCCGAGCTTGCCCTTGTTGTCGGTGCCGTCGAGGGCGATCATGGCGTCATCAATCTCCTTCTGCGCGGTCGGGTCCTTGCCCTGCACGGCGGCGGAGGGCGGCGGAGGGGGCGGGGGTGGGGGTGGGGGAGGGCAGGAGCGAGGGAGGCGTGAGGCGGCCGGGCCCGGCGTGCGGCGGGGTTGCCGCGGGGATCCCGGCGGCGGCGCGGGCCTCACGATGAGCGTGGGCGCGATGTCGTTGTTCACGTTGGCCACCGCCTTGGCCACGCCCTTGCCCATCCACCTGCGGCGCGGCGCGGCGCGGCGCGCGTGGGCGGCCGAAACCCTACCGCCGTGCTGCACGCGCGCTGCGGCCGCCGCCACCGCCGCGGGCGCCTCGCCGCGCGCGCCGCGCGCGCCGCGCCGCGCCGCGCCGCCCGCCAGCATGGTGGCGCCGTCGCCGCGCGGTGCGGCGCGGCGCTCACTGGGACTTGTCGCCGTCGCGCAGCTCGACGGCCTCGTGGATGCCGGTCGACGCGCCGGACGGCACCGCGGCGCGGAAGGTGCCCTTGAACGTGGTCACCTCGGCCTCCACGGTGGGGTTGCCGCGCGAGTCCACGATCTGCCTGCGCGCCGGCGGCGCGCCGGGGCGGCCCCGCTCAGCCGCGGCGTGCGGGCGGCGGGCCCGCGGCGCGGCAGCAGCGGTGCCGCCCGCCGGCGCCGCCGCACCTCGCCAGGACCTTGGTGATCTTGGCGGGCGTGCGCTTCAGCAGCTCCGACGCCTGCGGCGCGCGGGCGCGTCCGTGGGCGCGCGGGCGGGGCGGGCGCCCGCCGGGCACGGCGCACGCCGCCAGATCAACCCTCGGGACTGGCGCCCGCCGGCCGGGCGCCCCGCTGCCCGCGGGGCGCGGCGCGGTGTGCGTTGCCCGACCCAAGAATGCCGCACCATGAAGGACAGCGGCTCATCGGGCTTGCCCTTGACGCAGGAGTTGAGCACCTCCTCCACGGCCTTCTGGAGGCCGTGGCTGTCAATGTACTCCTGCACGGCCCGGCGCGGCGCGCCCAGGCGTCAGGGCCGGGCCCCCCGCGCCGGCGTGGCGCGCCGCGGCGTGGCGTGGCGCCCCACCTGCACGCCGGCGGTCGCCATCGTGGGCGCGAGCTGCTGCGGCCGGGCGGACGCGCGACGGCTGCTGGCGCGGCGGCGGGAGGCGATGAGCTGTGGCGCAACGTGGCGGAGAGCGAGAGCCATATGGGCCGAGCCGCGCGGCCGCGAGCGAAAGGGGCGGCGAGGCGTGGGCGCACAAACCCGCCTCAACGCCTGCGATGCCGGCAACGCCCACGCCGCCGCGCATTACCACGCAACTCCACACGCCGCGGCGCAGCACCAGCCGGCGCGGCAGCGACTGCGGCGGCGCCGCCGGCAGCGCCCGCGGCGCGGCGCCGCCAACCGCTCCCAGCCGCGCTGTTGGCGCCTCGGTGACGGGCCCCGTCAGCAGTCCGTGAGGTCCACGACCTCCACGTCCTTTGACAGCGACAGCGGCGCGGCGCCGAACAGCGAGCGCCGGCGCGCGCCGCTGCCGGAGCCGCAGCCCGCCCCCGCGCCGGCCGGCGACGGCAGCGGCTGCTGCGCCGCCGCCGCTGTGGGGCTCGGCCCCGCCATGTCACCCAGCAGCGCCTCGTAGGCGTGGCTGAAGCGCGGCGGTGAGTGGAAGAGCTCGCGCGCGCGCTCGGTGGGCGCGCGCTTCGCGGGCGGCGCCGCCGCGCCGGCCGCCGCCGCAGCTGCTGCTGCCCCGCTGCCACCGCCGCGCTGCGTGGCGAGGCGCGCCGCCAGCGGCAGCACGTCGGGCGACTCCGTTATGTCGACGACCTCCGGCGGGCTGGGCGCCCTGTCCAGCTGCTGCGCGCCGCTGGCGGGCTGCAGGAAGCGCTCCAGCGCGCCCGGCTGCATGCCGCCGCCAGCCTTGCCGCCCCGCCCGCGGCCCGGCGCGGCGGCGCGCGGCTTGGCCGAGCTGGCGGAGGCCGCGCCGCCCACAAACACGCGGCGCGCGCAGGGCTGCACCTCATCGTGTATGGGCGGCGCCCTGGCTGTCGCCGCCGCCGCGGGCCCTGGGCCGTAGCCCCACACGTCGGCCTGCGACGACTGCTGCGACAGCTGCTGCTGCTCCTGCTGCTCCTGCTGCTGCTGCTGCTGCTGCTGCTGCTGCTGCTGCTGCTCCTGCTGCTGCTGCTGCTGCTGCTGCTGCTGCTTCTGCGGCGTGTGGTGCTCCGTAAGCCAGTCCATGAAGCTTTGCCGCTCCGGCTGCCCGGCGGCGCCGCCGCGCGCGGGCGCCTCGGCCGCGGCTGCGACTGGCAGCCCGCGCAGAGCGATGCTGGGCGCCGTGCCGCCCCGCTGCGCCGCCGCGATGCCGGCCAGCCCCGGGATGGCGCCACTGGGCAGCGCGGCCCGGTCGGCGCCGGGCTTGGAGGGCGGCCGCGCCGGTTGGCTGTAGTCCTGCGCAGGCAGCGCGCGCGTGGCGGGGGGCCCCCGCTGGCTGGGCAGGGGCAGCGAGCAGCGGCACGCGCGGCCGCGCCCGCGCGCCCGCCCGGCCGCGCGGCGCCGCACCTTGACGGTGTTGAAAAAGTCCTTGAGCTGCCGCTGGCTGCCCGGCTCCGCCGCCGCCGCGGGCTTCTTGGCCCGCGAGGAGCGCGGCCGCGCGGCGCTGAGCGGCGGGTTCCTGCGGGGCGGGCGCCACGGCTCGGCACCCGCGCGCGTCGCCGCCGGCGGGCCCGCCCCGGCGCGCGCGGCCGGCCAGCCCACCTGAACGCCGCCACGACGTCTGGCCACACCGCCTCCATGAGGCTGCAGCGCACGCTGCGGTGCTCGCTGAACGGCAGCGAGCCGCCGGCGCTGCCGCCGCTGCGGCCGCGCCCGCTGCCCCCGGCCTGGCTGCCGCCCGGCGCCTGGCTGCCGCCCGGCGCCTGGCTGCCCGCCTGGCTCGCCTGCAGGGCAAAGCCCTGCGACAGCGCCGGCTCGTCGCCGTCGTCGCCGCCGCCGAGCGCCGCCGCGCCGGCGGGCTCTGCCGCCGCCGCGCGCCCGCCCGGGGCGGCCTTGGGCGGCCTGCTGCGCGCCGTCCCCGCCAGCCACGCCAGGTCAATGTCCAGGTCCTCCTCTGCCTCGCTGCTGTCCTGCGCGCTGCTGCCGGCGGGCCGCTGCAGCCGCTCCACGGCCAGCACGTAGCGCCAGGCCTGCCCGTCGCCGCCGCGGGCGCTGACCTTGCGCACCGCGGTCGGCCGGAACTGCACGCCCGCCGCCGGCGCCGGGCGGGGGCCCTGGCGCACGTCCCACTCGAGCAGCAGCGGCAGCAGCTTCAGCCGCACCTGGCGCGGGGGGGCGCGGCGCCGCGGCAGCAGCGTGCGCGCGCGTGAGCGCGGGCTCGCTGCGGCCGAGCGGCCCGCGGCGGCGGCACACGCCGCGTGCCGCGACCTGGCGATGGTCCCAGTCCTTGATGTAGCCGCACACGACCTCGCTGATGCGCCGCACATCGGGCCGCGCGCGCCAGGCAAACACGTTGGCCCCGCCCGGCGCCGGCAGGCCGTACTCGCGCTGCACTGCCGCAATCGCGGCGCGCATCTGCTCGCCGTACGCCGCCGCCGCCGCCCTGGGGGTGGGTGAGGGGCGAGCGCGGGGTCGGGTCGGGCGGCGGCGGCGGCGCGGCGCCGCGTGCGCGCGCCGAGCTGCCCGTGCGCACCTGCAGGCGTCGACGAAGCCCGGCGTCGCCGCTGCGCGCCGCACGACGCGGTTGAGCAGCCGCTCGTCGGCGCGGCGGTGGAACTCGCACTCGCACGCCGCCCAGTCCCGCGGCAGGCAGCCGTCGGCGCGGCCGCAGCCCGCGCAGCCGTGGCGCGCGGTGTGGCGGGCGATGCGGCTCTTGCGCCCGCCCTCGTGCCCACACGCCTTGCAGCCGGTGCACTTGGTGAGCGCGTCGAGCGCGGGGTCGGGCCCCGCAGCGATCGCCGCCTCGAGCCGGCGCAGCACGTCGCCGTCGTCCTGGGCGAGGGGGCGGGCCGCCGGGCGGGGCGGCGACGGGCTGGGACACGGCGCCCCGCGGCGGCGCCCCGCGGCGGCGGGGGAGCGCCGGCCGGGCCGCGCCGCCGCGCCCGCGCCAGGCCGCGTCGCCGCCGCCGCCGCCGCACCTGGCAGTCGCGCAGCAGGTGGCGCACCGCCGCCAGCGCCAGCGTCTCGCCGACCTGCTCCGCGCCCGTGGCATCGTAATCGCCGCCCGCGAGTTGCGCCACCGCGACCAGCGCTGCGTCGCCGCCCTCGCTGATGCCGAGCACGCGCTGCACGTCGGCGCGGCTGCACACCGTGAGCTGCGACGACGCGGGGTCGCTCGTCTGCGGCGCGGCAGCGCGGCAGTCGGCGCGCGCGGCGGTGGGGGCGGGGCGGCGCTGGGCGGGGCGGGGCCCGGAGCTGCCCGTGGCCGCCGCTGCGCCCACTCCCTGGCTGCGCCCCGCGCACCGTGAGGTGGGCGTGGCGGTAGACGGTGAGCGCGCCGAAGAGCAGCGCGTCCACGTCGAGCGTCGCGCACGCGTGCGCCCAGCCGCACAGGTTGAGCGCCGCGCACGTGGCCTCGGCCTCGCCGACCGCCTGCACGCACGGCACGCCCTGCGGCGCGGCGGGGGCGGTGGGTGCGGCGGGGGCGGCCCGCGCCAGCGGCGCGCGCGGCTGCGCCGCCGCAGCCGTCGCGCCGCGCCGTGGGCTCACAAAGGCGTCCAGCACCCGCTTCACCGCCTGGCCCAGCTTGTCAAACTGCCCGCCCGCGCGGTTGCCGACATCGTACGTGCGCGCGGCAGGGCCATACTGCGCCCTGCACCTGCGCGGCGGGCGGCGCCGCGGGCGCGGGCTCGGCCCGGCCCCGCCGCTGCCGCGGCGCCGGGCGCGGGCCGCCGCGGCGCGCGCCGCGCGCCGCACCGCGCGCGCAGCGTGTCGAGCTTGGCGGCGGGCGTGCACCCCTCGACCACAAACACGGGCAGGCAGCCGTAGCGGAGCCAGTGGATGACGCGGTCGAACACCACTTTGACCGCGCAGGCAAAGGGCGAGGGATAGTGCTCCAGCAGCGCGGGCTGCGTCTGCGCCTGCATCAGCCACACGGACAGGTCCACCGCGACCACGCGGTGCTCCACGCCCTCCACGATGTCGGCGTGCTGCGCCGCGCCCGAGTAGGTGCTCACCGCGCCGCCCTTGGCCAGCGCCTTCCACAGGCCCGTGATGCCCTGCGCGCGGCGCGGCGCGGCGGTTGCCGCTGCGCTGCCGCGCTGCGCTGCGCCGCGCCGCTGCTGTGGCGGCTGCAGAGCCCAGAGACACTCGCCATGGTGCCTGCTCGGGCTCCGGCGGGCGGCAGGGGCGTGCCGTCACGCCATGGGGGCGGGCGCCGACCCGCGGGCGCGCCGCTGCTGTCGCGAACTCAGCACCGCCGCTGCGGGCCGGCGGCGCCGCGCTGCCTGTGTCTGTGCGCGGCGCTGACTGCAGGCGCGCCCCGCGGCAGCTGCTGGAGCTCCGGGCGGCGGCGAGCGGCGCGTGCGCCGAGCGCCAACCTCTCGCGGTTGCTGCTGCTGCTGCTGCTCGCGTGACCTGCTGCGAACGGTGTGGAGCGGGAACGTCGCGCTGAGCCCTTGCGCCGCCGCCGGGAGTTGCGACGCGCCGCCGGGAGTTGCGACGCGCCGACAGTGACGCAGCGCGCGGCACCCACAAGCCGCCGCTTCAATCGTCAGCCAGCAGCCAGTCGCACGCGCTCCCAGCGGTGCTGCCACGCGCCCACCACCACCGCCGCTGCCGCGCGCTGGGGCCGCTGCTGCCGATGCAAGCGCTCGCCGCCGCGGCGCCGCGGCGCCCCTGCGCCGCCGCCCCCGCCGCCAGGGGGACGCCCAACGCCTCCAGCTTCCGCGCCGGCCCGCCGCGCCGCGCCGCGCCGCCGCGCCGCGCCGGGCCCGCGGGGCGAGCTGCTGCCAGCTCGGCGGCGAGCGAGGGTGTGGCGCCGCGCCGCCGCCGCGCGCACCTGATCTTCAACCCCGTCGCAGGCCAGGTGGGGGGCCCACGGCGCAGCGCCACCACCCCGGCGCGCAGCGCGCAGCATGCAGCGCGCGGCCGCCGCAGCGCGCGCCCGGCGCCGCCTGGGCGCCAATGGGCGGCGAGCGGCCGAGCTCGCCCCGTGTCGCCCTTGTTCAGGAGAACCCTGCTGCAATTTTGGGCGACATCGCGCTCAAGCTTTGCGCTGAGTACGAGCTGGTGGTGCTGCAGACGCAGGCGCGCGGGCGGGCGGGCGGGGCCGGCGCAGGCTGCGAGCGCTGCGTCTGGGTCATGCAGGCGGGCCCTCCAGCCCTCCAGCCCTCCAGCCCTGCAGCCGGCCGCCGCTCACCGCGCGGCCCCGCGGCGTCGCAGCCCGACGTGGGCCCCGAGGCGCTCGCGCGCGCCGCGCTCGAGGTGCGGGCGTGCGGGGCCCCGCGCGCAGCGCGCAGCCCCTCGCGCGTGCCCCCGGCGCCCGGGCGCGCCGCCCTCTGACCCCGCCCGCCCGCGCGCGCGCCCCGCCCCGCAGGACGGCGCAGACGTGGTCATCGCGTCGGGCGGCGACGGCACCGTCGGCGCGGTCGCGGGCGTCCTCGCGGGCAGCGGGCGCGCCCTCGGCATTGTGCCGCGCGGCACCGCCAACGCGTTCTCCGTGGCGCTCGGCATTCCGACGCACCTCGACGACCCCACGGGCTTCCACCTCGCAGCCGCAGACATCATCCTCGCGGTGCGCCGCGCCCGCGCGGGGTGCGCGCCGGCGGCGGCGGGGCGACGCGCGGCTGGCGCGCCGGCCGCGCGGCGCAGGGCCACACGCGCGCCGTCGACACCGCGCGCGTGACCACGAGCGAGGTGGAGGGCTACCCCATGATTCTGCTGCTGGGCATCGGCTTCGAGGCAGAGGCGCGGCGCGGGCGGGGGCTCGCGGCGCGGCGCGGCGCGGCGCGGCGCGGCGCCCCCGCCGGCCGGCGCGACCGCCGGCGAGCGCCGCGCGGGCGCCGCGAGGCCGGCCGCGGCCTGCGCCGCGACGCGTCGCGTCGCGTCACGTCGGCGCAGATGTGTGACGCTGCTGACCGGGAGCTCAAGGACGCGCTGGGGCCGCTGGCCTACATCGTGTCGGGCGCGCAGGCCCTGCTGGGGGCAGCCAACTTCCACGCGCGCGTGACCGTGGACGGCGAGCACGCCGAGGTGTGGGTGTGCGGGGGGGGGGGGGGGCAGATGCGCGTGCGCTGCCCGTGACGCGGGCAGGCCCGGGCGGCAGCGCAGTCAGCGGGCCGCGCGGCGCTCGCAGGGCGACGTCGCGGCAATCACCATCGCCAACGCGGCGCCGCCGTTCTCCGTGCTGGCGCACGGGCACACGGGGGAGTGCATCTTTGACGGTGCGCGAGCGAGCGCGCAGGGGCGCGAGCGGGCGTCGCCGGCAGCTCAGCGCGGGCGCGCCGCAGCCGCCCCCGCCCCTCCCCACGCCCGCTCGCGCCCCCGCGCGCCCCCCGGCCCGCGTGCCACCCGGCGTGGCCAGACGGCAAGCTCGAGGCCATCGGCTACGTCGCCGCTGAGGGCAGCACTGCGCCGCTCGCCAACGCGGTCAACATGGTCTGCGCAGCGCCAGGGATGCACCTGCGCCGCGCCGCCGACCCCCGCCGCCACCCAACCCCGCCGCCGCCACTGCGCATGCAGGTCCGCCTCTTCAGCGGCGTGATGTTTGGCGACGCGCCAGTGCAGGACGAGGAGCGCATCTTCGGCGGCAGGCGCGGCGGCGGCGCACCCGGGGCGGCGCGCGGCCGGCAGGCGCGGCGGTGCCGTGGCGGCGCCGCCACGCGCAGCGCACCCGGGGTGCCGCAGGTACTCGGAGATAAGGGTGGAGTGCGAGCCGCCGCAAAAGGTGCGCCCGACGGGGCGGCCCGCGCGGGCTGCGGCGGGGGCTGTGCCAGCTGGGCAGCGCTGCCAGGCCGCGCGCTCGCGCCGCCTGCCGCGACCGCAGGTCGTGCTGGACGGCGAGCTGCTGGGCACCACCCCCGTGGTGCGCGGGCCGAGCGCGCGCGCGCGCTCGACGCGTCCGATGCGCCCGTGCGCGCCCGCGTGCGACGCGCGCACACCGCCGCCGCCGGCAGGTCGCGCGCGTGCTGCCCGGCAGCCTCACCGTGTTGGTGCCGGAGCCGTCGTCGTCGCCGGAGCTGGCCGCCGAGCTGGCCGAGCAGGAGGGCATTGAGCCGGCTGTGGCGGAGCTGGTGGTGGAGGAGCTGGTGGAGGAGCTGGGCGACGCGGCGGCGGCGGCCATCGCCGCTAAGCGCGGCGAGCGCGCGGCAGAGGAGGACCGGCCCGTCGTCGCGCCGCGCGCCGGCGAGTGAGGAGGAGAGCGTGCGTGGGAGGAGGGCTCCCAAGTTGAGGGCTGCCGCCCCCGTTGGTTGCCGGGAAACGGTGCCGTCCCCGCGGCAAAGGCAGCTGCGGCAACGGCCGGCGTCTCTGGTGCTCAGGGCTCAGCGCTCAGCGGCCCTGCTCCAACCGCTCGCTCCCTGGGCTCGCTCGCTGTGACACGAACAGGAACCGCCTGGCACCGCGAGCTGGCCGCGCTCGCACGCGTGCACGCGCCGCCGCTGCCAGTGCCGCCGCTGCCAGTGCCGCCGCCGCTGCCAGTGCCGCCGCCGCTCTCGCTCCAGCGCGCCGAAGCATGCCGCTGGCTCCAGGACGCTGTAGACGCCGGCCTCCCCGCAGACTCGGCGGCGCGTCGACAGCTGCCGCGGCACTCCTGTGCGCTGCTCTCGCGTCCGGCGCCGCTGCGGCGGCAGCAGCGCACGGCGCCGGCGGCGGTGCGCCGTCGCTGGACGGCAGCTCGGTGGTGGCCTTTTATTATCTTTGGTACGGCGAGCCGGCGAGCGACGGCGACTGGCGGCACTGGAACCACGAGGTGCTGCCGCACTGGTCGTCCGCGGAGCGGGGCAAGCACCCCCACGGCGCGCGCTTCAGGCCGCCGGGCGACCTCCACGCGCCCTTCTACCCCGCGGCGGGGCCCTACAGCAGCCGCGACCCGGCGACGATGCGGCGGCACCTGCGCGAGATGCGGGGCGCCGGCATCGACGTGCTGGTGCGGCGGCGGCACAGCGCACAGCGCAGCGCGGCGCGCCCCCGCCGTCCGACGCGCGAGCCGGCCGCGGCTGCGTGCGCGCAGGCGGCGTCGTGGTGGGGCCCCGAGTGGCGCAGCGGCAGCCACGACACGCAGGGCGTCAACACGGACGCGGTGCTGTCACGCCTGGTCCTCGAGGCGGAGGCGCAGCCGCAGGCAGACCCCGGCGGCGCGCCGCCCGTGCGCATCGCGCTACACCTGGAGCCGTACGAAGGTCCGGCGCGGCCGGGCGGCAGCTAGCACCACGCGGCGGCGCCGCCGCACGGCAGGCAGCCCAGCCCCGCGCGCCGCGCGCCGCGCGCCGCGCGCCGCGCGCCGCGCCGCGCGCAGGCCGCAGCGTGGAGAGCGTGCGCGCCGACCTTGGCGTGCTCATGTCGCGCTTCAACCTCTCGCCCGCGCTCGCGCGCGTCCCCGCGGATGGGGGCCGCCCCCTATACTTTGTGTACGATAGCTACCGCATCCCCCCGCACGACTGGGCGGCGCTGCTGACCCCGCACGGCAACGCGACCGTGCGCGGCACCGAGCTCGACGGCGCGCGGCGCGCCGGGGCCTGGCGCGCGCGCGGGCGGGCCGCCTCAGCTGGCTGGCTGGGCCGGCGGGCCAGGGCCACACAGCCACGCGCCGCGCCGCCCCAGGGGTGTTTATCGCGCTGCTGCTCGACCCCAAGGACGCCGCCGAGGTCGTCGCCGCCGGCTTTGACGGCGCCTACACCTATTTTGCGAGCGAGGGCGTCTCGCCGGCCAGCCACCCGGAGCGCTGGCGCGAGATCGGCGAGTGCGTGGCGCGTGCAGGCCGCCGCGCCCCGGCCGGGCCGCGCGCACGGCTGCCCACGCCGCCGCCGCCGCCGCCGCCGCCGCCGCCGCCGCCGCCGCCGCCGCCGCCGCCGCCGCCGCCGCGTCGTGCGCTCCGCCGCGTCGCCTCGCACATGTGTCATGCGTCAGCTGGGCGGCGGCCAACGGCCAGCTCTTCTTTGCCAGCGTGGGCCCCGGTTACGACGACTCCAAGATCCGGCCCTGGAACGCGGGCGCGACGCGCGGCAGGGAGGGCGGCGCGCGCTACCGCCGCGCCTGGGACGCCGCGGCGGCGTCGGGCGCCGACGGCGTGGCGATCACGAGCTGGAACGAGTGGGGCGAGGGCACGCAGATCGAGGCGGCGCGCCCGTGGACCAACCCCGCGACCGGAGAAGCATTCCAGGACTACGGGACGGGCGGGGAGGACCTGTATTTGGATATCACGCGCGAGGCGGCGGCCGCGTTCAAGGCTGCGCGCGCCGCGCGGCGCGACGGCGCCGCGGCGGACGAGGGCGGCCGCCGCGGCGAGACTGAGCTGTGACCGAGCTTTTTCGCGAGCTGTCTGAGCTGCCAGCGCGGCCGCCAGCCCGGCCTGCCGGAGTAGGCCGCCAGGCTCGCTGCTGCCGCCCGGCCCAGCCCGCCGCCGCCGCGTGCAGGCGCCAGCTCCGCCGCCGCTCCGTGAGAGTGACCGATGTGTTTCTGGTGGAACGCGGTCGGAAACCAGGGCGCTGCGGCCTCCTCAGACCGGCGGTTTCTGTTAGTTCGGCCTGGCCCGCCTCCGCACGGCTCTCGGAGGCGCTGCGCCCGCAGGACTGCACCGTCGCCGTTGGTAAGCTCACACGCATCTCTCCGTCAGCTGAGCCCCCACTCCGCGTGACCGAGCGCGCCGGGCGGCGGGTGTGTAGTGCTCGCGGGCGCGCCTGCTCGCGTGCGGGGCGCCATGGGTGGCGGGAGCAGCTGCGATGGCGCGGGCCGGAGCCGGCGAGCTCTGGCGGTGGCGCTGCTGGGCCTGGGCTGCGTGCAGCTGGCGGCGGGCCTGCGCCCGCCGGTGGAGGTGGTCTGCTGCCCCACGGGCAGGACGTACCTCAAGGTGCGGCCAGGCGGGCACATCAGCTGGCGCCGCGTCCCGGCCAGCGGCGCGGCACGGCGCAGGTTGCCAGGCCGGCGGGCGGCGCCGCTGACAGCCCGATCGCAGCCTGGCCGCGCGCGCCACGCTCGCCCCCGCGCCGGCCGCCCGCGCTCGCGCAGCCCGCCGCCGGCGCCGGCCCTGCCCCCGGCAGCTGCTGCTGCGCGCGCCGGCGCGCGCTTACGCTGGGCGGCGCGCGGCCGCGCCGCGCCGCCGCGCAGGAGCCGCGCACGCCGACGGCGCTGATGACGTACCCGGGCAGCGGCAACACGTGGGTGCGGCACATCATCGAGACGCTCACGGGCTTCCACACCACGAGCGTGTACTGCGACAAGACGCTCGTCCCGGTGTTCAAGGCGGAGTGCGACCACAGCGACAAGTTCAATCAGTCGATCGTGGTCAAGACGCACAAGCTCAAGTACTGCTCGCGCTGGGAGCGCGCGGTCGTGGTCATCCGCAACCCGCTGCACTCCATCCGCGGCGAGTACCAGCGCATCAACACGCACAGCCACACGGGCTTCGTGGACCCCGAGGACTGGGACTGGGAGGACTGGTACGACGTCTCCACGCGCATGTGCGAGAGCTGGACGCGCATGTTTGCCGAGGTCTTTGGCACCGCGGAGACGCCGGGCTGCGCGGCGCAGAGCAACTACAAGGTCTTCTTCTACGAGGACCTCAAGACCCCCGGCGGCGCGCTCAACCCCTACTTCCTGGACGAGCTGCTGGCCTGGTTTGGCATCGACAAGGCCGACGCGTTCTACGACTGCGCGCTCAAGTTCAACAAGGGCCACTACGCGCGCGAGCTCCCGCCCGACCACCCCGCGCAGCGCCTGCTCAACGACACCGAGACGCTCAGCCGCATGGCCAAGGCCGGCTGCATGTCCGCATACGAGTCGTACAAGCAGCGCTTCCCGCACCTGCAGCAGCCGCTCGAGGTCATCTGAGCACGCCGCCCGCGCGCGCGCGGCGGCGGCGGCGGCAGTGCGCGGCGACGGCGGGGGCTGCAGTGCTCGGCGGTGGCCCAGCGGCGCCCTGCCGCGCGCGACGGCAGCGCCGCGCGTGCGCGCTCCGTGTGGCGCTGGCGGGCCCCGAGGCTGCAGCTGCGCCGCAGGCAGCCTGCCGCGCGGCGCGCCTTGGCTGTTGCTGATCTGTAGCCTAGGCATAGGCAGGTGCTCAAACTGGGGGCGGCTGGCACGCATTCCTCGCTGGCGGGGCGCGGCGCGCGGGGCTGGGGCGGCGGGCGGCCGGGGCGTCGCCCGCTCATTGATTCCGGCGCCGCTGGCCGGCTGCCGCCCTCCAGCGCACGCGGGGCGCTGCGGCTGGGCTGGGGCGCGCGGACGGCAGCTCTGTGTTGCACGCAGGCTGCTGTAACTCACAAACGCGCGTGGCGTGCAGCCGACCCGACCCGACCGACGCGACAAGGGGTATCCCGCCGCCGTCCCCAAATGCACCCCCGCTCAGTGCTCCGGCGCGGTGAACCGCACGCCCTTTGCGCCGCCGCCGCCGCCCCCGCCGCCGCCGCCGCCGCCTGCCTCGGCCGCCGCGGGGTGCAGGTTGGCCTTGCGCACCGCGACGCTGCGCGCCTTGTGCAGCTCGCTGGCGGCGGGGCGGCGGTAGGGCTTGTACTCCTTGCTGGCGGGGTAGCCGGGCACGGTGATGTGGTGCGCGCGCGCGATGGGCAGCAGCACGTCGCCCGAGCGCAGCACCGCGCCGCGCTTGCGCGCCGCGAGCGCGCAGCCCAGCTCGACTGCCTCCGACACGAACGACTCGGTCAGCCTCGCAAGCTGCTCGGTCAGCTCCGGCTGCAGCCGGAACGACTGCGCGGCGCGGCGGCGGGGGCGCACGCGGGCGTGAGGGCGCGCGCGGGCGTGAGGGCGCGCGCCGGCCGCCCCCTCCCGCTCGTGCTGGTGCGCGCGCGGGACCCGGAACAACCCCGCGCCGCGCCGCACCTTGTCCAGGCCCTGCATCTGCATCACGCGCCGCAGCTGCGCCTCCTGCAGCACGCGCGCCTCGTCGCCGCCGCGGCCGCGCAGGGCCACCCTGCCCGCCGGCGGCTGCGGCGGCCGCGGGGGCGCCGGCTGGCGCAGGATGACGTCCACCGACAGCAGCGGGCCGTCCGCGCCGCCGCCGCCGGCGGCGGTCCCCGCGGCCGCGGCGCCCGAGTACCCTGCCAGCGCGCCCATCAGGCCGCCGCCGCCGCCGCCGCCGCCGCCGCCGCCGCCGCCGCCGCCGCCGCCGGCGCCGCCGCCGGCACCTGGCGGCGCGCCGGGCGCGCCGGGCGTGAGGAAGCGGCGCAGCAGGACGGCGTCCAGCGGCAGCGCGTCGTCCGGCGCGAGCGGCAGGCTGGCGGGCTCGGGCCGCTTGCGCTTCTTGTCCGCTGCCGCGGCCGCGGCCGCCGCCGCGGCCGCCGCCGCGGCGCCGGGTGCGGCGCCGAGGCCGCCGCCGGGCGTGGCCGCCAGGCCTCCGGGGCCCAGGACGGGGACGACCTTGCGGGGCGCCCGCGCCGCCGCGGCGTCCGCCATGGCCAGCTGCGCCTGCGCCGACGGCGCCTTGCCGCCCGCCTGGCCGCCCTGCCTGCCCATCGCGAGCGCCTGCTGGTGCGCCTGCTGCTGCAGCAGGCGCTGCTGCTGCTGCTGCTGCATCAGCAGCGCCTGCTGCTGCTGCGGCGTCATCTGCTGCGCCATCTGGCCCGCGGCGTTGACGCGCTGCAGCTGCTGCAGCAGCGCCTGCCGCTGCTGCATCGTCGCCTGCGCCTGCGCCGCCTGCGCCGCCTGCGCCGCGGCCTGCTGCGCCGCGAGCTGGCCGTACGCCTGCTGCTGCGCCTGCTGCTGCTGCGCCGCCTGCTGCTGCGCCTGCTGCCCCGGGCCGCCGCCCGCGCCCGCCGGCGACGCGGTAGGCGAGGGGATGGCGTCAAAGTCGATGTCCACGTCGCCGCCGTCCGCCGACGGCCGCGCCGGCTGCTGCTGCTGCTGCGCCTGCTGCGCCTGTTGTTGCTGCGCCTGCTGCTGCTGGCGCAGCAGCGCGCCCGCCTGCGCCGCTGTGATCTGGCCGCGCTGCTGCATGAGGGCGACCTGCTGCTGCGCCTGCGGGGCGGGGGGGGGAGCGTCAGCGCGTGAGCGCGGCGCGGCGGGGCGGCGGGCGGCGCGCACTGCTCCCGCCGCCGCCGCGCGCACCGTGATGCCCTGGGCCGCCGCCTGCTGCTGCAGGTGCAGCATCAGCTGCTGCTGCTGCGGGGTGAGCCCGCCCGGCTGCTGCATCGCTGCGGCAGTGCTGGGGAGTGCTGCTGATGGGCGAACTGTGCTGTTGCTGGGGGCGGAAAGCTCTCCACCACCCGGCCGCCTGCTGCGCTGACTGGGGGTGTGGCTGGCGCCGTCGAGACCGGCACCGCGCCCCCCCCTGGGCGACCGCGCGCAGGACCTGCACCGGCAAGGGCCCGTCCGCCGGGCTGCCCGGCGCACCGCGGCCGTGATCGGGCCTGCCCGCCTGGCCTCTGCTCTTGGATCCTGACCATAGCACGTAGAGAGGCCCAGCGAGGCTCACGGAGCGCGTCAGCTGCACCTGGCGCTCGCCCCGGCGCCGTCTGGACGCCAGCGGGCGCCGCTGCAACGCCGTGACTGCCCGCCATGAGCGCCGACCACGGTGCGTCGCGCTGCGGGAGGCGCCGCGCTCGCTGCCGGCCGTTTGATGCTGCTGCTGCTGCTCCAGCTCGAGCTGCTCTGCTTGCCCCGCTGCGCCCGCAGAGCCTGCAGCTGCGCCGGTGGAGGAGGAGGAGGAGGCCCAGGCGCCGGTGCAGGCGGCGGCCGAGCCGGCGACGGAGCCGGCCACGGGCGACGTTGACGGGGCGCCGGCGCCGGCGCCGGCGGCGGCCGAGGCCGAGGCGCCGCCCAGCGAGGAGCCGCCCAGCGTGCCGGACAGGCCGATCACTGACGCTGAGCCGGCAGCAGAGGCGCCCCCCGAGCCGGAGCCGGAGCTCGCGCCCGCGCCCGCGCCGGCGCCCGCGCCCGCGCCCGTGCCGGCGCCGGCGGCCGACGAGCCCGCCAGCAGCCCGGCCAAGGGCGGCGGCAAAAAGAAGAAGAAGGGCGGCGGCGGCGGCGGCGGCGCGGCCGGCGAGCCCGCAGCCGCGCCGGCCGCGCCGGCCGCGAGCAAGCAGCCCAGCGCGCCGTCCGCGCCCGCCGCCAGCGCGGCCGCGGCCGAGGGCGCCGCCGAGGGCGCGCGCGCGGACGTGCGCGCGCCGAGCACGAGCGTGCGCGAGCTGCGCGAGCAGCTGTCCGCCGGCGGCGCGGTGCTCACGGGCGGCGCGGCGCGGCCGGCGAGCCCCGGCAGCCCGCCGCGCAAGGAGGAGCCCGCGCGCGCGCTGAGCGAGCACGACCGCGTCAACACGGCCAACGCCGCGGCGCTGCTGGCGACGGGCGAGTTCAAGCTCGTGCCGGGGCGCGACAGCGTGGCGTACGAGCGCCTGGTCACGCTGCGCCTCGAGGACGGCATCGACGTCGCACGCAAGGCGCGGCGACGCGACGCGACGCGCGCCGCGCGACGCGCGCAGCGCGCAGCGTGCGGGCCGGCTGCGCGCGCGGGCGGGGGCGCCGCCGTCGGCGGCCCACACGCACGCACACGCGCGCGGCGCGCAGGAGGACTACCTGAGCGCCGAGGAGTTCACGCGCGTCATGGGCGTCGACCGCAGCGCGTACGCGGCGCTGCCGCAGTGGAAGCGGTTGCAGATCAAGCGCAAGGTGCAGCTCTTCTGACACAGCGCGCACCGAGCGCGGACCCGGCCTCCGCTGTGCAGCCACCGCACAGCCCCTCAGCCCTGGCCGGCTGCGCAGCCCGCGGCGTGGCGCCCGGACCCACCCGCGGGGCGCGCGCGAGCGCGCGAATGGTAAAAGGACCGGTTCCAGCGCCCGCGCGGCCCGCCCGCCCGGCCCCGAGCTGCTGGGCCGCGCACCGCCGCCGCCGCCGCGACCGCCGCGGGGCCTCACAGGTCCCAGCCGAGCACCGCCGCGTGCTGCGCGGCTGCGGCCTCGGCCTCCTGGATGCGCGCGGAGAGCTCCTCCTGCTTGCGTCCGAGGTAGTTGAAGTTCTGCGCCGCCTTGTCTGCCGCGCGCGCGTGGTGGTAGAGCTGCTGCATCATGCTCAGCCCCGCGACCTGCGCCGCCAGGTCGCCCGCGCCCTTGGCCAGCGTGAAGCTGCTGCTCACCATCGCCAGCGCGCCCTGGCTGTCCGCCGCGCCGACCTGTTCGCGCGCGTGCGCGCGCGAGGGGCGGCGCGGGTTGGCCGCGGGCTGGGCGGCCCCGGCCGCACGCCTCGCTGCCGCGCACGCCTCGCTGCCGCGCACGCCTCGCTCTGCGCTGCGGCGCCCCGCGCCTCGCTCTGCGGCGGCGCGCGCCTGCAGGGGCGCCATGAACAGCAGGACCTGGGACACGAGCTGGTGGTTCTGCAGCCGCCCGTGCGCGAGCTTGAGGCCTTTGCTCAGGCGCTGCTTCGCGTCCGCCGTCTCGTCCGCGCTCGCGTCGGGCGCGGCGAGCGCGACCAGCCCGCCCGCGACGTTGGCCAGCGCGCGCTCCACGTAGCCCAGCTCGCCCTCGCCGCCGCCGCCGGCGACCGCCAGGTCGCCGAGCAGCTCCCGCGCGCGGCCGACCGCGCCCGGCGCGTCCTGCGCCAGCGCCGCGAGCGCCGCGAGGCAGCGCCCCGCGGCGCGCAGGTGCGCGTCGCTGCTCGCGCCCGCGCGCTCAAAGTGCGCCAGCGCCGCGCCGTGGTCGCCGACCGCCTGCGCGTACAGGCCCGCCTGCAGGTGCACACACGGCCGCAGGTGCCCAAGCAGGCCGGGGAAGCGCTGCAGCAGCGCGGCGGACTGCGCCGCGTCGTGCCGCGCGGCTGCAAAGTCGCTGCAGAGCAGGTGAAGCTGCTGCCGCGCCTCGAGCAGGTGCAGGCGCAGCACCAGCGCGGCGCGCGCGTCGTACAGGCTCACGTGGTCCAGCGCCGCCTCGCCCGCGTCGGGGGGCAGCCCCAGCGCGCTCAGCTGCTCATCCACGAGCGACAGGCCTGGCGCCGGCGCGCGGCGCGCGGCGGCGCGGCCCGGGGAGGGGGCCGGGGAGGGCAGCAGGTCGGCCGAGGGCGGTGCGAGCACATGCCGATGCTGCTAGGCGGCCCCGCCGGCAGCGCAGCGGCGGCGGCCGCCGTGCGCCGCGCCCACCTCTGCTGATGTGCAGCTGCGCGGGCTTGACCTTGCCGCCCGGCTTGAGTATGGTCGCCGCCAGCAGCTGCACCAGCGCGCCGAGGCAGGGCCGCGGCAGCCAGCAGTATGGTAGCTGCTCGCGTGGCAGCGCCTCCAGCTGGCCCTCCAGCTCCGCCACGATCGGCGGCGGGTTGGCGTCGGCGGGCGCCAGCTCCTGGAAGTTCCCCTGGCGGATGGCCATCAGCACCTGGCGTCGCCGCCGGGGCGGCGGCGACGGCGGCGGTCGGGCCAACGCGGGCGCGGCACCACGCGCTCGCCGGCCCTCTGCCCCCTCTCCCCCAGCCTGCCAGGCCCCGCCCACCGCCCACCTGCAGGACGGTGAGGTGGAGCTTCAGCAGCGCCGCGCCGCCAGCGCCGCCGGCGCCGGGCGCCTGCTCCAGCTGCTGCAGCGCCTCCACCGCCGCGGGGGCGAGCTGCTCAAAGGCCTGCCGCTCCCACGTGAGCATCACGAGCTGCAGCTGGAACAGCACGCACAGCAGCTGCGGGCCCGGACGGGCGGCCGGGCGCAGGGCGGGGCGCGGGGCAGGGCGCGGAGCGACGTGGCGGCGTGAGCGCTGCAGGCGTGCCGCCGCCGTGATCGCACGCGCCGAGCGCGCGCGGCGCAGCCCCGCGCCCCGCCGCGCTCGCGCGCGGCACACCTGCTGCTCCGCCAGGCCCGCCGCCGCCGCGAGCTCGCGCCCCCTGGCGGCGTGCTCCGCCGCACGGTGGGGCTGCCGTTCCAGCGTGAACGACTCGGCGCTGTGCAGGTGGAAATAGACTCCCCACTCGGCCAGGCCGCGCCTGCGGGGGGTGCCGCAGGGCGCGCTCCGCAGGGCGCGCTCCGCGCGCGCAAGCATACGCCGCGCGCGGGGCACGCCGCAGGGCGGCCGCCGCGCGCCGCCGCGCGCCCGCGCCGCGCCCCCGCGCGCGGCGGGCGCGCCAGGCCGGGCCGCGCACCTGCTGCTGCTGCTCGCGCCGGCGGCGCCGCCCGCCGCGGCGGTGCACAGCTGCAGGCCCTTGGCGTAGCACTGGCGCTGGAAGGCCGTCTCGCCTAGGAACTTGTGCGCGCGCCCCAGCGCCGCGAGCACCTCGCACTTGAGCAGCGCCTGGCCCGGCAGCCCCGCCACCAGCATCTCCTGCGGCGCGGCGCAGCGCGGCGCGGGCCCTGTCAGCGCCTCTGGCCGCCGCGCGGCGCTGCCGCCGCGACAGCGCAGCGCCGCAGCACCCTCTCTGCTTGCGGCACGTGAGCGGGCGCCCACACACGCACCGCCTTCTGCAGGTGCTGCTTGGCCTCCGGCACGCCGTTGGCGGCGTGCTCGAGCAGCAGCGCCGACAGCCGCAGCCGCGCGCCCGCCTCGTCCGCGGGCGGCAGCGACAGCCCCAGAAGCGCGGTGTACGCCTTGATGGCCTGCATGTGGTGCCCCTCGCCCGCCAGGCGGGCCGCCAGCGCCTGCAGCGTGCCCTGCACCTCCGCCGCCGCGGCCATTTTGCGCTGCTGACACGCGCCCGAAATCAAACCGGCCCCTCGCAGTGGCCGCCGACCCACCGCACACGCGTGGCGTGTCTGGGCAGGGCGACGGGGGATGCGGGCGGTCTCAGCGAGCGGCGGCGGTTCTTCGCTGCTCGTCCGCGTCGCACAGGCCTCGCACGCCGCCCGCCCCGCTGGTCTACCTCTGGCAGCAGTTGGGGAGGCGATCCCGCACCCCGCCGCCGCTCCTCGAGCAGCAACCGCCGCGGCGGTTGGCGCTGCCGCGCTGCTGCCGCCCGCTGCTCCCAATGGCGGCGGCGCCCGCCTACTCGATCGCCGAGCAGCTCCGGGGCGCCACCGTGCTGCTAACGGGCGCGACGGGGTGCGTCGGCTCGCTCGTGCTCGAGGCGCTGCTGCGCGGGACGGACGTGCGCCGCGTGTTCGTGCTGATGCGCCGGCGCGGCGGCGCGGCGCCGGCGGAGCGCCTGGCGCAGCTGCTGCAGGGCGCCGCGTTCCACCAGGTGCGGGACCAGGCCGCGCTCCTGGCCAAGGTCACTGCGGTCGAGGGCGACCTCCTGGCGCCCGCGCTCGGCCTCTCCGCCGCCGACGCGGCGCGGCTGGCGAGCGAGGTGACGGTGGTCGTGCACTGCGCCGCCGACATACGGCTGGAGGTGAGCGCCGCGTGGCGCGGCGCCTGTGCCCGCGCAGGCGCCGGCCGGCGTGCGGCGTGCGGCGCCGCCGCTGAGCGCGCAGCGCCGCCCGGCTGCGCGGTCAGGTCGGCATCCACGCCGCGCTCGCCGCCAACTACCACGGCACGGCCGCCGTGCTGGCGCTCGCGGCGCGCTGCGCGCGCTTGGCGGCGCTCGTGCACGTGTCGAGCGCCTTTGCCAACGTCAACGCGCCGCCCGGCAGCGTCGTGGCGGAGCGGCTCTACCCCCTCACCTATGCGGGCGAGCCGCTGGACTGCGACGACGTGGCACAGGTGGGCGCCCGGCCGCCGCGTCTCAGGAGGAGGCAGCGCGCTGCGCACGGCGGGCCCTCGCCGGCGCCCGCGCGCGGGCGCGGCCCCGACCGCCGCCGCCGCCGCGGCACGGCGCGGCACGGCACGCCGCAGGACCTGCTGTCGCTGCCGCCCGCGGAGGCGGACGCGCGCGCGGAGGCGTTGCGAGCGCGCTGGGGGTCGGGCTTTCCCAACAACTACACGCTGGCCAAGCACCTCGCGGAGCAGCTGGTCGCGCGGTCGGGGCTGCCCGCCGCGGTTGTGCGGCCGTCGCTTGTCGGCGCGGCGGCCTACCAGCCGCGGCCGGGGCACATCGGCAACTGGGCGGGCCCGATCGGCGCGTGCGCGGCGCTGTCGTTGGGGCTGTACCACAGCCTTGGGTGCGTGAGCTCGCAGCCGGGGCACGTCTGGGACGTCGTGCCCGCCGACCTCGCCGCCAACGCGGTGATCGCGGCCGCCGCCGCCACGGCCGCGGGCGTCGGCGGCGCCGTCGCGGCGCGCGCGGGCGGCGGCGGCGGCGACGGCGACGCGCTGCTGGTCGTGCACAGTGCGAGCAGCGCGACCTTCCCCCTGACGCTCGCGGAGGGCTGGGGCCACGCGGTCGACTTCCTGCGAGTGCACGCGCGCGCCGCGCGCTTCCGGCTCAGCTGGGGCGTCGTCGGGCACATGCCGCTGTCGTTCCGGCCCAGCCCACGCCGCGTGCGGCTGCACCGCGCTTGGACGGCGCTCAAAGTCGCGGCCGCGTGCGCGCTGCTGCGATTGCTGGGCGCCAGCCGCGCGGCGGCGCGGCTGGCGAGCGGCTTTGCAGCGCTGACTGTCTTTGGGACGACCAAGGCCGACCGCGACCTCGTATTCAGCACGCGCGCCCTCGCGGCGCTCGAGGCGGGCCTGCCGCCCGACGAGCGCCGCCGCTGGCCGCTGGTGATGCGGCCGGCCATGCCGCTCCCGGGCGGCGACGGCGGCCACGGCGCGCGCGGCGTGCTGACCTGGCGCCGCTACTTCCATTCGCAGCTCGCCGCGGTGTTCAGCAGCCTGTTCCGCGTGTCGCTGCCGCGCAGCGCGCCGGGCTGGCGCGGCGGGGCGGCGGTCGAGCACGACTTTGCGTACGTGCGGTGACGCGCGGCGCGTTAACAGCAGCACACGCAGCCAACTCGCACGACGCCCGGCCACGCGCCGTCCCCCGATCAGAGCAGTGCGAGGCGGCCACCGCAGCTCGCCCCGAGCGGCGCCCCCGATGACAGCGCGGCGCGGCGCTCACGGGTTGGCGTTCAGGCCCCCCAGCGCGGCCGCCTGCGCCTGCGCCGCCGCAGCCTGCGCGGCGGCGGCCGCCGCCTGCGCCTGGGCCTGCGCCTGCGCGCTGAACTGGGCCGCGGTCGCGTTGGCGGCGGCCGCCGCCGCGGCGGTGACCTCGGCCTGCTGCAGCTTCTTCAGCAGCGCCTCCAGGCGCGCCACGACGGCGTCAAAGCCAGGCCGCTGCTCCGGCACGGGCGCCCAGCACTCCTGGATGAGCGCCGACAGCCCCGGCGGCGTGTGGGGCGGGATGTCGGGCCGCGCGCCGCGCGCCATCACCGCCAGCGCCGCCTGCACGCCGTTGAGGCCCTCGAACGGGATCGCGCGCGCGCAGCACTCCCACATGACCATGCCAAAGCTGTAGATGTCCGCCTTGTTGCTGTAGCGCTGGTTGCCCAGCACCTCGGGCGCCATCCACTGGAACGTGCCCAGGCCGCCGGTCATGGTGTGCATGCCGTGGTACAGCCGGGACAGACCAAAGCTGCAGCGCGCACGCGCGCGACGCCGCGGCGGAGCGGGAGAGGCGGCGCGGTCGGGCGCGGTCGGGCGCGGTCGGGCGCGGCGCGCGCAGGGGCGCAGGGGCGCGGGCGGGGGGCGGGCGGCACGGCGGCGCGGGCGCGGCGGGCGCGGGCGCGCAGGGGCCACGCACTCTGCGACCTTGACGCAGCTGTCTGCGTCGACCAGCAGGTTGCCGCTCTTGAGGTCCCTGAGGCAACGCACGGAGCGGGGCGAGGGGAGGAGCTCAGGGGCAGCCCCGCACGCGAGGCCGGGGCGCGCGGCGGCGCCGCGCGAGGCTGCGCCCGCGCGCGCGCGCCTGTGCAGCACCGAGTTGGCGTGCAGGTGCTCCATGCCGCGCGCGGCGCCCAGCAGCATGCCCACCACCTCCACCCAGGACAGGTAGCAGCCGGGCGAGTGCAGCAGCCCGTACAGGGAGCCCTTGCTGCAAAACCTGGGGGCAGCCGCGGTGTGCGGCGCACGGCGCGCTGGCACAAGCGCGCGCCGCGGCGGCCGGCGCCGCCTGGGCCGCGCGCCAGCGGGGCGGGGGGCGCAGCGAGGCTCACTGTGTGACGAGCGCGAGGTTGGGCGGGCGCGTGCACACGCCCAGCAGGCGCAGCACGTGGGGGTGCTCCGGCAGGCGCGTCATGGTCGTGACCTCACGCATGCTGCGCACACGCACGAGGCGGGGGGGGGGGGGGGGGCGGAGAGGCAGGCGGCGGACTCACACCGGCACCTGGCTGGCTCTCGCAGCGGCGCGGCGCCCCGCGGCGCCCCGCGGCGCCCCGCGCGGCGCTTACAACTCTGCCATGAGCTTGGCGCTGTCGGCGGCCTGGGCGTTGAGCACCTTGATGGCCACAGCCGTGTGCCGCCACGTGCCGTAGTACACCTGCGGCGCCACGGGCGGCTCGAGGCCGGCGCGTGGCGCTCCGCGCGCCCGCCGCCGGCACCCTCTCCCCTTGCCCCCGCAGCCCGGGCAGCGCCGCGCACCTTGCCAAAGCCGCCCTCGCCGATCTGGTGGCCGAACTGCAGCTCGTCCCAGCTGATCTCCTTGTCGCCCGCGACGGCGCTGATGGCGGCGGCGGGGCTGAGCTCGCCGCCCGCCTGCCGCCACGGCGGCGGCGCGGTACCTGCCTGCCCCGCCGGCGGCCGCGCCGGCGGCGGCGGCATCGCGCCCGCGGTCCCGGCTGTGGCCGCGTGCTGCGCCTGCTGCTGCGCCTGCTGCTGCGCCTGCTGCTGCGCCTGCTGCTGCGCCTGCTGCTGCGCCTGCTGCTGCATCTGCGCCTGCAGCTGCGCTTGCTGGTGCTGCTGCATCTGCGCCTGCTGTTGCATCTGCGCCTGCTGCGCCTGCTGCTGCGCCTGCTGCAGTTGCGCCTGTTGGTGGGCCTCCAGCGCCTGCTGCGCCTGCACCTGGAGGGCGTGCGCGTGCTGCGCCTGCTGCGCCACGCCCGCGGAGCCCGCCGGGCACTGCAGCGACAGGCCGTCAAACACTGGCAGCTCGCCGGGCACTGCGGGCGGCGGCGTGCCCTGCTGCACAAGCCCGGGCCCGGGGCCAGGCGTGCTGTGCCGCGACGCCCCGGGCGAGCCGCCAGTCGGCTGGTGCAAGGAGCCGCCGCCGCTGCGGTCGAGCGGCTGCTGGTGGTGCTGGACGGGCGGCGCCGCCACTGCCAGCTGGTGCTCGGCTGCCAGCAGCTGCTGCTGCGCCTGGGCCGCCTGCTGCGCCTGCTGAGCCTGCGCCACCTGCTGCACCTGTAGCAGCAGGTCGTGCAGCGGTTCTGCAGCGTTGAGGGGCTGGCCGGCCACGACTGCCTGTTGGAGCTGCTGCTGCTGCTGCTGCTGCTGCCCAAACTGCTGCTGGAGCTGCTGCTGCTGGAGCTGCTGCTGCTGGAGCTGCTGCTGCTGGAGCTGCTGCTGGAGCTGCTGCTGCTGGAGCTGCTGCTGCTGGAGCTGCTGCTGCTGGAGCTGCTGCTGCTGCTGGTGCTGCAGTGCCTGCTGCAAGGCCTGCTGCTGCTGCTGGTGCTGCAGCACCTGCTGGAAGGCCTGTTGCTGCTGGTGCTGGTGCTGCTGGTGCTGCTGCTGCTGCTGCTGGTGCAACGCCTGCTGCTGCTGGTGCCGCAGCACGATGGCGCCCTGCTCTTCCACGCTGCAGTACTGCAGCGGCGCCGGCTGCAGCTGCGGCATGGGCTGCAGAGCCATCTGCGGCGGCAGTAGGTCTGGCTCGGGGCCGTGTGATGGCAGGGTGCACTCCTGCCGCACCAGCACGCCGGCGCCGGATTCCCTGCCCTGCTGCAGCGCAGCCACGCCGTACGGGCCGCCGTACGCGTGCTGGACCGCCACCAGCTGCACCTGCTGCTGCGGGGCGCCGCTGCCCCCGCGCTGCCACTGCTGCGCCGCCTGCTGCTGCTGCAGCACATGCGCCTGCTGGGCCGCCATCTGCTGGTGCGCCGCCATCTGCTGCTGCGCCGCCATCTGCTGCTGCTGGGCCGCCATCTGCTGCTGCTGCTGCTGCTGCTGCTGCGCCGCCGCCGCCGCCGCCGCCGCCGCCGCCGCCGCCGCCGCCGCCATGTGCTGCTGCGCCACCATCGCATGCTGCAGCTGGCGCTGGGGCGTGTAGGGCTGCTGCGGCTGCTGGCCGCCCAGCCTGATTGCGACCGCGCCGCCGTGCTGCGCCGCCGCGGCCTGCTGCGCAGCGTACGCGCCCTGCGCCGCCGCCTGCTGGTGCTCCAGCTGCTGCTGAAGCTGCGCCTGCGCCTGCAGCGAGTGCTGCAGCGCGTGCAGCGCGAGCGCCTGCTGCTGCGGGTGCTGCGCGCCAGACGCGAGCGTGAGCTGCCCGCCGTCCGCGTACTGCTGCTGCGCGGCGTCGCCGGGCTGCGAAATCACCACCAGCGGCACGCCGGCCTTGGCCTGCAGCGCCTGGGGGGCGCCCGGCTGCGCCAGGCGCGACTGCGCCGGCGGGGCGCCGTGCTGCTGCTGCTGCTGCATCGCGCCGCCGGTGCTGCTGGGCTGATCCAGCAGCTCCACCGACCCCTGCCCGGCCAGGGGCGAGCCGACGCCCTTGGATCCCGCAAAGGACG
Organism: Scenedesmus sp. PABB004; assembly: GCA_014905635.1. Taxonomy (NCBI): domain Eukaryota; kingdom Viridiplantae; phylum Chlorophyta; class Chlorophyceae; order Sphaeropleales; family Scenedesmaceae; genus Scenedesmus; species Scenedesmus sp. PABB004. Next base: position 1,613,918 of record JABVCE010000002.1, read on the forward strand.
CGATGTCGCGCGTGGCCTTGCGCTTGAGGGCGAGCACCGCGAGCGGGGCCCGGGGCGCCTGCTCCCTGCTCGCCGCGCAGCTGCCGGGCGCCGTGAACAGGCGGCTCTCCAGGTCCACCAGGCCCACCTCGTCGTCGTCCTTCTTCGCCAGGGGCAGCGGGCGGCGCTCGGGGAAGCAAATGAGCCACGCCTCCTTGCAATCGCGCCACTGGCTCTTCAGGCTCGCCCAGCACCGGCTGCACCCGTCCATGACCTGCACAGTGACGCGAGGGGCACCACCGCGCGCGGGCTGTCGGTGCGGCGCGGCATTCGGCGCAGGCTCGCCGAACAGTGGCCGGGCGCAGCGTTCGTTGCCTGCGGAGTGCCGGGCGCAGGGCTCCGCTTTCGGCTGGAGCAGTGGGGGCGCGGGCGCGCGGCCGCGGGAGGCGGGCCCGACGGCAGAGGGCGCAGGTCGGTTGCGCCGCCGGCTCCGGCGACGACGCTGTTGGCGTGGCGTGCGGCAGCTGCAGAGGGCTGCCGGGCCCGACTGGCCCTGATGCGTTGAAGGCCCTCGCCCCGCCCGGCGCGACCCAGCCGTCGGCGCCGGCCGCCCGCCGGGCGCGGCCGGGGCGCGGGCGGCGGGGCCCTGCCGGCGGGGGCGCAGCGGCGGCGGCGATACCGGCGCCCGGCCCCTCCCGCCACAGCACAGGCGGCTCGTGCGGAGCAGGCCAGAGTAGGCCGTCCCTGCACAGCAGCAGCAGCAGCAGCAGCAGCAGCAGCAGCAGCCGGCGGGCGTGCGCGGGATGCTGCAGCCCCCTGCGCTGGAGGGGGTGATCGCCGCCTTCGGCGGCCAGCATGCCCTGTTCGCACTGGCGACGCCGGACGGCCGCCTGCGGGCCTACGATGCCGGTGCGGCGCGCGCCATGATGCCGTGCCGGCCGCGCCCGCCAGCGCGCCAGGGGAGGCCGGGCGGCCGCGGCGCCGGCCGCATCCGGTCGGTATGCGCGCCGTCCCCCCTCCCGCCGCGGCTCGTGGCCGCCTGACGCCGCCTGGCGCCCGTGCGCCGCCCGCAGTGACGGGCCGCCTCCGCAGCACGCTCGCGAGCGGCGCGGGGGGCAAGAAGGGCGCGCCGGGGGCGGCGACGGACGGCCACTTGGTGGAGGGCTTCCAGTGCCTCGCCTGGGTGGACGGCCAGGTGCGCGCCGCCGGGCGCCGGCCGCGAGCCGCCGCTGCTGCGCGGCGCGGCGGCTCCGCGCGGCGGCTGCGCGTGGCGCCGGGTCCGCGGCGGTCGCGCGCCGCCGAAGGTGCCTGTCCCTCGCTCGCAGGAGGGCTCCGGCAAGGCGCGGGGCGGGCAGGCGCGCAGCTGGCTGGCGGTCGGCACGCGCGCCGGCGGAGTGAAGGTCTTTGACAGCGCCACGGGCGAGCTCAAATGGCAGGCCGACCACTGCAACGAGGGGTGAGCGGCGCTGCCGTGGAGGGGCGTGCGGCGCCGCGGCTGCGCGGCCGCGGCGCCCCGCAGCAGGGGGGGTGCCGACCGACCCCACCCCCGCCCCGCTCCGCCGCGCTGCAGGGGCGTGAAGTGCCTGGCCTTTGCGGCGAGCCGGGGCAGCAGCCTGCTTGCGAGCGGGCCGGACGGCCAGGTCTGCTGCCTGGAGGTGGCCAGCGGCAGCAAGCAGACGGCGTTCAAGGCCAGCAAGCGCGGCGTGAGCGCGGCGGCGCTGTCGACCGGTGAGCATGCGCGGCGGGGGGGGCGGCGCACCGCGGCGAGCGCCGCGAGCCCGACCGCTTCACCCCGCCCCCCGCTGCGCCGCTGCCAGACGGCTCCAAGCTGCTGGTGGGCAGCTCCAGCCTGAGCCTGTGGGACGTGGCCAGCGAGCAGCGTATCGCCAAGTTCACGGGACACCCGGTGAGCCGCCGGGCGGCGCGCTGCGCCGCGCAGGGCCGCCGGCCCGCGCTTTGCCGCTGACCAGCCCGCCCCCGCCCGTCCCCGCCCGCCCCAGCTGCCCGTGCGTGCGCTCGCATTTGCGCCCAGCGGCGCCCACGCGCTGTCGGCGGCGGAGGGCGAGCGCCTGGTGGCGGTGTGGGCCACGCCCAGCGCCAAGGCCGCCGGCGGCCGCAAACGCGGCGGCGGTGCGTGCGCCAGCCTGGCGGTGGAGCAGCCGGTGGTGGCGCTGACCACGGCGGCCGCCGAGCACGAGGGCCCCGGCTGCTTCTACGCCGCCGCCACGACCGAGGCGGGCGAGGCTTACGTGTGGATCGTGCGGGCGGCTGGCGACGGCCCGCCCACGAGCCAGCAGCTCGCGCGCGTGGCGGTGGGGCCCAAGGGCGGCGGCAGCGGCGAGTGTGTGCTCGCGGCCGCGCTGGAGCCGGCTGCGGAGGGTGAGCGCGCGGCTGGGGCTGGTGGGCGGGCGCCTGCGGGCGCGACCCGCCCGGCAGGGAGGGTGGAGCGGCAGCGTGCCCGCACCCACGCCGCGCGCCCCGCTGATCGCCCTGCTGCCCGCCCGCCGCAGGCGTGACGCTGCTGGCCGTGGTGGGCACGGCCGCGCGGCCGCGCTTTGAGCGCCTGCCTGTGAGCCCCGCCGGCAGCACCAAGGTGACGCACCTGGCGCCGGCGGCGGCCGACGGGCTCATCAAGCGCGCGGGCGGCGCAGCAGCGGCCGCGGCCAACGGGCAGCTGCCAGGCAGCGGCGCCGCAGGCGCGGCGCGGGACGCCGCCATGCTGGGGCCGGACAACGCGGGCGAGGCGGTGCAGCAGCGGCAGGCGGGTGCGAGCAAAAGCAGCCGGAAGCGGCTGGAGCCGGAGCCGGACGGCCTGGCGGGCGGCGCGGCGGCGGAGGCCATGGACGAGGACGACGGGGAGGAGGAGGAGGAGCTGGCCGGCGGCGAGCCGACGCTCGGGCAGCGCGTCGCGGACCTGGAGCAGCAGGCGCAGGCGGCGCAGCAGGCGCAGGCGGCGCAGCAGGAGCAGCCGACGCAGCCGCAGGAGATGCCGCCGGGGCCGATCAAGGCCGACTCGCTGGGCGTGCTGCTGGCGCAGGCGCTGCGCGCGGGCGACGCAGCGCTGCTGGAGCAGTGCCTGGGCGTCGCGCAGGAGCGGGTCATCGCCGCGAGCGTGAGGCGCCTCGCGCCCCTCGACGCGGCGCTGCTGCTCCGCGCCGCGGTGGAGCGGCTGCAGAGCCGGCCGTCGCGCGGGCGGCAGCTCGCGGCGTGGATCCACGCCGTGCTGCTGCACCACACCGCCTACCTGCTCTCCGCGCCGGGCGCCACGCCGCTGCTGAGCGGGCTGTACCAGATCATCGAGGCGCGGCTCGCGGTGCAGCGCCAGCTGCTCTCGCTCTCGGGCCGCCTCGAGCTGCTGCTGGCGCAGGGCGGCGGCGCGCCCGGCGGCGACGCCGGCGCCGGCGACGAGGCCGGCGCCGGCGCCGGCGCCGCGCCGCGCGTGGCGTACGAGGAGAGCGACAGCGAGGCGGAGGTGGAGGTCGTGGACGCCGCGGGCGGCGGCGACGCCGACTCGGACGACGGCTGGGTCACGGACGAGGACGAGGACGACGCCAGCGATGGCAGCGGGCAGGAGGAGGGCAGCGACGACGACGAGGAGGACGAGGATGACGAGGAGTGAGGCGCTGCAGCGGCGGCTGGCACGGCCCGCGGCCGCCGCGCGGTGAAACGCGGCTCACCAGCGGCGACCGCCGCGCGCGAGGTGCCGCCGCGCGCCCCAGCCCACACACTCCGGCCCGCCCCAGCCCCACACCGCGACTCGCCAGCCGTCGCCAGCCGTGCGCGAGCCCGCTCAGCAGCACGCCCGCGCCCGCCATCAGCCGCGCCTCTCCTTGCGCGGGCGCCCTGCGCGTGGACGGTCTGCGCGCAGCCATGTGAGCGTCTGGGGCATCCATGCGTCGCGGCGCCGGCCTGCGTGGGCGCCCATGCTCGCCAGCCGCCGCGGCCCGCTGCTGCCGCCCGCCGCAGCCGCCGACCGCGCGCCGCCGCCGCAGGGGGCCCATCCTAGCGAACGCGCGGATTGACATGAGGTGCGCGCTGCGCCCCCATGCGCCGCCGCCGGGGGCGCCACGGCCGCGGCGGCCGCCGACGCGCCGCGCCGCCGCGCCGCCGCCGCGGGGCGCCGCAGCCACCAGGAGATGACGCGCATCGTTGGCCACCTGGAGGAGATGTGGGAGGGCTACACCCAGGACGGCGAGGGCAACCCCAACGGCTGCGAGTGGCTGCCGGTCGCGGCGGTGGCCAACCTCATGTGCCAGGAGCTGGGCTACGAGGACGAGCCCGAGTTTGAGGACGCGCTCAAGAGCAGCTTCGAGGAGTTCCTGGACAAGCTCCCGCACGCGCGCAAGAAGGAGGAGAACGGCCGGTGCGCGCGCGGCGGCCGGCGGACACGCAGCCGGCGGCGCCGCCGGCCCAAGCCGGGCCGCAGCCGGCCCGCGGCCCGCCGCCCTGCCGCGCACCGCCCAACGCGCGCACCGCCGCGCCGCCGCCGCCGCCGCGGGCGCAGGCTGTTCTTCCAGCTGCGGCCCGACCCGCCGCGCAGCGCGTGGCGCGGCAAGAAGATGACGGTCAAGATCAACGCCATCAGCGACCTCTGGCGCGTGTGCCTCAAGTCGCAGCACGCGCGCATCGAGATCCCGGAGCTCGAGTTTGAGATCAGCGCCGACGGCAAGCGCCACACCGACAGCATCTACAACCACATCGGCGCCGCGTGCTACAACCTGGGGAACTACGCCGGCATGCCCGGCACGGGGCTCAGCGAGGACCACAAGCACAAGATCATGGACACGGCACGCGCGCGCGCCGCGCCGCGCTGGGACGCGGCCGCCACCGGCAGCCGCGCCGGTCGCGCGGCGCGCGGCGGCGGCTGCCGGGCGCCGCCGCTGAGCGGCGCCGCCGACCCGCCCCCGCCCTCCCTCTCCCGCCGTGCGCTGCGCTGCGCTGCGCTGCGCCAGGTGATCGCGCTGAACTGCTTCCTGGACGTGCCGGTGACGTGGACGTGGGTCGTGCACGACCCGTCGGGGCAGTCGGAGTTCAAGCCCATGGACGACAGCGTGCTGGTGGAGTGGGACGACGGCGGCGCCGCGCCCGCGGACGCGCAGCAGGACGGGCAGCAGGCGCAGCCGGCGGCGGGCGAGCAGCAGCAGCAGCAGGAAGCGCAGCAGTAGCGGCGTGCGGACGGTTTAACACAGCGCAGTGTTTACAGACCCCGGGGGCCCAATCGATCACGGGCCGGCGGCGGCGGGCGGGCGCACGTGGCAGTGTCAGCGGGACGCGTGCCTGACGCGCGCCCGACGCGCAACCGCCATTGGCGCGGCCAAATGCTGCTGCACTTCACCCGGCTGCTGCACCCGGCTGCTGCACCCACCGCCCGCACACGCGCGCGAATCACTGAACCCCACGTGCTGCTTCACGCTGCGCTCATAGAACAGCGGCAACCCCACGTGCTGCTTCACGCTGCGCTCATAGAACAGCGGCAACAGTGGCGCCGACCAGCAATCGTGCCGGTCCCGCGCCTGGTTGCTCCGGGCAGTGGCTGCAAGCCGCGCTCCCCCGACCGTGCGCCACCGCTCGTCTTGCCCACACACCCGCGCGCACTGCTGCAGTGCCCGTGCATCCGGAGCCGCGCCGCGCCGCGCCACACGCCCACCCGCGCCACGCCTGCCCCCTCCACTACACCGCAGCAGCGCCCGGGCAGGCAGGCAGGCAGGCAGGCGCGCCCAGCCCATGCGGCGAGGGTCACAGGGGGCCGGTCGTGAGCGCGACCATGCCCATGATGCGCTCCAGCTGCGGCCAGTGGCTGCGCTCCAGCCACGCCAGCCCCGCCGCGAGACTCGCGGCGGCGTCGCTGCGCTCGGACGCACCGGGCTCCGCACGCCCGGCGGCGGCGGCGCCGCCCTCGGCACCAGCGTCGTCGCCGTCGCCGGCGGGCGTGCGCGGGAGCAAGGCCTCCACGGAGCTGCTGCCGGCGCGTGCCAGCTGCGTCACGTACCGTGAGTACGAGTCCAGCGCGCCCGCTGTGCTGACGGAGGCCGCGCGGTCGCCTGCCTGCGAGGCCGCCTGGGCGCCGCCTGCGCCGGGCGGCCACGCTTCGCCGCCGCCCTGCGCCGCGGGCGTCGGCTGCGGGCTGCGCGGCCGCTGCGCCGCCGCCTGTGCCTCCGCCAGCAGGCGCGCGAGGCCGGCGGCCAGCGCGTAGCGCACGCCCGGCACCGCGTCGCTGGCCAGCTCCTCCAGCCGGTCGAGCAGCTGGCCCGCCTGCCCCGGCGTGAGCGTGTCGTGGCACGAGGCCAGCAGGCCGAGCGCCAGGGGCACGAACAGCGCGCGCGAGTGGTGGCCGGCGCTGCAACCAAAGTGGCTCAGCAGGCACGCGACGTACTCGCCTGGCGCCGCATTGGCGGGGTCGGGCAGGCCCCGGTCAAAGCCGCCCTGCGCGCCGCCGTCGCCGAGCACCAGCGCCGGCTGCACGCGCTCGGGCAGGCTGGTGCTGCTGCTGTGCCGCCGGTGCCGGCGCGCGGCGGCCTCGACCTTCAGCAGGTCGCCCGCAGACCGGGCGCGCAGCGCGCTGCCCGCGCGCGCGCCATGCGGCGTGGCGACGGGCGCAGAGCGCTGCGCGCCCACGGGCGCCATGGCCGGGTGGCCCACTGGCATCATTGCCGGGTGCACCAGAGCCGGGTGGGCCATCGCGGGGTGCACAGGGCCGCCTGGCGAGCGCCCCGGCGGCGCCGGCGGCGGCTGCGCATGCTGCGCCTGCTGTGCCTGCTGCGCCTGCCGCGCCGCCGGATCCTGCGTGCCAAAGCCGGGCCGCTGCTGCTGTTCCTGCTGGCCCTGCGGGCGCAGGGCGTGAGCGCAGCTCGCCTCATCGACCCGCTCATCGCTGCTGCACGAGCTGCAGCTGCCGTCGCTGTCGGCGCCGTTGCTGTCGCTGTCGCTGCCGCTGCTGCTGCCACCGCTGGTGCTGCTGCTGCTGCCGCCGCCGTTGGTGCTGCTGCTGCCGCCGCCACTGTTCTCGTCAGCGCCGTCGACGCCGCCGGCCTTGCCGCCCGCGGGCGCGCCGGCATGCGTGGCAAACCCGGTCGGCGCCGGCGCGAGCGCGCTGGGCAGGTCGAGCTCCAGGTCCAGGCTGCTGCGGCCGCCCAGGCGCTGGCCGTGGCCGGCACCGTCCAGCTGCTCGCTGAAGCTGCGCGGCCGGCCGCCCAGGCCCGCGCTCTCGCTGCTGGCCAGGACGGCGTGGAAGCGCACGCTGTAGCCGCCGCCCTTGGCTCTGCTCGCCGCGCCATCGCTGCCCTGCGCCGCAGGGACGCTGCCGCCTGCCTCGGCGCCGCACTCGGCGCTCGCGCCGGCGCTGGGCACGCCTGGGCTGGAGCAGGTGTCGCCCGTGCCCAAGGTGTCGTCGTCGCTGCACGGCGCCATGTTGTCGGCGCTCGTGGCCTTGGCGACGCCGAACCTCACGCGGCGCGGGGCGCGCGGTGCGCTGGACGGCTCTGCAGCGGTGTCGCTGCTCCTGCTGCTGGTGCTGCTGCTGCTGCTGCTGCTGCTGCTGCTGCTGCTGCTGCTGCCGCTGCTGGCGCAGCCGCTGTCGGCGCAGCAGTTGTCGGCGCAGCCCGCGCCGTCGTCGCCGTCGGCAGTGCCGGCTTTGGCAGTGTCGCCCTCGCCGGCGGTGCTGCCAACCGCGCCATCCGCGGCGCCCCGGGGGACGAGCAGCGACGGCGGCAGCGCCGCCAGCAGCGGCCCCACCTGCTCGGCCGCCGCTCCGCGCACAGCTGCCACGGGGTCGCAGCAGAGCGACATGGCGGCGGGCCAGAGCGAGTCTGTGATGGCCTCCGGCCCCACCGCCGCGGCCATGCGGCCCAGCTGCTGCGCGATGTCGCGCCGCAGGCGCCACGCGCGGCTGCGCTCGCCGCTGGCCCCCGTCAGCTGCTGGACAGCGCGCAGCAGCAGGTCCTGGCTGGAGGGCGGCAGCAGCTCCAGCAGGTCCGCCACCACGCCCACGAGCGCGCCCGACACCCAGCCCAGGTGCGACGTGACCAGGCCCGCCAGCGCTGGCAGCACGTCCTGCACCGTGATGGCCGGCCCCAGCGCGGGCACCAGCGTCGGCAGGCAGCGCACCAGCTCGCACAGGACCGCGGGGTCGCGCGACGTCTGCAGCGCCACCCACGCATCCCTGCACGCACGGCGGCGGCGGCGGCGGTCGGTGCGCTGCGTGCGGCGCAGACGCACAGCCGCGCAGCACTCTGGCGCTCCGGCGCACCTCATGTCGTGCCAGCGCTCCGGGCCGAGGCGCACCGCGAGCGGGCCAAAGTGCTGCGCGCAGCTGAGGGCGACGCTGATCTCGTAGATCACCACGCTGCTGCCGGCCATGCCGGTGAAGCGCCCCAGCAGCAGCGCGCCAACCTGGCACGCCGGCACCGCCAGCTCAAACGGCCCGAGCCCCGACATCGCCGCCACCTTGACCCAGTGCGAGCTGTCGGCGGTGAGCAGCTCCATGCACTGCCGCAGCGCGCACCAGCAGTCGTGCAGCAGCGGCGACGACTGCTCCAGCGCGCACGGCGGCCCCGCGGGCTCCGCCTTGCCGCCGTCGCCGTCGCCGTCGCCGCGCGCCGAGCTGCTGCGGCAGTCGTCACCAGGTGTGCCGGGCCGCGAGCCGCCGAGCGGCGTGTCGTCGCCGCCCAGCGTGCTCGCGGGCGGCATGCTGGTGCTGGTCGGCGACGCCGGCGGGCTGCCGGCGGGCGACGCCGGCGCCGCGAGCAGGCTGTCGGTGATGAGGCTGCTGTGCATGGGGTGCTTGGTCATGATCTGGGCCGTCGTCGCGGAGCGCAGGCACGACGTCGAGCGTGCGTGGCGCCCGTGGATGCCCAGCCCGCCCGCGCCCGCGCCCAGCAGGTTGCTGCTCGACACGCTGCCCATCTCCGACGACAGCCGAATGGGCCGCAGGCAGCTGCCCGCCTTGGAGCAGCAGCGGCCAAACACCAGCGCCGCGTCGTCCTGCGGCGTCGGTCGCTGCCCCGGCTGCTGCGGCGGTCGCTGCCCCGGCTGCCCCGGCTGCCCCGACCGCTCCTGCTGCTCCTGCTGCTCCTGCGGTGACTGCAGCGCCCGTGGCAGCGGCGGCAGCGGCGCCGGCTGCCTGGGCGGCTCCTGCTGCTGCTGCAGCGCCGCCGCGAGGCGGGGTAGGTCGGCCGAGCAGGCGCGGCGCACGCGCCAGTTGCTGTCGCGGCAGAGCTGGTAGAAGAAGGGCAGCAGCAGCTGGTGGCTCAGCGCCAGCGGCATGGCCGCCACGATCAGGCTCATGCACGTGCTCACGCCCTGCACGCGCGCCGCGTCCACCGGCGCGGCGGCGCGTGAGCGAGGGCGCTGCACGCCGCGCGGGCGGGCGCGCGGGGGGCGGGCCGCGCGCCGCGCGCGCGCGGGCACACGCACCTCGCGCACGGAGAAGTCGCGGTGGTTGGCCCAGCGGTTGATGTAGCGCGGCACGTGCCGCCGCAGCGCCTCGGGCGTCCAGCACGCGGCGGTGTGCGCGAGGAGCCGCACCGCCGCGAGCGCGCCGTCGTCGGTGCCGCGCTGCTCCAGGCGGTCCACCGCGCGCTTGCTCGCGGCCGTGGCTCGCGCGGGCGGCAACAGCTCGGCGAGCTGCTGGAACGCCAGCACGGCCGCCCGGGCGACCTCCTCCTCGTCGTCCAGCGCGCACTGCTGCGCGCAGACCAGCAGCACCGCCTCGACGTCGCGCAGGCTGCGCTCGGCGTCCTTGGCGTGCAGCGCCGCGCCTGCGACGCACGGCGCGCGCGGCGCGCCGTGTGAGGCTGCCAGCCAGCCAGCGACACCGCCGCGCAGCGCGGGCGCGCCGGCCAGGCGCGGCGCGCGCGCCGCACCGAGGCCGCGCAGCTGCGCCACTGCCACGCCGCGTATCTCCGGCTCGCCATCGCGCGCCAGCGCCTCCACCAGCGGCAGCAGCACCTCCACGCACTCGCCGTAGGGCGCGCCCTGCGCCGCGGCGGCGATGCCCTGCGCGGGGGCGGGCGGAGCGGCCGGCAGGGGCAGCAGCTCGCCGGCCCGCGCATGCCGGCGCGCGGCGCCAAGATGGGCGCACGATTCGCGCACTGCGGGGGACCCCACCCACGATGGGCCGCGCCCGCAGCCGCGAAAGGGCCCGGGCGCGCGCGGGCGCGGCGATGGCGTGCGCACGCGGCCAGGGCGCCGCTCGAGCAAGCACCTGGGCAAACGCAAGCCTCTGGAATGCCTGTGAGCTGCGACAGTAGTGCTCGATGGCCGCCAGCGGGCTCTCGAGCTCCACAGCCTGCGATTGGCGGTGCGGCGTGCCGGCCGATGGGCGCGCCTGCCTCCCCGGCCCCCGGGCGCCGCCCACGCATCGTCCCGCACCTCGAAGAACGGGTTGTCCGGCCCCCCGAGCTCCTCCGCCGCCTCCTGGGCAAGCCTGCAGACCTCAGGGCTGCTGCCGAGCATTTTGGCCCGCGTGTGCGCCCGTGCGGCGCGCCGTGCCTCACGCCATGCGCGGTGGGCGCACCGGAGAGCCGGGCGCGGGAGGCATGTGCGGCGGCAGCGGCGCCGCGGCGACTGGCGGCAGCCCTAGCCGCTGCGCCACCGCAGAGAGCCCCGCCACCGCGGCGCGCGGCGTGTGATCGGGGCCTGGCGGATGCCTGGCGGCGCCGGCACAGCTGCGACGCTGACCACGTGCTGAGCTGTGCAGCCGGCTCGCGCGCGCCACGGTCGCGGCGCGACGTCTTGCACGCGCCACGCCCGGCGGGCGGCAACCGCAACCCCGCCCCGCCCGTCCGGGGCCGCCGAATAGTCTACACTCTGTGAGAGAGAATACACGCGGCCGCGCCCGCATCACCGCCGGCGCTTGCCAGGCGCCGCCGCGCCGCTGCCCGAGAGGCCGAGGCCGCGCAGCTCCGCGCCCCCGATGCTGCGCTTCTGCCCCCGCCGCGCCTCGCTGGCCACAGCCGCGCCGGCAGCCGGCCGCACGCTCCCGCCCCGCGCGGCTGCGTGCGGCGCGGCGCGCGCGCCCCGCACGGGCGCGGGCCTGCCGCTCGCAGCGGGCGCCGGCGCCCGCGCCGCGGCGGGCTTCGCCCTGGCCTCCGCCCGCCGCGCGGGCGGCGGCTGCTGCGGCTGCTGCGGCTGCTGCTGGTTGTGCGGGCGCAGCGCCTTGCGTTGGCCCACGGGGCTCGCGGCGGCCGCGGCCGCGGCCGCCTCAGCCCCCCGGCGCGCCGGCTGGCCGCCTGCGCGGGCCCGCCCCGCGGCAGGCCCAGGGACAGGCCAAACGTGATGCGCGGCATGCTGCTGCGCCGGCTGCGGGGCGTGCGCGGGCCCTTGCGGAACGGCGCCACCGGCAGCTCGCCGTCGCTGTCGCTGCTGCTGCCGCCCCGCTCGCCGCTGCTGGTGCCGGGCAGCTCCAGCGGCGCGGGCCGGCGCGCCGCGCCGTCGCGGCGGCCCTTGACCGCCTGCTGAGCCACGACCCGCCGCGCCGGCGGCGCGGCCGGCGCCTGGCGGCCGCGCGACAGCTGCTGCTGCCTGCGCCGCGCCTGCTGCTTCTGCAGGCGCTGCTGCTCCAGCAGCTGCCCGCGCCGCAGCGCCCGGCTGCTGGGGCGCTGAAAGTCGTCGTCGCTCTCCCCCGCCGCGCCGCCGTGGAGCCCGCCGTCCTCCTCCTCGCCGGCGGACGAGCTGCCCTCCGCGGCAGCCCCGCCCCGAGCGCCGCGCGCCCGCCCGCCGCGCGCCGCGCGCCCCCGCGCGCCTTGGGCTGCTTGCGCCCGCGCGCGTGCGCGCCGCGGCCGCCGTCCGAGAGCGACGCGGTGTAGTCCTCGTCGCTGCTGGTGTCCGCTTCGGGCGAGTCGTCGCCGCCCTCCAGCCAGCTGTCGCCCACGGCCGCGGGCGCCTGCGCCAGCTGCCGCCGCTGCGGCACGGGCGGCACCGCCGGCTGCCGCGGCCGCTGCGGCTGCAGCGGCTGCTGCGACTGCTGGGGCGCCAGCTTGCGGCGCTGCCGCGGCGGCTCCTGCACCTCCTCCTCCTCGTGCGCCGAGCGCAGGTGCTCCTCCTGCACGCCCGTCTGGCTGCTCTTGGCCGCCGCCTGCTCGCTCGGCTCCAGCTCGTCGTCGGCGTCGCCCACCGCCGCGCCGGCCTCGGCGCCGCCGCCGCGCTGCAGCGGCCGCCCCTTCCTGCCTCGCCCGGGCGGCCGCCCGCGGCGGCGCACGGCAGCAGCCGCCGCGGCGGCGGCGGGCGCCTCAGCCGCCTCCGCCGCGCTGGGCGCCGTGCTCGGCGCCGGCGCCGCTGAGCGCGGCCTGCCGCGGCCGCGCGGCTGCTCGGCCGGCCGGAGCGCGCCAGCTGCGGCACCGGGGGAAGGCCGCGGCGCGCCAGCTGCGGCGCCGGCCGGCGGCGGCACGTCGCGCTTGGCGGCAAACGCCATCTCGTACACTGCAGCAGCTGCGGCAGCGGCCGTGCGCGTCTGCCTGCCGGCGCCCTGCAGCGGCGACGCCACGGCCGCGGCGGCCGCGGCCGCGCTGGCCAGGCGCCTGCTGCCGGGGCTCATCGGCTCCTCGGCCGACGCCGGCGCCGCGGCCGCCGCGGCCGACGTGCCCGCCGCGCCGGCGGGGCGCGCGGCCTCCGCCGCCGCCGAGGTGCCCGCGCCCGCGGCGCCCGCCACGCGCTGGTGCTGGCGCGCGGTGCGCGGCAGCGGCGCCGAGGGCGGCAGGCCGAGCTGCCGCCGCATCTGCGACTCCTGCTGCCACAGCAGCAGCAGCTGGCGCTTGAGCTTCTCGCGCTTGCGCACCTGGTCCGCGAGCGTGCGCACGATCTGGCGCGCGGCGCGGGCAGGCGCGCGGCGGCGGCGGTCAGGTGCGGTGAGGCGCGCCGCCGGTGGCGCAGCGGCGGGCCGCGGGCGGCCGGCTGCGACGGCCCGGCGCCGCCGCCCAGCCAGCCTGCCGCGGCGCCAGCCCGCGACGCGCACCTCGAGCTCGCTGCGCAGGGCGCAGAGCGCGTCCAGCGCGTCCTCCTGCGTCACGCGGCGCCGGCCGAGGCCGCCGCGGCGCTGCTGCAGCGCGCCGCGCGACTCGACCGCCATGAAGGGCAGGTGCTCGTCGTAGTCCTCGTCGCCCTCCGCGACGTACTCGGAGAACGCGACCAGCTGGCGGCGCGGCGCGCGGCGCGGGGGAGCGACGGTGAGCGCACGGGCGGCGGCGGGCGGGGCGCGCGGCGGCGCGCGGCGGCGCGGCGGTGTGTGGCGCCGCACCTTCCAGGGCAGTTCGAACCAGAGGCGCGCCAGGAGCGGGCCGCCGTACTGGGTGCGCTTGCGCAGCCAGTAGTCGAGCAGCTGGCCCCCGAGCTTGCGGTCGGGCACGTGCGCGTCGAGCGCCGACAGCGCGACCCCGCGCGGCAGCAGGTGCTTCATCGCGGGGATCTTGGGCACCTTGGGCACCACGCCCGGCGCGGCGCCGCCGGCCTGCTCCTCCCACCACGCGCGCACCGCGTCAAAGTGCAGCAGCTCCAGCGCGTCCATCGCGCGCTCAAACGCGTCCACGCCCAGCGCCACCTCGCCCGCGCGCGGCGTCTGCGGCGGCGGGCGGGCGGGCGGGCGGGCGCGTGAGCGGCGCACGCCGCGCGCCCGGCGGCGGCCGCCGGCAGGGCGCCGCGCCGCGCCGCCGCGCCGGCGCCGGCGCGCCGCGGCCGCGCACCGTGGGCTCCGGCGCGCCGCTCCCGCTGATGCGCTGCGCGACCTGGTGGTACAGCCCCACCGCCGCCGCGAGCAGGCCCGACCCGTTCTGCGCGCGCCGGCGCGGGCGGCGGGGCAGGGCGGGCGGCGCTCGGGCGGCGCTCGGGCAGCACGCGCGCGCGCGCGCACGCGCGCGGGCGGGCGGGCGGGGCGCCTCGGGCTTCCGCGGCGCGGCGCGGCACCTTTGCGGCTGTGTTGTTTGCGCCCGCGAGCCAGGCGAGGTCTGCGTCGTCGGCGTCGTACTCGGGGACCTCGTGCTCCTCGTACATGCCCGGCAGCAGCTCCTTGTGCCGCAGGTACGGCGCGGCCGCGATGTCCCCCGGGACCATGGGCCCGTGGTGCTCCGCGGCGGCGCGGTTGAGCTGGTAGTCCCGCACGCCCCGCACCTGGGGCACCGCGATGGGCCCGCGCGCGCGCGGCTCGTGCGCGCGCCGCGCGGGCGTGAAGTGCTCGTGCGCCTCGCCCTGCGCGGGGCAGGGCAGGAGAAGGGCGGTCGCGGCGGGCGGTCGCGGCAGGCGGTCGCGGCGGGCGGCGCGGCGCGCGCAGCGCGGCGCGCGCAGCGCGGCGCGCGCAGCGCGGCCGGCGCGCACCTCGCGCGGCGCGGCGTAGCGCTCGCCCGGCGGGCGCTTGCGCTTGCGGGCGGCCGCGGGCGTGCTGACGGCCAGCAGGTGGCGGTGCAGCGCGCCGCCGTCGACGGCCCGGAGCTCCTCGCCCGGCTCCTGGCCCGCCCAGAACACGGGTATGCGGTCCGCCACGCCCAGCGGGCGCGGCCGCACCACGCGCACGCTACTCATCGCGCCGCCTGCGGCGGCGCCGGCGGCGGCGGCGCGCGCGCTGGGCGGGCGGGCGTGGCGCCCCCCGAGCAGCAGCAGCGGCGCGCCGCCCCGCTCGCGCGCCCGCCCGCGCCGCCGCGCGCGCGCCGCCGCCGCGCGCCGCCGGCCCCTGGGCGTCGCGGGGCGCCCACCCCGGCCGCCCGGGGGCCTGCCGGGCCCTGCCCGCGGCCGGCACGCGCCCTGGGCGCCCCTCCCGCCGCGCGGGGCGCCCGCCTGCGCGCTGCGCCGCAGCCACCGGGCGCGGGCGCCCGCCCTGCGACGTTCGAGGCGCGCCCGGGTCCCCACCTGTCGCCTGCAGGCCGTGGGCGCCGAGCGATTGTTACGCGCGCTGCGCGCCCGCGCCTCGCGACGCCATGCCCGCCCGGCGCCGCTGGGGGCGCCGCTGGCAGAAGGTACGCGGGGCCGCCGAGCCCGGCAGCAGCGGCGCGGGTCCGGGGCGGTGGTGGGGCGCGCGGGGCAGGTTGCGGCGCTGCCCTGCCGCGTCGGGTGCGCTGAGCAGCCTGGCTCGATGCGGGGCTCGACGCTGGGCCCGGGGGCGGCCTCTGGCGGGGGGTAGGTCTTTGGGTGTTTGCGATGCGGACTGCCGGCCCCGCCCCCACGGGACCGGCGCCCGCCCCGGCTCGCCCTCTTCCCCAGGGCCTGAGTGCCGCCCGGAGCGCCCGGAGCGAGCACGCAAGGTGCGTGATCGGGCGCCGCGCCGGCCGCCGCACGCCGGCGCCCCGGGCGCGCGCCCCAGGCGCCGCGGGGCGCCGGCGCCGCGGCAGGCGCATCGCTGCACCGCCGGCTCTGCCCGGGCGCCGCGCGGGCGCGCCTGACGCGGGGGCGGCCCCGCCGGCGCGGCGCGCGATGGCCGCAGATGGGTCGCGTTATCCGGTCCCAGCGCAAGGGTCGGGGCTCGGTCTTCAAGTCCCACAACACCCACCGCAAGGGCGCGGCCAAGTACCGCGTCCTGGACGCCGCGGAGCGCCACCACTACATCAAGGGCGTCGTCAAGGAGATCATCCACGACCCCGGGCGGGGCGCGCCCCTGGCCAAGGTGCGAGTCGGCCACCGCCCGCGCACCGGGCGCCGCGCGGCGCGCCGCCGGGCGCCGGCGCGCGCCGGCGTGCGCCGCGGCGGCGCGCAGCAGCGGCGGCTGGGCGCGGCGGCGGCGCCGCGCCGCGCCGCATGCGCGCCGCGGCGCGCGGGCGCGCCCGGGAGAGCGCCCCGGGGCCCGGGGCGCGGCGCGGGGCGGCCCCGCCGCGGCGGCAGCAGCCGCGCCGCGCTGCTGCTGCGGGTCGCGCTGCCCGGCGCCGCCCCCATGCGCGCGGCCGCGGGCGCAGAGCGCTGAGCGCTCCGCGCCCCGCGCCACAGGTGGTGTACCGCGACCCGGTCAGGTACAAGCAGCAGAAGGTGCTGACGATCGCGCCCGAGGGCGTGTACTCCGGCCAGGTGCGCGCAGAGCGGCGGCGGCGCCGGCGGCGGCTGGCGCGGCAGCGGCGCCAGCAGCGGCAGTTGGCGGCGCTCGCGGCGCGCAGCGACGGCTGGCGCGGCAGCGCTGGTCGGCGGCGGCGCCAGCGGCGGGGCGCGCGGCGCCGGCTGGCGCGGCGCCAGCAGCTGGGCGCGCAGCGACGCGCCAGCGGCGCGTCGGCGGCGCCAGGCGGCCGGCGGCGGCGCCAGCGGCTGCAGCGGGCGCCGGCAGGCAGCAGGAGCGGCAGCAGGCATCAGGAGCGGCGGCTGCGGCAGCCAGGCAGGCGGCGGTGGCACCAGCAGCAGCAGGGGCGGCTGGCGGCGGCTGCGGCGGCAGCAGCAGCGCCGCCCCCGCCGCGGCGCCCCCGCAGCGCGGCGCGCCCGCCGACCCGCCGCCCGCCGCCGCGTCGTGCCGCGCGCACAGTTTGTGTACAGCGGCAAGAAGGCCGTGCTCTCCGTGGGCAACACGCTGCCCCTGGGCGAGATGCCCGAGGGCACGATCGTGTGCAACGTGGAGTCGAAGGCCGGTGACCGCGGCACGCTGGCGCGCTGCTCCGGCGACTACGTGATCGTCGTCGCGCACAACACCGACTCGGGCATCACCCGCATCAAGCTGCCCTCGGGCTCCAAGAAGGTGCGCGCCGCGCGCGCGACGGCGGCGCCGGCCCCGCGCCAGCAGGGCCAGCAGCCTGGCGCAGCAGCAACGGCGGCGCAGCAGCGGCGGCAGCGGCAACAACGGCAACAACGGCGGCAGCTGCAGCGGCGGTCGCCGCGCCGGCGGCTGCAGCACCGGCGCCCGCGCCCGTGCTGCCCCGCGCGCCCAGCTGCTGACGCGCCGCCGCCGCGACCGCCGCCGCGGCTGCGCGCAGGTGGTGTCGAGCGCGTGCCGCGCGACCGTGGGCCAGGTGGCGGGCGGCGGCCGCACGGAGAAGCCCATGCTCAAGGCGGGCCGCGCCTACTGGGCGGCCAAGGCCAAGCGCAACAGCTGGCCCAAGGTGCGCGGTGTGGCGATGAACCCCGTGGAGCACCCCCACGGTGGTGGCAACCACCAGCACATCGGCCACGCCTCCACCGTCAGCCGCTGGGCGCCCCCGGGCCAGAAGGTCGGCCTCATCGCCGCCCGCCGCACCGGTCGCCTCCGCGGCACCAGCGTGGTCAAGGGCGACAAGGAGTAGGCGGCGCGCGCGACGTGCGTGGCGGGCGAGCAGGGAGGAGCGCGGCAGCCCCGCGCCGCGCGGTGCGC
This sequence comes from Scenedesmus sp. PABB004, assembly GCA_014905635.1. Lineage (NCBI taxonomy): Eukaryota > Viridiplantae > Chlorophyta > Chlorophyceae > Sphaeropleales > Scenedesmaceae > Scenedesmus > Scenedesmus sp. PABB004. The sequence continues at coordinate 1,631,133 of JABVCE010000002.1, forward strand.
GCGCGGCGGGGCGTGCGGGGTGGGCATGTGGCGGGCGCCGCCGCCAGCGGCAGGCCCTGCCACGCCGGACTACGTCGGTGTAACATTGACGCGACAGGGTCCCCGCGCTCGTGCGCCAGCGATCGGGCGGCCAGCGATCCGCTGCAGCAGCCGCGCGCGCGCCACCGCAGCCAAGGAGTGGCGCAGCGTTACACTCGTCTGCAGCCCCTGCAGCCTGCAGGGGCTCTGCCAGCCGCGCGCCGCTGCGGTGCCAGCTCACCGCGCGCCGCTGCTGCTGCGCCAGCCTCACCGCGCGCCGCCGCCGCCGCCGCCGCTGTCGCCGCTCGCAGCGAGCGCCTTGGCGCGGTCGAGCTCGGCGTGCACGTGCCGCGTCGCCGTCAGCAGCATCCCAAACGTGGCCAGCACCGTCAGCGGGGCCCGGAGCGCCATGTACCACGCCGGCAGCCCGAGGTTGCGGCGCGCGTGGTCGGCGAGGAAGCACGCGGGGAGCAGGCAGCACATCACGACCGCCCCCGCCCCGGGCTCCATCAGCGCCACGGGCCACGCCGCGAGGCTCGGCAGGACGCTGTAAATGAACGCCTCGTTGGCGAGCCGCGCCGCGAGCGGGCCGCCGAGCGGCGACGCCATCGCGACGCCCCAGTGCACCGCGCCGAGGAAGGAGACGATCGTCACGCCGTACGCGACCTGCACCTGGTCCGCCGCGTCCACGACCGCGCCCGGCAGCACGCCGGTGAGGTGCTTGGCCACCGGCGGCGCGAGCGCGATGAACGGCACTGCGCCCGCCAGCCCCAGCACGCGCGGCACGGCCGGCGCCGCGGAGAACGCGCGCCACCAGCGCGCCAGCGCGCCCGCCGCCGGCGGCGAAGCCGCCCCGCCGCCCTCCGGGCCGGCCGCGGCGGCGGCGGCGGCGGCGGCGGCGGCGGCGCCCGCGCGGCGCGGCGCGGCGCCCGCGGCAAAGCCCCTCGCCCAGCCGCATCCTGGCTGCCGCGGCGCCTGCGCGCCGCCGCACGCCGCGCCGCTCCATGCCTGCCGGCGGCGGCGGCGGCAGCGTGGCGTCCGGGCACTGGGCGCCGCACCCTGCGCCACTCGCCGGCTGCGCGGCGGCGCTGGCGGCAGCGGCCGCGCCACGCCTGCCGCTGCGGCGCGCCGCACCTGGCGCGCCAGCGCGCCACACGCCCGCACAGCAGACGAGCGGGTCATGCCGGAGCGTTTGAGCCAGGCGCAGCGGTGCGCCGCGACGAGCGCAGCGGCGGGCGAGGCCGGCGCGAGCGTGGGCGAGAATTCAGGTCCAGCGCCGCGCGATCACCCCGCAGGGCGTGGGTGCCGGTCCAGCACGCGCCTGCCAAGCTGCGCGCGGCTGCGACGTGGCTGGGGAACGCTGCGCCGCCGGGGCTCTGGCGCTGCCCGCGCGGGCTGGGCACCGCTGCCGCCTGCGAGGGAGAACCGGCACGCCAGCCGCTTTGCGCGGCCGCCAGCACGGGCATCCGCTGCATCCGCCGCCGCGCGCCGGGCTCCGCTGCTCGACGCGCCGCCGCCGGCCAGCGCGAGCCAGGCCAGCGCCTGCGGGGAGCTGTGCCCCGCCGCTCGCCGAAGGCACACGCGAGCATGGACCAGGCTTGACCGGCGCAGCACGCGCGGGCGGGCCTGGGGCCGGCGCCTCTGCTGCCCCCGGCAGCCCCGCCCGCCAGGCGCCTGCCAGGGGCTGCCCGCCCAGCCCGGCGGGCGCCCCGACCGCCATCATGTCGGCAGGTGCGGGAGCTGCTGTCGGCGCGGCGCCGCTGCGACGCGGCGCCGTGCGGCACCGCCGCTGCTGCGCCGCTGCTGCGCCGCCGCAGGCGGGTGCTGCTCCTGCGCAGCCGCTGACGCCGCTGACGCCGCTGACGCCGCCCCGCCGCCGCGCACAGCCAACGACGAGGACTATGCGCTGCAGCTGCACAAGCAGCTGAACGCGATCCCGCTGCGCACGCGCCGCGGCGGCGAGCCGGGCGGCCCGAGCTCGCTGGAGCGCGGCCGGCGCGGCGACAGGGGCGGCCGGGCGCGCGCCAAGCGCTCCAACTCCAGCTCGCAGGAGCACCCAGGCGGGCGCCGGCGGCGCACGAGCGACCCGGACGACGGCCACACCAGCGCTCCCCAGCGCATCACGCGCGACCCGACAGGCGCGCCCGCGGGCGCGCCAGCAGCCGGCGCGCGCCGCGCGCAGCGTGCGGCGGCGGCGGTCGCCGCGCGGCGTGCTCGCCTCACCCCCGGGCCCGCGCGCGCCGCGCCGCGCAGACTCCGAGGACCACAGCCACCCAGGCTTTGGCGAGCCCGGGAGCGGCCAGGCGCGCGCACAGGGCGAGGCGCGGCCCGAGCCCTGCGACAGCGGCGATTCGGGCGCGCGCGCGGGGCGCCGGCAGGAGCGCGGCGCCTGCGACCTGCTGCGGCACGGCACGCCCGTGCAGGCGGCGGCTGCGAGCGCAGCGGCCGCCACCAAGCAGCTGGTGAAGGAGCAGCACGACCCCGACCCCGACGGTGCGCGCGCCGCAGCTGGGCGCCGCCGCCGGGCGCGGCTGCGCCGCGCGCCTGCCCACGCGCTTGCTGCGCCCGGCCCTCCCTGGGGCGCACGCACGCAGGCGGGTGCGTCAAGGTGTTTTACGCCGGCGTCCGCTGGGGCCTGCGCCTGGCGCGCGGCGCGGTGCAGTCGCGGGTGGCGCTGGCGCGTGCGCTGAACGAGGGCTTTGTGGGGCAGATTCTGGCGGTCGGGTCGGGCGACGCGCTGAGCGTGGTGTTTGTGGACGCTGGCGGCGCCGCCGCGGAGCTGGGGCCCGTCAGGTGGGCCAGCGCCAAGGCGGCGGCGACCAACGGCGCGGCGTGGAAGGCGCTCGCCAAGGGCGCGGCGCGTGTCTACGTGTGCGGGCCGGAGGCGGCGCACCTCCGCGGCCGCCGCGAGTGAGGCGCGGCCCGCCGCGGCTGCTGCGGCGGTAGAGCCGCGTGCAACCCCGCTGGTTTGGTCGCGCACGTCGCGCATTTGCAGCAGCACCCGCCCGCCGCAGCGGCCAGGTGAACACGGGCTCCGTTCGTTGCACAGGTGCCCGCGCGCGCGGTCAAGGCGCCCCCGCACCGCCGCCCAGCCCTCTCGCCCAGCCCTCTCGCCCGCTAGCGCATGGACGCCAGGCGCCGGCCGGTTGCCTGCGGCGCCCGCCCCGCCGGCTGGCTGGCGCCGCCCCAGAGGCTCTTGGGTGCCTGCGCGGCGGCGGCCGCGCGCGTCGGCGGCGGGCGCGGCAGGCAGGCGCTGCTGCGGGCGCGCGGGCCGCAGCGCCCTCCGCGGCCGCGGCTCGCGCGCCACGCGCGGCGCACCTGCTGCTGCAGGCCGCTGCTCGGCACGGCCTGGACCGGCGGCGGCGGGTCCTGCGCGAGCAGGCGGGCCAGTGAGGGGTTCGGGGCGGCGCGGGCGGCGCCGCCCGGCCGCGCCGCCGCGCCCGGCGCTGGCGACGGCGGCAGCCCGGGCGGTTGTTGAGCGCCGCGCCGCGCGCGCGCCCTCACCTGGGCGGCGGTGCACGCGCCGGTGATGTCACTCAGCGGCGCCCGGGCCTTGAGTCCGCAGCGGCTGCGGCCGGCGGGCGGCTGGTGCTTCGACAGCGCTGCCAGCCCGCCGACGAGCGGCGCTGCCGGCCCGGCGCGCCACGCCGCGCCGGCCGCCGCTGCCTGCGGGTCGTGGTTCTCCTTGTCACCCTCCGCCGCCGGCCCGGCGCCGGCCAGGCCGGCCATGCCGCCCACGGGCAGGCCGCACAGCGGGCGCGTTCGACGTTCGACGAGCCGCCTCCGCGTCTGCGCCGCCCGGGGCCCCACGCCGCAGTCTCCGCCGCTGCGCCGCGGGATGGTGGCACTAACGCCGTGCGCCCGTCGCCGGTGGGGGCCTCGCTCCACAACGGGCGTCGAGGAGCCGCTTCCAGCTGCCGATCGGGCCGCGGGCGAGCGCTGGCGGCGTCGGGGGCAGCACAGAATGGCGAAAAGTCGGCTCTGGAGCGCGAAGAGCGCCGGCGGCAGGTGCGTCGGCGACGCGCTGGTGAGTTTTGGAGCAGTTTGAGTTGGCGCCGCTGCAGGCGGCGCGCCTGCGCGCGCGCGTGCCGCGGTGGTGGCCGTGATGGTGCGCTGGCGACCTCCGGTGCGCCCTGGGCCACGCAGCCGCCGTCGCGGCGCGGTTTGGGGCGCGGCTGCCTCAGGGCCATGCCCGTCCATCTCCAGGCCCACGCTCACCTCACACGCGCGTCGTTGCGCCCTCTATCAGTGCGCGTTGACACCGGAGCTCTCACTGGCTCTCAATCGGCGCCCGGAGCGATGCTGCCGCAGCCCCGCGCGCCGGCGGCGCCGGCGCAGCGCCGCTGGCGCTGCTGCCGCCCGCGCCCCGCCGCGCCGCGCGGCCCGGTGCGCCCCGCAGCCCAAGCCCTGCCCGGACTGGGGGCGCTGACGCAGCTGGTGGAGCGCATGTGCGCGATCCGCGTACGCGCGCGCGCCAGCGCCCTGGGCTGCGGCGCCAGCGCTGCACGCGCGCAGCCGCGGGCTGCGCGCCGAGCGCCCGCCGCCGCCCCGCCTGCCCGCGCAGCGCGGGCCCGTCGCTCGACCTGCCGGACAGCGAGCCGGCGCTGCGGGCGTGGATGGAGCAGCGCGGGTTCGAGGGCCGCAAGGTGGGGGAGGGGACCGCGGCGTGCTGCGCGCCGGACGCGCGGCGCGGCGCGGCGCGGCGCCGCCGCCCGCCCAGCCGCCGCGCCGCGCCGCTCAGGTCGTCGCCCAGCAGCTGCCGGGCCAGGGGCGCGGCCTGGTGGCCACGGCGCCCGTGCGGAGGGGCGAGGTGGTGCTGGCGGTGCCGGAGCGGGCCGTCGTGTCCCCCGACGTCGCAGCGCGGGGTGCGCGGCCGCGGGGCGCGGGGTGCGCGGCCGCGGGGCGCGGGCTCGGCCGGCGTCGCGGGCAGCGCGTGCGCGCAGGCGCGCGTGCGGCGGCGCGCGGCGGCGGGCGGAGGGCCGGACAGGGGGCGGCGGCGCCCCCGCCCGCCACCCCCGCCCTCGCCGCCCACACATGCCCCCTGCGCCCTGGCCCCCGGCGCCGGCGCCGCAGAGTCGTGCCTGGCGCCGCTGCTTGCGGCGCAGCCCGGCCGGCTGCCCGACTGGTCGGCGCTCGTGCTGTTCCTGGCGGAGCAGCGCTACCGCCACGCGCGCGGCGACGGCGACGCAGCGTGGGCGCCGTACGTCGCCAGCCTGCCGGGCAGCCCCGTCGGGAGCGTGCTCGACTGGCCGCCCGGCGACGCCGACGCGCTCCTCGCGGGCAGCGGCCTGGCGGCCAAGGCGGCGACCATATCGCGCGCCGCCGAGTCGCTGTGGGAGGGGGTGCAGCCCGTCATCGCCGCCGCGCGCGCGGCGGGGGCGTGCCCGCGCGACATGTTCACCCGCGCCGACGTCGACTGGGGCGTCGGGATCTGCCTCTCGCGCAGCGTGCGCCTCGACGACCTCGACGGCCGCGTCGCGCTCGTGCCCTACGCCGACCTGGCCAACCACGCGCCGCGCGCCGACGCGTACCTCGTGTGGGACGCGCCCCGCGCCGCGGTCGTGCTGCGCGCCGACCGCGACTACCGCGCGGGCGAGCAGGCGCGCGCCGTGCGCCCCGCTGCGCGCGCGCTGCCGGCGCGCGGACGGGCGGGGCGGCCCGCGCGGGCTGCTGCGCGCCGCCCCGGTCGCCCGCCCACGCGGCGCGGCGCGGCGTCCCGCGCTGGCAGGTGTTCATCTCGTACGGGCCCAAGTCGAGCGGCGAGCTGCTGCTGTCCTACGGCTTCTACCCGCCGCCCGGGTCCAACCCGCACGACGCGGCGCACCTCGCTTTTGGGCTGGACCCGGCTGACCCGTGGCGGGCGGCCAAGGCCGAGTGCCTCGCGGCGCGGGGCATCCCGCCGGCCGAGGGCTTTGACGTGCGGCTGGACGGCCTGCCCGCGGGGCTCATCCCCTACGCCGCGTTTGCCGCCGCGCGCGGCCTCGACTCGCCCGAGGCCGTGGCGGCGCTCGCGGGGCCCTGTTTGACGACGACGCGCTGCCGGAGGTGGCCGGCGCCGGCTGCGAGGCGATCGCGCTCGAGGCGGTGGCGCAGCGCTGCCGGGCCGCGCTGCGGGCGTACCCGCAGAACCAGGAGGACGACCGGCGCTGGCCGCCGGCGCGGCCAACGGCGGCGGCTTCGAGCAGCGAGCCGCGCTGACCGCGGCGGCCCGGCTACACGAGCGCCAGATTCTGAGCCGGGTGGAGTTTGTTGCGCGGCAGCGCGCAAAGCAGCTCAGGAAACCGCGAGCGTAAGGGCGGTGCGATCGCTGTAACGCGTGGTTCAAGGTGTCGACCAGCGGCGCAGGGCTCCCGCAGGCCATGCGCCAGGAGCTGGAGGCTGGAGCTGGCGGCGGCAGCAGCGGCAGCGTCAGCGACCCCGGCGTCGTGGCTAGCGCGGCGGCCCCTCGGGCTGCTGACGCAGGCGCGGCGGTCAGCATCAGCGATAGCGGCGTCACGGCTGATACGGCGGCCCCTCGGGCTGATGATGTCAGCGCGGCGGTCAGCGTCAGCAGCGTCTCTGCTGGTGCGGCGGCCCCTCGGGCTGCCGTTACCGGCGCGGCGAGTCGGTGTGCAGCACTGGAGCAGGCTCGGCGTTATCTGCTTGGTGACTTGCTGCAGGATCAGCTTGCTGTTCACTCTGTGGCAGATTATGTGATGGACATCTGGAAGATGCGGGCTACCGTCCTTAAGGGGCGCGGGACCAATGGGCGCGAGCCTGTGGTGTAACTATCTTTATCTTTATGCGCCGCCCGCCGCCGGCGGGCTGCGCCGCCGGGGTCCGCCGCCGGCGGCCGCGCTGCGCCGCGGGCCGCGCGCCGCCCGCGCGCGCGCCGCTCGGCGGCGCCGCGGCGCAGCGCTGCCGTGCGCCGTTTTTGCCTGCCCCGCCGCCCTGCAGAGCGGGGGTGCGGGGCTCCCACATGCGCATGCTTGCGCGCTGGCTGCGCACCTGCGTGCGGCTGGTGTTGAGATGGCGGCCAGCGGCAGCCAGGAGCTGGAGGCTAGAGCTGGCGGCGGCAGCAGCGGCAGCGTCAGCGACCCCGGCGTCGTGGCTAGCGCGGCGGCCCCTCGGGCTGCTGACGCAGGCGCGGCGGTCAGCATCAGCGATAGCGGCGTCGCGGCTGATACGGCGGCCCCTCGGGCTGCTGATGTCAGCGCGGCGGACAGCGTCAGCAGCGTCGCTGCTGGTGCGGCGGCCCCTCGGGCTGCCGTTACCAGCGCGGCGAGTCGGTGTGCAGCACTGGATAAAGATAAAGATAAAGATAGTTACACCACAGGCTCGCGCCCATTGGTCCCGCGCCCCTTAAGGACGGTGTCCCGCATCTTCCAGATGTCCATCACATAATCTGCCACAGAGTGAACAGCAAGCTGATCCTGCAGCAGGTCACCAAGCAGATAACGCCGAGCCTGCTCCAATGCTGCACACCGACTCGCCGCGCCGGTAACGGCAGCCCGAGGGGCCGCCGCACCAGCAGAGACGCTGCTGACGCTGACCGCCGCGCTGACATCATCAGCCCGAGGGGCCGCCGTATCAGCCGTGACGCCGCTACCGCTGATGCTGACCGCCTGGAGCAGGCTCGGCGTTATCTGCTTGGTGACCTGCTGCAGGATCAGCTTGCTGTTCACTCTGTGGCAGATTATGTGATGGACATCTGGAAGATGCGGGACACCGTCCTAAAGGGGCGCGGCATGGGCGCGAGCCTGTGGTGTAACTATCTTTGTCTTTGTCTTTGTCCCACAGGCTGCCCGGCCACGGGCTGCGCCGCCGGGGTCCGCCGCCGGCGGCCGCGCTGCGCCGCGGGCCGCGCGCCGCCGCGCGCGCGCCGCTCGGCGGCGCCGCGGTGCAGCGCTGCCGTGCACCGTTTTGCCTGCCCCGCCGCCCCTGCGGAGCGGGGGTGCGGGGCTCCCACAGGCTGCCCGGCCACGGGCTGCGCCGCCGGGGTCCGCCGCCGGCGGCCGCGCTGCGCCGCGGGCCGCGCGCCGCCCGCGCGCGCGCCGCTCGGCGGCGCCGCGGCGCAGCGCTGCCGTGCGCCGTTTTGCCTGCCCCGCCGCCCCTGCGGAGCGGGGGTGCGGGGCTCCCACAGGCTGCCCGGCCACGGGCTGCGCCGCCGGGGTCCGCCGCCGGCGGCCGCGCTGCGCCGCGGGCCGCGCGCCGCCCGCGCGCGCGCCGCTTGCGGCGCCGCGGCGCAGCGCTGCCGTGCGCCGTTTTGCCTGCCCCGCCGCCCTGCGGAGCGGGGTGCGGGGCTCCCACAGGCTGCCCGGCCACGGGCTGCGCCGCCGGGGTCCGCCGCCGGCGGCAGCGCAGCGCCGCGGGCCGCGCGCCGCCCGCGCGAGCGCCGCTCGGCGGCGCCGCGGCGCAGCGCTGCCGTGCGCCGTTTTGCCTGCCCCGCCGCCCCTGCGGAGCGGGGGTGCGGGGCTCCCACAGGCTGCCCGGCCACGGGCTGCGCCGCCGGGGTCCGCCGCCGGCGGCCGCGCTGCGCCGCGGCCGCGCGCCGCCCGCGCGCGCGCCGCTTGGCGGCGCCGCGGCGCAGCGCTGCCGTGCGCCGTTTTGCCTGCCCCGCCGCCCCTGCGGAGCGGGGGTGCGGGGCTCCCACAGGCTGCCCGGCCACGGGCTGCGCCGCCGGGGTCCGCCGCCGGCGGCAGCGCAGCGCCGCGGGCCGCGCGCCGCCCGCGCGAGCGCCGCTCGGCGGCGCCGCGGCGCAGCGCTGCCGTGCGCCGTTTTGCCTGCCCCGCCGCCCCTGCGGAGCGGGGGTGCGGGGCTCCCACAGGCTGCCCGGCCACGGGCTGCGCCGCCGGGGTCCGCCGCGGCGGCCGCGCAGCGCCGCGGGCCGCGCGCCGCCCGCGCGAGCGCCGCTCGGCGGCGCCGCGGCGCAGCGCTGCCGTGCGCCGTTTTGCCTGCCCCGCCGCCCCTGCGGTTCGGGGGTGCGGGGCTCCCACAGGCTGCCCGGCCACGGGCTGCGCCGCCGGGGTCCGCCGCCGGCGGCGCGCTGCGCCGCGGGCCGCGCGCCGCCCGCGCCGCGCGCCGCTCGGCGGCGCCGCGGCGCAGCGCTGCCGTTCGCCGTTTTGCCTGCCCGCCGCCCCTGCGGAGCGGGGGTGCGGGGCTCCCACAGGCTGCCCGGCCACGGGCTGCGCCGCCGGGGTCCGCCGCCGGCGGCCACGCTGCGCCGCGGGCCGCGCGCCGCCCGCGCGCGCGCCGCTCGGCGGCGCCGCGGCGCAGCGCTGCCTGATGAGAGTGCGTGTTTTCGGCCGCACACTCACCCCATTGCGTGCATGGAGCCTAAAGGAAGCTACGCGGAACATTGGGCCTTAGTTGGGCTCTTGTGGAAGGTGCTAACCGCGGTGGAAGCTGCTTACGGCGCAGCTACCGGCAGCCGCCGAGAAGCTGCGATTACCGATACCGTTTCGGCTATATAGCTCCGTGCACCCGCCCCGTTTGCCTAAGGAGTCTCTTCACCACGCACATGTAACCTTTGCTCCTTCACTCGTGTCTCCGTGCTCTCCGTGCTCTCTCGTTGGCCAACCGCCGCTCTCCGCCGTTGTCGACTCGCTCCTCTAGCCGGCAACAACCGCGCCTACTCCGACCAAGACTGCCGTGCGCCGTTTTGCCTGCCCCGCCGCCCCTGCGGAGCGGGGGTGCGGGGCTCCCACAGGCTGCCCGGCCACGGGCTGCGCCGCCGGGGTCCGCCGCCGGCGGCCGCGCTGCGCCGCGGGCCGCGCGCCGCCCGCGCGCGCGCCGCTCGGCGGCGCCGCGGCGCAGCGCTGCCGTGCGCCGTTTTGCCTGCCCTCCGCCCTGCGGAGCGGGGTGCGGGGCTCCCACAGGCTGCCCGGGCCACGGGCTGCGCCGCCGGGGTCCGCCGCCGCCGGCCGCGCTGCGCCGCGGGCGCGCGCCCGCCCGCGCGCGCGCGCCGCTCGGCGGCGCCGCGGCGCAGCGCTGCCGTGCGCCGTTTTGCCTGCCCCGCCGCCCCTGCGGAGCGGGGGTGCGGGGCTCCCACAGGCTGCCCGGCCACGGGCTGCGCCGCCGGGGTCCGCCGCCGCGGGGCAGCGCAGCGCCGCGGGCCGCGCGCCGCCCGCGCGCGCGCCGCTCGGCGGCGCCGCGGCGCAGCGCTGCCGTGCGCCGTTTTGCCTGCCCCGCCGCCCCTGCGGAGCGGGGGTGCGGGGCTCCCACAGGCTGCCCGGCCACGGGCTGCGCCGCCGGGGTCCGCGCCGGCCCGGCCGCGCTGCGCCGCGGGCCGCGCGCCGCCCGCGCGCGCGCCGCTCGGCGGCGCCGCGGCGCAGCGCTGCCGTGCGCCGTTTTGCCTGCCCCGCCGCCCCTGCGGAGCGGGGGTGCGGGGCTCCCACAGGCTGCCCGGCCACGGGCTGCGCCGCCGGGGTCCGCCGCCGGCGGCGCGCAGCGCCGCGGGCCGCGCGCCGCCCGCGCGCGCGCCGCTCGGCGGCGCCGCGGCGCAGCGCTGCCGTGCGCCGTTTTGCCTGCCCCGCCGCCCCTGCGGAGCGGGGGTGCGGGGCTCCCACAGGCTGCCCGGCCACGGGCTGCGCCGCCGGGGTCCGCCGCCGGCGGCGCGCAGCGCCGCGGGCCGCGCGCCGCCCGCGCCGCGAGCGCCGCTCGGCGGCGCCGCGGCGCAGCGCTGCCGTGCGCCGTTTTGCCTGCCCCGCCGCCCCTGCGGAGCGGGGGTGCGGGGCTCCCACAGGCTGCCCGGCCACGGGCTGCGCCGCCGGGGTCCGCCGCCGGCGGCCGCGCTGCGCCGCGGGCCGCGCGCCGCCCGCGCGCGCGCCGCTCGGCGGCGCCGCGGCGCAGCGCTGCCGTTCGCCGTTTTGCCTGCCCCGCCGCCCCTGCGGAGCGGGGGTGCGGGGCTCCCACAGGCTGCCCGGCCACGGGCTGCGCCGCCGGGTCCGCCGCCGGCGGCCACGCTGCGCCGCGGGCCGCGCGCCGCCCGCGCGCGCGCCGCTCGGCGGCGCCGCGGCGCAGCGCTGCCTGATGAGAGTGCGTGTTTTCGGCCGCACACTCACCCATTGCGTGCATGGAGCCTAAAGAAGCTACGCCGAACATTGGGCCTTAGTTGGGCTCTTGTGGAGGTGCTAACCGCGGTGGAAGCTGCTTCGGCGCAGCTACCGGCAGCCGCCGAGAAGCTGCCGATTACCGATACCGTTTCGCTATATATGCTCCGTGCCACCCGCCGCCGTTTGCCTAAGGGAGTCTCTTCACCACGCACATGTAACCTTTGCTCCTTCACTCGTGTCTCGTGCTCTCCGTGCTCTCTCGTTGGCCAACCGCCGCTGCTCGCGTTGTCGCGCTCGCTCCGCTAGCCGGCAACAACCGCCGCCTACTCCGACCAAGACTGCCGTGCGCCGTTTTGCCTGCCCCGCCGCCCCTGCGGAGCGGGGGTGCGGGGCTCCCACAGGCTGCCCGGCCACGGGCTGCGCCGCCGGGGTCCGCCGCCGGCGGCCGCGCTGCGCCGCGGGCCGCGCGCCGCCCGCGCGCGCGCCGCTCGGCGGCGCCGCGGCGCAGCGCTGCCGTGCGCCGTTTTGCCTGCCCCGCCGCCCCTGCGGAGCGGGGGTGCGGGGCTCCCACAGGCTGCCCGGCCACGGGCTGCGCCGCCGGGGTCCGCCGCCGGCGGCCGCGCTGCGCCGCGGGCCGCGCGCCGCCCGCGCGCGCGCCGCTCGGCGGCGCCGCGGCGCAGCGCTGCCGTGCGCCGTTTTGCCTGCCCCGCCGCCCCTGCGGAGCGGGGGTGCGGGGCTCCCACAGGCTGCCCGGCCACGGGCTGCGCCGCCGGGGTCCGCCGCCGGCGGCCGCGCTGCGCCGCGGCCGCGCGCCGCCCGCGCGCGCGCCGCTCGGCGGCGCCGCGGCGCAGCGCTGCCGTGCGCCGTTTTGCCTGCCCCGCCGCCCCTGCGGAGCGGGGGTGCGGGGCTCCCACAGGCTGCCCGGCCACGGGCTGCGCCGCCGGGGTCCGCCGCCGGCGGCCGCGCTGCGCCGCGGGCCGCGCGCCGCCCGCGCGCGCGCCGCTCGGCGGCGCCGCGGCGCAGCGCTGCCGTGCGCCGTTTTGCCTGCCCCGCCGCCCCTGCGGAGCGGGGGTGCGGGGCTCCCACAGGCTGCCCGGCCACGGGCTGCGCCGCCGGGGTCCGCCGCCGGCGGCCGCGCTGCGCCGCGGGCCGCGCGCCGCCCCGCGCGCGCGCGCTCGGCGGCGCCGCGGCGCAGCGCTGCCGTGCGCCGTTTTGCCTGCCCCGCCGCCCCTGCGGAGCGGGGTGCGGGGCTCCCACAGGCTGCCCGGCCACGGGCTGCGCCGCCGGGGTCCGCCGCCGGCGGCCGCGCTGCGCCGCGGGCCGCGCGCCGCCCGCGCGCGCGCCGCTCGGCGGCGCCGCGGCGCAGCGCTGCCGTGCGCCGTTTTGCCTGCCCCGCCGCCCCTGCGGAGCGGGGGTGCGGGGCTCCCACAGGCTGCCCGGCCACGGGCTGCGCCGCCGGGGTCCGCCGCCGGCGGCCGCGCTGCGCCGCGGGCCGCGCGCCGCCCGCGCGCGCGCCGCTCGGCGGCGCCGCGGCGCAGCGCTGCCGTGCGCCGTTTTGCCTGCCCCGCCGCCCCTGCGGAGCGGGGGTGCGGGGCTCCCACAGGCTGCCCGGCCACGGGCTGCGCCGCCGGGGTCCGCCGCCGGCGGCCGCGCTGCGCCGCGGGCCGCGCGCCGCCCGCGCGCGCGCCGCTCGGCGGCGCCGCGGCGCAGCGCTGCCGTGCGCCGTTTTGCCTGCCCCGCCGCCCCTGCGGAGCGGGGGTGCGGGGCTCCCACAGGCTGCCCGGCCACGGGCTGCGCCGCCGGGGGTCCGCCGCCGGCGGCCGCGCTGCGCCGCGGGCCGCGCGCCGCCCGCGCGCGCGCCGCTCGGCGGCGCCGCGGCGCAGCGCTGCCGTGCGCCGTTTTGCCTGCCCCGCCGCCCCTGCGGAGCGGGGTGCGGGGCTCCCACAGGCTGCCCGGCCACGGGCTGCGCCGCCGGGGTCCGCCGCCGGCGGCCGCGCTGCGCCGCGGGCCGCGCGCCGCCCGCGCGCGCGCCGCTCGGCGGCGCCGCGGCGCAGCGCTGCCGTGCGCCGTTTTGCCTGCCCCGCCGCCCCTGCGGAGCGGGGGTGCGGGGCTCCCACAGGCTGCCCGGCCACGGGCTGCGCCGCCGGGGTCCGCCGCCGGCGGCCGCGCTGCGCCGCGGGCCGCGCGCCGCCCGCGCGCGCGCCGCTCGGCGGCGCCGCGGCGCAGCGCTGCCGTGCGCCGTTTTGCCTGCCCCGCCGCCCCTGCGGAGCGGGGGTGCGGGGCTCCCACAGGCTGCCCGGCCACGGGCTGCGCCGCCGGGGTCCGCCGCCGGCGGCCGCGCTGCGCCGCGGGCCGCGCGCCGCCGCGCGCGCGCCGCTCGGCGGCGCCGCGGCGCAGCGCTGCCGTGCGCCGTTTTGCCTGCCCCGCCGCCCCTGCGGAGCGGGGGTGCGGGGCTCCCACAGGCTGCCCGGCCACGGGCTGCGCCGCCGGGGTCCGCCGCCGGCGGCCGCGCTGCGCCGCGGGCCGCGCGCCGCCCGCGCGCGCGCCGCTCGGCGGCGCCGCGGCGCAGCGCTGCCGTGCGCCGTTTTGCCTGCCCCGCCGCCCCTGCGGAGCGGGGGTGCGGGGCTCCCACAGGCTGCCCGGCCACGGGCTGCGCCGCCGGGGTCCGCCGCCGGCGGCCGCGCTGCGCCGCGGGCCGCGCGCCGCCCGCGCGCGCGCCGCTCGGCGGCGCCGCGGCGCAGCGCTGCCGTGCGCCGTTTTGCCTGCCCCGCCGCCCCTGCGGAGCGGGGGTGCGGGGCTCCCACAGGCTGCCCGGCCACGGGCTGCGCCGCCGGGGTCCGCCGCCGGCGGCCGCGCTGCGCCGCGGGCCGCGCGCCGCCCGCGCGCGCGCCGCTCGGCGGCGCCGCGGCGCAGCGCTGCCGTGCGCCGTTTTGCCTGCCCCGCCGCCCCTGCGGAGCGGGGGTGCGGGGCTCCCACAGGCTGCCCGGCCACGGGCTGCGCCGCCGGGTCCGCCGCCGGCGGCCGCGCTGCGCCGCGGGCCGCGCGCCGCCCGCGCGCGCGCCGCTCGGCGGCGCCGCGGCGCAGCGCTGCCGTGCGCCGTTTTGCCTGCCCCGCCGCCCCTGCGGAGCGGGGGTGCGGGGCTCCCACAGGCTGCCCGGCCACGGGCTGCGCCGCCGGGGTCCGCCGCCGGCGGCCGCGCTGCGCCGCGGGCCGCGCGCCGCCCGCGCGCGCGCCGCTCGGCGGCGCCGCGGCGCAGCGCTGCCGTGCGCCGTTTTGCCTGCCCCGCCGCCCCTGCGGAGCGGGGGTGCGGGGCTCCCACAGGCTGCCCGGCCACGGGCTGCGCCGCCGGGGTCCGCCGCCGGCGGCCGCGCTGCGCCGCGGGCCGCGCGCCGCCCGCGCGCGCGCCGCTCGGCGGCGCCGCGGCGCAGCGCTGCCGTGCGCCGTTTTGCCTGCCCCGCCGCCCCTGCGGAGCGGGGGTGCGGGGCTCCCACAGGCTGCCCGGCCACGGGCTGCGCCGCCGGGGTCCGCCGCCGGCGGCCGCGCTGCGCCGCGGGCCGCGCGCCGCCCGCGCGCGCGCCGCTCGGCGGCGCCGCGGCGCAGCGCTGCCGTGCGCCGTTTTGCCTGCCCCGCCGCCCCTGCGGAGCGGGGGTGCGGGGCTCCCACAGGCTGCCCGGCCACGGGCTGCGCCGCCGGGGTCCGCCGCCGGCGGCCGCGCTGCGCCGCGGGCCGCGCGCCGCCCCGCGCGCGCGCCGCTCGGCGGCGCCGCGGCGCAGCGCTGCCGTGCGCCGTTTTGCCTGCCCCGCCGCCCCTGCGGAGCGGGGGTGCGGGGCTCCCACAGGCTGCCCGGCCACGGGCTGCGCCGCCGGGGTCCGCCGCCGGCGGCCGCGCTGCGCCGCGGGCCGCGCGCCGCCCGCGCGCGCGCGCGCTCGGCGGCGCCGCGGCGCAGCGCTGCCGTGCGCCGTTTTGCCTGCCCCGCCGCCCCTGCGGAGCGGGGGTGCGGGGCTCCCACAGGCTGCCCGGCCACGGGCTGCGCCGCCGGGGTCCGCCGCCGGCGGCCGCGCTGCGCCGCGGGCCGCGCGCCGCCCGCGCGCGCGCCGCTCGGCGGCGCCGCGGCGCAGCGCTGCCGTGCGCCGTTTTGCCTGCCCCGCCGCCCCTGCGGAGCGGGGGTGCGGGGCTCCCACAGGCTGCCCGGCCACGGGCTGCGCCGCCGGGGTCCGCCGCCGGCGGCCGCGCTGCGCCGCGGGCCGCGCGCCGCCCGCGCGCGCGCCGCTCGGCGGCGCCGCGGCGCAGCGCTGCCGTGCGCCGTTTTGCCTGCCCCGCCGCCCCTGCGGAGCGGGGGTGCGGGGCTCCCACAGGCTGCCCGGCCACGGGCTGCGCCGCCGGGGTCCGCCGCCGGCGGCCGCGCTGCGCCGCGGGCCGCGCGCCGCCCGCGCGCGCGCCGCTCGGCGGCGCCGCGGCGCAGCGCTGCCGTGCGCCGTTTTGCCTGCCCCGCCGCCCCTGCGGAGCGGGGGTGCGGGGCTCCCACAGGCTGCCCGGCCACGGGCTGCGCCGCCGGGGTCCGCCGCCGGCGGCCGCGCTGCGCCGCGGGCCGCGCGCCGCCCGCGCGCGCGCCGCTCGGCGGCGCCGCGGCGCAGCGCTGCCGTGCGCCGTTTTGCCTGCCCCGCCGCCCCTGCGGAGCGGGGGTGCGGGGCTCCCACAGGCTGCCCGGCCACGGGCTGCGCCGCCGGGGTCCGCCGCCGGCGGCCGCGCTGCGCCGCGGGCCGCGCGCCGCCCGCGCGCGCGCCGCTCGGCGGCGCCGCGGCGCAGCGCTGCCGTGCGCCGTTTTGCCTGCCCCGCCGCCCCTGCGGAGCGGGGGTGCGGGGCTCCCACAGGCTGCCCGGCCACGGGCTGCGCCGCCGGGGTCCGCCGCCGGCGGCCGCGCTGCGCCGCGGGCCGCGCGCCGCCCGCGCGCGCGCCGCTCGGCGGCGCCGCGGCGCAGCGCTGCCGTGCGCCGTTTTGCCTGCCCCGCCGCCCCTGCGGAGCGGGGGTGCGGGGCTCCCACAGGCTGCCCGGCCACGGGCTGCGCCGCCGGGGTCCGCCGCCGGCGGCCGCGCTGCGCCGCGGGCCGCGCGCCGCCCGCGCGCGCGCCGCTCGGCGGCGCCGCGGCGCAGCGCTGCCGTGCGCCGTTTTGCCTGCCCCGCCGCCCCTGCGGAGCGGGGGTGCGGGGCTCCCACAGGCTGCCCGGCCACGGGCTGCGCCGCCGGGGTCCGCCGCCGGCGGCCGCGCTGCGCCGCGGGCCGCGCGCCGCCCGCGCGCGCGCCGCTCGGCGGCGCCGCGGCGCAGCGCTGCCGTGCGCCGTTTTGCCTGCCCCGCCGCCCCTGCGGAGCGGGGGTGCGGGGCTCCCACAGGCTGCCCGGCCACGGGCTGCGCCGCCGGGGTCCGCCGCCGGCGGCCGCGCTGCGCCGCGGGCCGCGCGCCGCCCGCGCGCGCGCCGCTCGGCGGCGCCGCGGCGCAGCGCTGCCGTGCGCCGTTTTGCCTGCCCCGCCGCCCCTGCGGAGCGGGGGTGCGGGGCTCCCACAGGCTGCCCGGCCACGGGCTGCGCCGCCGGGGTCCGCCGCCGGCGGCCGCGCTGCGCCGCGGGCCGCGCGCCGCCCGCGCGCGCGCCGCTCGGCGGCGCCGCGGCGCAGCGCTGCCGTGCGCCGTTTTGCCTGCCCCGCCGCCCCTGCGGAGCGGGGGTGCGGGGCTCCCACAGGCTGCCCGGCCACGGGCTGCGCCGCCGGGGTCCGCCGCCGGCGGCCGCGCTGCGCCGCGGGCCGCGCGCCGCCCGCGCGCGCGCCGCTCGGCGGCGCCGCGGCGCAGCGCTGCCGTGCGCCGTTTTGCCTGCCCCGCCGCCCCTGCGGAGCGGGGGTGCGGGGCTCCCACAGGCTGCCCGGCCACGGGCTGCGCCGCCGGGGTCCGCCGCCGGCGGCCGCGCTGCGCCGCGGGCCGCGCGCCGCCCGCGCGCGCGCCGCTCGGCGGCGCCGCGGCGCAGCGCTGCCGTGCGCCGTTTTGCCTGCCCCGCCGCCCCTGCGGAGCGGGGGTGCGGGGCTCCCACAGGCTGCCCGGCCACGGGCTGCGCCGCCGGGGTCCGCCGCCGGCGGCCGCGCTGCGCCGCGGGCCGCGCGCCGCCCGCGCGCGCGCCGCTCGGCGGCGCCGCGGCGCAGCGCTGCCGTGCGCCGTTTTGCCTGCCCCGCCGCCCCTGCGGAGCGGGGGTGCGGGGCTCCCACAGGCTGCCCGGCCACGGGCTGCGCCGCCGGGGTCCGCCGCCGGCGGCCGCGCTGCGCCGCGGGCCGCGCGCCGCCCGCGCGCGCGCCGCTCGGCGGCGCCGCGGCGCAGCGCTGCCGTGCGCCGTTTTGCCTGCCCCGCCGCCCCTGCGGAGCGGGGGTGCGGGGCTCCCACAGGCTGCCCGGCCACGGGCTGCGCCGCCGGGGTCCGCCGCCGGCGGCCGCGCTGCGCCGCGGGCCGCGCGCCGCCCGCGCGCGCGCCGCTCGGCGGCGCCGCGGCGCAGCGCTGCCGTGCGCCGTTTTGCCTGCCCCGCCGCCCCTGCGGAGCGGGGGTGCGGGGCTCCCACAGGCTGCCCGGCCACGGGCTGCGCCGCCGGGGTCCGCCGCCGGCGGCCGCGCTGCGCCGCGGGCCGCGCGCCGCCCGCGCGCGCGCCGCTCGGCGGCGCCGCGGCGCAGCGCTGCCGTGCGCCGTTTTGCCTGCCCCGCCGCCCCTGCGGAGCGGGGGTGCGGGGCTCCCACAGGCTGCCCGGCCACGGGCTGCGCCGCCGGGGTCCGCCGCCGGCGGCCGCGCTGCGCCGCGGGCCGCGCGCCGCCCGCGCGCGCGCCGCTCGGCGGCGCCGCGGCGCAGCGCTGCCGTGCGCCGTTTTGCCTGCCCCGCCGCCCCTGCGGAGCGGGGGTGCGGGGCTCCCACAGGCTGCCCGGCCACGGGCTGCGCCGCCGGGGTCCGCCGCCGGCGGCCGCGCTGCGCCGCGGGCCGCGCGCCGCCCGCGCGCGCGCCGCTCGGCGGCGCCGCGGCGCAGCGCTGCCGTGCGCCGTTTTGCCTGCCCCGCCGCCCCTGCGGAGCGGGGGTGCGGGGCTCCCACAGGCTGCCCGGCCACGGGCTGCGCCGCCGGGGTCCGCCGCCGGCGGCCGCGCTGCGCCGCGGGCCGCGCGCCGCCCGCGCGCGCGCCGCTCGGCGGCGCCGCGGCGCAGCGCTGCCGTGCGCCGTTTTGCCTGCCCCGCCGCCCCTGCGGAGCGGGGGTGCGGGGCTCCCACAGGCTGCCCGGCCACGGGCTGCGCCGCCGGGGTCCGCCGCCGGCGGCCGCGCTGCGCCGCGGGCCGCGCGCCGCCCGCGCGCGCGCCGCTCGGCGGCGCCGCGGCGCAGCGCTGCCGTGCGCCGTTTTGCCTGCCCCGCCGCCCCTGCGGAGCGGGGGTGCGGGGCTCCCACAGGCTGCCCGGCCACGGGCTGCGCCGCCGGGGTCCGCCGCCGGCGGCCGCGCTGCGCCGCGGGCCGCGCGCCGCCCGCGCGCGCGCCGCTCGGCGGCGCCGCGGCGCAGCGCTGCCGTGCGCCGTTTTGCCTGCCCCGCCGCCCCTGCGGAGCGGGGGTGCGGGGCTCCCACAGGCTGCCCGGCCACGGGCTGCGCCGCCGGGGTCCGCCGCCGGCGGCCGCGCTGCGCCGCGGGCCGCGCGCCGCCCGCGCGCGCGCCGCTCGGCGGCGCCGCGGCGCAGCGCTGCCGTGCGCCGTTTTGCCTGCCCCGCCGCCCCTGCGGAGCGGGGGTGCGGGGCTCCCACAGGCTGCCCGGCCACGGGCTGCGCCGCCGGGGTCCGCCGCCGGCGGCCGCGCTGCGCCGCGGGCCGCGCGCCGCCCGCGCGCGCGCCGCTCGGCGGCGCCGCGGCGCAGCGCTGCCGTGCGCCGTTTTGCCTGCCCCGCCGCCCCTGCGGAGCGGGGGTGCGGGGCTCCCACAGGCTGCCCGGCCACGGGCTGCGCCGCCGGGGTCCGCCGCCGGCGGCCGCGCTGCGCCGCGGGCCGCGCGCCGCCCGCGCGCGCGCCGCTCGGCGGCGCCGCGGCGCAGCGCTGCCGTGCGCCGTTTTGCCTGCCCCGCCGCCCCTGCGGAGCGGGGGTGCGGGGCTCCCACAGGCTGCCCGGCCACGGGCTGCGCCGCCGGGGTCCGCCGCCGGCGGCCGCGCTGCGCCGCGGGCCGCGCGCCGCCCGCGCGCGCGCCGCTCGGCGGCGCCGCGGCGCAGCGCTGCCGTGCGCCGTTTTGCCTGCCCCGCCGCCCCTGCGGAGCGGGGGTGCGGGGCTCCCACAGGCTGCCCGGCCACGGGCTGCGCCGCCGGGGTCCGCCGCCGGCGGCCGCGCTGCGCCGCGGGCCGCGCGCCGCCCGCGCGCGCGCCGCTCGGCGGCGCCGCGGCGCAGCGCTGCCGTGCGCCGTTTTGCCTGCCCCGCCGCCCCTGCGGAGCGGGGGTGCGGGGCTCCCACAGGCTGCCCGGCCACGGGCTGCGCCGCCGGGGTCCGCCGCCGGCGGCCGCGCTGCGCCGCGGGCCGCGCGCCGCCCGCGCGCGCGCCGCTCGGCGGCGCCGCGGCGCAGCGCTGCCGTGCGCCGTTTTGCCTGCCCCGCCGCCCCTGCGGAGCGGGGTGCGGGGCTCCCACAGGCTGCCCGGCCACGGGCTGCGCCGCCGGGGTCCGCCGCCGGCGGCCGCGCTGCGCCGCGGGCCGCGCGCCGCCCGCGCGCGCGCCGCTCGGCGGCGCCGCGGCGCAGCGCTGCCGTGCGCCGTTTTGCCTGCCCCGCCGCCCCTGCGGAGCGGGGGTGCGGGGCTCCCACAGGCTGCCCGGCCACGGGCTGCGCCGCCGGGGTCCGCCGCCGGCGGCCGCGCTGCGCCGCGGGCCGCGCGCCGCCCGCGCGCGCGCCGCTCGGCGGCGCCGCGGCGCAGCGCTGCCGTGCGCCGTTTTGCCTGCCCCGCCGCCCCTGCGGAGCGGGGGTGCGGGGCTCCCACAGGCTGCCCGGCCACGGGCTGCGCCGCCGGGGTCCGCCGCCGGCGGCCGCGCTGCGCCGCGGGCCGCGCGCCGCCCGCGCGCGCGCCGCTCGGCGGCGCCGCGGCGCAGCGCTGCCGTGCGCCGTTTTGCCTGCCCCGCCGCCCCTGCGGAGCGGGGGTGCGGGGCTCCCACAGGCTGCCCGGCCACGGGCTGCGCCGCCGGGGTCCGCCGCCGGCGGCCGCGCTGCGCCGCGGGCCGCGCGCCGCCCGCGCGCGCGCGCTCGGCGGCGCCGCGGCGCAGCGCTGCCGTGCGCCGTTTTGCCTGCCCCGCCGCCCCTGCGGAGCGGGGGTGCGGGGCTCCCACAGGCTGCCCGGCCACGGGCTGCGCCGCCGGGGTCCGCCGCCGGCGGCCGCGCTGCGCCGCGGGCCGCGCGCCGCCCGCGCGCGCGCCGCTCGGCGGCGCCGCGGCGCAGCGCTGCCGTGCGCCGTTTTGCCTGCCCCGCCGCCCCTGCGGAGCGGGGGTGCGGGGCTCCCACAGGCTGCCCGGCCACGGGCTGCGCCGCCGGGGTCCGCCGCCGGCGGCCGCGCTGCGCCGCGGGCCGCGCGCCGCCCGCGCGCGCGCCGCTCGGCGGCGCCGCGGCGCAGCGCTGCCGTGCGCCGTTTTGCCTGCCCCGCCGCCCCTGCGGAGCGGGGGTGCGGGGCTCCCACAGGCTGCCCGGCCACGGGCTGCGCCGCCGGGGTCCGCCGCCGGCGGCCGCGCTGCGCCGCGGGCCGCGCGCCGCCCGCGCGCGCGCCGCTCGGCGGCGCCGCGGCGCAGCGCTGCCGTGCGCCGTTTTGCCTGCCCCGCCGCCCCTGCGGAGCGGGGGTGCGGGGCTCCCACAGGCTGCCCGGCCACGGGCTGCGCCGCCGGGGTCCGCCGCCGGCGGCCGCGCTGCGCCGCGGGCCGCGCGCCGCCCGCGCGCGCGCCGCTCGGCGGCGCCGCGGCGCAGCGCTGCCGTGCGCCGTTTTGCCTGCCCCGCCGCCCCTGCGGAGCGGGGGTGCGGGGCTCCCACAGGCTGCCCGGCCACGGGCTGCGCCGCCGGGGTCCGCCGCCGGCGGCCGCGCTGCGCCGCGGGCCGCGCGCCGCCCGCGCGCGCGCCGCTCGGCGGCGCCGCGGCGCAGCGCTGCCGTGCGCCGTTTTGCCTGCCCCGCCGCCCCTGCGGAGCGGGGGTGCGGGGCTCCCACAGGCTGCCCGGCCACGGGCTGCGCCGCCGGGGTCCGCCGCCGGCGGCCGCGCTGCGCCGCGGGCCGCGCGCCGCCCGCGCGCGCGCCGCTCGGCGGCGCCGCGGCGCAGCGCTGCCGTTCGCCGTTTTGCCTGCCCCGCCGCCCCTGCGGAGCGGGGGTGCGGGGCTCCCACAGGCTGCCCGGCCACGGGCTGCGCCGCCGGGGTCCGCCGCCGGCGGCCGCGCTGCGCCGCGGGCCGCGCGCCGCCCGCGCGCGCGCCGCTCGGCGGCGCCGCGGCGCAGCGCTGCCGTGCGCCGTTTTGCCTGCCCCGCCGCCCCTGCGGAGCGGGGGTGCGGGGCTCCCACAGGCTGCCCGGCCACGGGCTGCGCCGCCGGGGTCCGCCGCCGGCGGCCGCGCTGCGCCGCGGGCCGCGCGCCGCCCGCGCGCGCGCCGCTCGGCGGCGCCGCGGCGCAGCGCTGCCGTTCGCCGTTTTGCCTGCCCCGCCGCCCCTGCGGAGCGGGGGTGCGGGGCTCCCACAGGCTGCCCGGCCACGGGCTGCGCCGCCGGGGTCCGCCGCCGGCGGCCGCGCTGCGCCGCGGGCCGCGCGCCGCCCGCGCGCGCGCCGCTCGGCGGCGCCGCGGCGCAGCGCTGCCGTTCGCCGTTTTGCCTGCCCCGCCGCCCCTGCGGAGCGGGGTGCGGGGCTCCCACAGGCTGCCCGGCCACGGGCTGCGCCGCCGGGGTCCGCCGCCGGCGGCCGCGCTGCGCCGCGGGCCGCGCGCCGCCCGCGCGCGCGCCGCTCGGCGGCGCCGCGGCGCAGCGCTGCCGTGCGCCGTTTTGCCTGCCCCGCCGCCCCTGCGGAGCGGGGGTGCGGGGCTCTGATGAGAGTGCGTGTTTTCGGCCGCACACTCACCCCATTGCGTGCATGGAGCCTAAAGGAAGCTACTGGGAACATTGGGCCTTAGTTGGGCTCTTGTGGAAGGTGCTAACCGCGGTGGAAGCTGCTTACGGCGCAGCTACCGGCAGCCGCCGAGAAGCTGCGATTACCGATACCGTTTCGGCTATATAGCTCCGTGCGCCCGCCCCGTTTGCCTAAGGAGTCTCTTCACCACGCACATGTAACCTTTGCTCCTTCACTTGTGTCTCCGTGCTCTCTCGTTGGCCAACCGCTGCTCTCCGCCGTTGTCGACTCGCTCCTCTAGCCGGCAACAACCGCACCTACTCCGACCAAGAGGTTATGAGCCCATCCCCGGTGCTCTAAAGGCATCGCGGAGGCTTCGCGCGCATCGCTCCGGCAACTCGACAACTCCGCGGAGCTCCGGAGGCCTCCGTCAAGCGGCCCAAAAAGAAGGCCCCAGATTCGATCCTGCGACCTCCACCGTCCTATTCGAGAGCCCTATTGTCTACTTGGCGCTTGGCAGAGGCCATTGCCCCTTGTCTGCGACTTCTCTTACTTGAGTCGCCCTTGTCAAACGCAGTAAATCGCGCCGCGCTTGCTCGCGCGTGCTCGTTTGCGCTCCGTCGCGCTCCGTCGCGCTTCCCGCGCCGCGCTCGATCTACTCGGCGCCGCGCGCTCGACGTCGGCCCTTCTCGCGCCGACTTTGCCTCTTCTCACACTCAAGGGCCTCGGCCCTTCGCCCGTCCGCCCGCCCGCGCCGCTCACAGGTGTACGTACGACCCGGCCGTGCGCATCGGTCATCAAGGCGGGCGTCCGTGCACCTTGGGCGTGCGTGTCTACACGGCGGCGTGACGTTGGAGGACATCCCTCGACCCTCGCGCCCCTACGACTCTCGGCGCCCTCGACCCTCGCGCCCCTACGACCCTCGGCGCCCTCGACCAACTCGTAACGCGCGCCGCGCTCGCGCCCGGCCGCTCTTGCGCCCGCGCGTGCGCCTCGGCTACGCTCGCACGCTACGCTAGCGCGCGCCTCGTGTCTCCAAACCCGAGCTAACTTCAAAGGGGCCTTGCCCCCTTCGCCGTCCGCCCGCGCCCGCGCCGTACGTAGGTGTGCGTACGTCTCGGCCGCGTGCATCGGACATCTAGGCGGGGCGTCCGTACACCTCGTACGTGCGCGCGTCTACGGCGCGGCGTGACGTGGGAGACATCTGCCAACAACTCCATCGGCCCGCCAACGCGGCTACCGTCATGATGGACTTTGAAAAGTTTGGCGTTGAGCGATTCACCGGCTCCAACTACGTCACGTGGAGCACCAAGATTACCTTCTACCTCAAGCTCAAGGGCTTCTATGGCGCGCTCATCGACGCGCCGCCGCCCGGCAACGACGCCGACGCCGCGCCCGCGCGCGACGCCGCGCGGGACGACAAGGCCCTCGCCGCCATCGTCCTCTCCGTCGACAACAAGATCTTGCCACTCATCCAAACGTGCACCACCGCCAAGGAGGCGTGGGACAAGCTCGCCAACATGTACCACACCCAAAACACGGCAAGCATCGTGCGCTTCAAGCGCGAGTTGAGCACGCTCGCCAAGGGCAACACCGAGACCATCACGGCCTTTGCCGGCCGCGCGTACGCGCTCAAGGACAACCTCATCTCCGCCGGCGCCACGGTGGACGACATGGACATCTCGCTCGCCATGCTCGACAAGCTCCCGAGCGCCTACGAGGTCAACAAGAAGATCATCATGAGCAAGAAGCCCTTCCCCACGCTCGAGGAGGTCATCTCCGAGCTCTTGACCGTGGAGGCGCAAACCCCGGCCAACACCGAGAAGGCCTACTTTGCGACCGCGCCGCGGCCCAAGTTCAAGCCGCTCAACAAGACGTTCAACCCGCGCTTCAACAAGCCCTTCAACCCGCGCGCGCCCATGCTCGGCGCGTCGCGCTTCGTCAACCCGCCGCGCCCGTTCAACGGCGGCGGCTCGCCCGGCGGCAACCGGCCGCGCTTCGGCGCGTCCAAGGACGCCAAAGACGTGTGCTACTATTGCAAGAAGCCCGGCCACTTCATCGGTGAGTGCCGCGAGCGGGCCGCGGTCGAGGCGCGCAAGGGCACGCCCGACACCGAGCGGCGCGAGGTGGCGTGGACCGCCACCACGCTCGCTCCCGACTACGACAACCCGGACTACGCGTGCACGTGGTTCATCGACTCGGGGGCCGAGCGCCACATCACCAACGACGCCGGCGACCTCAACAACCCCAAGCCGTGCTCGACCAAGGTCATCGTGGGCACCGGCGAGGTGGTCGCCGCCGAGCTCGAGGGCGACGCCATCTTGCACGAGTCCAACGTCATCTCGCGGCGCATCGTGCTCCGCCGCGTGCTCTACATCCCCGGCTTTGCGGCCAAGCTCGTCTCCATCAAGATGGCCAAGCTCGCCGGCGCCACGTTCATCATGGAGGGCAACAAGTGCGCCGTGCGCATGGGCGGCGAGACGATCGTCACCGCCATCGACGCGCCCAACGGCATCCCGTGCATCGTGAGCAACACGCTCCGCGGCTCCCCGAGCCCGGCGCTCATTGCCAAAGAGGCGCCCGAGGTGTGGCACGCGCGCTTTGGCCACCTCGGCTACGCCAACCTCGAGCGCGCCGCCAAGCACGGCATGGTGACCGGCATGGACCTCACGACCACCGACTTCAAGGCGCTCCCCATGTGCGAGCCGTGCGTGATGGGCAAGACGACGCGCCTCCCCTTCGGTGAGTCCGCGACGGTGTACGACACGCCGCTCGCGCTCGTGAGCATGGACGTGTGCGGCCCCATGACCGAGCTCTCTTACGGCGGCGCCAAGTACGCCGCGACCTTCATCGACCACGCGACGGGCTACTCCATCGTGCGCACGCTCAAGAGCAAGGCCGACGTCACGCCGGCCGTCAAGGAGGTGCTCACCTACATGGAGAAGCAAACCGACGCCCACGTCAAGGCCGTCCGCACCGACAACGGCTCCGAGTACGTTAACGCCGACCTCTCCGGCTTCTTCAAGGACAAGGGCATCGCGCACCAAAAGACCATGCCCTACACGCCCGAGCAAAACGGCACCGCCGAGCGGCTCAACCGCACGCTCCTCAACAAGGTGCTCCCCATGATCTACGCCGCCGAGCTCCCGCCCGCGGCGTGGGGTGAGGCGATCATGACGGCCAACCACCTCCGCAACCTCTCTCCCGTGAGCGGCAAGCCCAAGACGCCGTTCGAGGCCTTCTTCGGCCGCAAGCCCGACGTGTCAACGCTCCGCGTCTTTGGCGCTACGGCCTACGCCCACGTGCCCAAGGAGAAGAGGACCAAGCTCGAGCCGCACGCCGAGAAGGGCATCATGGTGGGCTACCCGGCCTTTGGCAAGGGCTACCGCATCCTCATGCCCGACGGCAACATCAAGTCGAGCCGCAACGTCGTCTTCGACGAGAGCAAGGTGCTCTCCAAGAGCTTCGCCAACTACAAGTCCCCGACGCTCATCGACCCCGACATCACCCGCTACGCCGCCGAGAAGTTCCCGGCGGACGACGCCTTTGAGGACGAGCCCGACTCCGGCGCGCACGACGGCGCGCCGCCGAGCGGCTCCCCGCCGGGCACCCCGGGCGGCTCCCCGCCCGCGAGCCCCGGCGGCTCCCCGCCCTCGAGCCCGGGCGGCTCGCCGCCGCCCGCGCCGAGCCCGGCGCCCGAGAGCAACGACAACATGCCGGCGCCGACCGCCGGCGGCACCGACTCCACCACCGGCGGCACCATCACGCGCTCGGGGCGCGTGTCGCGCAAGCCCAGTGAGTGGTGGAACGCCGCCGCCGCCGCGCACTACGCGGGGCAGATCTTGCCCGACCCGGCCACGCGCACCGAGGCGCTCGGCCGGCTCGACGCGTCCAAGTGGGACGACGCCATGAACGAGGAGATCGCCGCCCACGTGGCCAACAACACGTGGGAGCTCGACGTGCCGCCCGCCGGCGTCAAGATCATCCCGACCAAGTGGGTCCTCACGACCAAGACCGACCTCGCCGGCAACATCGAGCGCTACAAGGGCCGCATCGTCGCCAAGGGCTTCCACCAGATCGAGGGCATCGACTACGACGAGGTCTTCGCCCCCGTCGGCAAGTACGCCACGCTGCGCGCGGTGCTCGCGCTCGCCGCTGCGCACGACTACGAGATCATCCAGATCGACATTAAGAACGCCTTCCTCCAAGGCAACCTCGAGGAGGAGGTGTGGATCAGCCAGCCCGAGGGCTACGACGACGGCTCCGGCCGCGCGTGCCGCCTGATCAAGGCGCTCTACGGCCTCAAGCAGGCCCCGCGCGCGTGGCACTCGCGCCTGCACGAGGAGCTCACCAAGATGGGCTTCGCGCCGTCCAAGGCCGACGCATCGCTCTACGTCGGCACCTCCGGCGCGTACATCCTCATCTACGTCGACGACATCCTCATCATTGCGCGCAACTGCGCGCTCGCCGAGTCGGTCAAGGCGGAGCTCTTTGCCGCCTTCAAGACCCGCGACCTCGGCGAGGTGAGCCAGTACCTCGGCATGCACATCACGCGCGACCGCATCAACAAGACCATCAAGATCACCAACGAGAAGATGGTGACCGAGCTCGTCTCCAAGTACGGGCTCGCCGACTGCGCGCCCCGCGACATCCCCGTGAGCCTCGGCACCAAGCTCACCAAGGACAACGGCGACCCGCTCGACATCGCGGCCTACCCCTACACGTCGCTCGTGGGAGCGCTCCTCTACCTCTCCATCACGGTGCGCCCCGACATCGCCTTTGCGGTGAGCGCGTTGACACGCTTCATGTCCTGCCCCACGACCGTGCACTGGGGCGTGGCCAAGGGCGTGCTCCGCTACCTGGCCGGCACCACCAACATTGGCATCATCTACGGCGGCATCAAGGGCAGCCTGGACCTCAACGGCATGTGTGACTCGGACTACGCGGCCGACCTCGACACGCGCCGCTCGACCACCGGCTACGTCTTCACCCTCAACGGCGGCGCAATCACCTGGTCCAGCAAGAAGCAGCAGACCGTCGCAGCCTCCACCACCGAGGCCGAGTACATGGCCGCCTCCGCTGCGGTCAAGGAGGCCCTCTGGCTGCGCAAGCTCATGAGCGACCTCAAGGTCAACATCGGCGCCATCGACATCCTCTCCGACAACCAGGGTGCGATCAAGCTGCTGCGCAACCCCGTGTCCTCGCAGCGCTCGAAGCACATTGACGTCGCGCACCACTTTGCGCGCGAGCGTGTGGCCCGCGGCGAGGTCACGTTCCACTACGTGCCCACGGCCGACAACATCGCCGACGCGCTCACCAAGCCGCTGGCGCTGTCCAAGTTTGTGGCGTGCCGCACCGGCATGGGCATGGTGTGAGTGTTGCGTCCGCGTGGGAGTGATGAGAGTGCGTGTTTTCGGCCGCACACTCACCCCATTCCGTCGCAGCCTCCACCACCGAGGCCGAGTACATGGCCGCCTCCGCTGCGGTCAAGGAGGCCCTCTGGCTGCGCAAGCTCATGAGCGACCTCAAGGTCAACATCGGCGCCATCGACATCCTCTCCGACAACCAGGGTGCGATCAAGCTGCTGCGCAACCCCGTGTCCTCGCAGCGCTCGAAGCACATTGACGTCGCGCACCACTTTGCGCGCGAGCGTGTGGCCCGCGGCGAGGTCACGTTCCACTACGTGCCCACGGCCGACAACATCGCCGACGCGCTCACCAAGCCGCTGGCGCTGTCCAAGTTTGTGGCGTGCCGCACCGGCATGGGCATGGTGTGAGTGTTGCGTCCGCGTGGGAGTGATGAGAGTGCGTGTTTTCGGCCGCACACTCACCCCATTGCGTGCATGGAGCCTAAAGGAAGCTACTCGGAACATTGGGCCTTAGTTGGGCTCTTGTGGAAGGTGCTAACCGCGGTGGAAGCTGCTTACGGCGCAGCTACCGGCAGCCGCCGAGAAGCTGCGATTACCGATACCGTTTCGGCTATATAGCTCCGTGCGCCCGCCCCGTTTGCCTAAGGAGTCTCTTCACCACGCACATGTAACCTTTGCTCCTTCACTTGTGTCTCCGTGCTCTCTCGTTGGCCAACCGCTGCTCTCCGCCGTTGTCGACTCGCTCCTCTAGCCGGCAACAACCGCACCTACTCCGACCAAGAGGCTCCCACAGGCTGCCCGGCCACGGGCTGCGCCGCCGGGGTCCGCCGCCGGCGGCCGCGCTGCGCCGCGGGCCGCGCGCCGCCCGCGCGCGCGCCGCTCGGCGGCGCCGCGGTGCAGCGCTGCCGTGCGCCGTTTTGCCTGCCCCGCCGCCCCTGCGGAGCGGGGGTGCGGGGCTCCCACAGGCTGCCCGGCCACGGGCTGCGCCGCCGGGGTCCGCCGCCGGCGGCCGCGCTGCGCCGCGGGCCGCGCGCCGCCCGCGCGCGCGCCGCTCGGCGGCGCCGCGGCGCAGCGCTGCCGTGCGCCGTTTTGCCTGCCCCGCCGCCCCTGCGGAGCGGGGGTGCGGGGCTCCCACAGGCTGCCCGGCCACGGGCTGCGCCGCCGGGGTCCGCCGCCGGCGGCCGCGCTGCGCCGCGGGCCGCGCGCCGCCCGCGCGCGCGCCGCTCGGCGGCGCCGCGGCGCAGCGCTGCCGTGCGCCGTTTTGCCTTTTTTTTTTATGTTACAATGGGTGACCAGACAAGGACCGAGGCCCAGGGGCAGCCCATTGAAAAAAACTCCAACGGGAGGAGCGCCGCCGGGGTCCGCCGCCGGCGGCCGCGCGGCGCCCGCGCGCGCGCCGCTCGGCGGCGCCGCGGCGCAGTGCTGCCGTGCGCCGTTTTGCCTGCCCCGCCGCCCCTGCGGAGCGGGGGTGCGGGGCTCCCACAGGCTGCCCGGCCACGGGCTGCGCCGCCGGGGTCCGCCGCCGGCGGCCGCGCTGCGCCGCGGGCCGCGCGCCGCCCGCGCGCGCGCCGCTCGGCGGCGCCGCGGCGCAGCGCTGCCGTGCGCCGTTTTGCCTGCCCCTCCGCCCCTGCGGAGCGGGGGTGCGGGGCTCCCACAGGCTGCCCGGCCACGGGCTGCGCCGCCGGGGTCCGCCGCCGGCGGCCGCGCTGCGCCGCGGGCCGCGCGCCGCCCGCGCGCGCGCCGCTCGGCGGCGCCGCGGTGCAGCGCTGCCGTGCGCCGTTTTGCCTGCCCCTCCGCCCCTGCGGAGCGGGGGTGCGGGGCTCCCACAGGCTGCCCGGCCACGGGCTGCGCCGCCGGGGTCCGCCGCCGGCGGCCGCGCTGCGCCGCGGGCCGCGCGCCGCCCGCGCGCGCGCCGCTCGGCGGCGCCGCGGTGCAGCGCTGCCGTGCGCCGTTTTGCCTGCCCCGCCGCCCCTGCGGAGCGGGGGTGCGGGGCTCCCACAGGCTGCCCGGCCACGGGCTGCGCCGCCGGGGTCCGCCGCCGGCGGCCGCGCTGCGCCGCGGGCCGCGCGCCGCCCGCGCGCGCGCCGCTCGGCGGCGCCGCGGCGCAGCGCTGCCGTGCGCCGTTTTGCCTGCCCCGCCGCCCCTGCGGAGCGGGGGTGCGGGGCTCCCACAGGCTGCCCGGCCACGGGCTGCGCCGCCGGGGTCCGCCGCCGGCGGCCGCGCTGCGCCGCGGGCCGCGCGCCGCCCGCGCGCGCGCCGCTCGGCGGCGCCGCGGCGCAGCGCTGCCGTGCGCCGTTTTGCCTGCCCCGCCGCCCCTGCGGAGCGGGGGTGCGGGGCTCCCACAGGCTGCCCGGCCACGGGCTGCGCCGCCGGGGTCCGCCGCCGGCGGCCGCGCTGCGCCGCGGGCCGCGCGCCGCCCGCGCGCGCGCCGCTCGGCGGCGCCGCGGCGCAGCGCTGCCGTGCGCCGTTTTGCCTGCCCCGCCGCCCCTGCGGAGCGGGGGTGCGGGGCTCCCACAGGCTGCCCGGCCACGGGCTGCGCCGCCGGGGTCCGCCGCCGGCGGCCGCGCGCCGCCCGCGCGCGCGCCGCTCGGCGGCGCCGCGGCGCAGCGCTGCCGTTTTTTTTTTTGTTTTTTTTTTTTTACAAGGGGTGACCAGACAAGGACCGAGGCCCAGGGGCAGCCCATTGAAAAAAGCTCCAACGGGAAGAGCGCAGCAACCCCTCGTGAAAAACCGCGCCCCGGCGCCCCCCGAGAGGGGGCCCACACATCACCCAACGGCACAGCCAGAGGCCAACGCCCAACGGGCGCCCAAGGAGACCAGGTGATGCCCCGCAATCAAAGGGGCAGCAGCAGATCAGGCCGCACACCCCCGTCCGCTGCGGCGAGCCGCACCGGGCATCGGTGCAGCGAGGTGCACCAGCTCCAAGCCTGCCGCCAGACGCAGGGTACGGCCCGGTTTTGCCAGCCTGCAGCTGCCCGGCGGCGCAGGGCCGGCGCCCTGCTGTCACCAGCACGCAGACGACACCACCCTGCACGCAGCGTCAGTGGAGAGCGCCAAGCGGCTGCTGGACGGTGCCGTCGCGCCGTTCTGCCTGGCCAGCGGCGCGCAGCTCAACCTGGCCAAGTGCAAGGGCATGCTGCTGGGCGACCACCCGGCGCTGCAGCTGCAGCCGGATGGCAGCGGGCAGCTGGTCGAGTGCAGCACGGGCGTGTGCTTCCCGGACACAGAGCAGGCGCCGATCAGGCACCTGGACGTGCTGCTCTCTGCCACCGGCGTCGAGCGGCACGCGGCGCAGCTTTACCGCGAGCGGCTGCGCACCATCACCTGCCGCATCAGCAGGACCCCGTGGCGGCGGCGGCGGCGGCGGCGGCGGCGCAGCGCGGCGGCTAGCTGCAGGGGCCGGGGGGGTCCGCGGCCGGGCTTGCTGCGACCCCGGCTGGCTGCGTGTCGCGCCTCTTCTGCAGCGTGCAAGGTTGGGCGGTGTCCGCCCGTGCCGCGGGGCTGGTGTCTGCGTGTTTGTGATGAGAGTGCGTGTTTTCGGCCGCACACTCACCCCATTGCGTGCATGGAGCCTAAAGGAAGCTACTCGGAACATTGGGCCTTAGTTGGGCTCTTGTGGAAGGTGCTAACCGCGGTGGAAGCTGCTTACGGCGCAGCTACCGGCAGCCGCCGAGAAGCTGCGATTACCGATACCGTTTCGGCTATATAGCTCCGTGCGCCCGCCCCGTTTGCCTAAGGAGTCTCTTCACCACGCACATGTAACCTTTGCTCCTTCACTTGTGTCTCCGTGCTCTCTCGTTGGCCAACCGCTGCTCTCCGCCGTTGTCGACTCGCTCCTCTAGCCGGCAACAACCGCACCTACTCCGACCAAGAGGTTATGAGCCCATCCCCGGTGCTCTAAAGGCATCGCGGAGGCTTCGCGCGCATCGCTCCGGCAACTCGACAACTCCGCGGAGCTCCGGAGGCCTCCGTCAAGCGGCCCAAAAAGAAGGCCCCAGATTCGATCCTGCGACCTCCACCGTCCTATTCGAGAGCCCTATTGTCTACTTGGCGCTTGGCAGAGGCCATCGCCCCTTGTCCGCGACTTCTTTTACTTGAGTCGCCCTCGTCAAACGCAGTAAATCGCGCCGCGCTTGCTCGCGCGTGCTCGTTTGCGCTCCGTCGCGCTCCGTCGCGCTTCCCGCGCCGCGCTCGATCTACTCGGCGCCGCGCGCTCGACGTCGGCCCTTCTCGCGCCGACTTTGCCTCTTCTCACGCTCAAGGGCCTCGGCCCTTCGCCCGTCCGCCCGCCCGCGCCGCTCACAGGTGTACGTACGACCCGGCCGTGCGCATCGGTCATCAAGGCGGGCGTCCGTGCACCTTGGGCGTGCGTGTCTACACGGCGGCGTGACGTTGGAGGACATCCCTCGACCCGCGCCCCTACGACCCTCGGCGCCCTCGACCCTCGCGCCCCTACGACTCTCGGCGCCCTCGACCCTCGCGCCCCTACGACCCTCGGCGCCGTTGACCAACTCGTAACGCGCGCCGCGCTCGCGCCCGGCCGCTCTTGCGCCCGCGCGTGCGCCTCGGCTACGCTCGCACGCTACGCTAGCGCGCGCCTCGTGTCTCCAAACCCGAGCTAACTTCAAAGGGGCCTTGCCCCCTTCGCCGTCCGCCCGCGCCCGCGCCGTACGTAGGTGTGCGTACGTCTCGGCCGCGTGCATCGGACATCTAGGCGGGGCGTCCGTACACCTCGTACGTGCGCGCGTCTACGGCGCGGCGTGACGTGGGAGACATCTGCCAACAACTCCATCGGCCCGCCAACGCGGCTACCGTCATGATGGACTTTGAAAAGTTTGGCGTTGAGCGATTCACCGGCTCCAACTACGTCACGTGGAGCACCAAGATTACCTTCTACCTCAAGCTCAAGGGCTTCTATGGCGCGCTCATCGACGCGCCGCCGCCCGGCAACGACGCCGACGCCGCGCCCGCGCGCGACGCCGCGCGGGACGACAAGGCCCTCGCCGCCATCGTCCTCTCCGTCGACAACAAGATCTTGCCACTCATCCAAACGTGCACCACCGCCAAGGAGGCGTGGGACAAGCTCGCCAACATGTACCACACCCAAAACACGGCAAGCATCGTGCGCTTCAAGCGCGAGTTGAGCACGCTCGCCAAGGGCAACACCGAGACCATCACGGCCTTTGCCGACCGCGCGTACGCGCTCAAGGACAACCTCATCTCCGCCGGCGCCACGGTGGACGACATGGACATCTCGCTCGCCATGCTCGACAAGCTCCCGAGCGCCTACGAGGTCAACAAGAAGATCATCATGAGCAAGAAGCCCTTCCCCACGCTCGAGGAGGTCATCTCCGAGCTCTTGACCGTGGAGGCGCAAACCCCGGCCAACACCGAGAAGGCCTACTTTGCGACCGCGCCGCGGCCCAAGTTCAAGCCGCTCAACAAGACGTTCAACCCGCGCTTCAACAAGCCCTTCAACCCGCGCGCGCCCATGCTCGGCGCGTCGCGCTTCGTCAACCCGCCGCGCCCGTTCAACGGCGGCGGCTCGCCCGGCGGCAACCGGCCGCGCTTCGGCGCGTCCAAGGACGCCAAAGACGTGTGCTACTATTGCAAGAAGCCCGGCCACTTCATCGGTGAGTGCCGCGAGCGGGCCGCGGTCGAGGCGCGCAAGGGCACGCCCGACACCGAGCGGCGCGAGGTGGCGTGGACCGCCACCACGCTCGCTCCCGACTACGACAACCCGGACTACGCGTGCACGTGGTTCATCGACTCGGGGGCCGAGCGCCACATCACCAACGACGCCGGCGACCTCAACAATCCCAAGCCGTGCTCGACCAAGGTCATCGTGGGCACCGGCGAGGTGGTCGCCGCCGAGCTCGAGGGCGACGCCATCTTGCACGAGTCCAACGTCATCTCGCGGCGCATCGTGCTCCGCCGCGTGCTCTACATCCCCGGCTTTGCGGCCAAGCTCGTCTCCATCAAGATGGCCAAGCTCGCCGGCGCCACGTTCATCATGGAGGGCAACAAGTGCGCCGTGCGCATGGGCGGCGAGACGATCGTCACCGCCATCGACGCGCCCAACGGCATCCCGTGCATCGTGAGCAACACGCTCCGCGGCTCCCCGAGCCCGGCGCTCATTGCCAAAGAGGCGCCCGAGGTGTGGCACGCGCGCTTTGGCCACCTCGGCTACGCCAACCTCGAGCGCGCCGCCAAGCACGGCATGGTGACCGGCATGGACCTCACGACCACCGACTTCAAGGCGCTCCCCATGTGCGAGCCGTGCGTGATGGGCAAGACGACGCGCCTCCCCTTCGGTGAGTCCGCGACGGTGTACGACACGCCGCTCGCGCTCGTGAGCATGGACGTGTGCGGCCCCATGACCGAGCTCTCTTACGGCGGCGCCAAGTACGCCGCGACCTTCATCGACCACGCGACGGGCTACTCCATCGTGCGCACGCTCAAGAGCAAGGCCGACGTCACGCCGGCCGTCAAGGAGGTGCTCACCTACATGGAGAAGCAAACCGACGCCCACGTCAAGGCCGTCCGCACCGACAACGGCTCCGAGTACGTTAACGCCGACCTCTCCGGCTTCTTCAAGGACAAGGGCATCGCGCACCAAAAGACCATGCCCTACACGCCCGAGCAAAACGGCACCGCCGAGCGGCTCAACCGCACGCTCCTCAACAAGGTGCTCCCCATGATCTACGCCGCCGAGCTCCCGCCCGCGGCGTGGGGTGAGGCGATCATGACGGCCAACCACCTCCGCAACCTCTCTCCCGTGAGCGGCAAGCCCAAGACGCCGTTCGAGGCCTTCTTCGGCCGCAAGCCCGACGTGTCAACGCTCCGCGTCTTTGGCGCCACGGCCTACGCCCACGTGCCCAAGGAGAAGAGGACCAAGCTCGAGCCGCACGCCGAGAAGGGCATCATGGTGGGCTACCCGGCCTTTGGCAAGGGCTACCGCATCCTCATGCCCGACGGCAACATCAAGTCGAGCCGCAACGTCGTCTTCGACGAGAGCAAGGTGCTCTCCAAGAGCTTCGCCAACTACAAGTCCCCGACGCTCATCGACCCCGACATCACCCGCTACGCCGCCGAGAAGTTCCCGGCGGACGACGCCTTTGAGGACGAGCCCGACTCCGGCGCGCACGACGGCGCGCCGCCGAGCGGCTCCCCGCCGGGCACCCCGGGCGGCTCCCCGCCCGCGAGCCCCGGCGGCTCCCCGCCCTCGAGCCCGGGCGGCTCGCCGCCGCCCGCGCCGAGCCCGGCGCCCGAGAGCAACGACAACATGCCGGCGCCGACCGCCGGCGGCACCGACTCCACCACCGGCGGCACCATCACGCGCTCGGGGCGCGTGTCGCGCAAGCCCGGTGAGTGGTGGAACGCCGCCGCCGCCGCGCACTACGCGGGGCAGATCTTGCCCGACCCGGCCACGCGCACCGAGGCGCTCGGCCGGCTCGACGCGTCCAAGTGGGACGACGCCATGAACGAGGAGATCGCCGCCCACGTGGCCAACAACACGTGGGAGCTCGACGTGCCGCCCGCCGGCGTCAAGATCATCCCGACCAAGTGGGTCCTCACGACCAAGACCGACCTCGCCGGCAACATCGAGCGCTACAAGGGCCGCATCGTCGCCAAGGGCTTCCACCAGATCGAGGGCATCGACTACGACGAGGTCTTCGCCCCCGTCGGCAAGTACGCCACGCTGCGCGCGGTGCTCGCGCTCGCCGCTGCGCACGACTACGAGATCATCCAGATCGACATTAAGAACGCCTTCCTCCAAGGCAACCTCGAGGAGGAGGTGTGGATCAGCCAGCCCGAGGGCTACGACGACGGCTCCGGCCGCGCGTGCCGCCTGATCAAGGCGCTCTACGGCCTCAAGCAGGCCCCGCGCGCGTGGCACTCGCGCCTGCACGAGGAGCTCACCAAGATGGGCTTCGCGCCGTCCAAGGCCGACGCATCGCTCTACGTCGGCACCTCCGGCGCGTACATCCTCATCTACGTCGACGACATCCTCATCATTGCGCGCAACTGCGCGCTCGCCGAGTCGGTCAAGGCGGAGCTCTTTGCCGCCTTCAAGACCCGCGACCTCGGCGAGGTGAGCCAGTACCTCGGCATGCACATCACGCGCGACCGCATCAACAAGACCATCAAGATCACCAACGAGAAGATGGTGACCGAGCTCGTCTCCAAGTACGGGCTCGCCGACTGCGCGCCCCGCGACATCCCCGTGAGCCTCGGCACCAAGCTCACCAAGGACAACGGCGACCCGCTCGACATCGCGGCCTACCCCTACACGTCGCTCGTGGGAGCGCTCCTCTACCTCTCCATCACGGTGCGCCCCGACATCGCCTTTGCGGTGAGCGCGTTGACACGCTTCATGTCCTGCCCCACGACCGTGCACTGGGGCGTGGCCAAGGGCGTGCTCCGCTACCTGGCCGGCACCACCAACATTGGCATCATCTACGGCGGCATCAAGGGCAGCCTGGACCTCAACGGCATGTGTGACTCGGACTACGCGGCCGACCTCGACACGCGCCGCTCGACCACCGGCTACGTCTTCACCCTCAACGGCGGCGCAATCACCTGGTCCAGCAAGAAGCAGCAGACCGTCGCAGCCTCCACCACCGAGGCCGAGTACATGGCCGCCTCCGCTGCGGTCAAGGAGGCCCTCTGGCTGCGCAAGCTCATGAGCGACCTCAAGGTCAACATCGGCGCCATCGACATCCTCTCCGACAACCAGGGTGCGATCAAGCTGCTGCGCAACCCCGTGTCCTCGCAGCGCTCGAAGCACATTGACGTCGCGCACCACTTTGCGCGCGAGCGTGTGGCCCGCGGCGAGGTCACGTTCCACTACGTGCCCACGGCCGACAACATCGCCGACGCGCTCACCAAGCCGCTGGCGCTGTCCAAGTTTGTGGCGTGCCGCACCGGCATGGGCATGGTGTGAGTGTTGCGTCCGCGTGGGAGTGATGAGAGTGCGTGTTTTCGGCCGCACACTCACCCCATTCCGTCGCAGCCTCCACCACCGAGGCCGAGTACATGGCCGCCTCCGCTGCGGTCAAGGAGGCCCTCTGGCTGCGCAAGCTCATGAGCGACCTCAAGGTCAACATCGGCGCCATCGACATCCTCTCCGACAACCAGGGTGCGATCAAGCTGCTGCGCAACCCCGTGTCCTCGCAGCGCTCGAAGCACATTGACGTCGCGCACCACTTTGCGCGCGAGCGTGTGGCCCGCGGCGAGGTCACGTTCCACTACGTGCCCACGGCCGACAACATCGCCGACGCGCTCACCAAGCCGCTGGCGCTGTCCAAGTTTGTGGCGTGCCGCACCGGCATGGGCATGGTGTGAGTGTTGCGTCCGCGTGGGAGTGATGAGAGTGCGTGTTTTCGGCCGCACACTCACCCCATTGCGTGCATGGAGCCTAAAGGAAGCTACTCGGAACATTGGGCCTTAGTTGGGCTCTTGTGGAAGGTGCTAACCGCGGTGGAAGCTGCTTACGGCGCAGCTACCGGCAGCCGCCGAGAAGCTGCGATTACCGATACCGTTTCGGCTATATAGCTCCGTGCGCCCGCCCCGTTTGCCTAAGGAGTCTCTTCACCACGCACATGTAACCTTTGCTCCTTCACTTGTGTCTCCGTGCTCTCTCGTTGGCCAACCGCTGCTCTCCGCCGTTGTCGACTCGCTCCTCTAGCCGGCAACAACCGCACCTACTCCGACCAAGAGTTTGTCGTCGCGCGGCGAGGGGGCTGCAGCCGATGGGGCCGGCCCCTGGCGCCGCCGGCGTGTTTGGCGGCTGCACGCGCTCCGTGCGCGGCGGCTTGGCGTGCTGCCTGCCCGGTGGGGCGGCTTTCTCATCGGTGCGCGGCTTTCTCAGGGGTTTTTGCAGCAAAGCCAACTGCTGCCCCCTGGTGTGTGCGTGTGTCGTCGCGCGGCGCGGGGGCTGATGCCGCTGAGGCCGGCCCCTGCCGCCGCCAGCGTGGATGGCGTTTGCGCGTGATCTCTGCGCGGAGGCTTGGAGCCGGTGCACCTCGCTGCACCGATGCCCGGTGCGGCTCGCCGCACCGGAAGGGGGGTGTGCGGCCTGATCTGCTGCTGCCCCTTTGATTGCGGGGCATCACCTGGTCTCCTTGGGCGCCCGTTGGGCGTTGGCCTCTGGCTGTGCCGTTGGGTGATGTGTGTGCCCCCTCTCGGGGGGCGCCGGGGCGCGGTTTTTCACGAGGGGTTGCTGCGCTCTTCCCGTTGGAGTTTTTTTCAATGGGCTGCCCCTGGGCCTCGGTCCTTGTCTGGTCACCCATTGTAACAAAAAAAAAAAAAGCTCCAAGCCTCCGCGCAGAGATCACGCGCAAACGCCATCCACGCTGGCGGCGGCAGGGGCCGGCCTCAGCGGCATCAGTCCCCGCGCCGCGCGACGACACACGCACACACCAGGGGGCAGCAGTTGGCTTCCGTTTTGCCTGCCCCGCCGCCCGTGCGGAGCGGGGGTGCGGGGCTCCCACAGGCTGCCCGGCCACGGGCTGCGCCGCCTGTGTCCGCCGCCGGCGGCCGCGCGCCGCCCGCGCGCGCGCCGCTCGGCGGCGCCGCGGCGCAGCGCTGCCGTGCGCCGTTTTGCCTGCCCCGCCGCCCCTGCGGAGCGGGGGTGCGGGGCTCCCACAGGCTGCCCGGCCACGGGTTGCGCCGCCGGGGTCCGCCGCCGGCGGCCGCGCGCCGCCCGCGCGCGCGCGCCGCTCGGCGGCGCCGCGGCGCAGCGCTGCCGTGCGCCGTTTTGCCTGCCCCGCCGCCCCTGCGGAGCGGGGGTGCGGGGCTCCCACAGGCTGCCCGGCCACGGGCTGCGCCGCCGGGGTCCGCCGCCGGCGGCCGCGCTGCGCCGCGGGCCGCGGTGCGGGGCTGGGGGCACCGGGTGCTGCCCGTGCGCGGGGAGGGGGGGGGGGCAAGTGGTGGCGGTCAACTTACAGAGGGTCTCCACCATGGCCGCCTCGTGGCGGCACCGCGCCTCCCCGCCCGGCACGCGCCTCGCTCACTCCATGCCCATCTCGCCGAAAAAGTCGATCGTCTCCTTGAGCGCGTCGATGAAGAGGTCGACCTCGGCCGGGGTGTTGTAGATGTAGGCACTCGCGCGCGCGCTCGCGGGGATGCCCAGGTGGCGGTGCAGCGGCTGCGTGCAGTGGTGCCCCGAGCGCACGGCCACGCCCGCGGTGTCCAGCAGCGTCGAGACGTCCGTCGCGTGCAGCCCGCCGACGTTGAAGGCCGCGAGCGCCGCGCGGCCGCGCTTGGCGCTCGGGGGCGGGCCGTAGATTGTGACCTTGTCGAGCGCCGCGAGGCGGTCGTAGAGGTAACCCCCGATCTCGGCCTCGTACGCGTGCACGCGGCCCATGCCCACGCCCGACAGGTAGTCGCACGCCGCGCCGAGGCCGATCGCCTCCGCGATGGACGGCGTGCCGGCCTCGAAGCGCGCGGGCGGCGCCGCGTACGTGGAGTGGTCCAAGAAGACGTCCTGGATCATCTCGCCGCCGCCCATCCAGGGCGGCATGGACTCCAGCACCTCGGCCCTGGGAGCAGCGGGCAGAGGGGCCAGGGCGGGCGGGGCAGGGCGGGGCAGGGTCAGCGACGCGCGCGAGCTGCTGCGCTGCCGGCCGTGCGCCGCGCCCAGACATCGCGCAGCGCGCGCTGGTGCTGCGGGGGCGACGCTGCCGCGCGGCGGGCGCGCGGTCTGGCGCCGCGCGTGGCCCGCCGCCAGGCCGTGGCCGTGGCTGCCGCGGCGCGCGCGCGGGCCCGCGGCGCGCGCCTGCCCCAGAGGAAGCCGATGCCCGTCGGCGCCATGGCCTTGTGCCCCGACGCCACGATCCAGTCCACGCCCAGCGCGCGCACGTCGATGGGCATGTGCGGCACGGACTGGCACGCGTCGAGCAGCACGCGCGCGCCGACGCGCCGCGCCGCCTCGACCACCGCCTCGACGTCCAGCACCGCGCCGAGCATGTTGGACACGTGCACCAGGCTGATCAGCTTCGTGCGCGGCGTCACAAGCTCGCGCAGGTGCTGCGCGGCGCGGGCGGCGCGGGCGGGCGGTGAGCTGCGGTGCGGCGGCGGCGCGGCGGTGCCGCGGCGCGCGCTGGCCTGGCGCTGGTGCGCCGGTGCGCGGGGGCGGGAGATTGGGAGATGGATGCCCGGCTGCCTGCGCCCGCAGCCGCGCCCCGCTGCGCCCCGCTGCGCCCCCGCTGCGTGCGCGCCGCTGCTGCCGCCACCGGCGCGGCGCGCTCACGTCCATGTCCAGCTCCTGCGTGTCCTGCGTGAGCCCCACGTGCTTCAGCACCGCGCCCGTCCGCTGCGCCACCATCTGCCAGGGTACCAAGTTGCTGTGGTGCTCCGCGACCGACAGAATCACCTGCAGCGGCGCGCCGGCGGCGGCGGCGGCAGCGGCACGAGGGCGGCGCAGCCGCGTCCGCGGCGGGGCCGGCGGCGTTGGCGGCGCGCGGCTGACCCCGCCGGGCTGCTGCAGCGGCTGCGGCGGCGACCGGCTCCGCCGCCCAGCAGCTGCTGCGCGGTGACGGCGCGGCGACGGCGCGGCGCAGCGGCGGCGCGGCGCAGCGGCGGCGCGGCGCGCGCGGGGGCGGCGCGCGCGAGTTGCTGCCCCCGGGCCCCGGCCGCACCTCGTCGCCGGGGCCGAGGTTGGCGGCGCCCCAGGTGTGTGCCACGAGGTTGATCGCCTCGGTCGCGTTGCGCGTGAACACGACCTCGGCCGGCGACGCCGCGCCGATGAAGGCGGCGACCTTGGCGCGCGCGTCCTCGTACGCCGTGGTCGCGCGCGCGCTGAGGTGGTGCACGCCGCGGTGCACGTTGCTGTTGTAGGTCCGATAGTAGGTCTCCATCGCGTCCAGCACGGCCACGGGCTTCTGCGACGTCGCCGCGTTGTCCAGGTACACCAGCGGCCGCCCGTTCACCGTCTGGTCCAGGATGGGCACGTCGCGCCGCAGCGACGCGCCGAGGCCCGACACCGTCGCCGGCGCGCGCGGCGCGGCGGGCGGCGGCGCGGGCGCGGCGGCCTGCGGCGACGACGCGTCCGCGGCCTGCGGCGGCGACGCGGCGCGCGAGCGCGCGGCGATTGCGCGCTGCCGTGAGCCGTCGCTGCTGCCTTCGCTGCTGCTGCGGCAGGGGCAGGGGCAGGGGCGGGGGCCGCCCGCTGTGCGGCGCGGCGCCGCTGCTGCGCTGCTGCCGCCGCGCCGCCGCACCACGGCTCGCCGCCGGCACCGCGCGCGCGCGCCCGCGAGCTGCTGCGATCGCCAGGACCTGCTACTCATGGCGGCCTGCATGCCGCCGCGTGCGCTCGGGGCGAGCGCACGCGGAATGTGTGCTCGCCGCTGCTCGCGTGTGGGCCGGGGGAGCGCGCTGTGGGCACGTGGGCGCGGCTGGCACGGTGAGGGAGGCGTTGCGACGGCGCTCGCAGCCTGCATGGGCCTTGATGGGCCGGAATCGGGCGGGCGCGTCACACATGTCACCAGCCCGCCGGGTTCCCGAGTCCCGAGGCCCCAGCGCGCCACTGGCGGTCGCGTGACTCTCATGCCAGCTCCCACGACTGCGAGCGCCGCGCCGCGGCGCCCCCCCGCCGCGCCAGCAGCAGCGCCGCGACCGCTGCCGCCAGCGCGGGCCGGCGGGGGCCCCAATTCCTCGCCGCCATGAACGTCTCGGTGGAGGAGCTCGCCCTGCTGCAGCAGAAGCAGGCGCGGCGGCTGCGGCAGCGGCGGCCGCCGCGGCGGCCGCAGCAGCGACGGCGCGGCCCGGCCGCCGACCGGCGGCCCGCGCCGCCCGCCGGCGCGCGGCGCAGG
Source organism: Scenedesmus sp. PABB004 (assembly GCA_014905635.1). NCBI lineage: Eukaryota > Viridiplantae > Chlorophyta > Chlorophyceae > Sphaeropleales > Scenedesmaceae > Scenedesmus > Scenedesmus sp. PABB004. The sequence continues at coordinate 1,672,445 of JABVCE010000002.1, forward strand.
CGTGCATCCGCAATCTGTGCATCCTGGCGCACGTGGACCACGGCAAGACGACGCTGAGCGACCACCTGATCGGCTCCAACGGGCTCATCCACCCCAAGATGGTCGGCGAGCTGCGCTACCTCGACTCGCGCGACGACGAGCAGGCGCGGGGCATCACCATGAAGAGCAGCAGCATCTCCCTCCTCTACCTCCCCGGCGCCGCGCAGCGGCCAGAGGTGCGCGCGCCGCGCGCGGGGCCGGGGCCGGGGCCGGGACGTCGCAGGCGCCGCCAGCCGCGCTCGGCGCGCGGGGCGCTCTCCGACGGCGCGCGGTGGCGCTGCGCCGCAGGGCGGGCGGGGCGTGGGGCGGGAGGAGCGGCTGTCGTGCGGGTACCTGGTGAACCTCATCGACAGCCCGGGGCACGTCGACTTTTGCAGCGAGGTCTCGACCGCGGCGCGCCTCAGCGACGGCGCGCTGGTCGTGGTGGACGCGGTGGAGGGCGTGTGCATCCAGACGCACGCAGTCCTGCGCCAGGCGTGGGAGGAGAAGGTGCGCAGGCCTGTGCCGCCGCGCGAGGGCGAGGCCCGCGCGCCGCACGAGTGCCCCGTGGCAGCGCCGCGGCCGGCAGGGCCCGCCGCCGCCGCGGCGGGCGGCGGCCCCCGTCCCACGCGCCGCCGCCGCCGCGTGTGGTGCCGTGGTGGTGGCCAGGTGCGGCCGGTGCTGATGATAAACAAGCTGGACCGCCTCATCCGCGAGCTGCAGCTGCCGCCCGAGGAGGCCGCGGCGCGGCTGACCTCCATCGTGGCGCACGCCAACATGGTGTGGAGCGCGTTTGGCAGCGAGCACTTTATGCGCGAGGCGGACGCGGTGCTCGCGGCGGAGACCCAGCACAGCCAGCAGCAGCAGCAGGGCGCCGGCGGCGGCGCCGACGACGACGCGGGCGCAGGGTGCGCGCGGCGCGCGGCGGGGGAGGGGCGGGGCAGGTGCAGCGAGGGCCCAGCCGCCGGCCCGCGCCGGCCCGCGCGCCGCGCGCGCCGCGCACGCGCCGCCCACGCCACCGCGCGCCGCGCCGCGCCGCGCCGCAGCGCGGGCGACGCGTGGGGGAGCGAGGAAGACGCGTTCGCTCCGAGCCGCGGCAACGTCGCGTTTGGCAGCGCCTCTGACGGCTGGGCGTTCCGCGTGGACCAGTTTGCCGCCATGTACAGCGCCAAGCTCGGCGCCAAGCCCTCCGCGCTCGCGGCGGCGCTCTGGGGTGACTGGGCGTTCAGCGCGCGCGACAAGCGCGTCGTGCGGGCGCGCGGCCGCGGCGGGCGCGGGCCAGGGCGGACCATGTTTGTGCAGTTTGCGCTGGAGCCGCTCTGGCGCGCCTACAGCGTGGTCACAGCCGGCGAGGACCCGCAGGCGCGGGGCGCGAGGGGAGGGGGAGGGGGGCCCTGCCCGAGGCACGCAGGAGGGGGCCGGGGGCGCCGCTGCGCGCGCGCCGTGACACCGCGCGCCGTGACACCGCGCGCGCCCCGCCCGCCCGCGCAGGCGGTGCTGGGGCCGATTGTGAGCGGGCGCGGCCTGGGCGGCCTGGTGCCCGCCAAGCTGCTGCAGCCGGGCGCCGACCCGCGCGCCGCGCTGCGCGCCGTGCTGCGCGCGTGGCTGCCGCTGAGCGAGGCCGTGCTGGGCATGGCCGTGGCGCACCTGCCCAGCCCCGTCGAGGCCGCGCCGCTGCGCCTGCCGCGCCTGCTCGCGGGCGGCGCGACGACCGCGCTGCTGGGCGGCGCCGCGGCCGGCGGCGCTGGCGACCCCGGCGATGGCGGCGGCGCGCCCGGCGCGGCGCTGGACGACGCGACTGCGGCGGAGGTCGCTGCGCAGCTGGAGCGCACGCAGGCGGCGCTGTGCGCGTCGAGCGCGGCGCCCGACGCGCCGCTCGTGGTGTACGTGTCCAAGATGGTCTCCGTGCCCGCCAGCCTGCTGGCGCGCGCGCCGGGCGGCGGCGGCGAGGGCGCGCCGCCCGCCAACGCCGCGGGCGAGGTGTTCCTTGCGTTTGGGCGCGTGTTCGCGGGCGTCGCGCGCGAGGGCGCGCGCGTGCACGTGCTGTCGGCCGCGTACGACCCCTCCGCGCCGGCGCGCGGCCGCCAGACCGCGGTGCTGCGGGGGCTGTACCTCATGATGGGACGGTGAGACGCGCACGCCCGCACGGCGGCGTGCGGCGCGCGCGCGCCGCCCGCCCGGGGCGGCGCCCCGCTCGTTCCTCGCGCGCGCGCGCCGACCCGCCCCGCCCCGCCCCGCCCCGCCCGCCCCGCCCCGCCCCGCCCCGCCCCGCCCCGCCCCGCCCCGCCCCGCCCCGCCCCGCCCCGCCCCGCCCCGCCCCGCCCCGCCCCGCCCCGCCCCGCCCCGCCCCGCCCCGCCCCGCCCCGCCCCGCCCCGCCCCGCCCCGCCCCGCCCCGCCCCGCCCCGCCCGCCCCGCCCCGCCCCGCCCCGCCCCGCCCCGCCCCGCCCCGCCCCGCCCCGCGCCGCGCCGCCCCGCCCCGCCCCGCGCCGCGCCCCGTGCGGCGGCAGCGCGCTGGAGCGGCTGCCGGCCATCCCCGCGGGCAACGTGTGCGCGCTGGCGGGCCTGGAGACGGCGATCCTCAAGAGCGCGACGCTGTGTGCCAGCCCCGCGGCGCGGCCGCTGGCGCCGATGACCTTCCAGGCCGCGCCCATCGTGCGCGTCGCAATCGAGCCGTCCGCGCCCGCCGACATGGCCGCGCTCGCGGCGGGGCTCAAGCTGCTCAACAGGTGCCCGCGCCGCCCCGCCCGCGCGCGCTGTGCGGGCCGCGGCGCGCGGCCGCCGCGCTCACGCTCTGCCCCCGCGCGCGCGCGCGCTGCGTCCGTGCTGCTGGTCAGGGCGGACCCGTTTGTGGAGGTGGGTGTGAGCGAGAAGGGCGAGCACCTGCTGGGCGCGGCGGGCGAGGTGCACCTGGAGACGGTGGTGAAGGACCTGCGCGAGCGCTTTGCGCGCGTCGACTTCCAGGCGCGACTCGGCCCCCGCGCGCGCGGCCCCAGACAGGCAGCGCCGCGGACGCGCAGCGGCGTTTGCGGCGCCCGCGGCTGACGACGCCGCGCCGCGCCGCGCCGCGCCGCGTGCCGCGCGCCAGGTGTCGCCGCCGCTGGTCGCGTTCCGCGAGTCCGTGTTGTGCGGCGCCGAGGCGGGCGAGGGCGCGCCGCCGCGGCCGCCGCGCGTGGTCGAGGCGGCCACGCCGAGCGGCGCGTGCGTGGTGCGCGTGCGCGCGCACGCGCTGCCCGCGGCCTCCGCGACGCTGCTGGACGAGCACGCGGCGCTGCTGCGGGAGCTGCTGGACGCGCAGGGCAGGAGCCGGGCGCAGCCGGCGCAGCCGGGCGGGCAGCGGCGCAGCCTGGACGGGCGCGACCTTGGCCGCGAGGTGGCCAAGTTCCGGGAGGCCTTTGCCGCCAGCCTCGCCGCCGACAGCGCGCACAGCAAGGCGCTGCCGCACCTGCTGGAGCGTGCGTGGCTGCTGGGCCCGCGCAACGTGGGGCCCAACCTCGCGCTCTGCAGCCCCAGCGCGGCGGGCGGCGACGGCGGCGGCGGCGGCAGCCTGTTTGAGACCCCTGCGGCGCAGGTGGTGCGCGCGACCACGCGGCAGGGGACCAAGCAGCAGCACCAGCAGCAGCCGCAGCAGCAGCAGCAGCAGCCGCAGCAGCAGCAGCAGCCGCAGCAGCAGCCGGCAGGGGAGCCTGCCGTCAACGGCGCGCCGGGCGAGGTGGACGTGCACGCCGCCGCCGCGTCCGCCGCCTCCGCCGCTGCCACCGGCGAGGGCGAGCTGGATGTGGCTGGGCTGCAGCAGCTGGACGTGCCGTTTGGGCGGCCCGCCGTCGCCGCCGTGCTGGCCGGCGGCGATGGCTGCGGCAGCGCCGACGCGCAGCACGCGGCCGCCGCGGCGGCGGCGGCAGCGGGCGCGGGCGAGCTGTGGCCGCACGTGTCCAGCAGCGTTGAGTCTGGCGTGATCGCTGGCTTCCAGCTGGCGGCGGGGTGCGGCCCGCTGTGCGACGAGGCGCTGTGGGGCGTGGGGTTTGAGGTGGAGGTCCGCCTCGTGCTGCCGCCCGGCGGCGCCGCGCCGCCCGACCTGGGCGAGGCTGTGTATGGGCCCCTCTCGGGCCAGGTGAGGGCTGCGCACACCTGGGGGCCGCGGCGCGGCGCGGCGCGGCGCGGCACGCGCCCGGGCACGGTGCTGCCGGGGGCACGGGCACGGTGCTGCCGCGCCGCCGGCTGCACGCTCACGCGTGCGCGCCCCCCCCCCCCCCCCCCCCCCCACCCCCAGGTGATGAACGCTGTGGCGGGCGCGGCGCGGCGCGCGGTGCTGGAGAGCGGGCCGCGGCTGGTCGAGGCGATGTACCTCTGCCAGGTCCAGGCCTCGGCCGAGGCGCTCAGCGGCGTCTACGCGGTGCTGGGCCGCCGCCGCGCGCGCATCCTGCAGGCGCGTGCGGCGCGGCGGGGCCCGCGCGCGGGGCGCGGGCGGCGGCGCCGCCGTGCCGCCCGGGCCCGCTGCGCTGTGCGCTGCGCCGTGCCGCGCTGCTGACGCGCGCCGCCCGCGCGTGCGCGGCGCGCAGGAGGAGCTGCGCGAGGGCAGCGGCGCGTTCATGGTGCACGCCTTCCTGCCCGTCGAGGCGAGCTTTGGCCTCGCCGACGAGATGCGGCGCCGCAGCAGCGGCGCGGCGAGCGCGAGCCTGCTGCTGAGCCACTGGGAGCGCCTGGGCGTGGACCCGTTCTTCGTGCCCACCACGGAGGAGGAGCTGGAGGAGTATGGCACCGAGGCGGGCGGCCCCGCCAACCTCGCGCGCCGCCTCATCGACGCGGTGCGGCGGCGCAAGGGCCTGCCGGTGGAGGACAAGGTCGTGGCCAAGGCCACCAAGCAGCGCACGCTCAAGCGCAACGTCTGACGCGCCCGGTTACACACACACACGCCGCCGGCGCTCAGCGGAACCCCGCGCGGCCGCCCGCCCCAGCCACCCGCCAGCAGCCCGCCAGCAGCCCTACAGACGCCGCACTAATACCGCCGGCACGCGCGCCGTGCCCGCGCCCAGGCCCCCGCCGCGCGCCACAGCGCCGGCGCGGCGGCTGCCGCTGCAGCCGCCGCGCGCGCGCCGCGCGCGCTCGCGCTCTCGCGCTCTCGCGCTCTCGCGCTCTCGCGCTCACGCGGCGGCGAGCAGCGCCGCCGCGGCGCCGGCGCCGCCGGGCGGGTGGGGCGTTGGAAAGAAGATGCCGAACAGCACGCCCAGCACCGCGCCGGCGCAGACCTGCAGCGGCGTGTGGCCCAGGACCTCCTTGAGCTTCACGTCGCTCACGGGGTGGCCGTCGAGCAGCTCCCCGATGACCTGGTTCAGCACCTCCGCCTGCTTGCCCGCGTGCCGCCGCACGCCCGCGGCGTCGTACATCACGATCGAGCTGAACGCCAGCCCCAGCGCAAACGACGCGCTGCCAAGGCCGTGCTGGAACGCGATCGCGGTCGTGATGCCCTGCGGGCGCACCGGCGCACAGGCGGCGGCGTGAGGAGCGGCGGCGTGAGGCCAGGGGCGGCGCGCGCCGCCGCGGACGGCTGCCGCGGGCCCGCTGCACAGCGCCGCCGCCGCCGCGGGCCGCACGCGCGCGCGCGCGCCGCCGCCGCGCACCGCGCACAGCGCCGAGTGCGAGCTGGGCATGCCGCCCGAGTCGACGATCGCCCGGATGTCCCACACGCCCTTCTTGAGGCGCTTGGTGAAGATCTGCGCGGCACCAGCGCGCGCGCAGCGGGGCGTGAGCGCTGCGCGGCCGGCGGCGGTGGCCACCGCCGCAGCACGGCGCGGCCGCGCCCCCGCGCGCCCCGGCTGCCCCCGCACGCGCCCCCGCGCGCGCCTTGAGCGTCTGCGCCGTGAACCAGCCCCAGAAGCCCGCCAGGAAGACGCGGTTGGTGAAGAGGTCGGAGAAGCCGCCCCCGGGCAGCGCCGGCAGCATGCTCAGCGCGGCCAGCCCCGCCGGCGCGGCGCCGTGCGGCCTGCGCACGCAGCGGCGGCGGGCGGCGCGGGGTCGGGCGCGGCCGGCGCTGCGAGGGGGCGCAGCGGCGCGCCAGCCCCCCGGGCTCCGCCACGATGCACGCGCGCTCACCCCAGCAGCAGTTCGCGCACGCGGTGCCGCCGCGCCCACGCGCCGAGGCGCGCCGCGCCGGCGCGCGCTGCGGCGGCGACCATCGCCGCCGCCAGCCGCCGCGCGCTCTGCGCCGCCGCCTGCACCTCCGGCTGCAGCGCCTGCTGCTGCTGCTGCGGCTGGCCCGGCGGCGAGGCGCTCGCCGGCTGCTGCTGCGCGGGGCGGGGCTGCGCTGTCCAGCCCGCCGCCGCTGCTGCGCGCGCGCCCGCCGCCGACGCGCCGCCGGCGCCGCTGCCGCGCGCGAGGCCCCGTGCGCAGCTGGACAGCGCGGGGCGCCCGCCAGCGCTCATCGATCTGCAGCAGCGCCGCTGCGCGACGGGCCCCAGCGGCCGCGCGCCCGCCCCGGCCGCTGCTGGCGCCAGCATTGCTCTGCGACGCGCTGAGACGCGCGCGCGCACGACCACAAGCGGACACGCCGCCAATGCGCGGCAATCCGGGCGAGGACGGGCGAGTTGCTGCTCTCGGCCTCCCCGCGCGCCGAATCCTCACTCTGGGCGCGCTCGCCGGCCTGTCTGTGCGCGGGAGCCCCGCGGGCCACCGGATCTTGGCGCCGCGCGACGGCGGCGGCCGCGGGGCTCTGCGCCGCGGACCGCCGCGCGCCAAAGCGCGCCGGCGCCCGCCGCCGCCCCGCGCGCGGCGGCGGGGGGGCCGGCCGGGCCGGGGGAGGAGCCGCCGCCGCCGGGTTACACGGGAGCCCGCGCCCCGCCGCCGCCGCGGGCGGTCACTTGTTCCAGTCCGGGTCGAACTCGCCGCGCGCCCAGGCCTTGAGGCCGTCGAGCAGCTGGCGGGGCTTGCGGGGGAGGTCGTCGATGAAGTCAAACACCTCCTTGATGTCGGCGTTGGGGTCGGCCATGCCGCCGCCCTTGGTCGGGATGCCGCGGATCGGCGCGAGGCGGCGTCGCACCGCATCCATCGTCGCGCTGAGGATGGCCTGCTCGCCGCGGCGCAGCCGCGCGGCGAGGCGCTCGCGGCCCGAGACCTCGGGGCGCTGCAGCAGCTTGGTGTCCTCCTCCAGGCTGGTGCGGTAGCCGGCCAGCGCCTCGCGGCAGTCGCCCATGAGGAGCTGCAGCACCTCGTACTCGTTCATGTCGCTGATCGGGGCGTCGCTCTCAAACGTCACCTGCCACGGGTCACGCCCCGCGCGCGCGGGAGGGAGGGGGGAGCGCGGGGGAGGGAGGCCGGAGCGCGGGGCAGGGAGAGGAGCGCGGGCGCGCGGTCGGCGCGGGGCAGGGGGGAGGGAGCTCGGGGGCGGCGGCGGCGGGGCGATGGGCGCGGGGCGCCCGGCGCGGCCGCCGCGCGCGCACACCTTTGCGAAGAGCCCCGGGTCCTGTATGCGGCTGAGTCGGAGGTAGCTGAGCAGCTGTATGGGGAAGCGGTCGGCGTAGACGGGGAACGACTCGGCCGGCCCAAAGCCAAAGCTCTCCAGCAGCTGCGCCTTCATGCCGTAGTACCTAGCAGTGGTGGCACGGGGGTGCAGGGCGCGGGGGCAGGGGCAGGGGCGGGCGCTGAGCCGCGAGCCGACGGCAGGCGCCACGCGGCCGCCGCGCCGCTGCTGCCGCGCCCACGCCCGCGCCGCCGCCGCGCCGCTGCTGCCGCGCCCACGCCCGCGCCGCCGCCGCGCCGCTGCTGCCGCGCCCGCGCGCGTGCCTGTCGGCGGGCACGAGGGCGGCCGGGAACATGCAGCAGTCGGAGAGGTTGCCGTCCTGCAGCGTCCCCGTGCTCAGCAGCAGCTCGCCGTTGGGCCGGCCGTCGTTCAGAAGCACCTCCTGCCCCTCGCTGCGCGCCCGCGGGCGAGCGCGCGGGCGGCGCAGCGGTCGGCGACTGCAGCGGCGGCGCGGCCACGCTGCGCGCGCGCGGCCACGCTGCGCCGCGATGCCCCGCCGGCGCGGCCGCACCGGTAGGGGCGCGTCGCCGTGACGACGACGCGGCCGCGCTGCGCGTCAAAGTCAAGGGTGCAGCCGTTGTCGTTGCCGGTGCGGCCCATGAGGCACGCGCCGGGGACGAGCCCGAAGCACCCCGCCGCGGGCAGGTAGGTGCTGTGCGCAAGCACCACGCTGAACGCGCGCATGAAGGCCGCCTCGTTCCACACCGCCGGCGGCCACGCCGCCGGGTCGGACCCAAAGTGCGCGCCCGCGAGCTCCGCCCACTGCTGCTGCAGCGCCGCCTGGCGCGCGCGCGCCTCGCCCAGCACGCGCGAGCCCGCCAGCAGCTCCTCGCGGTCCGGCTCCTCCCACAGTATCGGCGACGCGCTCGCGTCCGGCAGCGTCGCCAGCAGCGCCGCCCAGGGCGACGCGCCGCCCGCGGCGCGCTCCGCCATGAGCCACAGCGCCAGGCCCACCAGCTCGCTCGTGCCCGCCGCGACGCGCCCCACCAGCGCGTGCTGCTCGGCGTCCACCGCCGTCACCACGAGCGCCTCGGGCACCTCCAGCACCTCCTCGCCGCCCGACACGTCGCGGCCCGCGATCAGCCCCACGCGCTGCCCAACGTCCGCCTTGAAGCGCTTCGGCTGCGGCCGCCGCAGGCGCGTGGCAGGCGGGCGCGCGGTCAGCCCCGGCGGCGGCGGCGGTGGTGGGAGGGCGGCCGTTGCACCGCGCCGCGGCCACGCGCCGCGCCGCGCTGCAGCGGCGCACCTCGAGCGGCGTCGGCGGCGCGCCCTGGGCCTGCAGCCACTTCATGAGCTGCGATGCCGTGGCCGCGAGCTCCACGTCGCTCTGCTGCTGCCCCGCCACGGCGCGCAGGCGCTGGGCGCCGGATCTGCCCGGCCAGGCCGTGCTGCTGCGCCGCGCCAGCCCGCCTCGCGCGCGCGCTGCGGGCGCCGCCGCCGCGCGCATGGCTGCGTACGGCGTGCGATCGCCACGGGAGCGGCAATTGAGCTGCGCAGCGGGTGCCGGCTGAGCGCTGGCGCAAAAACTTGGCGCGGCAGCTTGCTCTCGCGAACGCGCGCGGACTGGCACGGCGCGTTCGCGGCGACGACGTGAGCAGGTGGTAGAAGGCGGCGGCGGCGCAGCAGCCCTCCCCGCGGCGGCGGCGGGTGCAGCGGCGCGGCGCAAAGCCGCGGCCGGCCAACTGCCTGCTGTTCGCGCCAGCCTCCCGAAAACACACTGGGCGCTCTTGCCGACCAGCCGCCGCCGCTCGCGCCGCCGCCCCTGCAACGGCGGTGTCGCCAGCCGCCGCGCGGCGCTGGGGACACATGACCACGCTCCGGCTCACCGTCAAGGGCTGGGAGGACGGCGAGCCGGTGGAGCGCGAGCTGGAGCGCCCGGACCGCTGGGCGCTGCATGCGGCAGAGCAGGCGCGCCCGTCGCCGCCGCAGCGGGCCGGCCTGCGGCGGCGGCGGCCGCAGCGGGCGCCGCGCGGCGCCTGAGTTTCGCCGCACCGCATCGGCGGCGCAGGTGACGATGACCATCGACGACCTCAGCGTGACCATCAACCAGCGGGTGCGCCCGCGCCCGCGCGGCCGCACGCGCGGCCGCACGCGCCAGCCGCGCCAGCCGCGCCGCCGAGCGCGCTGGCCGCCCGCCCGGCCGGCGCAGCCGCACGCGGTCACGGCCAAGAAGCTGGGCGTCGGCGCGTGCGCGTGGGAGGGGGAGATGCTGCTCGCGGCGTTCTTGCTCAGTGAGCGGCCGCGCTGGGGCGCCCCCGGTGTGTCATCAGCCAGCCGCCACGCGGCTGCGCGCGCCGACCGCCGCCCGTGCGCGCCGCCTGCGCCGCCGCTCCGCCGCCGCCCGCCCCTTCCCGCAGGCGACGCGCCGCGGCACCGCTACACGGGCATGCGCGTGGTGGAGCTGGGCTCGGGGCCGGGGCTGGCGGGCCTGCTCGCGGCGCGGCTGGGCGCGCAGGTGGTCATCACCGACAAGGCCGTCGTGCTGCCGCTCATACGGGAGAACATCGCACTCAACGGCCTGCGCGACACGCCCACCGGGCACTCCAGCGGCACTGCCGAGGTGCGCCGCGCAGCGGCTGCGCGGCAGGGCGCGCGGCAGGGCGCGCGGCGTGCAGCGCGGAGACGCCGCGGCCGCGGCCGCGCGCAGGCGGAGGAGCTCGAGTGGGGCGCGCCCGGCTGCGACGCGATCGTGGCGCGCCTGGCCAGCCGGCGGCCGGAGCTGGTGCTCGCGGCGGACTGCTGCTACGTGGACCAGGACGGGCAGAGCCCCAGCACGCCGCACTTCGTCGCCGCCGCGCGCGGTGAGCAGCAGGGCGCTGCGGCGGTGACGTGGCGCCGCGCAGAGCGCGCGAGGCCCCGGCCGCGCGGCCCGACGCACGCGCCGCCGCGCAGGGCTGTGTCACGGCGGCACGCGCGTGCTGGTGTCGTTTGAGCTGCGTTCGAGCGCGGTCAAGGAGACGTTCCTGGCGGAGGCGCGCAGCGCGTTCAGCCGCTGCACGCGCGTGCCGCTGTCGCGCCTGCCCCGCTGCTACCGCGTGGAGCACATCGAGCTCTACGAGCTCCACCCCTGAGCGCGCCGCCGCGCTGGGCCGCCAACACCAACGCGCCGCGCCGCGGTGCCGCGGTGAGCGGCGGAGAGGGTTGACTGCAGCGCCGTTACGGCATCCCCCGGGGCGCCCCGGCGCCGCACGGCATGCGTGCCGTCGCCGCCCCGACCTGCCCGCCTGCCACGCTCTCTCCTGGCCTGCTCGCGCTCCCTCTCTTTATGCACCGCTGCACCAGCGGATCGTCCGAGAAATGCTTGCGCGCCCGCGGCAGCCTGGGAGCCGCCTGCACGCGGCACGTGCCCCAGCGGGGCGCGGGGACTGAGGCTGCGCAGGCGTGCGCCCGCGCCGGGCGCCGAGAGATGCAATGCTCACCCACAGCTATGCGTTGGTTCGTTTCCGGCGGCAGCGAGCGCCGCCGCTGGGCGGGCCCTGTTGCCGCCGCCCGCGGCCTAGGCAAATCACTCAAGCACGTGTGTGGCTTGTGCACGCGTTGCCGCGCGTGTGTGCCGCCTCAGCTACCGAGATAGTCCTCTGCCGCTCGCGCCGGCCTGCAGCTGCTGCTCACGGCGCCCCGCCCGCGCTCGCAGGGCCGGCGACGCCCGCACACCCCGCCCTACACCACCGCCGCCGCGAGCAGCGCGGCGCCGGCGAGCGCCAGCACGTGCACGGCCGCGGCGCTGGCGCCGCTGCCCGCGGGCGCCCACACCGGCGGCGGCGGCGGCGCGCCCGGGGTGAGGCTGAAGGGCGTGGCCTTGCCTGGCGGGCCCGGGCGCCCGCCCGGGAGCTGCTCGCGGCAGAGGTAGAGGCTGGCGTCGGCGGTGCACATCTTGCGCCACGGCGCGCTGCGCGGGCGGCGGCGGTGGCGGTGGCGGCTGAGCGCGCGCGGCGCGCAGCGGCCGCCGCGCGCAGCCCCCCTCCCCTGCATCCCCGCACGCCCCCCTCCCCAGTGCACCGCGCGCGCGCACCACTCGTTCTGGTCGGGGTTGCGGTTGCAGAGGCCGGCGTATACGGAGAGCAGGTCGCAGCTCGGCAGGTCGCTGTCCCACTGGCAGCGCCGGCACGCCTCGCTGTTGCTGCCCTTGCACATCGTGCGCGAAAGCTGCAGCGCCGCCGCGGTCGGCACGACGTAGGCCAGGCCGCTGTGGCTCGCGCACTGCTGCACGACGCTGCCGTCGCGGCAGAGGCCCTTGTAGCTCGCGCACGCCTGCGGTCGCACGGCGTGAGCCTGCGCGCACGTGCGCGTGCTGCGCGCGCGCAGCATGGCGCCCCGCGCCCGCGCGCGTGCCCGCGCGCCGCGCGCGCGCCCGGCCCACCTGTGCATCCCCGGCGTGCTTGTCGCTGGCGCACGCGGTCGCGAGCAGCTGGAAGCGGTCGCACGTCGTCGGCGTCTTGCCGATGGCCGCAGGGTCCACGCCCTGGCTGCACTGGCGGTGCAGCGAGCACGCGCTCAGCTGCGCCCGCTCCTTGCACAGCGCCTGGAGGTCGGCGTCCGCCGCCTCAGCCGGGTGCTCGAAGCCCGCGCAATCGCCCTGGCTGGGGTCGGTGTAGCACGGGCCGCTGGCACCGCTCGTGCTGGCGGGCGGCGCCGGCGCCGCGGAGCTGTCGGGGGAGCTGCTGGGGGAGCTGCTGCTGCTGTCGCCGCCCGCGTCGCCCCCGGCCGGGGGGCTGCTGGCGCTGCTGCTGCCAGCGGCGTCACCCGCGGCCGCGGGGCTCTCGCCGCCGTCGCCCGGCGCGGGCGAGGAGCTGGGCTGGCTGTAATCCTGCGGCGGAGCTTGCTGCTGCTCGCCCGCTGGCGCTGCAGCTGGCTCCGGGCTGCTGGCGGGCGGGGGCGCTGGCTCCGGGCTGGCCGCCGGGCTGTCGGCGCTGCTCGCCTGAGTCTCCGCTGGCGACGGGCTGGACTCGGCGCTTCCCGGCGCGGCCTCCTGCGCGCCGCACTGCGCGAGCAGCAGCAGCACCGCCACCAGCGCGCACGCGGTCGCTGGGGCGCGGCGCGCCATGTCGAGGGGCGCGGTTAATCCAATCGCTTCACGCGAGCGCCGCCGGGCGCGGCTGGCAGGACGCGCGGGGCGGTGGTGCTGGCGGGCGGCCGACTCTGCGGCGCGCTGCGGCCAGGCGGTCACACGCGGAGTGGCTCCACAGTGCGGATGGCGGCCCGCCGCCCGTTCGCGCCCCCTGGCAGGCCGCCAGCCGTCAGCGCCCCGCGCGGGTGACGCTCGAGCGGTTGAGCGCCGCAGTCGGCGCCCGCGCCGCCCAGCGGGCGTCCGCACCATCCAGGAGCGCGGCACGCGCCACAATCAGGGAGAGAGCACGCCGCCGAGCAAAGCAGAGCGAAAAATTGCGTTGGGTGCAGCGCGAACGCCCGCCGCGGTGCAAGAGAGAGGCGACGACGCGCCCGCCGCGCGCGCTCGCGCCGCGCGCGCGCCCAAAAATTCCGAACCGCGGCACGTCCGGAGCAACACATGGGGTTTCAGAGCGGCGCGCGCCGCCTGAGCGCGGCGCCTGAGCGCGGCCGGCGCGGCCGCGCGCGCCCGGGCTCAGGCGGCGGCGGGCTTGGGCTTGATGGTGAGGCAGTTGATGCCGAGGTGGTCGCAGATCTGGGAGATGACGCGGAGCACGTAGTGCAGGTACCCTACGAGCAGCGCGCCCAGCACGCACAGCGTGACGGTCATCGGGTCGGCGAGGCGCAGCACGCTGTTGAGCGCGCCGACCGCGAGCGACGCGATGGCCCACAGCGGCGGCGCGAACGGCTCCTTGCACATGTGGGCCATGATCAGCTGGCTCGCAAACAGCGCGTACGCGAGGCCGAAGCTCGCGTTGGCTGCGCGGCAGAGGTAGGGCGTGTCGCACGGCCGCCACAGCCACACGCAGCCGAGCGTAAGCAGCGTCGCAATGACCACAAAGTGCGCCGCCGCGCTGCCCTTGGCCAGCTGCTTGTGCCCGCGCTCCTGCGCGCGGCACGGCGGCGGCGGCGGGTGGGTGGAGCGCGGGCGCGCGGCGAGGGCGGCGCGGCGGGGGCGGCCCGCGGGCGGCGGCGGCGCTGGCCGGCGGCGGCGGGCGTGGGCGCCGCGCCTTTGCGGGCAGGGTGCTGGGGTCGAACGCGACGACGCGGCGGATGTTGGTGGTGGCCTGGTAGCTACCGACGGTGATCATGAGGATGATGATCGCGTCGTTCATGTCTGCAGGGACAGAGCGCCGCGGCGCGGCGGGGCGGCGAGGCGGGGCGCGTCGCGCGGTCAAGACCGCCTGCGGTCAGCCCGCGCCGCGCGCCCGTGCCGCGCCGCGCCGCTCACTCCAGCCGTCGAAGAGGGGCAGGGGGACGTAGTCGGTGACGGGGCTGCGCCAGAAGGCCGGGCCCAGCGCAAAGGTGAGCAGGTGCACCGACGCGAGCGTGTAGTTGCACTCGAGCACGCCGTAGTAGGAGTTGCCGTAGAGCATGAGGCTCGTGTGGTACTCCTCCCACTGCGCGAGGATCCACGTGAACATCACCTGCGCCCGCGACGCGGCGACGGGGCCTGAGCAGCCGGCGGCCGGGCGGCCGGGCGCCGGGCGCGGCGCAGCGCGCCGCCAGGCGCGGCGTGGCGGGCGGCCGGGCGCCGGGCGCCGGGCGCGCGCACGGCGCGCGCGCGCACCCCGAGGTTGCCCAGCGCGTGGGCCCAGCTGCAGCCGATGCTGAGGCTGCACGCGATGTTGGCGAGCAGCAGGTTGACGCTCAGCGCGTCGCAGCCGTGGTCAAACAGCTGCCCCAGCGGCGACGACGTGCCCGTGCGGCGCGCCTGCTTGCCGTCTATGCAGTCAAGGATGGTGTAGAAGACAACCGCGCCAGCGCTAAACAGGTACGTCCAGCGCGGCGCGTCGCCTGCGCGCGGCGCGGCGGCGGCGGCGCGGCGGCGCGGCGGCGCGGGGGCGGCGTCTCCGACCGCGCACCGCCGCCGGTGCTGGTGCGCTGGCTGCGGTGGCTGCGGTTGCTGCAGTGGCTGCGCTGGCTGCGCTGGCTGCGCTGGCTGCGCTGGCTGCGCTGGCTGCAGTGGCTGCGCTGGCTGCCGTTGCCGCCGCCGCTGCTGCGCCCGGCGGCGCACCCTCAAAGTCTGGCGTGTACGACATCGACACCAGGTACGCGGCGACGAGGGCCATCGTGCCCGTCAGCGTGATCAGGTTGGGCGCCAGCCACAGCGGCGTCCTGTCCGTCACCCCTGGCAACGCGCGGCGCGCGGCGTGGGCGGGGCGCGCGGCCGGCGTCGGCCGCCGCTGCTGCCGCCGCGCCCGCCGCCGCCGCCGTGGGCCTCACAGGCAAGGAAGGGCGCGTGCAGGTTGTCTAGCATGGTGTAGCCGCTGCTCTTGTACTGGTAGGCCTTGAGGCCGTCCAGCGCGCGCTTGGTGAGGTACCCGCCCGCCATCTCGCCGCCTCCTGCGCGCAACAACGGCGCTGCCGCAGCCGCAGGCGCTGGCAACGAGCGCAGTGGCCTCTGATGGTTGACTGAGGCGGCGCGTGCGATCAGCCGGCGTCCCAGCGCGCGGGAGGGACCTCTGCGGTGGGCGTTGGTGGGCGGCTCGTGCGAGCGAGAACGGGGCGCCGTTCAGTTGCACGGGCAGCGTGACGGGTGTGATGCACTGCGCAGCAACGTCACGCGCAGCGCAGCAACGCAGCGCGGTTCGGCGGCGACGCGCGTCACGACGGCGGCGCTGCGGTGTGCGGTGTCCACCGCCTGCTCACCCTCGCCGCACCCGCTCCTGCAGCAGCACCACACGCTCCCCCGCGCCGGCCAGGAGCGGACCCGCGCCGATCGACTCGCGCGCGAGCTCGAACGCTCGGCGCGCAGCAGCGGCGCCCGCGCATGTCGCGCGGCGGCGGCCGGCGGCGGCGATGAAGTTCCGCGCCACGCTCACGCTGCAGGGCTGCCACTCGCTGTGCCGCGGTGAGCGCCCGGCGCCGCTGCGCGCGGGCGCGGGCGGGCGGGCGCGGCGCGCCGACGCGCCGGCGCCGCGCGGCCGCGCGCCGCCGCTGCCGCAGCCTTCCTGCCGACGCTGGACAAGTTTGGCAAGAGCGCGCACGTGCTGATCGGGCCGGAGGAGGTGCACTTTGTGCAGACGCCGCTCGAGGCGGACGGCGCGAGCGTGACCGTGCGCTTCGCCGTGGTGCGGCCGCACGCGCGGCGGCAGCGGGCACACATGCGCGTGGAGCCGCCCGCCGCAGCCGGCGGCGCGGCGCCGCACGCACGCCCTGCGCGCCACGCCGCACACCGCTCGCAGGACAAGCTGTTTGTGCGCGAGGCGTTCAAGGTCTCCAGCCGGCACTTCAACCTCATCGCGTTTGCGGTGGACGTGGGCCTGCTGCTCAAGGCGCTGCGCAGCGCGCTCGCCAACGACGCCGACAGCGTGGACGTGCGGCTCACGCAAAAGGCGGTGCAGCTGCCCGGCAGCAGCGACACCGAGAACCGGCCCTTCCTCTGCTTCACGGCGCGCGTGAGCCGCCGCGCCGCCGCGCCGGCGCCTGCCTGCACTGCGCCCTGGCACCCGCGCGCCCGCGCGCACCCGCGCGCCTGCCGCCGCGCCGTCGCCGCGCCGCCGCAGGGCGCCGCGCTGAGCCTGCTGCAGGACATGCCGGTCGGCAAGCCGTGCACGGCGTCCGAGATCGACGCCCTGGTGGCGGCCAAGGACGTGAGCGCGCTGAGCCCCTTCTACCTAGACCTTGCCTCCGCGGGCGCCCGCCTGCCCGCGGTCGTCGACAAGCTGCGCGCGCTCAGCGCTGTCATGCAGGCGGCGGTCTGCAAGGCACGGCGCGGCGCGGCGCCTGCGGCCCGCCCGGCCCTGCGGCGCCGCGCGCCCGCGCGGCCGCGCGCCCACTCGCCGCGCCGCGGCGCGCCCGGCCTTGCGCAGAGCGGCGACTTCCATGCGCAGGTCGCTGAGGGCGTCATGCTGGGCGCCGCGTTCAGCGGCCTGGCCGTGTACCCCGCAGGCGCGGCGCGCGCGGCGCCCCGCAGAGCAGCGCGCACGTGCGGCCCCGGGCCCGCGCTCACAGCTGCGCGGCCGCCGCCGCGGCCGCCGCCGCCGGCGCAGATGCCCGGAGCGAGCCGGACAACGCGGACGGGTGCGGCAGCACAACGGGTGGCAGGCGCAGGCCCGCTGGCCCACTCGCGGGCGGGGGAGGGCGGGGTGCTGCGGCGCCGACACGCGCCCGCCCGGCGCCGTCGTCGCAGGCAGCTGACGGCCGAGCAGAAGCTGCAGGCGGCGCTGGACGCGGGCGACGCCATGGCCGTGGTGCGCGGGCGGCGCGGGCGCGGGGCGGCGGGGCGGCCTGCACCTCGGCCCCGCGCTCGCCGCTGAGAGCGCCCGCGCCGCGCGGCGCGCGTCGTCGCGCGCAGCACGTGCAGGTGAAGCACCTGCTGAAGGTGCTCAACGTCAGCCACCTCTCGCAGCCGGCGCAGGTGCTGTTCGGTGAGCGGCGCGCGCCCGCGGCCGCGCGCACATCAGCCTGTGCCTGGCCTCGTCGGGCGGCGGCGCTGCCGCGGCGCGCCAGCGCGCGCCGTTGCTGCGGCGGCCGCGGGCTGGCTCGGGCGCGCACGCGCCCGCGCCCGCGGCGGCGCGCGCGCAGGCATCGCTGAGGGGTGTGGCCACGTGCACGTGATGTACGTCTACCGCGACCCCTCGGGCGACGCCGCGTACGACGACTCGCTCAGCCTCGCGTTCAAGCTGCCCGTGCGCGAGGAGGACTGAGTGACGGCGGCGGCGGCGGCAGCGGCGCAGGGCTGCGCGGCGGCGGGCGAGGGCTGAGCGGGGGCGGCGCGGCGCGCGGGCGGGGCGTCGGCGGGCGCGGCCGGCTGTCGCCCTCTGTGACGAGCTGGCCGCGCGCGGGGAGGGGGCGGACGGCAACCGAGGGTCGTGCGTTACAGACACACAGAGGCACCCAGCACCATCCCAGGCCGTCCGCGGCGCTTGCACAGCGCGCGCGCGTCTGCGCTCGGGTCACGCTCAAAACCCCGTCGCCAGCTTGCGCAGGCGCTGCAGCTTGCTTGGCCGCGCGGGCGCGGCGTCGAAGCGCCGCTGCCCCGCCGCCGGCTGCTGCGCCTGCTGCTGCGCCTGCTGCTGCGCCTGCTGCTGCGGCGGCGACGTGTGGGCCGCCTGGATGGCGTCCAGCAGCGCGTTGGCGCGCCGGCTGAGCCGCTTGCGCACGTCGCGCAGCTCGACCGCGGCGCCGACGCTCACGGCGTCCAGGTTGAACAGGATTTTCATCACGCTCTCGCTCAGCTCCAGGAAGCGCTTCTGGCTGAGCGCCGCGCCGCCCGCCTCGGCGCGCGCCGCCGCAAACGCGGCCTCGACGCCGGCGAGCTGCGCCGCCGCGCTGCCGAGCTGCCGGAGCGCGCCGCGGTGCCGCGCGAGCCTGCTGCAGCGCCACGCGGCCTGGATGGCCGTCGCCGCCTGCGCCGGCGTCAGCGCGGGCCGCTGCTGCTGCTGGCGCGGGTGCGCCTGGCGCCGCGCCGCAGGCTGGTGCTGCTGCTGCGGCCGCGGCGCAGGCTGCTGACGCGGCGCAGGACCGGCCTGCGCCGGTTCAGGCTCCTGCTGCGGCCGCGGCGTGGGCTGCTGCTGCTGTTGCTGCCGGTGCCGCTGCGGCGCCGCCGCCTGCCCGCCCGCGTGCTGGCCGCGGGCGTGCCGCGACGGTCGCGCGCGGGACCAGGCGTCGATGTCCATGTCCATGGGCTCCGGCCGGGGGCGAGGCGCTGCAGCAGCGCGGCAGCAGCGTCCGGTGCCTGCGCTCTGCGGCCAGCCAAACGTGTCGCAAGAGGGTCCGCCGAAGAAGCCAGGTGTTCCCCAGGGGTCGGCGGCGAAGGCGCTTGGGAAGGCAAACATCGCGGCTCAAGGGACGCGGAAGCAAAGGGTCGTGTGTCGGCTGGGCGCGTCGTCGTTGTGAGGGCTGGTGATGGGCGGCTGCATCGGAGGGACGGGCCTCTTGTAGGCGGCGCGGAGAAGCTGGAGGAGGCGTCGGGAGTCGTCGCGAGTCTTCGCGAATGGCCATGATTCGACGCCCTCCCCCGCCGCGCCTACAAGGCCGGCCCGCCCCGGGCCCGGACCACTCTCTTCCGTATCGCAACCACGACTTTGTGCGCTCCCTGACGACACACGCCGAGCCCTCTCACCCGCAGCAGCGCAGTAGCCAGCTCGAGCTCGCCCAGACCTCTCACGCGCTGCCCTTGAGCTCGCGGTGCCCCGTGAGCAGCACATCAGAGCAAGCAGGAGCACACAGCAGCAGCAGCAGCAGCGATGGGGGCCGACTACTACGCCTTCCTAGGCGTCCCGCGCGACGCGTCGGCGGAGGCCATCAAGAAGGCCTACCGCGCCGCCGCGCGCAAGTGGCACCCAGACAAGAACCCCAACCAGAAGGACGCCGCGGAGGCCAAGTTCAAGCAGCTGGCGGAGGCCTTTGAGGTCCTGTCCGACCCGGAGAAGCGGCAAATCTACGACGCCGTGGGAGAGGAGGGGCTGAAGGCCGGCGTGCCCCCGCCCGGCGCCGGGGGCGGCGGCGGCGCGGGCGGCGCGCCGGGCGGCTTCAGCTACGGCGGCGTCGACAGCGAGGCCGCGCGCCACATCTTCGAGAGCCTCTTTGGCGGCGGCGCCGGCGGCGGCGGCGCCTTCAGCGGCGGCCGCCCCGGCGCCGGTTTTGGCGGCCGCCCCGGCGGCGGGGGCTTCCAGTTCTTCTCGGCCGGCGGCGACAGCGACGAGGACATGTGGGACACCGGCTCCACGTCGTCGGCGCACCCCTTTGGCGGCTTTGCGTCGGCGGCGCGCAAGCGCCCCGGCAGCGCGGCCGCGAGCCCCCGCGCCGCGCAGCAGCCGCGGCAGCAGGAGGTGGAGCTCCTGCTCAGCCTGGACGAGCTGGCGCGGGGCGTCACCAAGAAGCTCAAGATCACGCGCCGCACCTTTGACGCGGCCGGCCGGCCCGCGCAGCCCCCCGCGCAGGAGGTGTTGGAGGTCGCCGTGCGCCCCGGCTGGAAGGAGGGTGAGTGCCCGCGCTCCTTGCGCCGCCGCTGGCGCCTGCAGCAGCCCGCGCGCGCGCCGCCGCCGCCGCCGCCGCCGCCGCCGCCGGCGGCCAGCCCGACCCCGCCGCGCCGCGCCCCTGCCGACTGACCGCCCCGCTGCGCCCCGCCCCGCGCCCCGCAGGCACGCGCATCACCTTCCACGGCAAGGGCGACATGCTGGCCCCCGGCGGCCCCGCCGCCGACCTGGTGCTGGTGGTCAAGCAGCGGCAGCACCCCACGCTCAGGCGCGAGGGCAACGACCTGCACGCGACCGTGCGCCTGCCGCTCGTCACGGCGCTGACCGGCGGCGAGGCCAAGGTGGAGCTGCCGGGCGGCGCGAAGCACACGCTGACGGTCGTGGCGCCCGTGCCGGCGGCCGGCGGCCGGCAGGTCGTGCGCGGGCTTGGCATGCCGATCAGCAAGACCCCCGGCGCGCGGGGCGACCTGGTTGTGCACTACGACGTGCAGATGCCGCACCTCGACGCGCAGCAGCGCGAGGCGCTGCGCCGCGTGCTGCCGCCCGCGGCGGCGTGAGCGGGGCAGGGGCGGCGGCGGCGGCGCCGAACCGGGCGCGCGCTCGAGCGAATGTTTTGACCAGAACTGCGCTTTGGGGACTGAACCTAACGCGCGTGGGAGTGCCCCGGCGCATTGCCGGGCGCTGCAGGCAGGCGGGCATTCCTTGTTGCCGGCGGCTGCCGGCTGCAGTGTCTGGCATCTGTAACGCAACGCAACGCGTGCCGCTGTCCGATGGGCTGCGCCGGAGCTGCGCGATCGCGCCACGCCGCCGCCGCGCGATCGCGCCCACGCCGCCGCCGCCGCGCGATCGCGCCCACGCCGCCGCCGCCGCGCGATCGTGCCCACGCCGCCGCCGCCGTCGCCGCACGGATGTTGCCGCACGGACGCACACAACGAGGCCTCAACGCGCAAAAACCCACGGCAGGTGGGCGGCCCCGCCGCTGCAACGCACGCACGCGCGCGGCGGCTCACGACAGCACGACAAAGTCGGACAGCGCCGCCGAGCACAGCGGGCACGCCGCTTCGCCGCCGCGCTGCTTCCAGTGCCCCGCGCAGCGCTGGCACACGCAGCGGCAGCCGCACGGCACGCAGGCCGTGTCGCACCGCGCGGCGCGGCACACGGCGCACGGCTCGCCGCCGGGCGGCGCGCCGCCGGCCAGGCCCGTGTCGCGCTCGTCGTCCGAGAGCAGCGCGTTGGCCATGGCGTACGCGGGGTGCGCGTGGTCGTCCAGCACGTCCGGCTCGCCGCCGCCGCCGCCGCCGCCCAGCAGCGGGCCGCCGGGTGCGAGGCTGCCGCTGCCCATGCTGTCGCGCCGCGCGAGCGCCGCGCCGCCGGGGCCCATGCTGGGCGGCGGCGTGACGAGGTCGAGCGAGAGCCGCCCGCTGCCCACGGGGCTGCGCACCATCGGCTGACCCACAGAGCCAAAGCTGCCCGGCGCAACCAGCCCCGGGCGCGGCCAGAAGCCCGCCGCGAGCTGCTGCGCCGCCGCCGCCTGCGCGAGCCGCGCCTGCGCCTGCGACGCGGGCGCGAGCCCCAGCTGCGGGTGCAGCATGCCGCCCGGCGACGTGCCCAGCATGCCGCCGCCGCCGCCGCCGCCGGGCGAGGGGCTGAGCAGGCTGGCCATGCCGCCAAGGCCTCGCTGCAGCTGCCCGCCCTGACGCTGCGACGCAAACAGCTGCTGCTGCTGCAGCAGCTGCAGCTGGCTCAGCGCCTGCTGCTGCCCTGCCGCCAGCAGCGACGGCGCGCTGCTCACGGGCGCGCCACCGCCGCCGCCCTGCGCCAGCAGCTGCAGCGGCGACGCCAGCAGCTGCTCCTGCTGCAGCTGCCGCGCGGCCGCGTGCTGCTGGTGCTGCTGGTGCTGCTGCTGCGTGTGGAGCGCGCGCAGCTGCTGCTGCAGGAACGCGGTGGTGCTGCCGGGCGGCTGCAGGCCGCCGTGCTGCGCCGCCGCCGCCGCCGCTGCCGCCTGCAGCTGTGCCTGCGCGAGCGCCTGCTGTTGCGCCGCGGTTGGCGACGTCTGCGCCAGCAGGCCCAGGCCCAGCACGCCCTGCTCCGGCGCGTCGGCATCCCACGACACCGCCGTGGCGTCCCGCTGCTGCTGCTCCAGCTCTTCGAGCCGCCGCCGCTGCTGCTGCTGCGCCTCGGCCAGCCGCTGCTGCCGCTCCGCCTCGGCCGCGCGCGCCTCCGCCGCGGCCTCCTCCAGCAGGCCCGCCAGCAGCTCCTCCGCGGCGCCCACCAGCTCCTCCTCCAGCAGGCAGCGGCAGCTCTTGCACGCGCCCAGCGCGGCCTCCAGCTCGGCGCAGCTCCGCGGCTCGGCCGCGAGCGCCGCCTGCAGCGCGGCGCGCGCGGGGCCGACCGCCTGCAGGCGCTGCAGCACCTTGCGGCCATACTTGACGCTGATGCCACTCTCCGCGCAGCGCGACAGCATGCCAGACACCCTGCGCGCCGCGCGCGGGCAGAGGACAGCAGCGTGGGCGTGGGCGCGCGAGCCGCGCGCAGCAGCCGTGGCCGCCCTGCATGCCGCCGCGCAGCGCCGCGCCGCGCCGCGCCGCACCGCTCGAGGAGCACGGGCTGCGCCGCGGGGTCCCTGCAGCGCGCCGCCTGCTCCAGCAGGGCCTCCCACTCGCGCCGCAGCGCCTCCAGCTCGGCGGCGGCGGGGTCGGGCGGCGGCGCGGGCGCCGCGTCGTCGCCCTGCGTGGAGCCCGCGTGCGAGTCGGCGTCGCCGCCGCCGCTGCCAGGCGACGCCGCGGGCGCCTGCTTGGGCTGCTTGCGCGGCTGCTGCTTCGCCTCGGTCGAGGCCTTGGCGCCGTCGTCGTGCTCCCCGCCGCCGTGCGCCTCCTGGCTGGGCCACGCCGCCGCCGTGGCGGCGCTGTCGTGCGACGGGCTCGCCGGCTGCTGCGGCTGCTGCTGCGGCTGCTGCTGCTGGCGGCGCTGCCGGCCGCCCGCGCCGGCGCGGTGCGCCTGCGCCGCCTCCTGCGCAGCGGGGGCGGGGTCCGGGGCGGGCTCCTGCTGCGGCTGCTCCGCCGTGTCCGAGGCGGCGTCGTGCGCGGCCGACTTGGACTTGCCTGCGCACACGAGGGGTGGCGGAGCGGCGGCGGCACGCGGGCGGCGTCGGCGCGCGCCCCGTCGCGCACCTGCGCGCATGCGCGCGCACGACCGCCCCTTGCCCCCTGCCTCCCTCCCGCGCCCCGCCGTTGTGGCCGCGCCGGCGCACCCTTCTTCTTCTTCTTGCCCCCCTTGGCCTCCTTGGCGCTGCGCGCCGCCTCCTCCTTCTCCAGCTCCTCCAGCAGCTCCGCCGCCGCGCGCGCCGCCTCCTGCTCCTTGGCCTGCAGCTGCTCCGCGTCGAGGTCGAGGCACCCAGGGCGGCACTTGCTCTGCTTCACCTGCGCACGCGGCGGCGGGACCGCGGGACCGCGTCGGACGCCGCGCCCTGCCGCCGCCGCGCGCTGCGCCCGCCGCCCCCCGTTGCGCCGCCCTGCTGCACCCCCCCAATCCCCAGCCAGGGCTGGGCGTGCCTTGCGCTTCTCCTGCATCTTCACGCGCAGCTGCAGCTTCTTCAGCGCGTCCACCGCCGACTGGCGGCCGCTGCCCTCGGCGAGCTCGAGCGGCGTGTTGCCGTCGTGGTCGACGTGCGCCACGTCGGCGCCGCGCGCGGCGAGCAGGTAGATGCAGTCGGTGCTGCCGTACATCGCCGCGTAGCTCAGCGCGGTGCGCCCCGCGCGGTCCGCCGTGTCCACCGCCGCGCCGCCCTCGACCAGCGCCTCCGCGGCGCTCGACCTGCGCGCGCATGGCGCGCACGCGCGTCAGCGGCGGCGCGCCGGCGCGGCCCCCGGCCCCGGGCTGCCGCGGCCGCGTCGCGGGCGCCGCCCGCGGCGCAGCCGCGCCCGCCGCGCGGGCGCGCTGGCGCGCGGGCGCTGCCTGGCGCGCGCGCTCGCCTGTCGGAGAAGACTGCGACCATGAGCGCGGTGTAGCCGTTGTCGTCGGTGGCCTCCGGGTCGGCGCCGCAGTCGACGAGCGCCTTGACCGCGGCGGTGTGGCCGTTGTTGGCCGCGTGCATGAGCGGCCGGCCCCGCCGGATGCTGTCCGTCTCCTCCATGTCGGCGTCCCACTCCGCGAGCAGCCGGATGACCTCGGGCTGCCCCACCTGCGCGGCGCCGGGCCCGGGGGTGTGTGCCTGTGCAGCCACGCCGCGCCCCGGCCTGCCGCGCCGCGCCGCAGCTGCCGTGCCGCGCCGCGCCGCAGCACCCGTGCCGCGCCGCGCCGCACCTGCGCCGCGCTGATGATGAGGTACGTCGCGATCTCGGTGGCGGTGCCGCCCTCCAGCACGCCCTCGCTCTCCGCCTCCTCAACCTGCGCGCGCGCCGCGGCCGCGGCCGTCAGGGCCAGCACGCGCCGCCGCCCCCGGCGCTGCCCCGGCGCTGCGCGGGCACCGCCGCCGCCGGCGCTGCTGCGGGCTGCTGCGCGCTGGCTGGCTGGCGCCGCCCCGCGCGCCGCGGCACGGCGCGCACCTCCAGGAACGAGTCGCGCAGGTGGCCGACGTCGCCGCTCTCAACGCAGGCCATCATCTCCTCCGCGCGCGCGCGGTGCTCGTCCGTGACCCGCACCTCCAGGTCGGGCGAGTCATCGTAGACGTTGGCCAGCGCGTACGTGATCTGCACCAGCTTGTTCCTGCGCGCGCGCGCGCCCGGCCGGCGGCGCGGCGCCGTTGCAGCGCGCTGCCGCCGCGGCGCCCGGCGCCCGGCCCGCCGCCGCGCCTGCCGCCGCGCCTGCCGCCGCCCCTGGCGCGCCCCCTGCCCGGGCCGCGCCCGCCCGCGGCGGCGGAGCTGCCGCGCCGTCGCCGGCGCACGCGCCGCGCGCCGCGCGCGCCGGCGCCGCCGCTGCTGCCGCCGCCGGCGGCGCCCCGGGCGCCCCGGCGCGCCGCGGCGCGCGCCGCCCCGGCGGCGGCGCGCTCACTCGACGTCCTCCCTGATGGGGCCCGCGCGGCGCATGCAGCGGGCGCAGGTGCACACGCCCTCGCCGAAGCCGGAGTAGCCCGACTTCATGCGCGACAGGTTGCTCGCGTCGCTCACTGCCTCCGCACACGCGGCCAGAGTGGCGGCCTTGGCCAGGGGCGAAATCCTGGGCATCCTGCGCGCGCGGTCAAGGCGGGGGGGCGATGGGCGCGCGCCCATCGCGCCCCACGCGCCGCCCGCGCCGCGCCCGCGCCCGTGCGCCACCCTCGCGGGACGGCAAGCTGCCACCACGCTCCTCGCAAGGCCCCAGCCCGCCCAGCGTTCGGGGGCGCTGCCGGCGCAGCCCGCCAAGCGCCCGCCACGCCGCACCTGGCGCCCACGCGCCCTCCGGCCCCGCCGAGCGCCGCGACACGATCAGGGCTGCCCCAGGGCGCCGGCTGCTGCTCTGCTGCGCGCGCGTGGGGAAAAGGAGCGCGCACTTGAACACACGGCCGCCTGCGCGCCTGGGCGAGCGACGAGCGGCGACAGCGCGGCGATCGATCTGCGCGGGCGAGCGGGCGCGCGCCGGCGGGCCCTGTGCCCGCCGCGACCGCCCTGCTGCCGCCTCGTCTGTCGCTGTTCTGCGTGCGGCGCCCCGCGCACCCCACCCGGCCTCTCTCTCTCCGCCCCCACCAGCTCGCTACGCACACGACCCCTGCCCGCCGCCGAGCCGCCGCCGCCGCTGCGCCGCCGCCGCCGCTGCCGCTGTCGGCAGCCATGCGCGCCGCCGCTGTGGCGCGGGGAGCTGGCGCGGCAGCTGCAGCAGCATCAGCATCGGCGGCGAGCGCCTGCCCCGCCGCGCTGGCCGCGCGCCTGCTGGCGGCGGCGCCGCGCCCGTGGCCGGCGCAGCGGCACCGTGGTGAGCTGAGCGGCGGCGGGGGCGCGCCGCGCCCAGAGCTGCGCGCCGCCGGGCCCCACACGCACTGCGGCCGGCCGCCGGACGCGCAGGCGGCGCCCGGCGGGGCGTGCGCGCGCGCAGCGGCGCCGCGGCGCCTTTGGACGCGGCGGCGGCGGCGCCGCCGCCGCCCGGCGCGGCGCTGTACGACCGCCCGCAGCTCTACGACGACGCGTTCAGCTACCGAGACTTTGCGGCAGAGGCGCGCGCAGGCGGGCGGCGCGCGCCGCGCCAGGCGGCCGGGCGGCCCAGGCGCGCGGCGCCGTGCCGCCGCACTGCGCCCTCTCTGCCCGCAGGCCGAGTTCCTGCTCGCCGCGTACAGGCAGCACGCGCGCGGCGGCGGCGGCGCGCCCGCGACCGTGCTGGAGCTCGGGTGCGGGCCGGCCAACCACGCGGTGCAGCTCGCGGCGCGCGGCGCGGCGGTGTGGGCGCTGGACGTGAACGCCGCGATGCTCGACTACGCGGCGGGCAAGGCGGCCGCCGCGGGCGTGGCGGGGCCGCGCTTCACCGCCGTGCAGGCCGACATGGCGGCCTTTGACCTGCCCGGCCTCGCCGGCCGGCTCGACATGGCCGTGTGCCTGTTGGGCACGCTCAGCCACATGCTGGACAACGCCGCCGCGGCGTCGTGCTTCGCCGCGGTGGCGCGCCACCTCCGCCCGGGGGGGCTGTTTGTCGTGGAGCTCGCGCACCCGGGTGCGCCCCCCCCCCCCCCCGGGCGGGGGCGCGCCAGCGGCGGCGGCCAGGCTCGGCGGCGGCCGGCGCCGCGCCGTGCCGCGCCCTCACTCCGTGCCCGCCCGGCCGCGCCGCGCGGCGCCCTCACGCCGCGCCCGCTGCGCCGCGCGCCCCGCCCGCCGCGCCGCGCGCCAGGCGACCTGTTTGACGGCAGCCTGCTGCTGCAGGACACGGGCGCGGAGATGTGGGAGGTGGACCGGGAGGGGCGTCAGCTCATGGTGATGTGGGGCACCGACGTGGACGACTTTGACCCCCACACGCAGGTGCGGGGGGGGGGGGGGGGGGGCGTGCGTGGGCGCGGCCGCCGCGCCCGCGCGCGCAGCGCCGCGAGGCTGCCGCCCCGCGCGCGGCGCCCGCCGACGCGGTCCCACCGTCGCGCGGCAGGTGCTGCGGCGCACGGTGAGCATCCACGGCATGACCAAGGGCGGCGAGGTGGGCGAGTGCCTGCTGGAGGAGGTGGTGCCGTGGCGGCACTTCACCGCGCAGGAGGTCGACCTGCTCGCGACGCTCGCGGGCCTCGAGGTCGTGGGGACCTACGGCGACCTAGATCTGGGCGTGGGCCTCACGCACGAGGACGCCTTCCGCCTGGTCGTGGTGCTGCGCCGCCCGGCCGCCCCGGCGTGAGCGCGCTCGGCGCCGCCTGCGCTGCTCGGCGCCTGCGCCTGCGCGCCTCCCCGTGTCCTGTGGCCCGCGGGCGCTCTCCCTTTTCCGAGCCGCCGGCAGGCGGGGCTGGGCGTGGCGTGCCGCTGAGCGTGAGCGCCCCGGCTGACGCCCGCCGGCGCGGCCACGCGCCACGCCGGCCCGGGCCATCCCGTGCGCATTGGCCCGTCGAACGTCCTGCAACGATGTCACACGCGTCCGAGCGTCAAACGAGCTGCGGGCGCGCAAACCAGTGACTTCGCAGCAGAAGTGCCGCCTGCGATCTTCTGCGCACAGGCCGGCGATCTTAGCCCTGCGCACGCGCCGGCTCCCGCTCACTCTCGCCCCTGCCGTCCTGCCGTCCACCGGCCCTCCGCAGCTCTCCGCCGGCCCCGTTGGCGCACCGCACGACCCTGCCGCCCGGTGAGCCATGTCGACAAGGCCGCACGCCCGCAGGGCGACAGGTCGCCCCGAGCCAGCGCCCGGGATGGGTGCAGGCAGTGGGGAGGGGCGCGTGGGAGGCGTCGCGGCATTGTCGGCGCGCCCAGGGCGACAGGGCAGGCTCAGATGGATGGCCAGCGGGCCCAGCGGGCCCTCACGGCGCCCGCGCCGCGCGCCGCTCTGCACGCACCGGTGCACGCATGCACCTCAGCACGCCCGCTTCTTGAAGCACATGTGCTTACACCCCGCCGCCCCCCCGCTGCCCCCGCCGCCCCCGCCGCCTGCTGCCCGCCCACCCCCGCCACGCAGGAGCTGCCGCCACTACCCGGCAAGATGGCAAGCCGTGCGTTCATGTTGGCCGCCGTGGCCCTCTTCGCCGTCCTCGCGGCCGCTCGCGCGCAGCAGGGGGCCCCCCCGCGGTCTCCTGCCCCGATCACCTCCCCGTGCGACGGCAACTTCACCGCGCTGTCCGTGGCGATGACCAACGCCACCAACACCGAGCTCGCCAAGAGCTTCGGCCAGGTCAACACCACCAGCAAGGACAGGAGCACCAAGTTCACCGTGCCCAGGATCTGCGGCCCCCTTGGCACCTGCGCCGGCGGCAACACCTTCTCGGCCTCGACGGGCAAGACCAAGACCACCAGCGGCGCGCACGACATAACCTCCAGCTGGACTCTGACCGAGTCGTCGTGCAAAAACAAGTCAGGCACCTGGACGGTGTCTGGCCCTCTCGACGTGCTCTTCACCTGGACCGACACCATCGTGATGGGTGAGTGCGCTGCCCAGGCCACGGGGTCGCATTGAGTTGGATCGCAGCAGCGCGTCGCGCCCCATGCCTTCCCCTTCCCCCTCACCCCCCACCCCCCCCCTGTGCCCACCTTGCAGACACATCGATGTTCGTGGATGGCTTCCTGGGCGCCGAGCTCAGCTTGACGTTGGACACGACGATCACCGGCATGACCGTCAACGCGGGCGGCAACTGGACGGTCACCTCGACGGATGGCGTCACCGGCACCCTTACGGCGCTGAGCTTTGCCGACTGCATCATCAACACGGTGGGCGTGGAGGTGTCCGCCAACGGCGCGGCCCTGATCACCCCTAGCGGCATAGTCCAGGGCAATCTCGATGCCTCTGGCCCCCAGTTCTGCGCCAGCCTCAACAAGAAGCTTGCCCCCAAGCTCATTAACAAGACCTTCCCCCTGTGACAGAACCGTCTATGATGGCGGCGCCGTCGGCCGGCGCCGCGCAGCCGGGGCCCGCGCGGCGCCCGCGCACGGCCGGCGGGGCCCGGGCGCGCGGCGGCGGCGCGGGCGCGCGCGCGCGCACCGAGGCTCGTGCGCGCCGAGGCGGCGGCGGCCGCCTCCGGGCGCCGCACCCGCCCGCGCCGGCTGAGATGGTGCGGGTGGCGGCGCGCGCACTGCCGCTGGCCGGCGCCGCCGCGGCGCGCGGCGCAGCCGCAAGGCCCGGGCCGCAGCGTTTGAGCGGAGAGCGCCCGCTCTCCGTCCCAGGCCGGCGTGTGTTGTTGATATTGCCGGCCTGTGTGTTTTTGCATCACATCCGGACCCATTGTCAAACGGTGCTGCGTGCCATCATCAGCAGCAAGCACCTGGCCTATTGCTGGCTGCATGGCCAGGGCTGGCCAGGTCTGGCCTAGCCCGGTCTGGGCCGGACATGGCACCTGTGCGCACGTTGCAGCGGTCAGGGGCTGACTGCTGGCTTGTGCGGGCTGCCTGCCTGCTTCCTATTGCTTGTCGTGATATCTATCGCGCGGCTGCCTGGGAGGCGCTGGGCGCATCTGCTTCCCCTGCGCGCGCGTCGTACGCGCATCATGTCGGTCGTTGCACCGCCGTCGCCACGCGCCCGTGGGTGCGCCACGCAGCCTACGCGCGCCTGCTCGGCGACAGCTGGAGCCTCGGCACGGTGCGCGCCGCGCCGCGCCGCGCCGCGGCGGCGTCAGCGGCGGCGCCGCGCAGCGGGCGCGGTCGTGGCTGCGCGGTCGCCCACTCGTCGCCGCCCGAGCGCGCGGCGCCGCGGCGCAGGTCCAGGCGGCCGCGTCGATGCTGATGCAGCACCTTCAGGACCGCGCGTCAATGATCGACGATGGCAGCGAGCGGGTGCTCGCACCGCGTGTCGCTGCAGATCTGGTACGGCATGCTGGGCGAGTTCACGGACCGCTGGGCGGCGGCGCCGGCGCCGGCGGCGAGTCGCGCTACGCGGACTGCAACAAGCTCGCAGCGGCGGCGCGCGCGCTGCAGCGCCCGGGCTGCGCGCGCCGGCGGCGGCGGCGGCGGCGACGCGCGCTGCAGCCGCCCGCGCTGCGCGCCGCCGGCGGCGGTGGCGGCGACACGCGCGCTGCAGCCGCCCGCGCTGCACACGCCGGCGGTGGCGGCGACGCGTGCGCTGCCCGCCTAGGCGTGCGGTGGGTGCGTGGGAGGGGGTGGTTGGCCGGCGCAGCCAGCCCTGCGGCAGCCGCTGCTAGCGTGTGCGCGCGTGTCGTAGAGCAGTGACAAACGACACCACACCGTGTGCCCCCTCCCCCCATTTTTTCTGCACTGCAATCGTAGCTTGGGCGCCGCGTCGTCGGCGGCAGGCAGGCGCCTGCCCTGCCCTCAAGCGCATGCAAGGGGCGCAGCGCGTGCGCTTCGTGCGGGCGGGGCCCAGACTCTGGGACCTCGGGCGACGACGGTGGCATGTTATTGCTGCGCCTGCCGCAGCTGCGAGAGTCGGCTGCGGCGCGCGGGCTGGGCCGCACCGCACGAAGAGCGCGCGAGTCGGTGCCAGAGTAACACGTCCTGCTGCTCAGCTCAAGCCTAGTGATTGCCGGCTCACGGTCAAGTGCTTTCACGCGCGCGCCGCGCCCGGGTTCAGCCGCACCGCGCCGCCGCCCGCCGGCCGCGAGCTCAGCAGCGCGCGCCGCACGGCGCCCGCGCTGCAGCCCAGGAGCGCTGCCCACAGCCGCCGCCCGCGCTGCACACGCGGCCGCCGCGACGCCGCCCTCTCAAACGCGCAGGCCGGCCGGTGGTGCCCTCCTTGCGCACGTCGGGCAACATCACCCCTTGCCCTGGCGACCAGGTCCGCCCGCCCGGCTTGGCGCCGCCGCTGTAGCTGCGCGGGGGCCCGCCCGCGCACGTGAGCGCGCCCACCGCGAGCTCCTGGGGGAAGGCCGGCGGGAAGGCCAGCGCGCCGCGGCCTCGCTCGCAGGGGCGACCAGCAGCACGTCGGGCGCGCGGCCCTCGGCGGTCACGCCCGTCGCCGCCGCGCGCCACTCCGCCCCGCCCACGCGCATTGCGCCGCTGCCGATGGGCTCCGCCGGCCCGCGCTGGTCAGGCCGGCCAGCACCACCATGCGCCAGCGCGGCGCGCCGCCGGGCGCGCCGTAGTGCTCCGCCGGCAGGCCCCGCAGCCGGCCCTCGCGCACCGAGTGGGCGCGCAGCCGGCTGCGCCTGCCTGGCGCTGACGCGCCCGGCTCGATCGAGCCGCTGTCGGGGTTGACGCCCACCGCGTTGCAACGCCGCGCCGCCGGGGGTGACGCTCGCAACGCGCGGGCCCGAGCCCCGGCCGCGCCGCGATTGATGGACGCAGCGCAGGCGGCCGCGCGGCGTCGGCAAACGCGCCCAGCGCAGCACAGCGCGAGCGCGCTGGCGGCCGAGCGGGTCCGCGGTCGCGCAGCCGCTCCCCGTTGTGCAGGCGGGGCTGCTGCGCCGCGGCGTGCCGCTGCGTGAGCGCCCCGGCTGACCGGCTGACGCCGGCGCGGCCACGCGCCACGCCGGCCCGGGCCATCCCGTGCGCATTGGCCCGTCGAACGTCCTGCAACGATGTCACACGCGTCCGAGCGTCAAACGAGCTGCGGGCGCGCAAACCAGTGACTTCGCAGCAGAAGTGCCGCCTGCGATCTTCTGCGCACAGGCCGGCGATCTTAGCCCTGCGCACGCGCCGGCTCCCGCTCACTCTCGCCCCTGCCGTCCTGCCGTCCACCGGCCCTCCGCAGCTCTCCGCCGGCCCCGTTGGCGCACCGCACGACCCTGCCGCCCGGTGAGCCATGTCGACAAGGCCGCACGCCCGCAGGGCGACAGGTCGCCCCGAGCCAGCGCCCGGGATGGGTGCAGGCAGTGGGGAGGGGCGCGTGGGAGGCGTCGCGGCATTGTCGGCGCGCCCAGGGCGACAGGGCAGGCTCAGATGGATGGCCAGCGGGCCCAGCGGGCCCTCACGGCGCCCGCGCCGCGCGCCGCTCTGCACGCACCGGTGCACGCATGCACCTCAGCACGCCCGCTTCTTGAAGCACATGTGCTTACACCCCGCCGCCCCCCGCTGCCCCCGCCGCCCCGCCGCCTGCTGCCCGCCCACCCCCGCCACGCAGGAGCTGCCGCCACTACCCGGCAAGATGGCAAGCCGTGCGTTCATGTTGGCCGCCGTGGCCCTCTTCGCCGTCCTCGCGGCCGCTCGCGCGCAGCAGGGGGCCCCCCGCGGTCTCCTGCCCCGATCACCTCCCCGTGCGACGGCAACTTCACCGCGCTGTCCGTGGCGATGACCAACGCCACCAACACCGAGCTCGCCAAGAGCTTCGGCCAGGTCAACACCACCAGCAAGGACAGGAGCACCAAGTTCACCGTGCCCAGGATCTGCGGCCCCCTTGGCACCTGCGCCGGCGGCAACACCTTCTCGGCCTCGACGGGCAAGACCAAGACCACCAGCGGCGCGCACGACATAACCTCCAGCTGGACTCTGACCGAGTCGTCGTGCAAAAACAAGTCAGGCACCTGGACGGTGTCTGGCCCTCTCGACGTGCTCTTCACCTGGACCGACACCATCGTGATGGGTGAGTGCGCTGCCCAGGCCACGGGGTCGCATTGAGTTGGATCGCAGCAGCGCGTCGCGCCCCATGCCTTCCCCTTCCCCCTCACCCCCCCCCCCCCCCCCTGTGCCCACCTTGCAGACACATCGATGTTCGTGGATGGCTTCCTGGGCGCCGAGCTCAGCTTGACGTTGGACACGACGATCACCGGCATGACCGTCAACGCGGGCGGCAACTGGACGGTCACCTCGACGGATGGCGTCACCGGCACCCTTACGGCGCTGAGCTTTGCCGACTGCATCATCAACACGGTGGGCGTGGAGGTGTCCGCCAACGGCGCGGCCCTGATCACCCCTAGCGGCATAGTCCAGGGCAATCTCGATGCCTCTGGCCCCCAGTTCTGCGCCAGCCTCAACAAGAAGCTTGCCCCCAAGCTCATTAACAAGACCTTCCCCCTGTGACAGAACCGTCTATGATGGCGGCGCCGTCGGCCGGCGCCGCGCAGCCGGGGCCCGCGCGGCGCCCGCGCACGGCCGGCGGGGCCCGGGCGCGCGGCGGCGGCGCGGGCGCGCGCGCGCGCACCGAGGCTCGTGCGCGCCGAGGCGGCGGCGGCCGCCTCCGGGCGCCGCACCCGCCCGCGCCGGCTGAGATGGTGCGGGTGGCGGCGCGCGCACTGCCGCTGGCCGGCGCCGCCGCGGCGCGCGGCGCAGCCGCAAGGCCCGGGCCGCAGCGTTTGAGCGGAGAGCGCCCGCTCTCCGTCCCAGGCCGGCGTGTGTTGTTGATATTGCCGGCCTGTGTGTTTTTGCATCACATCCGGACC
Source organism: Scenedesmus sp. PABB004 (assembly GCA_014905635.1). Classification (NCBI taxonomy): domain Eukaryota; kingdom Viridiplantae; phylum Chlorophyta; class Chlorophyceae; order Sphaeropleales; family Scenedesmaceae; genus Scenedesmus; species Scenedesmus sp. PABB004. The sequence goes on from JABVCE010000002.1 coordinate 1,705,351, forward strand.
CATTGTCAAACGGTGCTGCGTGCCATCATCAGCAGCAAGCACCTGGCCTATTGCTGGCTGCATGGCCAGGGCTGGCCAGGTCTGGCCTAGCCCGGTCTGGGCCGGACATGGCACCTGTGCGCACGTTGCAGCGGTCAGGGGCTGACTGCTGGCTTGTGCGGGCTGCCTGCCTGCTTCCTATTGCTTGTCGTGATATCTATCGCGCGGCTGCCTGGGAGGCGCTGGGCGCATCTGCTTCCCCTGCGCGCGCGTCGTACGCGCATCATGTCGGTCGTTGCACCGCCGTCGCCACGCGCCCGTGGGTGCGCCACGCAGCCTACGCGCGCCTGCTCGGCGACAGCTGGAGCCTCGGCACGGTGCGCGCCGCGCCGCGCCGCGCCGCGGCGGCGTCAGCGGCGGCGCCGCGCAGCGGGCGCGGTCGTGGCTGCGCGGTCGCCCACTCGTCGCCGCCCGAGCGCGCGGCGCCGCGGCGCAGGTCCAGGCGGCCGCGTCGATGCTGATGCAGCACCTTCAGGACCGCGCGTCAATGATCGACGATGGCAGCGAGCGGGTGCTCGCACCGCGTGTCGCTGCAGATCTGGTACGGCATGCTGGGCGAGTTCACGGACCGCTGGGCGGCGGCGCCGGCGCCGGCGGCGAGTCGCGCTACGCGGACTGCAACAAGCTCGCAGCGGCGGCGCGCGCGCTGCAGCGCCCGGGCTGCGCGCGCCGGCGGCGGCGGCGGCGGCGACGCGCGCTGCAGCCGCCCGCGCTGCGCGCCGCCGGCGGCGGTGGCGGCGACACGCGCGCTGCAGCCGCCCGCGCTGCACACGCCGGCGGTGGCGGCGACGCGTGCGCTGCCCGCCTAGGCGTGCGGTGGGTGCGTGGGAGGGGGTGGTTGGCCGGCGCAGCCAGCCCTGCGGCAGCCGCTGCTAGCGTGTGCGCGCGTGTCGTAGAGCAGTGACAAACGACACCACACCGTGTGCCCCCTCCCCCCATTTTTTCTGCACTGCAATCGTAGCTTGGGCGCCGCGTCGTCGGCGGCAGGCAGGCGCCTGCCCTGCCCTCAAGCGCATGCAAGGGGCGCAGCGCGTGCGCTTCGTGCGGGCGGGGCCCAGACTCTGGGACCTCGGGCGACGACGGTGGCATGTTATTGCTGCGCCTGCCGCAGCTGCGAGAGTCGGCTGCGGCGCGCGGGCTGGGCCGCACCGCACGAAGAGCGCGCGAGTCGGTGCCAGAGTAACACGTCCTGCTGCTCAGCTCAAGCCTAGTGATTGCCGGCTCACGGTCAAGTGCTTTCACGCGCGCGCCGCGCCCGGGTTCAGCCGCACCGCGCCGCCGCCCGCCGGCCGCGAGCTCAGCAGCGCGCGCCGCACGGCGCCCGCGCTGCAGCCCAGGAGCGCTGCCCACAGCCGCCGCCCGCGCTGCACACGCGGCCGCCGCGACGCCGCCCTCTCAAACGCGCAGGCCGGCCGGTGGTGCCCTCCTTGCGCACGTCGGGCAACATCACCCCTTGCCCTGGCGACCAGGTCCGCCCGCCCGGCTTGGCGCCGCCGCTGTAGCTGCGCGGGGGCCCGCCCGCGCACGTGAGCGCGCCCACCGCGAGCTCCTGGGGGAAGGCCGGCGGGAAGGCCAGCGCGCCGCGGCCTCGCTCGCAGGGGCGACCAGCAGCACGTCGGGCGCGCGGCCCTCGGCGGTCACGCCCGTCGCCGCCGCGCGCCACTCCGCCCCGCCCACGCGCATTGCGCCGCTGCCGATGGGCTCCGCCGGCCCGCGCTGGTCAGGCCGGCCAGCACCACCATGCGCCAGCGCGGCGCGCCGCCGGGCGCGCCGTAGTGCTCCGCCGGCAGGCCCCGCAGCCGGCCCTCGCGCACCGAGTGGGCGCGCAGCCGGCTGCGCCTGCCTGGCGCTGACGCGCCCGGCTCGATCGAGCCGCTGTCGGGGTTGACGCCCACCGCGTGCAGCGCCGCGCCGCCGGGGGTGACGCTCGCAACGCGCGGGCCCAGCCCCGGCCGCGCCGCGATGATGGACGCAGCGCAGGTGCCGCGCGGCTTCAACAAACGAGCCCAGCTCAGCACACAGCCGCTGGGGCCGAGCGGGTCCGCGGTCGCGCAGCCGCTCCAGGCGTTGTGCACCAGGTTGGGGCTGCTCGCCGCGACGCCGCTGCTGATCAGGCACACCAGCACCACCAGCACGCGCGGCGCGGACGCCGGCAGACCGATCGTGGGCTCGCCGATCGCGGCCAGGGCCCACGGCCAGCCGTCCGGCGCCGCCGCGCACGCCGCGCCCGTCACGGCGGCGCTGCTGGCGTTGCCGCCGCCGCTGCCGCCTTCGCCGCCCGGCGCGGGCGAGGCGGCGCGTGGCAGCTGGCTGGCCTGCGGCGGGCGGCAGGACGTGAGCGCGAGGTGCGCGTGCGGCGTCGGCGGCCAGAGCAGGCGCCAGGATGCCAGGATGCTTCTACTGAAGTGGCCACCGCGCGCTGGCCAGCAGCACCAGCAGCCACAGGCAGGGCACGCCGGCAGCGCCGTGCTGCATTGACCGGGTGTGTTCTGGCGAGGCTCCTGTGCTGCCGCTGTCGCAGTTGCGGGTCCCCCTGCTCCTCTCCACGCACACGCTGCGGCCCGGGCCTCTCGGCTGCGCCGCGCGCCGCGGCGGCGCCGGCCTGCGGCCGTGCGCGGGCGCCGCGCGGGCCTGGCTGCGCGGCGTCGGCCGACGGCGCCGCCGCGCTCGCTTTCGGAGCCGCTGGCGGCTCCGTGTCCTGTGGCCCGCGGGCGCTCTCCCTTTTCCGAGCCGCCGGCAGGCGGGGCTGGGCGTGGCGTGCCGCTGAGCGTGAGCGCCCCGGCTGACGCCCGCCGGCGCGGCCACGCGCCACGCCGGCCCGGGCCATCCCGTGCGCATTGGCCCGTCGAACGTCCTGCAACGATGTCACACGCGTCCGAGCGTCAAACGAGCTGCGGGCGCGCAAACCAGTGACTTCGCAGCAGAAGTGCCGCCTGCGATCTTCTGCGCACAGGCCGGCGATCTTAGCCCTGCGCACGCGCCGGCTCCCGCTCACTCTCGCCCCTGCCGTCCTGCCGTCCACCGGCCCTCCGCAGCTCTCCGCCGGCCCCGTTGGCGCACCGCACGACCCTGCCGCCCGGTGAGCCATGTCGACAAGGCCGCACGCCCGCAGGGCGACAGGTCGCCCCGAGCCAGCGCCCGGGATGGGTGCAGGCAGTGGGGAGGGGCGCGTGGGAGGCGTCGCGGCATTGTCGGCGCGCCCAGGGCGACAGGGCAGGCTCAGATGGATGGCCAGCGGGCCCAGCGGGCCCTCACGGCGCCCGCGCCGCGCGCCGCTCTGCACGCACCGGTGCACGCATGCACCTCAGCACGCCCGCTTCTTGAAGCACATGTGCTTACACCCCGCCGCCCCCCGCTGCCCCCGCCGCCCCCGCCGCCTGCTGCCCGCCCACCCCCGCCACGCAGGAGCTGCCGCCACTACCCGGCAAGATGGCAAGCCGTGCGTTCATGTTGGCCGCCGTGGCCCTCTTCGCCGTCCTCGCGGCCGCTCGCGCGCAGCAGGGGCCCCCCCGCGGTCTCCTGCCCCGATCACCTCCCCGTGCGACGGCAACTTCACCGCGCTGTCCGTGGCGATGACCAACGCCACCAACACCGAGCTCGCCAAGAGCTTCGGCCAGGTCAACACCACCAGCAAGGACAGGAGCACCAAGTTCACCGTGCCCAGGATCTGCGGCCCCCTTGGCACCTGCGCCGGCGGCAACACCTTCTCGGCCTCGACGGGCAAGACCAAGACCACCAGCGGCGCGCACGACATAACCTCCAGCTGGACTCTGACCGAGTCGTCGTGCAAAAACAAGTCAGGCACCTGGACGGTGTCTGGCCCTCTCGACGTGCTCTTCACCTGGACCGACACCATCGTGATGGGTGAGTGCGCTGCCCAGGCCACGGGGTCGCATTGAGTTGGATCGCAGCAGCGCGTCGCGCCCCATGCCTTCCCCTTCCCCCTCACCCCCCACCCCCCCCCCCTGTGCCCACCTTGCAGACACATCGATGTTCGTGGATGGCTTCCTGGGCGCCGAGCTCAGCTTGACGTTGGACACGACGATCACCGGCATGACCGTCAACGCGGGCGGCAACTGGACGGTCACCTCGACGGATGGCGTCACCGGCACCCTTACGGCGCTGAGCTTTGCCGACTGCATCATCAACACGGTGGGCGTGGAGGTGTCCGCCAACGGCGCGGCCCTGATCACCCCTAGCGGCATAGTCCAGGGCAATCTCGATGCCTCTGGCCCCCAGTTCTGCGCCAGCCTCAACAAGAAGCTTGCCCCCAAGCTCATTAACAAGACCTTCCCCCTGTGACAGAACCGTCTATGATGGCGGCGCCGTCGGCCGGCGCCGCGCAGCCGGGCCCGCGCGGCGCCCGCGCACGGCCGGCGGGGCCCGCGCGGCGCCCGCGCACGGCCGGCGGGGCCCGGGCGCGCGGCGGCGGCGCGGGCGCGCGCGCGCGCACCGAGGCTCGTGCGCGCCGAGGCGGCGGCGGCCGCCTCCGGGCGCCGCACCCGCCCGCGCCGGCTGAGATGGTGCGGGTGGCGGCGCGCGCACTGCCGCTGGCCGGCGCCGCCGCGGCGCGCGGCGCAGCCGCAAGGCCCGGGCCGCAGCGTTTGAGCGGAGAGCGCCCGCTCTCCGTCCCAGGCCGGCGTGTGTTGTTGATATTGCCGGCCTGTGTGTTTTTGCATCACATCCGGACCCATTGTCAAACGGTGCTGCGTGCCATCATCAGCAGCAAGCACCTGGCCTATTGCTGGCTGCATGGCCAGGGCTGGCCAGGTCTGGCCTAGCCCGGTCTGGGCCGGACATGGCACCTGTGCGCACGTTGCAGCGGTCAGGGGCTGACTGCTGGCTTGTGCGGGCTGCCTGCCTGCTTCCTATTGCTTGTCGTGATATCTATCGCGCGGCTGCCTGGGAGGCGCTGGGCGCATCTGCTTCCCCTGCGCGCGCGTCGTACGCGCATCATGTCGGTCGTTGCACCGCCGTCGCCACGCGCCCGTGGGTGCGCCACGCAGCCTACGCGCGCCTGCTCGGCGACAGCTGGAGCCTCGGCACGGTGCGCGCCGCGCCGCGCCGCGCCGCGGCGGCGTCAGCGGCGGCGCCGCGCAGCGGGCGCGGTCGTGGCTGCGCGGTCGCCCACTCGTCGCCGCCCGAGCGCGCGGCGCCGCGGCGCAGGTCCAGGCGGCCGCGTCGATGCTGATGCAGCACCTTCAGGACCGCGCGTCAATGATCGACGATGGCAGCGAGCGGGTGCTCGCACCGCGTGTCGCTGCAGATCTGGTACGGCATGCTGGGCGAGTTCACGGACCGCTGGGCGGCGGCGCCGGCGCCGGCGGCGAGTCGCGCTACGCGGACTGCAACAAGCTCGCAGCGGCGGCGCGCGCGCTGCAGCGCCCGGGCTGCGCGCGCCGGCGGCGGCGGCGGCGGCGACGCGCGCTGCAGCCGCCCGCGCTGCGCGCCGCCGGCGGCGGTGGCGGCGACACGCGCGCTGCAGCCGCCCGCGCTGCACACGCCGGCGGTGGCGGCGACGCGTGCGCTGCCCGCCTAGGCGTGCGGTGGGTGCGTGGGAGGGGGTGGTTGGCCGGCGCAGCCAGCCCTGCGGCAGCCGCTGCTAGCGTGTGCGCGCGTGTCGTAGAGCAGTGACAAACGACACCACACCGTGTGCCCCCTCCCCCCATTTTTTCTGCACTGCAATCGTAGCTTGGGCGCCGCGTCGTCGGCGGCAGGCAGGCGCCTGCCCTGCCCTCAAGCGCATGCAAGGGGCGCAGCGCGTGCGCTTCGTGCGGGCGGGGCCCAGACTCTGGGACCTCGGGCGACGACGGTGGCATGTTATTGCTGCGCCTGCCGCAGCTGCGAGAGTCGGCTGCGGCGCGCGGGCTGGGCCGCACCGCACGAAGAGCGCGCGAGTCGGTGCCAGAGTAACACGTCCTGCTGCTCAGCTCAAGCCTAGTGATTGCCGGCTCACGGTCAAGTGCTTTCACGCGCGCGCCGCGCCCGGGTTCAGCCGCACCGCGCCGCCGCCCGCCGGCCGCGAGCTCAGCAGCGCGCGCCGCACGGCGCCCGCGCTGCAGCCCAGGAGCGCTGCCCACAGCCGCCGCCCGCGCTGCACACGCGGCCGCCGCGACGCCGCCCTCTCAAACGCGCAGGCCGGCCGGTGGTGCCCTCCTTGCGCACGTCGGGCAACATCACCCCTTGCCCTGGCGACCAGGTCCGCCCGCCCGGCTTGGCGCCGCCGCTGTAGCTGCGCGGGGGCCCGCCCGCGCACGTGAGCGCGCCCACCGCGAGCTCCTGGGGGAAGGCCGGCGGGAAGGCCAGCGCGCCGCGGCCTCGCTCGCAGGGGCGACCAGCAGCACGTCTGGCGCGCGGCCCTCGGCGGTCACGCCCGTCGCCGCCGCGCGCCACTCCGCCCCGCCCACGCGCATTGCGCCGCTGCCGATGGGCTCCGCCGGCCCGCGCTGGTCAGGCCGGCCAGCACCACCATGCGCCAGCGCGGCGCGCCGCCGGGCGCGCCGTAGTGCTCCGCCGGCAGGCCCCGCAGCCGGCCCTCGCGCACCGAGTGGGCGCGCAGCCGGCTGCGCCTGCCTGGCGCTGACGCGCCCGGCTCGATCGAGCCGCTGTCGGGGTTGACGCCCACCGCGTGCAGCGCCGCGCCGCCGGGGGTGACGCTCGCAACGCGCGGGCCCAGCCCCGGCCGCGCCGCGATGATGGACGCAGCGCAGGTGCCGCGCGGCTTCAACAAACGAGCCCAGCTCAGCACACAGCCGCTGGGGCCGAGCGGGTCCGCGGTCGCGCAGCCGCTCCAGGCGTTGTGCACCAGGTTGGGGCTGCTCGCCGCGACGCCGCTGCTGATCAGGCACACCAGCACCACCAGCACGCGCGGCGCGGACGCCGGCAGACCGATCGTGGGCTCGCCGATCGCGGCCAGGGCCCACGGCCAGCCGTCCGGCGCCGCCGCGCACGCCGCGCCCGTCACGGCGGCGCTGCTGGCGTTGCCGCCGCCGCTGCCGCCTTCGCCGCCCGGCGCGGGCGAGGCGGCGCGTGGCAGCTGGCTGGCCTGCGGCGGGCGGCAGGACGTGAGCGCGAGGTGCGCGTGCGGCGTCGGCGGCCAGAGCAGGCGCCAGGATGCCAGGATGCTTCTACTGAAGTGGCCACCGCGCGCTGGCCAGCAGCACCAGCAGCCACAGGCAGGGCACGCCGGCAGCGCCGTGCTGCATTGACCGGGTGTGTTCTGGCGAGGCTCCTGTGCTGCCGCTGTCGCAGTTGCGGGTCCCCCTGCTCCTCTCCACGCACACGCTGCGGCCCGGGCCTCTCGGCTGCGCCGCGCGCCGCGGCGGCGCCGGCCTGCGGCCGTGCGCGGGCGCCGCGCGGGCCTGGCTGCGCGGCGTCGGCCGACGGCGCCGCCGCGCTCGCTTTCGGAGCCGCTGGCGCAGGCCGGCAGCTTCCTCTGAACTAGCGGCGGGTGAATCACGTGTGAGGCGGAGCCAGGGCACCAGGTGACGCACGCGAGCTGACGTCCACCGGCGCGGCCACGCGCGGCCACGGTCTGGGTGCTTTCGCTTTCGAATCGCCCTGGTAAGACGTCACACGCGTCCGACCGCCGAAGCGAGCTCAGAGCGCGCGCACAGGTCACTTCACAGCAGAAGTGCCGACCAAGAGCTTCTCCTTTGCACGGCCGCGATCTTAGCCCTGCGCACGCGCCGGCTCCCGCTCACTCTCGCCCCTGCCGTTTCGCCGTCCTCCGGCCCTCCGCAGCTCTCCGCCGGCCCCGTTCGCGCACCGACCCTGCCGCCCGGTGAGCCATGTCGACAAGGCCGCACGCCCGCAGGGCGACAGGTCGCCCCGAGCCAGCGCCCGGGATGGGTGCAGGCAGTGGGGAGGGGGCGCGTGGGAGGCGTCGCGGCATTGTCGGCGCGCGCAGGGCGGCAGGGCAGGCTCAGATGGATGGCCAGCGGGCCCACGCCTCACGGCGCTCGCGCCGCGCACCGCTCTGCACGCACCGGTGCACAGCATGCACCTCAGCACGCCCGCTTCTTGAAGCACATGTGCTTACACCCCGCCGCCCCCCCGCTGCCCCCGCCGCCCCCGCCGCCTGCTGCCCGCCCAACCCCCGCCACGCAGGAGCTGCCGCCACCACCCGGCAAGATGGCAAGCCGTGCGTTCATGTTGGCCGCCGTGGCCCTCTTCGCCGTCCTCGCGGCCGCTCGCGCGCAGCAGGGGGCCCCCCCGCGGTCTCCTGCCCCGATCACCACCCCGTGCGACGGCAACTTCACCGCGCTGTCCGTGGCGATGACCAACGCCACCAACACCGAGCTCGCCAAGAGCTTTGGCCAGACCAACACCACCAGCACGGACAGGAGCACCAAGTTCACCGTGCCCAGGATCTGCGGCCCCCTTGGCACCTGCGCCGGCGGCAACACCTTCTCGGCCTCGGCGGGCAAGACCAAGAGCACCAGCGGCGCGCACAACATCGTCTCCGCCTGGAACCTGACCGAGAACTCGTGCTTTAACAACTCTGGCACCTGGACGGTGTCTGGCCCTCTCCAGGTGGTCTTCACTTGGACCGACAGCATCAGCGTCAGTGAGTGCGCTGGGGGGTCGCATTGAGTTGGATCGCAGCAGGCACGCGCCCCATGGCTCCCCCTCACCCCTCACCCCCCCCCCCCCCCCTGCCCACCCTGCAGACACAAAGTTTTTCGTCAATGGCTTCCTGGGCGCCGAGCTCAGCTTTACGGTGGACGCATCGATCACCGGCATGACCGCCCTCTCGGGCGGCACCTGGACGGTCACCTCGACGGATGGCATCACCGGCACCCTTACGGCGGTGAGCTTTGCCAACTGCGTCATCGACACCGCCTCCGTGGACGTCACGGCGGACGGGTCGTTCCTGGCAAGCGCTAGCGCCACGGTCCAGGCCAATCTCGATGCCTCTGGCCCCCAGTTCTGCTCCGCTCTCAACAAGAAGCTTGCCCCCAAGCTCATTAACAAGACCTTCCCCCTGTGACAGCACCGTCTATGATGGCGGCGCCGTCGGCCGGCGCCGCGCAGCCGGGGCCCGCGCGGCGCCCGCGCATGGCCGGCAGGCCCGCGCGGCGCCCGCGCACGGCCGGCGGGGCCGGGCGCGCGGCGGCGGCGCGGGCGCGCGCGCGCGCACCGGGGTGCGCGCGCGCGTGCGCCCCGAGGCGCGTGCGCGCCGAGGCGGCGGCGGCCGCCTCCGGGCGCCGCGTCCGCCCCCGCCGGCTGAGATGGTGCGGATGGCGGCGCGCGCACTGCCGCTGGCCGGCGCTGGCGCGGCGCGCGGCGCAGCCGCACCTTGCCCGCGCCGCAGCGTGTGCGCGGGGAGCGCGGCCCGCTCTCCGTCCCAGGCCGGCGTGTGTTGTTGATGTTGCCGGCCTGTGTGTTTCTGCATCACATCCGGACCCATTGTCAAACGGTGCTGCGTGACATGTGACAGCAGCAAGCACCTGACCTATCGTGTCCTGGCTGCATGGCCAGCGCTGGCCACGCGCTGCAGCGGTTAGGGGCTGACCGCTGCTGGCTTGTACGGGCTGCCTGCTTCCTATTGCTTGTCGTGATATCTATCGCGCAGCTGCCTGGGAGGCGCTGGGCGCATCTGCTTCCCCTGCGCGCGCGTCGTACGCGCATCATGTCGGTCGTTGCACCGCCGTCGCCACGCGCCCGTGGGTGCGCCACGCAGCCTACGCGCGCCTGCTCGGCGACAGCTGGAGCCTCGGCACGGTGCGCGCCGCGCCGCGCCGCGCCGCGGCGGCGTCAGCGGCGGCGCCGCGCAGCGGGCGCGGTCGTGGCTGCGCGGTCGCCCACTCGTCGCCGCCCGAGCGCGCGGCGCCGCGGCGCAGGTCCAGGCGGCCGCGTCGATGCTGATGCAGCACCTTCAGGACCGCGCGTCGATGATCGACGACGGCAGCGAGCACCCGCACCGCATGTCGCTGCAGATCTGGTACGGCGTGCTGGGCGAGGTCACGGACCGCTCGGCGGCGGGCCTGGCAGAGGCGGGCGCGGCGGCGCAGGTCTCTGCTCCATCGGCGGCGAGTGGCGTTACGCCGACTGTGACAAGCTCGCCGCGGCGGCGCAGCGCGCCGCCGCAGCCGCGGCGACGCGCGCGCTGCAGCCGCCCCGGCTGCGCGCCGCCGGCGGCGGTGGCGGCGAAGCGTGCGCTGCCCGCCTAGGCGTGCGGTGGGTGTGCGTGGGAGGGGGTGGTTGGCCGGCGCAGCCAGCCCTGCGGCAGCCGCTGCTGGCGTGTGCGCGCGTGTCGTAGAGCAGTGACAAAAGACACCACACCGTGTGCCCCCTCCCCCCATTTTTTCTGCACTGCAATCGTAGCTTGGGCGCCGCGTCGTCGGCGGCAGGCAGGCGCCTGCCCTGCCCTCAAGCGCATGCAAGGGGCGCAGCGCGTGCGCTTCGTGCGGGCGGGGCCCAGACTCTGGGACCTCGGGCGACGACGGTGGCATGTTATTGCTGCGCCTGCCGCAGCTGCGAGAGTCGGCTGCGGCGCGCGGGCTGGGCCGCACCGCACGAAGAGCGCGCGAGTCGGTGCCAGAGTAACACGTCCTGCTGCTCAGCTCAAGCCTAGTGATTGCCGGCTCACTGTCAAGTGCTTTCACGCGCGCGCCGCGCCCAGGTTCAGCCGCACCGTGCCGCCGCCCGCCGGCCGCAAGCTCAGCAGCGCGCACCGCACGGCGCCCGCGCTGCAGCCCGGGAACGCTGCCCACAGCCGCCGCCCGCGCTGCACACGCGGCCGCCGCAACGCCGCCCTCCCACACGCGCAGGCCGGCCGGTGGTGCCCTCCTTGCGCACGTCAGGCACCAGCACCCCTTCCCCCCGCCACCAGGTCGGCCCGCCCGGCTTGGCACCACCGCTGTAGCTGCGCGGGGGCCCGCCCGCGCATGTGAGCGCGCCCACCGCGAGCTCCTGGGGGAAGGCCGGCGGGAAGGCCAGCGCGCCGCGGCCTCGCTCGCAGGGGCGACCAGCAGCACGTCTGGCGCGCGGCCCTCGGCGGTCACGCCCGTCGCCGCCGCGCGCCACTCCGCCCCGCCCACGCCCATCGCGCCGCTGCCGATGGGCTCCGCCGGCCCCGCGCTGGTCAGGCCGGCCAGCACCACCATGCGCCAGCGCGGCGCGCCGCCGGACGCGCCGCAGTGCTCCGCCTGCAGGCCCCGCAGCCGGCCCTCGCACACCGAGTGGGCGCGCAGCCGGCTGCGCCCGCCTGGCGCTGACGCGCCCGGCTTGATCGAGCCGCTGTCGGGGTTGACGCCCACCGCGTGCAGCGCCGCGCCGCCGGGGGTGACGCTCGCAACGCGCGGGCCCAGCCCCGGCCGCGCCGCGATGATGGACGCAGCGCAGGTGCCGCGCGGCTTCAACAAACGAGCCCAGCTCAGCACACAGCCGCTGGGGCCGAGCGGGTCCGCGGTCGCGCAGCCGCTCCAGGCGTTGTGCACCAGGTTGGGGCTGCTCGCCGCGACGCCGCTGCTGATCAGGCACACCAGCACCACCAGCACGCGCGGCGCGGACGCCGGCAGACCGATCGTGGGCTCGCCGATCGCGGCCAGGGCCCACGGCCAGCCGTCCGGCGCCGCCGCGCACGCCGCGCCCGTCACGGCGGCGCTGCTGGCGTTGCCGCCGCCGCTGCCGCCTTCGCCGCCCGGCGCGGGCGAGGCGGCGCGTGGCAGCTGGCTGGCCTGCGGCGGCGGGACGTGAGCGCGAGGTGCGCATGCGGCGTCGGCGGCCAGAGCAGGCGCCATGATGCTTCTACTGAAGTGGCCACCGCGCGCCGGCCAGCAGCGCCAGCCACAGGCAGGGCACGCCGGCAGCGCCGCGCCGCATTGACCGGGTGTGCCTGGCCTCCTGCTGCCGCTGTCGCAGTTGCGGGTCCCCCTGCTCCCTCTCCACGCACACGTTGCGGCCCGGCCTTTCGGCTGCGCCGCGCGCCGCGGCGGCGCCGGCCAGCGCCGCTGGCCGTGCGCGGGCGCCGCGCGGGCCTGGCTGCGCGGCGCCGGCCGACGGCGCCGCCGCGCTCGCTTTCGGAGCCGCTGGCGCAGGCCGGCAGCTTCCTCTGAACTAGCGGCGGGTGAATCACGTGTGAGGCGGAGCCAGGGCACCAGGTGACGCACGCGAGCTGACGTCCACCGGCGCGGCCACGCGCGGCCGCGGTCTGGGCGCGGTCGCTTTCCAGTCGATCGTCTTAGACGTCACACGCGTCCGACCGCCGAAGCGAGCCCCGAGCGCGGGCACAGGTCACTTCACAGTAGAAGTGCCGACCAAGAGCTTCTCCTTTGCACCGCCGCGATCTTAGCCCTGCGCACGCGCCGGCTCCCGCTCACTCCCGCCCCTGTCTTCCCGCCGTCTACCGTACCTCGGCAGCTCTCCGCCGCCTCGCCGCCGCACCACACAACCCTGCCCCGAGAGGTGAGCCATGTCGACAAGGCCGCACGCCCGCAGGGCGACAGGTCGCCCCGAGCCAGCGCCCGGGATGGGTGCAGGCAGTGGGGTGCAGGCAGTGGGGAGGGGCGCGTGGGAGGCGTCGCGGCATTGTCCGCGCGCCCAGGGCGGGGCTCAGATGGATGCAGAGCCGGCCCACGCCTCACGGCGCCCGCGCCGCGCACTTCTGCTCGCACCGGTGCACGCATGCACCTCAGCACGCCCGCTTCTTGAAGCACATGTGCTTACACCCCGCCGCCCCCGCTGCCCCCGCCGCCCCCGCCGCCTGCTGCCCGCCCACCCCCGCCACGCAGGAGCTGCCGCCACCACCCGGCAAGATGGCAAGCCGTGCGTTCATGTTGGCCGCCGTGGCCCTCTTCGCCGTCCTCGCGGCCGCTCGCGCGCAGCAGGACGACGGGGTCCGGCCCTCCCCCTCCCCCATCACCAACCCGTGCGACGGCAACTTCACCGCGCTGTCCGCGGCGATGACCAACGCCACCAACACCCAGCTCGCCAAGAGCTTCGGCCAGACCAACACCTCCAGCACGGACAGGAGCACCACGTTCACCGTGCCCAGGATCTGCGGCCCCTTTGGCACCTGCGCCGGCGGCAAAACCTACTCGGCCTCGGCGGGCAAGACCAAGAGCACCAGCGGCGCGCACGACATCGTCTCCGCCTGGACTCTGACCGAGGACCAGTGCTTTAACAACTCTGGCACCTGGACGGTGTCTGGCACTCTCCAGGTGGTCTTCACTTGGACCGACAGCATCAGCGTCAGTGAGTGCGCTGGGGGGTCGCATTGAGTTGGATCGCAGCAGGCACGCGCCCCATGGCTCCCCCTCACCCCTCACACCCCCCAACCCCTGCCCACCCTGCAGACACAAAGTTTTTCGTCAATGGCTTCCTGGGCGTCAGCCTTGACTTCACGGTGGACGCATCGATCACCGGCATGACCGCCACCGCGGGCGGCACCTGGACGGTCACCTCGACGAACGGCATCGTCGGCACGCTTACGGCGATCAGCTTTGCCGACTGCGTCATCGACACGAACTCCGTGGACATCACGCTGCAGGGCTCGCCCCTGTCCAGTGCTAGCGCCAAGGCCCAGTCCAAGATCGATGCCTCTGGTCCCCAATTCTGCACCGCCCTCAACAACAAGGTCGCCCCCAAGCTCATTAACAAGACCTTCCCCCTGTGACAGCACCGTCTATGATGGCGGCGCCGTCGGCCGGCGCCGCGCAGCCGGGGCCCGCGCGGCGCAGCCGGGGCCCGCGCGGCGCCCGCGCACGGCCGACGGGGGCCGGGGCGCGGGCGCGCGCGCGCGCACCGAGGCGCGTGCGCGCCGAGGCGGCGGCGGCCGCCTCCGGGCGCCGCACCCGCCCGCGCCGGCTGAGATGGTGCGGGTGGCGGCGCGCGCACTGCCGCTGGCCGGCGCTGGCGCGGCGCGCGGCGCAGCCGCACCTTGCCCGCGCCGCAGCGTGTGCGCGGGGAGCGCGGCCCGCTCTCCGTCCCAGGCCGGCGTGTGTTGTTGATGTTGCCTGCCTGTGTTTCTGCATCACATCCGGACCCATTGTCAAACGGTGCTGCGTGACATGTGACAGCAGCAAGCACCTGACCTATCGTGTCCTGGCTGCATGGCCAGCGCTGGCCACGCGCTGCAGCGGTTAGGGGCTGACCGCTGCTGGCTTGTACGGGCTGCCTGCCCGCTTCCTATTGCTTGTCGTGATATCTATCGCGCGGCTGCCTGGGAGGCGCTGGGCGCATCTGCTTCCCCTGCGCGCGCGTCGTACGCGCATCATCACGACCGTCGTTGCATCGCCAGACCCTGACGCCGCCACCGTGTTCCAGCTGTAACGGCCCGTGCGCCCTTTGAATCGGCGTCCCCCAATCTGTAACGGAGCACTCTCCCCACCCGCCGTGACACAGGCCGCAGCGGGCCGCTGCCTCTGCGCGCACACGCTGCGGCCTGGACTCAGTTACAAGCCAGTCTCGCGGTGCGCGAGCCCCCGGGCTGCCTCATCTCGGGTGCATTACGATCGCGCTGACTGCAGTGCGCGGCGCAACTCTTGCACGGCCGCCGCGAGCTGAGCCTGCGTGGCCGTCACTGACCGCACCACAACCGTCTGCAGAGCCACGCGGAAGGCCCTACGCGGCGCGAGGCGGCACCGAGCCCGGCAGTGGGCGGCAGCCGCGCGCAGCCCCGGCCCGCTCGCACGGCAGCCCCGCTGGCGCGCCCCCTTGCGGCTGGCGAGCACTCGCAGCTCGCCCGCCTGCGCTCGCACGCTCACCTGCGCTTGCACGCTAGCTGCGCAGCGAGGCCGTTCGCACGGGACGCCGCCTCGGCGGCTGCATCCTGCGCGGCGGTCGGGCCAGCTGGCGGTCGGCCAGCTCACGACGCAGCTCCGCCAGCACCGCCGCGCCAGTGCTGCGCTCCTCCTCGGACGCCGCCAGGCGCGCACCGCAAGGTCGGAGACCTGCGCCGCGGGGCGTCGGCGCAGCGAGGTGAGCGCAGCCGGCAGGGGAAGGGCAGGAGGCGCGCAACCGCCTTGAACAGCAGCCGCACCTGGTGCACCAGCCCCGCCCTGTTGGCTGAGCGCATGTCGCAGCCGGGCCCGGGCGTGCTCACGCCGCACTCGCCGCCGTCGCCAACCGAGGTCGCCTCGCCACCGTCGCGAGCGGTGTCGGCTGGCGCCGCCTGCGACGCCAGCTCGGCGCGCACCGTCGCGAGCTGCACCGCAAGCAAGTGCGTCGCGGGTGGCGGCGGCCTCGCCCAGCTGGCTCGTGAGCGCATCCAGCGCAGACGCGCTCGAGGCGTCCGGCTCTGCCAGCTGCTGCTGCGCGGCGTTCCGCTGGTCGCAATCGCACCCAGGCTGTCTTGCTTTGCCGCCACCTCGGCCTGCAGCTGCGCGAGCTGTGCAGCAAGCAGCGGCGGCAGCGGCGGGCCGCGTCAGCACGCGCAGCCGGCCCCGCGGGCGAGGCGGCGCGCTCTCCGCACCCGGGGCGCTGCGCGGCTGGCGGGCCTCACCCGCGCGTGCAGCGCAATCTCTGCCTCTGCCACGTCGTCGTCGCCGCCTCTGGGTGCTCAGCAGCTGGCAGCTCGCAACCGCACGCACGGCACACGCGTCGGCGGCTCTGCGCCGGCGCGGCGCGGCCGCGGGCTGCGGGCGTCGCGGGCGCCGCTGCCCCCCGCGCGGGCGCGATGTCGCCGCGTGTCCTCGCCTGTCAGAGAAGACCGCGATCGCATGGCGCGGTGTGGCCTGGCGCGCGCACAGACGCCAACTCAAACATTCTGCTGTCGTATTCGAGCGCCGCGCCTCCCGCTCTGCCGGCGGCGCTCAACAACCAGCTCCCCCGGGCCCGCGCCCACACGCCGCCCACACGCCGCCCGTGGCGCTCCCGTGCCGCCTCAGGCCGCCCTCGGCGCCGCCAGCGCCCAGCAGCGCCATGGCGAGCAAGACGGCGTATGAGCTCGAGCGCGACCGCCGCGTGGAGGAGAACCGCGCCAAGATCGCGGTGGGTGGCGGGCGAGGTCCCCCGGGCCGATCGGGCGCGCCGCGGCCGGTCCTGAGCGCGCGCGCGCGCCGCCCGGGCGCAGGAGCTGGGCCTCGCATCTGCTGCCGAGGGCCTGGCGGCCCTGGCGCCGGCCAAGCCGGCCCGCAAGAAGCGCGACAAGAAGGAGGCCGACCCCGACATCCCCGTGGAGACGCGCCGCAGCGAGCGGCCGCGCAAGGAGGTGTCCTACCTCGAGTTTGAGCGCGGTCCGCGCGTGGAGCGCGAGCCCGTCGACTACAGCGAGCGCATCAAGGTGCGCCCGCGCCGAACGCGTGCAGGCCGCTGCGGGCCGCGTCCCACGCCCCGCGCCGCGGCGCGCAGGCCATGACGCTGGACGCGGAGGCCGCGGAGAGGCTGCGCGCCGAGATGGAGGCCAAGCGCGCCGAGGGGCCCAAGGGCGGCAAGAGCCGTGGCCCCGTGGACTCGGGGCGCGGCGTGCGCATCCAGGTGCGGCGCGCCAGGCCCGCGCGAGAGCGCAGGCCGCCCGGCCGGCGCCGCGACCGTTTCGCTCCTCCCGATCGCGACCGCCCCCACCGCCGACCGCGCCAGGGCGGCCGCGTCTACGACTCCAAGCACGGCGTGACCTGCCACTGGTGCGCGCCGGCACGCCGCGGCGCGCCGGAGGTGCAGGGTGCCGCCGCGTGTCGCGCTGACCGCCGGCCGCTCCGCGTCCCGGTCCCGCAGGTGCCGCCAGAAGACGCTGGAGGAGCACGTGACCTGCACCAACCCCAACTGCGGCGGCGGCGGCGGCAAGCGCATGCCGCGGTCCTTCTGGTGAGCCCGTGCCGGAAGCGCACGACAGGCCGGCGGCGGGGTGCCGCGAGGGCGCCGCCGCCGCCCCGGGCGCACCGCGCACCATTCGACGTGCGCGTGCGCGCGCCGCGCGCTCGCAGCGCCAAGTGCCTGCGCAACCGCCACGGCGAGGACTGCGTCGCGGCGGACGCGAGCGGCGGCTGGTGGTGCCCCGGCTGCCGCGGCAGCTGCGGCCCCGGCTGCGTGATGTGCTGCAACTGCGGCCCCTGCCGCAAGAAGGTGCGCGCCGGCGGCGCCGCCGCGCCCGTCGCGCGCGCGCCCGTGCGACGCGCGCCGCCGCGCCGCTCGCGCCGCCGCAGGCGGGCCTGGAGCCGACGCACCAGGTGGCCAAGCTCGCGCGCGACGCGGGGTTCACCAACGTTCACGACTACCTGGTGCACCTGGTCACGGGTGAGGGTTTAGCAGAGGGGGGGGGGTTGTTGGGTGTGGGTGTGGGTGGCGGGGAGAGGAGGGCGCGCGGCTGGCAGCCATGGGCGGCGCGGCGAGCGCGCAGAGGGCGCAGCAGCTGCGGCGGGGGCGCGGCCCGACCTTGGCCGCGCGCGCGGCGCCGCCGCCGCCGCCGCCAGGCGAGACGCCCGAGGTCGTGACGGCGCGCAAGCTGAAGCACGGCTGGGGCGCGTGGCTCAAGCCCGACGGCAGCGACGCGAGCGAGCAGACCGGCGGCGCGTGCGACGGCGGCGGCGGCTGCGAGGAGCACGCGCACAGCGGTCAGCAGCAGTCGCGGCAGCGGCAGGCGTCGGAGAGCAGCGAGCAGGCGGACACGGCCAAGCCTGCCGACCAGGTGGGTGGCGGGCCCGCGGCAGCGCAGCAGGTGCGTGCGTGCGGCCGGGCGCGCGTGCCGCGCCACGCCGCACCGCGCCACCGGGCGCGGCCGCGGCCGCGCTCACGCGCCGCGTGCGCCCGCGCCGCGGCCCCGCAGAACGCCGCGCGCGGCAAGCGCGCCGGCAAGGGCCGCAAGCCCGCCGCCAAGCCCTCCGCGTCGGCCGGCAAGCAGAAGGCCGCGGGCGGCAAGCGCAAGGCGGCCGAGGCGGTGGAGCCGCCGCCGCCGGCCGAGGCGGAGGAGGAGGACAGCGCGGGCGCGGCCGACATCGGCGACGCGCCGCTGCTGTCCAGCCAGGACACCAAGCTGTCGCGGTGCGGGCGACGGGCCGCCACCGCCGGGGCGCTGCGCGCGCGCGCGCGTCGCCCGCTGCGCCCGCCCAGCCGCCCACTGCGCCCCGCCCCGCTGCCCCCGCTCCCCCTCCTCTCTCTCTCTCTCTCTCTCTCTCTCTCTCTCTCTCTCTCTCGCGTGCCCCGCAGCAAGCAGCGCATCATGCAGCGCATGGGCCTGGCGCCCGTCACAGTGTGCAGCCAGTGAGGCCCCGCCGGCTGGCCGCGAGGCCAGCCCTCTTGACTCGACGACGACGCTCGCACGCACGCACCCACCTGACAGCGGCGGCCCGGCCGCCGTCAGCAGCGCGGCCGCCAGCCGGGCGCGCGCGCGCTGCTGCTGCGCTGCACACCCCGCGCGCGCGGGGCAGCGCGACGAAGACAGGACGCCGGGGGGCTCCGGGGTCGGCGGGGAGGGGGCGCGGGACGGCCACGCCCGCGGCGCGGCGCGGCGTGCCGCCGGGTGGGCCAGGGGCGCCGCCCGGCACACCTTGGCCGCCACTGCGCACTGCTAGGGGCGGGGTGCGATCAAAGCTGACCCACAGGCTGACGCTCAGGCAGGACGTGGGACGGGGACCGTGTGAGGCGTGTGAGGTAGATAAGGACGGGGGCGGAGGAGCACCCAGGTTTTGACGGCCCCGCCGCGTGCGAGGGCGGGCGGGCGGGCGGGCGCGGGGGGGGGGGGGGGGCAGATCGAGGTGTGCATGGCCGCGCGCGGCCGCTGCCGCTCCGGGGGAGCGGCGTGTCCAGGTGTAACATGGTGTGAGGCACGCCCCGCCCCGCACCCGGCCCGCGCACGCGCCCGGTGCGCGGTGCGCGGCGCCGCGCGGCGCCGACGCTCCCTCGCTCGCTCGCTCAGCGGCTGCGGCGCTGCTTCTCCTCCCACTCGCGGATCGCGGAGCGCAGGCCGAGGTTTGGCGTGAGGCCGAGGTGCGCGAGGGCCAGGTTGGTCATGGGGCTCGTGGTGTGCCCGCTCGCGAGCCACCCCGCGATCGCCTCGCGCTCGTAGGTGTGGCCGTCCGCCGCAAACACGGGGTCGGCCATCACGTCCTGCCGCGCCCCGCGCGGCGCGGCGCGGCGGCGCGGGCGCGGGCGCGGCCGCGGCCGCGGCCGCGTCAATCGCGCGAGCGCGCACGCGCGGGCAGGGCCGGCAGGCCGGGCGGCGCCAGGCGCGGGCAGGCCCCGGCGGCGCGCCGCCGCCGCCCCGCGTGCCCCCCCTCCCCCGCGCACACACCCCGGCACGCGCCTGGGTGATGGGGCACAGAAACATGGACGGCGGCTGCCCCGCCCCGCCCGCGCCGAGGCTGAGGCTGCGCTTCGCGGCGCCGCGGGCGGGGTCGTACAGCGCGGCACGCTCCGCCAGCTGCAGCAGCGCCGGCAGCACCTCCTCGCGCAGCTCCGGCCGCGCCGCGCGGCGCTGAGCCGCGCAGCGCATCGCGAGGTGCGCAAAGCTCGCGGCCTCGGTGATCGGCCACGCCCCGGCGCGCGGGTCGACGACCGCCGCGAACGACGCCGCGTCGCCCTGGCTGCGCGCGAGCGCCGCGTCGACGACGCCCACCACGCGCGCCGCGTCGAGCCCCGTCAGCATCTGCAGCAGGATCACGCCTGCCGGGGGCGGCCGGCAGCGGGGGGGGGGGGGGGGGGCGGCGGCAGGCGGCGAGACGCGGCGGGCGCGGCGGACGCGTGAGCCCGCCGGCGTCGGCGCGTCGTCGCGGCGTCGCGCTGCCGTGCTGCAGCCGCGCCCCGGCGTGCCGCGCCGGGGGCTCACCGAGCGAGTACGTGTCGCTGCGGGGGCCGTAGCGCCCCGTGGTGAGGTACTCGGGGTCCATGTAGCACGGCGTGCCCACGAGGCGGCTGTCCAGCGCGCTGCTCGGCGGCGCCCCGCGCGCGTCGCCGCCGCCGCCGCCGCGCCCGGAGAGGTCCAGCTGGGTGCGCCCCGGCGCGCCGGGCATGAGGCGCGACAGGCCGACGTCGCCCACCTGCGCGGCGGCGCGGCGGCGCGCGGGGCATGGGGCGCGCCGCGGGCGGGCCAAGCCGGGCGCGCGAGCGGGGCTGGTCTCGGCCCCCGCGCGGCGGGGGTGGGGTGCGCTCTGCCTCCCCCTCCCGCTCCCCTTCCCTCCCCCTGGCCCTGCGTGCCGCGCCTTGCACACGAGGGCTTCATTAAGCAGCAGGTTCCCCGGCTTGAGGTCCATGTGCACGATCGGCTCGGCCGCGCTGTGCAGGAACACGAGCGCCGACACGACCTCGCACGCGATGCGCACGCGCTCCTGCGCGCGGCGCGGCGCGGCGCGCAGGCGCGCGGGAGCGCGCGCGGGCGGGCGGCGGGCGGCGGCGCGGCGCGGGCGGGGCGTCACGCGCGCGCCGCGCCGCCCGGCGGCGCGCGCGAGGGCGCCCTCGTCCGCGCGCGCCTGCCAGGGCAGTCCGGGGGCGTCGCGGCCAAAGAGGTGGTCCTCCAGGCTGCCGTGGTCGAGCAGCTCATACACGAGCGCGCAGCGCGCGGGGCAGCTGCCGATGAGCAGCACGATGTGGGGGTGGTGCAGGCGGCTCAGGATGGCGACCTGCGGGCGAGCCGGCGGCGCCGGCGCCGGGGTGGGTGGGCCGCGGGCCGCGGCGGCCGCACTGGACGGGCGCGCGAGCGCGCGCGCCGCTGGCCGCCGGCGGGCGCGCCGCGCGCCGCGCCGCGAGGTCCGCCCCGGCGCGGACCTCTGCCGCAAACTCCTTGGGTCCCTGGGTGCCGCTGCCGCTCGCGTCGAGGAGCTTCACCGCGACGGGCAGGCCGTCGAGCCGCCCCCGGAACACCGGCCCGTACCCGCCCGCGCCGAGCTTGTTCGCGGGGCTAAATCCCTGCGCACGGCGGGGCGGGGCGGGGCGCGACGCGGCGGTGGCGCGAGGGGAGTGAGCGAGCGGCGCGCGCGTGCACGGCGCGCCGCGCGCGCCCTTGCGCGTCCGCCCTGCAAGAACGCCACCAACCTGCGTGGCGCGCGCGAGCTCGTCGTAGGTGTACACGCGGCCGGGCGGGCCCGACAGCGTGCCGCCGGCGCCGCTGTCCCACGCGCCGCCGCCGGGCGAGTCGGGGCCGCTCGAGCCGTCGCCCTGCCGCCGCGGCGCGCGCGCGCGGGTGAGCGGCAGCCGCGGACGCGCGCGCGCGATGCGCCGGCCGCCGGCGGGCGCGCCCGGCGCGGCGCGCGGCGCACCTGTCCTGGGGGGCGGGGGATGAGCCCGGTGAGGAGGTGCCTCATGCCGCCCACCGCCGCGCTGCCCACCGCGCCCGCGACCCTGCTGGCGCCCGACGCCACCGCGCCCACGGCGGCGTTGAGGTCCACGGGCGGCCCCGGCGGCCTGCCGGGCGGCGGCTGCTGCTGCCGCCCGCCCGCGGGCGGTCCAGCGCTCGGCGGCTGCGGCGCGCCGCCCCAGTCGTCGTCGTCGTCCGCCGCAGCGCCCCAGCCGCCGTCGTCGTCGTCGTCGTCGTCGTCGTCGCGGCGGCCGCCGCCGTGCGGCGCAGCAGCCGGGGCCGAGCCTGTGGCGCCGCCGGCCGGCGGCGGCGGCGGCATCCCTGCCAGCCACGGCTGCTCCGCCGCCTGGCCCGGCGGCGGCGCCGCGGGCGGCCAGCCTGCTGGCGCCTGCTGCTGCTGGTGCTGCTGCGTCTGCTGCTGCTGGTGCTGCTGGTGCTGGTGCTGCTGCTGCCGCTGCTGCGGGTAGCCTGCCTGACCGACGGGCGGCGGCACCGAGGGATACGGCGAGCCGCCGACGCCCGCGCGAGCGCCCGTCCCCGGCGGCGGCAGGGGGCGGATGTAGCTGTAATAATCGGGCAGCGGCGCGCCCGCCAGCGGCGGCGCGCCGGGCGCGGGCGGCGCGGACGGCGCGCTCACGCTCGCGCCGCCGCCCGGCGGCACCGGCAGGCTGCTCAGCCAGTCGTCGTCGCCGCCGCCCGGGAGCGGCTGCGGCACGCTGGGGTAGGCGCCGCCGCCGCTGCCGAGCGTGAGGGCCGCCAGGTCGGGCGCGGCCACGCGGCCGCCGCCGCCGCCGGTGACCGCCACGTCTGGCGCGGCTGCGCCCCGTGCCTGCCAGGCGACGGGCGAGCCTGCACGGCAGCCGCAGCGCGGCGGGCGGCGGGGCGGGTTGTGTGCTCGGTGTGTGTGTGTGTGGGGGGGGGGGGGAGCTGGTGAAGCCGCCAGCGGCGCACCTGACGGAGGCGTGGCGACGCCGCGCCCCGCGAGCGCGTCTGAGAGCAGGCCGACGACCGCCGTGTGCTGCCCCGCCAGCGCCAGGTCCAGCGGCGTGCGCCCCGCCTCGTTCTTGCGCAGCGGGTCGGCCCCCCGGCGCAGCAGGTCCTTCGCAACGACTGCGTGGCCCTCGCCCGCGGCGAGGTGCAGCGCGGTGCGGCCCTCCCTGTCGACCAGGTTTGGCGCCGCGCCGCGCGCCAGCAGCTCGCGGGCGATCGTGTCGAAGCCCTTGACCGCGGCAATGTGCAGTGCCGTCCAGCCCTTCTGCGGGAGGGCGCACCACACCCGCCGCCCGGGCGCGGCTCGGCGCGGAGCAGACTGCCGGCGCCGCCGGCGCAGCTGCGCCGCGCCGCCGCACCGTGGGCTCAGAGTCGTCGATCGAGGACGCCGGCGCGCGCTGTATCGCCACGCGCACGGCCGAGATGTCGCCCTGCTCGACGGCCGCGTGAAGCGCGGAGCCGGCGTTCCCCATTGTGCGCCGCTGCCGCTGCCGCTGCCGCTGCTCGCTGCTGCTCGCGAACCTGGTGCCTGGCGGGCGCCGCGCGAGCGCGTGCGAGCGCGACGGTGGGTCCGAGCGCAGGGGCGCGAGCGCTGGGGCGAGCTGGGACTCGCGCAGGCGCGCGGGCGCAGCGGCGGCGCCGAGCAGCGCCCGCGCGAGGTTGAATGGACTGGCCGCCGCTCCGTCTGGCCCGTGCAGTGCGGGCCACGGGGGAGCGAGAGTGCGACCTGCGGCCAGCGGCGCGGCCGAGCGGTCGCGCAGTGCGCGGCGCACGGGCGGCCAACCGATGACGGAGCGAGCAGCGGCAAGGCGCCAGCGGCGCCCAGAGCCTGTGCCCGGTCACCAGCAGGGAGTCACAAAAAACTGGCCGCACGCGCGCCGCCGCCGCGTGGCCGCACGTGCCTGCCCGCGCCCTTGGACAGCGCGCGCCCCGCAGGCTGCGCTCGACCCCCCTGCGGGCACAATCCGGCGCCGCGCCCACACCCCCTCTGCCACCCTCTCACTCTCACACGCCGTGCGTTCATCGGCACGCGCGCCCGCCGCGCTAGCGCGGCTGCTGCTGCCGCTGCAGCGCCGAGCCCGCCAGGATGGGCACGAGGCTCGGGTGGTGGAACTTGCAGGACGGCCCGTACTTGCAGTTGGCGGTGCGCGAGTAAAAGGTGCACAGCGGCTGGCCCGGCCGGAACGGCAGCCCCGCCGCGGTGAGCTGCACCGCCGCCTCGGGCGGGTGGTCAAACACACACTCGGCGCCATACTTGCAGAACCCTGTCTTGAGGTAAAACTCGCACGCCGTCTTGCCGGGGCGCGCGGGGAAGGTCGGCGTGTGCAGCTCCTCCTCGCCCTCCGCGACGGCATAGCCGACGACCGGCGCCGCCGCAGCGGCGCCGGCGCCAGGCGCGCCGCCGGGCCCGGGGCTCTTCGGCGCGCCGCCGGCGTCCGCGCCGCCGCCGCTGCCGCCGCCCGCGGCCGCCTTGGCAAACGACAGCACGCCCGGCCGGGCGGGGCCGGCCGCGGCAGCCGCTGCTGCTGCGCCGCCGCCGCTGACGGCCGCCGCTGCCACCACCGGCCCGCCGCCGCCGCCGCCGCCGCTGTGCGGCGCCGGCCGCGGCGGCGGCGGCGGCGAGTGCCCCGGCGGCAGCGGCGACGCCGCGAGCCGGCTGAGCCCGCCGCCGCTGTTGCGCCGCGCGCCGCCGCTGCCGCCGCCGGAGCGCGGCGCGCGGCCCGCGCCGCGCGCCGCCGCGGTCGCGGCGGCCTGCTCCCAGGGCTTGACAAAGGGCGTGTAGAGGTGCTGCCCGCCCGCCCAGTACTTGGCGAGGTTGGGGTCGTCGCACAGGTGGCGCAGCGCGAAGAAAAACACGCCCAGGAGGAGCATGGGGAAGCGGCTCGCAAAGTACCTGGCGTGTGCGGAGCGGCGGCGGCGGGCGACGCGTGGGCGCAGGTGCGGCGCCGTGCCCGCGCCTACGCCGCACGGCCCCCGCGCGCGCCGCACCGGTAGAAGCCGTCTGGGATGGGTCCCATGAGCGCCTGCAGGGGCTCGGGCATCTCCCGGAAGTGGTTGCGCTTGTTGCGCACCACGCGCAGCAGGTCGCGCAGCGCGGTGAAGTCGTAGCGCCTGTACCGCCCCAGGTTGGCCACGAGCCCCGGGTCGACCGCGGCGCCCCAGTTGGCGCCGTTTGGCGACAGCGCCGCGGGGGCGTAGCTCTCCAGCGCGCGCAGCAGCGAGGGGTCGGGCTCGCGGTCCTCGTTCTCGACCCTGTCGCTGACGTCGACGAGGAACTGCAGCGCCGCGTCCTGGCTCCACCAGAAGGGGTGCCCCAGCACGCCCGCCATGCTCGGCCGGCCGCCGGGGGCCTTGCACAGCATCGCGGCCACCAGGTTGGCCGCCTCGGGCCAGCGCGCGAGCGGCGCGAGGTTGCAGAGGCCGCGCAAAATGTTGGTGTCGCGCTCGTAGCCCTCGCCAAAGGGGTGCCGCCCGCCGGCGAGGCAGTGCGCGAGCACCACGCCGAGCGAGAAGACGTCGACGGCGCGGCTCTGCCGCACCGCGCCGCCGTCGCGCGCGATGAGCTGCTCAGGCGCCTGCCACCCGCTCGACCCGCCTGGCGCGGCGACGCGCGGCGCGGCGGCGTGCGTGAGGCGCTGGCGGCGCGCGGCGCGCTGCGGGCGCGCTGCGGGCGCGGCCGCCTCGAGGGGCGCGCGCCGCGCCGCGTGCCGCGCCGCGTGCCGCGTGCCGCGTGCCGCGTGCCGCGTGCCGCGTGCCGCGTGCCGCGTGCCGCGTGCCGCGCGCGCCGCACCCGAGCCGTGGCTCTCGAAGCTGCTCTGCTCGCTCACGAGCTGCTTGCTGAGCCCCATGTCGCTCAGCTTGGCGCGCCCGCCCTCGGTGAGCAGCACGTTGTGGGGCTTGAGGTCGCGGTGGACGATCTGCCGCGCGTGCAGCGCCGCGAGGCCCGCCGCGACGTCGGCCAGCACCGCCATGCACCACGGCGTCGGCTCCCCGGTCGCGGGGTCCTGCGGCACCGCGGCGCGGCGGCGGGTTTGGCGGCGGGTTACGCGACGCGCACCCGCAGCGCCCGCAGCCTTGGCCGGCCGGCCGCCCCCCTTCCCTGCGCCAAACACGCCCCACGCCCCCGCCCACGCCCCGCGCGCGCGGCGGCCCGCACGCGCGGCAGCGCGCCGCCCGCCGCCGCGCCTGCATCGCCGCGACGCCGTCCTTGGTCGCGAGCGTGTCTGCGAGGCTCGTGCGGCAGCGCTCGAGCGCGAGGTACACAAACTCGCGGTCCTCCTCCATCGCAAAGCAGCGCACGACGTTGGGGTGCTCGTCGCTGAGCACGAGCACCGCGATCTCCTTGCGCGCGAGCGTGTAGAACTGGCGCAGCAGGCGCTTCACAGCGACGGGGCGGCCGTCGAGCACGCCCTCGTACACGACCGTGCCTGGGGCGGAGCGTGGGTGTGGGTTGTGTGGGGTGTGTGAGGCGTGTGAGGTGTGCGTGGGGTGTGTGGGGCGTGTGTGGGGTGCGTGAGGTGTGTGGGGTGCGTGTGAGGTGTGTGAGGTGTGTGGGGTGTGCCGCTCGCCGCCCCTTGCCCCCCCGCCCGCCCGCCCCGCGTGTCTCTCTCTCTCTCTCTCTCTCACCCGCGCTGCCGTAGCCAAGGATGCCCGGCCCGACGCGCAGGCGGCCGATGACGACCGCGCCGTCCTCGTCCACGTAGCTGCGCGACTGCAGCCCCGGCGGGCCGCCGCCCTCGGAGCCCACGGGCACCGGCGACAGCGCGCCGGGGTCGCGCGGCACGGGGCTCGCGGCGGGCGCGGAGCCCGCGGCCGACGGCGGCCGCGACGGCGCCGCCGCGTCGTCGCCGCCGCCCGGCGCGTCGGCGCCGCCGCTGCTGCGCGCCGCGCCGGGCTCGTCGCCGGCGCCGTCGTGCGCCGGTGCGGCGACGCCGTTGGCGGCAGCGCCTGCTGCCGCCCCAGCTGCTGCTGCTGCTCCCTCTGCTGCCTCTGCTGCCTCTGCCGCCGCTGGCGCCTCGCCGCCGCCCTGGGTGTGGCGGTGCTTGGCCTTCTTGCCCGCGCCGCCCTTCTTCTTGCCCGCCCCGCCCCGCACAGGGCTGACGGGGTCGCCGGCCGCAACGGCGCCGGCGACCGCGGCGGCTGCCGCCGCGCCGGCCGCGGGCGGAGCGGGCACGGCCGCCGCCGCCAGCGCCGCCGCCGCGCTCGCCGCGCCGCTCTGCACGTACGCGCGCCAGCCCAGCGCCAGCGGCACCAGCAGCAGCAGCGCGACCGTGAGCGCGAGGCGCACCGCCTGCCACCACCACGCCAGCTGCGGCGGCTCCGCCCTCTGCGGCGCAGGGGAGCACGGCGGCGGCGCGTGAGGCAAGCGCCGCCGCGCCTCAGCCGCAGGGCCCTCCGCGAGCGCCGACCGCGCCCCCGCCCCCGCGCCCGCCCGCGCCGGCGCACCTTGCCCGCCACCACGGTGCTGTCCGGCAGCCACGCCACCGTCTGCGCCTGCTGCGTCGTGATGCTGTGAATGCCCAGCGGCGGCGTGGGGCAGGTCAGGCTGCCCAGCTCGTCCATCAGCCCGTTGTCGCTGGGGTCCAGCGCGACCAGCGACGCGGTGCCGCCGTCGTCCACCAGCGCCAGCGCACTCCCGCCGCCGCCGCCGCCGCCGCCGCCGCTGCTGCCGCCGCAGTCGTCGCCGTCGCTGTCGCTGCCGGACGCGCCGCACTCGCCGGCGGCCGGCAGCAGCGGCCTGCTGGGCGGCGCGGCGGCGCCGCCGCGCGCGCCGTCGTCGCTAGCGGCCTGGCACACGCCCGGCGCGTCGGCAGGCGTGATGTCGAGCGGCAGGCTGCCGACGCGGCGCGGCCACACGACCGCGCCCGCGCCGCTGCCAGCCGCGAGGCCGCCCTCCTCGCCCTCAGCCAGCATCAGGTGGTCCGCCGGCAGCGCGTACAGGCTGCCCCGCAGCGCGCCGACGAGCACCGTCGTGCCGCCCGCGAGCTTGCCCCGCAGCTTGTTGCTGCTCGGCAGCAGCGCGCTCGCCGCGAGCGGCAGCAGCCCGCCGCCGCCGCCGCCGCCGCCGCCGCCGCCGCCGCCGCCGCCGCCGCCGCCGCCGCCGCCGCCGCCGCCGCCGCCGCCGCCGCCGCCGCCGCTCGGCGGCGCGGGGCGCTGCCAGGGCGCACGGCCCGCACCGGGCAGGCCCGCGGCCTGCGCCTCCGGGTCGAGGCAGTTGCCGCCGGAGCCGTCCTGGCGGTATGCCGCGACCGGGGGCGTGTCAAACGCCACGTACCAGGCCCGCAGCATCGTGCGCCGGTCGTACGCCTGCAGCGAGTTGTCGCTGCCCACAACGAGGCGCAGCAGCCCTGCGGGCGCGGCGCGGCGCGGCGCGGAAGGTCGGCAGACGAGGCCGCCGCCGCCGCGGTTCGGCGTTCTGTTCTCTCTCTCTCTCTCGCGCGCGCGGCCGCCGGCGCCGCGCAGCGCCAGCGCACCCGCGCCGCCGCCGCGGTGCGGCGCGCGCGCGCTCTCGCTGGGCGGCACGTCGCCCGCGAGGAAGTCGCGCAGGCGGGTGGGCTCGTCAGGGGGGATCATGAACAGACGGCTGAAGGTCGCGTTCCACGTCTCGCTGCGGCTCTCCACGCGCAGGCTGCGCACGACGTAGTCCTGCCGCCCAAGCAGCAGCAGGTGCTCGCGCGGCACGCCGAGCGACAGCCCTGCGGCGCGGCGGCCGGCGCGCGGACGGGCGTGGGGGGCGCCGGGGCTGCCGCCGCCCGGCCGCGCCGCGCCGCACCGCGCCGCGCCGCGCCGCGCCGTGCCGCTGCTGGCTGCAGCCGCCGCGCCCCGCACCCAGCGAGCCGGTGTGGTCCTCAAGCGACTCGTCGGCGTTGCTGATGGCGGACAGCCCCCGCCCGCTGCGCGCGTCGACCACAAAGACCTTGCTCTCGCGCCGCCCCAGGATGATGGAGCCGTCGGCGGTCATGCTCGGCGCCGCCTCCACCAGCTCGGGCAGCGAGATGGGCAGGCGCTGCGCGCGCGCCGCCGCGGCGACGGCGGGGCGGGTCACACCCACCCTGGGGCGAGCGCCGCACGGCGCGGCGCGGCGCGCGGGGGCGCGCCTCCGCCGCCGCCGCCGCGCGCTGCCCGCCTTCCGCCGCCGCGCGCCGCACCTCCAGCCCCGGGGTGAGGTGCTTCACGCCGTGGTACGCATACAGCCCGCCGTCGGTGCCGGGGAACACGTTGCTGCCGTGGCTGGGCGCCGTCGCCTGGCGCGCCGACACGAGCGGCGCGCCGGTGTCGTACGTCCACAGTATGCGGCCCGTCGTGTGGTCCAGCGCCACGACGTGCCCGTCCAGCAGCGTCACCAGCAGCACGTCCGCCGAGCTGCGCGCACGAAGGCGGCGGCTCAGCGGCGGCGCGCGGCGCGGCAGCAGCAGGGACGGCGCTGCCAGGCCGTCGCACGGCGCCGGCGCGCACCTCGGGGCGCCGCGCGGCACCAGCTGCAGCCCCGTCGCTGGCTCCAGGTCGCCGCCCGCCGCCAGCGCCGCCGCCAGGGCCAGCAGCAGCGCCCAGGCGGCGGCGCGGGCCGCGCCGCGTCGCCTCATGCTGCTGCCCCGGCCCTGCCGGCGTGCCGCATCGCGGCGGCGGTCAGGCGCGGTGCTGGAACGGCCTGGACGCGGCGTGGGCGCGTCTGGCGCGGCTCAGGCCCGGTCTGCGCGCCAAGGGCCGGCTGGCAGCGCTTCGGCAGGCTCTCGAAGCGTGGCGCGCGGGGCGATGGACGCAGCCGCTGGGGCGGGCTGTCGGCGGTTGCGTGCGCGCGGGAGCCGGGGGATCCCGGGACCTGGGGCTTGCGCCGCTCTGGGCCCTGAACACTTGGCTTGCTGCTGCCTTTTTGCCAGCCCTGGCAGCCCGGCTCATCCGCCGGCGTCCCGCGCACCACGCACCACCCGCACGCAGCTGTCTCCACCCTGTGCAGGCAGGCCGGCCGCTCGACGCCCCCTCCGGCCGCAGCAGCAGCGCGCAATCGCCGCCGCCGCCGACCCGGCCGCCGCTCGTCTCTGCCTGCCCTGCGGCTAGCGCTGTCCCGGGTGGCGTTGGGCGTCGTCGTTGGCTTGCCGCAGCGCGGCTGATCAGCGGCGCAGGTGCGGTGTGGCGGCAGCGGCGGCAGCGGCTGCGGCGCAGCAGCGGCCCCGCCTGTGCGGCCCGCCCCCTCACGCCCTCCCCGCGCCCCCGCTCGCCGGCCCCAGCCCCGGCAGCAGGCGCGGCGCCGTCCAGCGCCGCCGGCGCGGCGCGGCGGGGGGCGGCGGCCCGGGCGCCGGCACGGCCGCAGCAGCAGCAGCGCGCGCGGTCCGCGCCGCGGCGCGCGGCGCGATGAACCAGCCGGACCGCTACTCGCGCTTCGTGCTGCCCGAGGGCGCGGCCAAGGTGGAGTACCACCTGGACACGAAGAACAAGAACGCGGGGCACTACGTCGTGCGCCTGGAGGACCACACGCTCGGCAACCTGCTGCGCACGTCGCTGCACCGCGACGAGGCGGTCGTGTTTGCCGGGTACCGCATCCCCCACCCGCTCGACCCGCTCATGGTCGTGCGCGTGCAGACGACCGACGCAAAGGCCCCGCAGGACGCGATGGCCCACGCGCTCGCCGACCTCAAGGCCGAGGTCGCGGAGCTCAAGGCGAGCCTGGAGGCGCAGGTGCCGCGCGGCGCAGCGGGCGCCTACGCCGGCGCGGCGGCGCCGCCGCCGCCCGGGCCCGGCGGCTACGGCCCGCCGCCGGGCGCTGGGGGGTACGACCCCTACAGCGCCGCGCCGCCGCCGGCGCCCGGCGGCGGCGGCATGTACATGCCCGGCCAGGCGCCGCCGGGCGGCTTCTACGGCTGAGGCCGCGCGCGGGCGGGCGCGGCGCGGCGCGGCGGCTGTAACGAGCAGTCACACCAGGCCAGGGGCGGCCGCCGCTCAGCCCGGCGGCGCCTGCGCGGCGCCGGCGCGTGCTTCCAGCGCCGCGAGCCGCGACTCCAGCCGCCCCACGCCGGCCAGCAGCTGCCCGCCGAGCGCGTCCAGCCTGGCATCGACCCGCGCCTCCAGCCGGTCCAGCCGCGCCTCCAGCCGCGCCACCGCCGCCAGCACCGCCTCGTCGCCTCCGCCGGCGGCGCCGTCCGCGGGCGGTCCAGGCGCCGCCGCGCCGCGCAGGCCTGGGAGCGCGGGGCCCTCGGCGCCGGCGTGGGCCGTGCTGCTGCGTCGCTGCTCCCGCTGCCCCGCGGCCTGCTGCTGCGCCTGCAGCAGCGCGCCCTTGGCCAGCAGCGCCGAGAGCGACTTGATCGCCGCGGCGCCCCCGCCGGGCGTCGGCTGCGCCGCCGCCTTGCTCTGCAGCAGCCGCAGCGACTCTGGGAGCGCCTGCGCATCGCCTGGATGCGCATGCAGCAGCGACGCGTTGAGCAGCCTCAGCTCGTCCACCTGCGACATCAGCGCGCCCGCCGGCCTCCCGGCGCCGCCGCCGCCGCCCTCCGGCCCGGCCGTGGCCGCCGCGTCGCTGGGCGGCAGCGCCGCCAGCGCCCAGAGCGTGCAGGCGTCCTTGTCGCCCTGCAGCGACGCCAGCCTGAGCTCCAGCCGCTCCCACGTGCTGTGCAGCAGCTGGCGGTTGCCGCGGGGCGCGGCGCGTCGGCGCCGACCCACGGTGCCAGCCCCGCGCGCGGCGCGGCGGCCGGGCTGCTGCTCCCCGGCGCACCGGCTCACCTGCAGGTCGACCACCACCTCAAAGCCCTGCGGCCCGGGCGCGCCGCGCAGCGTGGTGATGTAGGCCGCCGCGCCGCCGCTGGCCGGCGTCGCGGCGGCGACCTCGCACACGCGCGCGCTGCTCACGACCGCGAGCGCGCCGTCGCAGCCCTGCAGCGCCGCCCGCCGCAGCGTGACCACGCACGGCCCCGCCCCAGCCGGCCGCGCCAGCACCGCCAGCGGCGCGCCCGCTGCCGCCGGCAGCGGCGCGTCCGCAGCGCGCAGCGGCAGCACCGGCGGCAGCCCGCCCGCCGCCGCCGGCCAGGTGCTGCTCAAGGGGTTTGGCTGCTCCGGCGCCGCCATGGCTCGCTGGGCGGCGGACTGCGGCGGCGGACTGCGGCGGCTCGGGCGGCGCGCGCGGCAGCAGCGGCGCGCGCCGTCAGGCGTCGCGCGGTTCACCGGCCCACCGCTGCGCCTGCTCCCGCCCAGGGGGCAGGCCCTGCCCCCCGGACGAGCACAAGCCGCCGCCCAGCGCTCGCCGTGCGCCCGGGGCCGCTGCAGCCCGTCGATCGCAGCCCCCCCTCCCGCGCGGCCGCGCAGCCTCCCGTGGCCCTGGCGCGGGCCTGAGCGCCTGCTCGCTGCGAGCGCCATGCTGGGCAGCGGCGTGCGGGGCGTCTCGCGCTGGGCGCGGGGCCTCCGCGGCCTGCGCACCAGCGCTGCTGCCGCGCAGCAGGCCGCGCCGGCGGCGGACACGATCGAGGTGTTCGTGAATGACGAGCCGGTGAACATCCCCAAGGGCTCCAGCGTGCTGCAGGCCTGCGATGCAGCGGGCGTGGACATCCCTCGGTGCGGCCCCCGCCCAGCAGCGCCGCCCGCGCCGCGATCCACGCGGCCTCACGCCTCCGGGACCCCGCCCCGCAGGTTCTGCTACCACCACCGGCTCTCAATTGCCGGCAACTGCCGCATGTGCCTCGTCGAGGTGCGCCGCTGCCGCCGCTGCTGCTGCAGCGCCGCCGCTGCCGCTGCCGCCGCACCCGCACCCGGCGGGCGCGCGGCGCGTGCGGCGCGGCGCTCGAGCCCGCTGTGGCCTGCCCGCAGGTTGAGAAGAGCCCCAAGCCGGTCGCGTCGTGCGCGATGCCGGCGGGGCCGGGCATGAAGATCAAGACGGACACGCCGCTGGTCAAGAAGGCGCGCGAGGGCGTCATGGAGTTCCTGCTCGTGAGACACCCGCGGCGGCGGCACGCGCGCGGCGGCCCGCGCGCGGCGGCGCAGCGCGGGCAGCGATCTGCGGCGGGGACGGCAGGCCGGCGGCGCCGGAGCGCGGCCGCGGCGCTGACGCCGCCGCCCCACGCGCGCCGCATGCGCGCCGCAGATCAACCACCCGCTGGACTGCCCCATCTGCGACCAGGGCGGCGAGTGCGACCTGCAGGACCAGGTGGGCCGGCGCGGCGCGCGCGCCGAGCCCCGCCCCGCCCCGCGTGCTGGTGCCAGGGCGAGCGGCCGACCCCCGCGCGCGCCGCGCCGCCGCCAGGCCATGGTGTTTGGCAGCGACCGCAGCCGCTTTGTGGAGGTGAAGCGCGCGGTGGACGACAAGAACCTGGGCCCGCTGGTCAAGACGGTCATGACGCGCTGCATCCACTGCACGCGGTGCGGCGCGCCGCGGCGGGGCGCAGCCGCGCCGGCAGCGGCAGCCGCGCCGGCGGCAGCCCGCGCGGCGCGCGCTCGCGCGCTCACGCGCCGGCCGGCCCCGCGCGCGCGCGGCACGCGGCGCGCGCAGGTGCGTGCGCTTCAGCAAGGAGGTCGCGGGCGTGCCGGACATGGGCGTGACGGGGCGGGGGCGGGACAGCGAGATCGGGACGTACGTCGACAAGCTGCTCGCGAGCGAGCTGAGCGGCAACGTCATCGACCTCTGCCCCGTCGGCGCGCTCACGAGCAAGCCCGCCGCGTTCACGTCGCGCGCGTGGGAGCTCAAGTCGACCGAGTCAATCGACGTCAGCGACGCCCTCGGCGCGGCGATCAAGGTCGACAGCCGCGGCGTGGAGGTCATGCGCATCACGCCGCGCCTCAACGAGGCGGTCAACGAGGAGTGGATCAGCGACAAGGCGCGCTTCCAGTTTGACGCGCTCAAGCGCCAGCGCCTCAACACGCCCATGGTCAAGGTGCGGCGCGCGCGCGCCGCGCCGGCGCGGCCGGCGGCAGCTCCCCCGCGCCCGCCCGCCCGCGGCGGCGGCGCCGGGGCCCACGCCGCGCGCCGCGCGCGCGCGCGCGCGCAGGGCCCCAACGGCCTGCAGCCGTGCACGTGGGGCGACGCGCTCGGCGCGATCCGCGCCGCGGGCGCGGGGCTGGGGCCCAACGCGTTCAAGGCCATCGCCGGCAAGCTCGCCGACGCGGAGTCGATGGTCGCGCTCAAGGACCTCGCCAACCGCCTCGGCAGCGGCGCCACGTGGCACGAGGGCGGCTTCCCCGAGCTCTGCGCCGACGTGCGCTCGACGTACGTCGCCAACACGACCATCGCGGGCCTGGAGGCCGCCGACGTCATCCTGCTCATCGGCACCAACCCCCGCGTCGAGTGCCCCGTCTACAACGCACGCATCCGCAAGGCCTGGCTCGACGGCGCGACGGTGCGTGGCGCCGAGCCGCCGCGCCGCCGCGCCGGGCGGTGAAGGGCGGCGCGCCGGGGGCCGCGCCGCGCCGCGCGTCGCACGGGCGCGCTCACGCCGCTTGTCGCCGCGCCACGCCGCCGCCGCCAGGTGGGCCTGATCGGCGAGGCGGTGGACCTGACCTACAAGTACAGCCACCTGGGCAGCGACGGCGGCGCGATCGCCAAGCTCGCGGCGGGGGGCGCCTTCCTGAAGCAGCTCAAGGAGGCGGCGCGGCCGGTCGTGGTCGTCGGCCCCGGCGTGCTCAACAGGTGGGTGGGTCGGTGCGCGCGCCGGCGGCGGCGGCGGCGGCGGCGCGACGCGGGCGGTGCCGGCTGCGGGGCAGCTGCACGCGTGCCGCACCCACCCCGCCCCGCCGCGTGCGCGCGCGCCCGCCCCGCCGCGCAGGCCCGACCGCGAGGCGCTGCTGGGCGCGGTGCACGGCCTGGTCGAGGCGGCGGGCGTGGTCAAGGAGGGCTGGAACGGCTACAACGTGCTGCACGACAACGCCTCGCGCGTCGCGGCGCTCGACATCGGCTTTGCGCCGAGCGCGGCCGCGCGGTCGGGCAAGGCGGCGGCCAAGTTTGTGTACCTGCTCGGCGCCGACGACTGGGCCGACGCCGAGGTGCCGGCGGACGCGTTTGTGGTGTACCAGGGCCACCACGGCGACAAGGGCGCGGCGCGCGCGGACGTCGTGCTGCCGGGCGCGGCCTACACGGAGAAGGCTGGGACGTACGTCAACTTTGAGGGCCGCGTGCAGGCGACGCGCGCGGCGGTGCCGCTGCTGGGCGACGCGCGCGACGACTGGAAGATCCTGCGCGCCGTGAGCGAGGTCCTCGGCGCGCCGCTGCCGTACGACACGCGCGAGGGCCTCGCGGCGCGGCTCGCGGAGCTCGCGCCGCACCTGGCCGTGCGCGAGTCGGTGCAGGCGCCCGTGTGGCTCAACGGGCAGTACGCCAAGGCCATGGCCGCGCGCGCGTCGGGCGGCGTGGCCGCGGGGCCGCTGCGCAGCAGCGTGTCCAACTTTTTCATGACTGACGCCATCAGCCGCGCGAGCCAGACCATGGCCAAGTGCGTGCAGGCGCGCCAGGCGATGCAGGCGGAGCTCGGCGCGTGAGCGGGGCGGGGTTGCGCGCGGGGGCGGGGACGGCGAGGGGGCAGCGGGCACGAGGGGCGCGCGCGCGCCGCGCGTGCGTGCGTGCGCGGGATGCCTCGCGCGGCGCGCGGCGGCGTGTCGCGGCAGCGGGCGTGTGCTCGCATGGGCACCGCGCGGCCGCGCGCTAGTATTGCTGCGGGATGCTGCGTGCGGCGCCTGCAGCGTGCTTGACAACCTGGGCCTGCACCGCCCGCCGGCATCGCCGCGCGAGTACAGACTGCCACGCGGCGCGGCCTGCTAGCTAGCGCATGGGAGGAGGAGTAACACGACCAGCAGGCTGGCGAGCGCGCCCACAGCACGCGCCGCCGCTGCCGCCGGCCAGCCCGCTGCAGGCCCAGCTGGGCCGTGCGCGCGACCGCCGCCAGCGCCGCGGCCTCACCCGCCGAGCACGAGCTTCTGCGGCGGGCGGGCAGCGAACACGTGTCGGGACGAATGCAGCCGCGCAACTTCGCCTGACGGCCGTGCGCCGCCGCTGGACCCACCTCCAGCAGCCGGCTGGGGCTGAGCTGGCCGGGTGGCGCGCGCGGCGGCGCTGGCGGCTGCCGATGGGCGGCGGGCGACCTGATGGCGCTGCGCGTCCGGCCGGGCGCCGCCCTGGACGCTGCGGCCGTCGGCGCGGTGCTCGCTGCGTCGCCTGCGGGGGCGCGGAGCGCGCGCGCATGCGTCGGCGCGCTCCGCCGGCACCGCGGCGCCCCTCGGGTGGTCGCAGGCTGGCGCGGCGCGGCCGCACCAGCGGCCACGCTGCTCCCCAGGCCGCAGCAGAGGCTGCCGAGCGTGGGCGAAAAGGTCTTGAGCGCCACCTGCGAAAACACGCGCTGCGCTGGCGCGGCGCGCCGCTCCTCGGGGCCCGCCGGCAGCCGGTCCCAGATCGGCACGCGCGGCTTGTCCGGCGCCGCCGGCCGCTCGACGGGCGGCACCCCGCCGGCCAGCTCCGCGCCATCGTCTGCCACACCGAGCGCGCCCGGGCTGGGCAACGACGGGCAGCCGGGCCTTGGCACCGCTTCTCCCAGCCGCCGCGCCGAGCGCCTCAGCTGCGCCGCCGCCGCGTCTGCGACACCAGCCGGGCCAGCCGGCGCCGCCGCCGCTGCGGCCGCCCCCTGCCTGGCCGCCCGGCCGTCCGAGCCGCTCACGCCGCTGCCAGGGGCGCCCGCCGCTGCTGCGCCGCCAGGTGCTGCCGGCGCAGCTGCGGCGGGCGCTCGCTCCGCGCCGTGGCTGACCGCAGGCTCGCCGCCGTCGTCGTCGCCTGCTAGCAGCCCGGCGTCGACAATGATGGCCGCGTGCGCCGACTCTGCCTGTGCGGCGATGCCTTGGAGCTTCTGCAGCTTGCGGCGCGCCTTGGCCCTGCTGGCACTCGCCGGGGGCTCGCCTGGCCGCGCCGCCGCCGCCGCGCTGCCACCGCCGCCGCGCTTGCCGCCGCCACCGGCGGCTCCCTCCTCATCACCCCTGCCCAGCGCCAGGCCCGGCAGCACCAGCCGGATCTGCGCGCGTGCCAGCAGCGAGCGTGGCGCGCTGCGGCCGCTGCCGCGGCGCGGCGCAGCGGGCGCACGCACCCGCGTTGCCTCGGCGAGCCGGATGCTGTGCAGGTTGTGGGGGTCGTGCGGGCCCGGCAGCTGGCCCACGCCCGGCGGCATGCGCAGTCAACGGCCGTCGCGCGCGGCGGCTGGCCCGGGCGTGTGATGTGGCGCGCTGCTCGGCGATGCGGCGGTGACGGTGGTGTGGCTGCCGCGCCGCGCGGTCTCAGCAAAAAAAAGGGTGTTTAGCAGCGACGACGCGCCGCGGCCGACGCCAGGCCGGCGGCGCCCCTGTCGGCGCGAGCATCGCGAGCACACCGGCGTGATCGTACCGTCTCCGACCGCGGCAGAGAACCTGCGACCGGCGGTCCCACTCCGCGGCCGCCGCCGCGCGCCGCGGGCATGCGCCGCTAGCGGCCATGGGGGCGCTCCCGTTCGAGGACGCAGTGTCGCAGCATGTGGGGGACTTTGGCCGCGGCCAGGTGGGCTGGCGGCAGCCTCACGTTCGACGCGCCGCCGCCGACGCGCCGCCGCCGCTGCTGCCGCCAACGCGCCGCTGCCGCCGCTGTCCTCGCTGCCGCCGCTGTCCTGACTGCCGCCGCCGCGCAGCTGGTGCTGCTGCTGGCGGCGAGCATGTCCTGGTCGACGCTCGCCGCGATTGTGCTGTCGATGGTCTTCGTGACCGCGGCGCCCGCGTGGGCGTGCACGTCGCCCGACGACGCCGCGTGCGCGGCGGCGCTCGCGGCCGGCGCGGGCGTGTGCGGCCTCGCGCCCGGCGCGTTCGCGTG
Organism: Scenedesmus sp. PABB004; assembly: GCA_014905635.1. Taxonomy (NCBI): domain Eukaryota; kingdom Viridiplantae; phylum Chlorophyta; class Chlorophyceae; order Sphaeropleales; family Scenedesmaceae; genus Scenedesmus; species Scenedesmus sp. PABB004. Next base: position 1,742,334 of record JABVCE010000002.1, read on the forward strand.
GCTGCGCCCGCGCGCGTCGCTGGTGTCGACGTTTGGCCTGGTGTGCGGGGAGAGCTGGAAGGTCGGTGCGGTGAATGCGAGCCTCTTCCTGGGCTATTATGTCGGCAGCGCCGCCTTTGGCTGGTACGCCGACACGGCCGGCCGCCGGCGCTGCCTGATCGTCTCCAACCTCGCCTCGGCGGCCGCGGCCGCCGCGGCCGCGTCGGCGCCGGGCTTCTGGTGGTTCCTCGCGGCCCGCGTCGCTCAGGGCGCCGCGGTCACGGGCATCCCGGTCTCGGCGTACGTGCTGTCGACCGAGGCGGTTGGGGCGGCGGCCCGGGGCCGCGCGGGCACGCTGAGCCAAATGCTGTACCACGTCGGCGAGTGGCTGCTGCCCGCGGCGGCCGTGGTCTTGCAGGACTGGCGCGCGCTCAACCTCGCGATTGCGGGGTGGTGCCTCGTCACGGCGGGGCTGGCGGCGGGCTTCTGCATCGAGTCGCCGCGCTGGCTGCTGCTGCAGGGGCGCCAGGCCGAGGCGCTCGCGGCGCTCGGCTGGCTGGCCCGCCTCAATGCCCGGGAGCTGCCGGCGGGGCTGGAGCTGACCTACGCGACGTTTGAGCAGCAGCAACGCCCCGTGGCCGCGCCCGCCGCCGCCGCTGTGCAGGACGCGGGCGCGGGCGGCGCAGACCAGGACCGCCGCTCGGCAGCGGCGCTGGCCGCCGCTGCGGCGCCCGGCGGCGACGGCGACGGCGACCGCGCCGCGCTGCTGGGCGGCAAGCCGGCGCCGCAGTTGCAGCGCGTTGCCGGCGCGACGCCGCAGCAGTCCCAGGGCGCGTGCAGCGAGAGCGTGTGGCTCGTGTGCTCCCGCCCCCTCCTCGCGCGCTTCTTCTGGGCGAGCACCATGCTGTGCCTGTCCGGGGCGACCACGTTTTACATCATCTCCCTCGCCACCGATGACCTGGAGGGGTCGCTCTCGTTCAACTTCCTCGCCACCTCCGCGTGGGAGCTCCCGGTCGCGCTCGCCGGCGCCGCGGCGATCGACCGCGCGGGGCGGCGCAGCACGATCAGCGCGCTGCTGGTGCTGACGGCCGTGGGCTGCTTCGCGTGCGCGGCGGTGCCGCCCGGCGCGGGGGCAAGGCCGGGCTGGGGCACGGCGTGGGCGAGCGTGGGCAAGGCCGGCTGCGCGTCGGCGTGGACGCTGGCGTACTGCTACGCCGCGGAGCTCCTCCCGACGACCATCCGCTCGGCGGCGCTGTCCGTCGTCAACCAGGTCTCAAGGTGCGGCGCGGTCGGGGCCGCCCGGCGCGCGGCGGCGCCGCCGCGCGCCGCTCACGCGCCCGCCGCGCCCGCACCCGCGCCCGCGCCCGCCGCGGCGCCAGGCTCGGCGGCATCATCGCCCCGGCGGTCGTGTTTGCGGGCGAGCGCGCAGGCCGGCGCCGGACAGTGCCGTTTGCCGTGAGCGGCGGCGCCGCGCTCGCCGCTGCCGCGCTGCTTGTGGGGCTGCCGGAGACGCTCGGACGGCAGCAGCCTGACACTGTGGGCGAGCTGGAGTCCATGTACAATTGCGATTCCGCGCCGCCAGAGAGCCCCGGCCCCGACCGGGCGCCCTCGGTGCTGCGACGCCTGCTGTCGCGCGCCTCGGGCGGCTGGCAGATGCTCGGCGCGGAGGACGCTGGCGGTGGCGCGGGCACGGAGCTGAGCGCGGCGCGGGGGGCCGCGTAGGGGCGTTGCTGCTCGGCGCCTGCCGGCCCAGTTTGACCTGCCGGCTGCGACACGCCGGCGCGGTCGTCGGGCGCGGTGCGGTGCGTTGCCTCTCGTCTCAACCGGCCCTCGCCGCTCGCTCGCTCGCTCGCTCTCGCCCCGCTCTCTGCGCCAGCGCGCCCTGGCGCCGCCGACCGCCGCACGCACACTGCTCACTTGCGCAGCAGCGCGAGGCCGCCCGCGCTGCTGCGCGCCGCGGCGATGCCCTCGCCCTCATAGAAGAAGGTGTAGGTCTTCGGCTTGGTCTTGGGCGTCACGGTCCAGATCTGCGGCGCGGCGCGCGCGCGTTGGCGCGGGCCGCCGCGCCGGGCGAGCAGGGCGGGCGGGTTCTTTCGCGCGCGCCGCGCCGCGCCGCCGCGCCTTGCGCCCCAGCAGCAGGATGTCGACCGCAGTAAACTGAAAGTCGAGCGCGCCGCCGGCAAAGCCCGTGACGCCCCCACGAATGTTGAACGAAAACGGGCCCACGACGCTCTCCAGCGCGCACGTCTGTGCGGCCAGGTCGATCACCAAGTCTTCAACGACCGGGATGTACTGCAGCGCGCGGTTGGAGGTCGCGGTGCTGAAGACCAGGCGCCACCGCCCGTCCACGCTGGACGCGGGCGACGCTGCGTGCGGGCGCCGGCCGGCCGGCGGCGTCGGCGGCGGTGCGCGGCAGAGCGGCGGGCGCGCTCAGCGTGCGCACCGTGCGACCGCTCCAGCTCGGCGAGCGCGCCCTCCACCAGCTGCGGCGCGACGCTCTTGTCTGTCGCCGCTCGCTTCAGCAGGGACAGGCACGGCGCCAGGCCCTCGCCGTTGGCCGCCCGGTACGCGGCGACGGCCTCCGCCTCGCTCGGCAGCGGGCCCGGCGCCGCCGCGGCGCGCGCCACCAGCAGGCGCCGGCCCGCTGCGCGGCCGCTGGCGCAGCGCGGGCGGGCGCTCCCGAACGGCCGCGCCGCCTGCTGGTGCGCCGCGAGCATGGCTCCTCCTCGGCAGATGGCACTGCTGCTGCTCTCACAGCGCAATCCAGTGAGCGCGGGCGCGATCTCTGCGGCAGAGCGGCGAACGGGAATCGCGGAGGCGCCTGCGCGCGCGCGCGAAGGCGGGGATCTTGGCGGTCGGGGCGCAGCGCCACTGCCGCCGCCAGTGACGCCGGGTGAATGCACCAAGCGGGCGTCGTTTACACCCCTGCACCGCTCCCAACGCCGTCATGCATCGACCTCAAACAGGTCCAGCAGCGCCGTAAAGCGGTCGCGGTCGCTGCCGAGGCGGCCGAGCAGGGCGTCGAGCGCGGCGCACGCGCGCGGCGGCGGCGCAAACACGCGCCGCAGCGCGAGCAGCCGCCGCGCCGCGAGCGCGCCCAGCAGCAGCGTCGTCACGAGCTGCCACTGCTGCGCCTGCAGCGCGGGCAGCGGGCCGCGCATGCGGAAGCTGCGCACGAGCGCCTGCAGCGCCTTGTCGAGCTCGCCGGCGGGCACGCCGCCCACGCCCAGCGCGTCGCACACGTGCGGCAGCGCCTGCGCCAGCAGCGCCGAGAGCGCGGCGCGCTGCTGCACCACCGCGAGGCTGGGCACGGGCAGCGGCGGCGCCGGGGCCGCCTCGCCGCCGTCTTCGGCCGCGTCGCCGTCAGCGGCGCCGTCGCCGCCAGCGCCGGCCGCGCCGGCCGCGCCGCCGCCCGGCGCCGGGCTCCGGTCGCCCGCGGGCGCGGCGCTGGGGCGCGCGTGCACGTAGTCCAGCGTCGCCTCGCTGACCCAGCCGTGCAGCGAGTTCCAGAGCAGCCCAAACTCGGAGAGGTGCACGCTCACGCCGCGCGTGTCCAGGAAGGGCAGGACGCCCCCCAGCGCCGCGCTCTCGTCGTCGCTGCCGCTGTCGCTGCCGGCGACGCCCGCGCCCGTGCCGCCGCCGGCGCCGTCGTCGTCGCTCCACCAGGGCTCGTCCGCCGAGTCCGCGTCGGACCGCGCCTCGTCCTCGCTGCTGCCGCCGCCGCCGCCAGCCCCTGCGCTGCGCGGGCGGCCTCTGCGGCTGACGCTGCCGCCGCGGCCGGCGGCGCCCGCGGGGCCAGGTCGGCAGCGTAGCAGCCCTGCTCGCTCGCGTCGCTGCCCGCATCGCTCGCGCTGTCGTCGTCCTCGTCAGAGCTGCTGCCGGCGGCGACGCACGCGGCGGCGGCCGCCGCCGCCACCGCCGCCGCCGCCTGCTGCTGCTGCCCCGCCTGCGCGCCCCCGCCCGGGCGCGCAGCGGAGGGCGCAGCAGGCGCGCCGGCGGCGCCGGGACGCACGCCCCGCTGCGTCACCTTCAGCCCCGGCGCGTCGTCCAGCACCACCACGCTCCGCCGCGGCCGCACCGTGGGCGCAAACTTGCGCGGCCGAGCGCCGCCGGCCGCCGCCTGCCCGCCGCCTGCCGCGCCGTTCGCGGCGCCGTCGGGCGCGGCCTGGTCAGAGGGCGCCCTGGCGCGGCTGAAGGCCGCCTGCACGCGGTGGCTGATGCTGCCAGGCGCCGGGCCGGCGCCGCTGCCACGCTCATCCGCCGCTGCTGGTGGCGCTGCGCGGGCCGGCGCGTCGCTGCTGCCGGGGGCGCGCGCGCTGCTGCTCTTGTCGCCCCGCGGCAGCTGGCCGCGCTGCTGCTGCTTGGGCGCCGGCGTCTGAACCAGCTGCTTGACCGGCATGCCCACGCCGCCCAGGGCTGGAGGGAACGATGCGCGCCACGCCGCCGGCAGCTCCGGTCGCTGGCCCCCGCCGTCGCCGCCGGCCGCCGCTCCGCCGCCGGCTGTTGCTGCGCCGTCGTCGTCGCTGCCCTGCCCGCCGCCGCCGTTGGCAGCCGCCTGCGCCGCGGCCGCGAGCTCCGGCCCCAGCTGCTCCGCGGACGTGAGCTGCAGCTCACCCACAAGCGCGCTGCCGTCCCCGCCGCCGCCGCTGCGTCCGTTGACGGGGGCGGCGGGGTGCTGCACCGTGAACGTGAGGACAGGCTGCTCCGGTGGCGGCTGCGGCTCCGCTGGGCAGCGATAGGCGACGTCGGGCGCAAAGCTCACAGTGCGCCGCGGCCGGGGCGGTGGCTGCGCCTGCTCGGCAGCGTCAGACGGCTCAGGCGCCGCGCCGCCGCTGCCAGCTCGCTCCTGCTCCAGCTGCTCCTGCTGCTGCTGCTGCTGCTGCTGCTGCTGCTGCTGCTGCTGCTGCTGCTGCTGCTGCTGCTGCTCAAGCTGCTGCTGCTGCTGCGACGGCAGCGGTGCGCGCGCGGCAGCCGCGTCGTCGTGCTGCTCCAGGTGCGCCAACTGCTGGTGCTGGTGCTCCCGGAACTCCCGCAGAAGGCGGTCAAACTCGGCGCTCACGGCCGCGTCGCTGCCGGCGGCTGCCGCCGCCTGGGACGCGCCTCCGCCCGTGGCGGGCGACTGCGCCGGGCGCAGCACCGGCTGCAGCTGCAGCACATCCAGCGGCTCCTCGGCCGCGCCCGCAGCTGGCGCGCTGCTGCCGCTGCTCGCCGGCTCCCGGGGCGCCTGCGCCGACTCAGGCCGCGGCGCGGGGACGCTGCGGGGGACAAAGCCCTCAACCGCCGCCGCCGCCTCGCCGTCGCCGCTCCGCGTCGCTGCCGCGGCGTCGAGCTCGCGCCCCGCCGCCTCTGACTCGTGGATCAGCTGGAACGGGTCGCGCTCCTGCGGCACGCCGCACGCCGCGCGCCGCGCGCGGGGAGGGCGTGAGCTGGGCTGCACGAGGCGGGCGGGGCGGCCGCGGGGCAGTGCCCGCCTGCGCCGCGCCGCACCTCGACCAGCGCCTTCATCGTCGCCACGCCGCCGCCCTGCGCCGCGACGCCCTGCCGCTGCGGCCGGGGCCGGTGGCTGGGCGCCGCGAGCGCCGCCGCGAGCGCGGGGCGCACGCGCTCCAGCGGCTCGGCGAGCTGCGCGGCCAGCGCGCGCGTGAAGCTTGCGCAGGCGCGGCCGCAGAAGCAGTCGGTCTCCACACGGTACACGTCCGTCGCCGTCGCCCGGAAGCGCGCGCGGGCGTCGCCGCGCACGTACGGCGCGGCGCACAGCGGGTTGCCGCACTTGCCCGCCAGCGCGCGCTCCTCCGCGACCTGCAGCAGCTCCTCCTCGCTCATCGGCGCCACGAAGCGCTGCAGCTCGTGCTCATCGGCCGCCCCGTGCTCCAGCAGCCTGCGCGCGCGGCACGCTCAGCACGCTCAGCACGCGCGGGTGCCCGGCGGCGGCGGCGGCGGCGGCGGCGACGACAGCCTGGCGCCGCTGAGCGCGCGCCCGGCCGCGCACTTGAGCATTCCGATGAAGGCCCGCCGCCGGCGCTCGCGCTCCAGCGCCTCGGCGCCCGGCGCGCCCGCCTGCTGCGCCGTGCGCGCGGCGGCGCTGGGCCCACGCCGAGCGGCGGATGCCTTCTTGGCCGCCGCCTTGGGCTTGGCCTGGGCGCGCGCCGGCGGCGCTGCGGGCGGCTCCGGCAGCGGCGGCTCCGGCTGCGGCGGCTCCGGCAGCGGCGGCGCCGCGGCGGGCTCTGTGGCAGCCGGCTCGGCGGGATCCTCCGTCCCTGCGGACACGCATCGAGTTCTGCGTCAGGAAGCGAGCGGCCAGGCTGCCAGGCGCGCCCTGGGCGCTCCGCCGGGGCGCGCCGCTGCCGCATCTGCTGCCCTCACCATACTGCAGCACCGGAAGCCGGCAGTCCATGGCTGGGCGCGCGACGATCGCTGTCGACTAGCAGCAGCCGCTGCGGCGGCGGGCCATGCGGCGGCTGCGCACCGCGGCCGGCGGCTGCGTGCGGCGGCGCTGCTGCTGGGCGCTCCCGGCTGCCCACGCGGCGGCTCGCGGCGGCAGGGCGCTGGCGTGTGTGCGTGCCACGGGTGGGACCGCATAAGCATGTCTGCGGCCGCTGCGGTTGTTGCCGTGCAGGCCGCCGACAAAAGAACGCGCTGCGTCAGTAGCGCCCGTCGCCGCCGCCCAGCTCTGGCTCGTCGGCCGCGGCGAGCTCGGCGCCGAAGCGCGCCGCCTCCTCCTGCAGCGCGAGGCCGAGCATCTCGGACGCAAACGCGTCGTCGGGGCGCAGCCCCAGGGCCTTGTGGTACGCCTCGACCGCGGCGCCGGCGGCGCCGAGCAGCTGGTGCGTGAACCCCAGGCCCGCGTACGTGCCGGCGCTGCTCGGGTTGAGCCCCAGCGCCGTCTCGTACAGCGCCAGCGCCTCGCCGTAGCGCCGCTGCTTGCGCCGCGCGTGCGCGAGCGCGACGACCGTCGCCTCCCACGCCGGCGTCGGCCGCCCGCCGGGCAGCAGCTCCAGCGCGCGCGCGAGCCAGCTCGCCGCCGCGTCGTACTGCCGCCCCCTGACCGGCGCGGGCAGGGCGGGCGAGGCGGGCGGGCGGGTGGGTGCAGCCGCGGCCCCGCGAGCCCGCAGCGCGCCGCCGCGCCGCCCTCGGCCCCGCAGGCCGCGCGCCGCCGCGCCGCCGCGCCGCGCCGCCCTCGGCCCCGCAGGCCCGCCGCCGCGCCGCCGCGCCGCCGCCGCGCCTGTAGGCCAGCACGCCGAGCTCATGCGCGACGGCGGGGTCGTGGGGACAGACGGCGTGCGCCTGCAGGAGGCAGCGCTCGGCGAGGTGCAGGTTGTTCATGGCAGTGTACGCGCAGCCCATGCCCAGCAGCGGCGCGTGCAGGCCCGGGAAGAGCCGCGCCGCGGTGCGGTACGCCGCGAGCGCCTGGTCGCTCTCGTCCTGCGGCGCGCGCGCGGCGGCGTGGGCGGCGGCGGCGTGCGCGCGGCGGCGTGGGCGGCGGCGGCGCGCGCGCGGCGGCGTGGGCGGCGGCCGCGAGGCGCGCGGCGCCGAGGCCGTGGCGCGCGCGCAGAGGGCCAGCGGCCAGCGGCGCCGCGCGGGCGCGCCTGCTCCGCGAACGCGTGCCCGAAGCCGATCCACGCCGCCGCGCTGTGGCGGTCGAGCTGCGTGGCCTTTGCGAAGAACGCGCGCGCCTGGTCGTACTGGCGCGTGGCCATGTAGTACACGCCCACGCTGTACCACGACAGCGCGGCCTCGGGGTACTCCTCAACCAGCTTGTGCCCTCTGGCGCGGCGCGGCGCGGCACGGGGCGGCACGGCGTGGGCGCGGGGCGGGGTGGGCGCGGCCGCAGCGCGCGCACGGCGGCGGCGTGCGCGCCCCGCCGGCAGCGCCGCGCCGCGCCGCGCGGCGCCCACCGCAGGAAGAGCTCGTTCTTTTTGCCCAGGGCTAGCGCGGCCGCGAGGTGCGTCGTGAGCGCCTGGCTCGCGTAGGGGTCGGACGCCAGGATGCCGCTCGTGAGCGCGTACGCGTCGTCGGCGCGACCGAGGTGCAGCAGCCAGTCCGCGCGCGCCGCCAGCACGTCGGGGTTTGACCCCAGCCCGCAGCCGCCGCTCGGCGCGCCGGGCAGGCCGGGCGCGCCCTGCTGCTGCTCGCAGTCGTGCCGCTGCTGTGCTTGCGACTCCTGCTGCTGTGCCTGCTGCTGCGCCTGCTGCGCCTGATGCGCCTGCTGCGCCTGCTGCTCCTGCTCGGCGCCGGTCGGCGTCGTCGGCTCGGCCGCCATCGCCGTGGCGCCGCCGGGCTGCGCCTGCAGCTCCTCCAGCACCGCGTCCATGCTGTCATGCTGCAGGTACTGTGGGACGCAGCGGCGGCAGGGGCGGGCGGTCGGCGCCGCTCCGCGCTGCGCCGCGCCGCGCTGGCCGGCCGGGCGGGCCGCGCCGCGCCGCGCACGGACCTTTTTGCACTGCGCGCGGTACAGCAAGCCGAGCCAGCGGTCCTCGGGCCGCAGCGGCAGGCTGTCCAGCAGCGCCAGCTCCTCCGCGTTGGTCAGCATGTGGTTGTCCACGAGCGCCGCAAACGCCTCCTGGCAGAACGGGTCCGCCCTGCGCGGCGCGTCCGGGCGCCGGCGGCAGCGGCGGGCGGGCGGGCGGGCGGGCGGTGGGCGAAGCGCGGCCGGCGAGAGAGGCGCTGGCGGCGCGCTGGCGAGGGCGCGGGCGCCGCGCAGCTCAGCGCGCCGCCGCGCCGCGGCACGCACTGCAGGGCCGCCTTGTAGCTCGCGATCGCGCGCTGCCGATTTTCGAGCGCCTCGTACGCCTTGCCTCGCAGCAGGCACACCGCGGCGGCGGCGGCCACGTCGTGCCCCTGGCTGCGCCCCTGCTGCGCGCGGCGGCGGCCCGTCGGCGGCGGCGGCGCGCGGCCGCACGGGCGCGCGCCGCGTCGGCGCGCGCCGCACCTCGTCGGCGGTGGGCTCGTCGTTGAGCTCGCCGTCGCCGAGCAGGCCGAGCACCTCGTCCCACTCGCCCACCTCGGCGAGGCACTTGGCCGTGAGGTAGCGGAAGCGCCCGTCCTCCAGCAGCCCGTGCGCCCGCAGCAGCATCACGCCGCGGCGGTGCTGGCGGCTCACAAAGTAGGTCTGCGCGGTGCACGCGGCGGTCCACGCGGCGGTCCACGCGGCGGTCGCCGCCGGCCGGCGCGCTGCCGCTGCTGTGCGCTGCCGCGCGGCGCCGCGCGCTGCGGCGCCGATCAGGGCCGCGCCGGCGCGCGGCGGCGGCACCTGGGCCAGCAGGTAGACGTCGCCGGGCGCGTGGTCGGTGAGGGAGACGAGCTTGTCTGCGAAGAAGACCGCCGTCGCGTACAGGTGCTTCGCCACGCAGTCCTGCACCAGGCACCGCAGCTGCTCGGGCTGCGCCGCCATGGCTGGCGCGAGGAGCGTCCCGGGCCGCGCTGGGGGCGGCCTCCCTGCGTCGGGGTGCCCGGGCGGGCAGCGCTGTCGGCGCTGTCGGCGCTGCGTGGCCGGGCGCGCGTGGGTGGCACTGGGGTGGCCTTGGCCAGCGGGCGGCGCGATCAGCGCTGCAAGCTTGCCTAGGGGATTCAAGGGCGTCGCGGTTCAGCGGGCTGCTGCTGCGGCGGTCCGCGGCCGCGCCCCAGGGGCCCCCGGCCCGCCCGCCGCGCCGCACAGCCACCCCGGCGCGCTGCGAGGCCGCCGCTCGCCCGCCCGGCCCCCCGGCCGCGCGCCGCCCGCCATCGTGATTGCCCCCTCCCCCCGGCGGCTGGGCGCGCCCGCGCTCCCCGCGCCATGGCGCAACGCTTCAGGGGCAACTTTGCCCGGCCGGAGAACGCGCTGAAGCGCGCGGACGAGCTCGAGAACGTGGGGCAGAAGCTCTCTGCCCTGCAGCAGCTGCACGATGTGGTCACCAGCAAGAAGCACCGCACCTGGTCCAAGACGTACGAGGAGATCATGTTCAAGCTGCTCGACCTGTGCGTGGAGATGAAGAAGCGCAACCACGCCAAGGAGGCGCTCATGCAGTATCGCAACATGTGCCAGCAGGTCAACATCAACAGCCTCGAGGAGGTCATCAAGTACTACCTCAACAAGGCCACCGAGAAGGCCGAGGAGGCGCGCGCCCAGGCCGAGGTGCGGCGGCCCCAGCGCGGCGCGCCGTCGTCACCAGCGGCGGCAGCAGCGGCGGCGGCGGCGGCAGCGGCGGCGGCAGCGGCAGCGGCGGCGGCAGCGGCGGCGGCGGCTGCAGCGGCCGCGCGCGCTGGGCGGTTGGTGCAGCCGCCGCCGCTGCCGGCGCTGCAGCCGCTGCTGCGGCCGCCCCCCAAGCAGCGCACGCCGGCGCCCCGCGCGCGCGCTCACCGCCCCCGCTGCCCGGCCGGCCGCGCGCGCAGTCCAAGACGCTCGACGCGGTGGAGGACCTGGAGGAGGACGCCAAGCCGGAGGACCTCATGCTCAGCTACGTCTCCGGCGACAAGAGCAAGGTGCGCGGCGGCCGCGCCCCGGCCCGCCCGCCCGCGGCAGGCGGCGCAGCAGCCGCGCCGCCGCCGCCGGCGCGCGCGCGCACGGCGGCCGACGCGCCCCGCCCGCGCAGGACCGCACCGACCGCGAGCTCGTGACGCCGTGGTTCCGCTTCCTGTGGGAGAGCTACCGCAGCGTGCTGGAGATCCTGCGCACCAACCCCAAGCTCGAGGCGCTGTACGCGATGACCGCGGTGCGCGCGTTTGGCTTCTGCCTCACCTACAAGCGCAACGCCGAGTTCCGCCGCCTCTGCGACATCCTGCGCCAGCACCTCGCAAACATGAACAAGTGCGGCACGCGGCGGCGGCGCGCGGCGGCGCACGGCGCGCGGGGCGCCGGCGGCGCGTGCCGCGGCGGCGTTTGCCGCGGCGGCGCCCGCGCCCGCGCGCGCGCCGGCGTGCGCTCACGCGCGCCGCGCGCCGGCCCGCGCCGCGCCAACCCAGGTACCGCGAGCAGCGCGACATGACGGCGCCGGAGACGCTCAACTGCTTCCTGGAGACGCGCTTCGAGCAGCTCAAGACCGCGTGCGAGCTGCAGATGTGGGCCGAGGCCTTCCGCAGCGTGGAGGACATCCAGACGCTCATCACGCTCGGCAAGCGCCAGCCCAAGCAGCAGATGATGGCCACCTACTACAGGCGCGACACCACCGCCGCCGCCGCGCCTGCGCCGCGCCCGCCAAGCCGCGGCTCGCGTGCCGTGCGCGCCGCGCATGCGCCGACTCGCCCCCGCCCGCGCGCCCGCCCCGCCTGCCCGCCCGCGCCGCGCGCCGCCGGGTCCGCGTCCGCGCAGCCGCCTGACGCAGATCTTTGCGGTGAGCCGCGCGTACCTGTACCACGGCTACGCGTGGCTGAAGCTCTTCAACTTCAGCCGCTCCTTCAACAAGAACCTCACGCCCGCCGACACGAGCATGATGGCCACGAGCGTCGTGCTCGCCACGCTCGCCATCCTGCCCTACGAGCGCGCGCTCTTCGGCCGCACCGACGACATCAGCGCCGAGCAGGAGCGCGAGCGCACGCTGCGCATGGCCCACATCCTCGGCTTCACCGTGGTGCGCGCGGCCGCGCGCCGCGTGCCCTGCGCGCCGCGCGCCGGCCGGCGCCCGTCGCCGCCGCGCCCCCGCGCCCCCGGCTGCCGCCGCCGCCAACCCACCCGCCGCCGCCGCGGCGCCGCCGCGGCCTCGCAGGACAAGCGGTCGGAGGCCAAGTCCATCCTCACGCGCGCCGCGCTCGTGAGCAGCATCGGCAGCATGAGCCTGCTCGCGCTCGTGCCGGCCGAGGTGCGCGCGGCGTGGGAGCTGCTGACCAACGAGTTCAACCCCCTCGAGCTCTGCAACAAGCTCGCGCCCCTGCTCGACCAGCTCGCGGTGCGTGGCCGCGCCGCCGCGCAGCCGCCGCGCCGCGCCGCGCCGCACGGCCGCCGCGCTGCCTGCCCGTCGGCCCGGCCGCCTGCCACGCCCACGCGCCCACGCGCCGCCGCCGCCCCGCCTCGCCTCGCCGCCGCCGCGCCGCCGCCGCGCCGCGCGCGCCACAGGCGATCGAGTCGCCCATGAGCGCCGCGTCTCCCGTGCGCGACCTCGCGATGGCGCAGTACCTGCCCAGCCTGAAGCAGGTCGCGGTGCTGCGGTCGCTCAAGCAGCTCGGCGAGGTCTACAGCAGCATGCACATCGCCGAGGTCGCCGCGCTCGTGCCGTTCATGACCTTTGCCGAGGTCGAGGCGGTCGTGGTGGACGCGGTCAAGTACGACTACCTCCAGGTGCGCCCGCGGCGCTGCTGCGGCGCCCGCTGCGCTGCTCTTCCCCCTGCCGCGCTGCGCTGCCGCGCTGCTCTGCCGCGCTGCTCTGCTCTGCCCCCGCCGCCAGCGGTGGCGGGCGCTCGGGCAGGCGGGCCAACGTGACGCCGACGCAGCCGCGCGCGGCCACGCGCGGCGTGCGGGCTCGCGCGCGCGCCCTGACCGCGGCGGCCGCCCCCGCCGGCGCCGGCGCCGCCCGCAGCTGCGCGTGGACCACCGCAACGGCACGCTGCACTTTGGCGGGCAGAACCTGGAGAGCGACAAGCTGCGCGGGCACATGGCGCTGCTCGCCAAGCGCCTCGCGAAGGCGGCGGCGATGGCCGACCCGGCGCCCGCGCCGGCGGCGGAGGCGCAGCGCCTCGCGGTGATGCGCATGGCGCGCGAGCACATGGGCAAGGAGCACAGCAGGCTGCTCGCGCGCAAGCAGGTGCGCCTGCGCGTCCGCTGCTGGGCTGGGGCCGGGCTGCTGGGCGGGGGCCCCCGCCGTGTGCAGGCAGCGCCCGCGCGTGACCACGCCGCACCGCGCGCCGCCGCGCCGCCAGGTCATCGAGAAGCGCAAGGAGCAGGCCGAGGCGCAGGCGATGGAGCAGGAGCGTGAGGAGGAGCGCAAGCGCCTGCAGGTGCGGCGCTGGGCGCGCCGGCCCTTGCGCGCCCGCCGGCGCCCCGCGCGCGTGCCCCGCCGCGGCGCGCCGAGCTGCGGGCCCGCCGCCGACGCACCCCCCTCCCTCCCCGCGCGCGCGCAGGCGGCGCGCGAGCAGGAGCTGCTGGAGGAGAAGCGGCGCCGCGAGGAGGCGGCGCGGCGCGAGAAGGAGCGCCTGGAGCGGGAGCTCGAGGAGCAGGAGATGGAGGAGGCGCGCCAGCTGCTGGAGCAGACGCGCAAGAAGAAGGGCGGCACGGCGGTGAGGCGGCGACGCGCCGCGCCGCGCCGCGCCGCGCCGCGCCGCGCCGCCCCGCGGGCGGCGCGCAGGCCCGCGCGCCCCGCCCGCCGCACCGCGCCGCCGCCGGCCGCCCACCCCCACGGCGCCGCCGCCGTCGCGCCGCGCAGGTCAAGGACGGCGAGAAGCTCGACCGCAAGACGCTGATGCAGGACGTGCTGAGCGAGCGGCTGAAGGAGGCGCAGGAGCTGGAGCGCAAGCTCGCGCGGCTGGCCAAGACGATGGACCACATGGAGCGCGCGCGGCGCGAGGAGGAGGCGCCGCTGCTCGACGCCGCGTACGCCGCGCGCGCGCTCGAGGACGAGGCCTACCACAAGGAGGCCCAGGAGGCGGCCGCCGCGGCGCACCGGCTCGCGTGGGAGGTGGACGCGCAGGAGAAGCGCAGGTGCGGCGCGGCGCGGCGCGCGCGGCAACGCGCGGTGCCCTCGGCGGTCCCCCGCCCCACGCCGACGCCCGCGCCGCCGCCGCCGCCGCGCGCGCGCGCCAGGCTGGAGCGCATGGGCGAGGACAAGGGCGCCTTTGCTGCGCTCATCGTGTCGCGGCGGCAGGAGGAGTTTGAGGCGCTCAAGCGCGCGCGCGAGCGCCGCGCCGCCGACCGGCGCGCCAAGCGCAAGATCGCGCGCGAGATCGCGCGGCGCGAGGAGTTTGTGCGGCGCTGCCGCGCGGCTGTGGACGCCAAGGTGCGCCGGCGGCGCGCCGGGGCGCGGCGGGGCACGCGCGGGCGCGGGCATCGCGCCGCGCGGCGTGCGCCGCCCCGCGGCCGCACCGCTGAGCCTGTCCCCGCGCCGCCGCCGCGCGCCGCGCGTCAGATCGAGGAGCTCGAGGAGCAGCGCGCGGCGGAGGAGGAGGAGAAGCGCAAGGCGGAGGAGGAGCGCAAGCGCGCGGAGCGCGAGGACATGCGGCGCCGCGCCGAGGAGGCGGCCGCGAAGCAGCGCGCGCGCGAGGAGGAGATTGAGCGCAAGCTGCGCGAGGAGAAGGAGGCCATACTGGCCGGGCGCGGCGCGCCGCCGCCCGCGGCGGCCGCCAGCGCCGGCGGCGGCGGCGGCAGCGGGCGCGCCGCGTTTGTGCCGCCCGCGCTGCGGCGCAAGATGGATGAGGAGGCGGCGGGCCGCGGCGGCGGCGGCGCGCCCGCGGCCGGCGGCGCGGCCGACTGGCGCGGCGAGCGCGGCGAGCGCGACGCGCGGCCGCCGCCGGCGGAGGACCGCTGGGCGCGCCGCGACGGCCCGCCGCCGGCGCGCGACGGCCCGCCGCCGGCGCGCGACGGCCCGCCGCCGGCGCGCGACGGCCCGCCCCGGCGCGCGACGGCCCGCCCCGGCGGCGGGCGGCAAGTTTGTGCCGCGCTTCCGCCAGCAGGGCGAGCGGCCGGACGAGCCGCCGCGCAGCGGCGGCGGCGGCTACCAGCCGCCGCCGCCGAGGGAGGGCGGCAGCCGGTGGTAGGCGCGCCGCGGCGCGCCGGCGGCAGATGCAGCAGCAGGGGGGCCCACGGGCTGGCGGCGGGGCGCGCGGGGCGCGACGGCGGGCGGGCGGCAGGACGGGGGCGGGCAGCGTTACGGGCGCCATGGGGCGTGTGCGTGGCTGCGTAGCGTAGGGCGTGCGTGCATGCGGGGCGCGGACGGCGGCGGGGCATATGGTCCAGGCGGTGCGTGTTGGGAGCGTGCGCAGCGGCGGCGGCCCGTGCGCGCGCGGCATGGCCGGCGGCGGCGGCAGCGCCTGCCTGTAAAGTTGCTGCACGTACCCGGCGGGGCGCCGGCTTTGCTCGAGCGCCTCGTCACTCGGCAGCGGCGGGTTGAGGCTTGAACCCAGCCTCGCGCCGCGCGCCCGGACCGGCTGCACCGCCCGCTTCCACGGCGCACACTGCACGCCAGACGCTCCCGCTCACCCGCCGAGCCGCCGGTATCCACGCCCGCCGCGGCCGCAATTGTTCGCCGCTGCCGCAGCGTCGCGAGCGCCGCCGTTCGCCGCCGCGGGCCAGCCTGATGGGCGCCGCAGCGAGCAAGGAGGGCATGGCGCCGAGCGCGGTGCCGCGCGACGCCGCCGGGGAGCGGGGCGGGGAGCAGCGCGGCAGCGCCGCGGAGGCTCCATCGTCGAGCTGCCCCGTGCCCGAGAGCGCGCGCCGCAGCACGGCGGTCTACAACGTCTACGCGCAGCGCATAGACGGCGGTGCTGGCGCGGGCGCGTGCCCCAGCCCGCTGTCGGCGCTGCAGGGCAGCGACCTGCTCGACCCCAAGAACAACATGCCGCTGGAGGCCAACCAGCAGCCCTGCCCGGGTCAGCGCAAGCCGCTCTCGACGGAGCGCGTGCAGTCCAACATACCCAAGGGCGGCACCGACACGACCTGGCTCTACCCGAGCCCCCAGATGTTCTTCAACGGTGGGCGCGCGCTGCGGCCGGCGCCGCGCACACGCGGCGGCGGCGGCACAGCCGCGCAGCGCGCGGGCTGCCTCCCCCCTCCCTTGGGCCGACGGCCGCCGCCGCCGCGGCCGCCGCGCAGCGCTGCGGCGCAAGGGCAAGGGCGACGACGTGTCGGAGGAGCAGATGGACGCGGTCGTGCGCGCGCACAACGGTGCGCCCCGGCGGACGCGGCCGGGCGGCAGCGGCGGGGCGGCAGCAGCCGGGCGGCAGCGGCGGCTGCTCGCCAGGGCGAAGCAGCCGGCCAGGGACGCGGCCAGCCGGCCCGGAGCCCCGGACCGCGGCGGCTGCCGCGCCCGGCCGCGCCGCTGACGCCGCCGCGCGCCTGCCCCCTGCCGCGCTTGGGGTGTGCCGCCAGCCATGAACGAGCTGACGTGGCGCCACGTGATGGACTGGGAGCAGCTGCACTGCGACGAGTGCAAGCACGCGACGCTGCTCAAGTTCCAGGGCCGCCCGCACGACCTCAGGCGCGTAGTGCTGCGCCGACGCCCGCCGCGCCCGCACACGCCGCCGCGCGCAGCCCCGCGGCGCGCCCGGTCGACGCGGCGCCGCGCCGACGCGCCCCCCCCCCCCCCCCCCCCGCGCCCGCGCCCGCGCCCGCCGCAGCCCGCTCGCGCGGCTGCGCAGCTGGGTGAGCGGCGAGGTGCCGTTTGACCGCCACGACTGGGTGCTCGACCGCTGCGGGCGGGAGGTGCGGTACGTGATTGACTTTTACTTCTACGACCACCTCGCCGGCACGCCCCAGGTGACCTGACCGGGGGCACGCCAGCCAGCCAGCTCCGCCCCCTGGCCCCCCGGTGGGCCGCAGGCGCCGCGCGCTGGCCGCTGAGCTGCTGCGGGCGCCGCCGCGGGCGCGGCCGCGGGCGCCGCAGGCGTTTGAGGTCGTCGCGCGGCCGGCGCTGGACAGCGCCGAGGCGGCGCTCGACCGCGCCAAGATGGCCATCTACACGCGCTTCGCCGCCTGGGGCCTGCCCTGCCCCGTCACGGGCCACGCGACGGGGCGCTTCGCCGAGCCCGCGGCACCGCCGGCCGGCGGCGCGGCGGCGGGGCAGTAGCGAGCGGCGCGGGCAGCGGACGGCGGCGCGTTACACGCTGGCTGCAACACCCGTCGTCCGGCCACGCACGCCCGGCCGGCAGCGCGCGCGCGCGCGCGCGCGGCGCCCACACGGCCCACAGCGCGCACAGCGTCACGTGCCGTAGCGGTGGCGGTAGAGCGGCGGCAGCAGCTGCCCGAGCACCTCGGCCCAGGGCTTCTCCAGCAGCAGCGCCTCGCCGGGCCCGATGTGCCCCAGCAGCAGGCAGCAGTGCTGCAGCTTGAGCAGCCGCCCGTTCCGCCCGCGCTCGCTGAACGACTCCGCGCGCGGCGCCCCGCCGGGCGGGGCCTTGCGCGGCGCCTTGTCGGGGCGCGTGAGTGTGGGCGGCGCCGCCATGTCGAGGTGGCACAGCCCGCCCGGCGAGTGCACCAGCATCGCGAGCGGCTCCGCGGGCGTGGGCCGGAAGGCCAGCCCCGTGATGCTGCCCGGCAGCGCCTGCAGCAGCTCCGCGACGCCGGCGTGGTGCTTGAGCGTCCACGCCGTGGGCAGCCCCGTCTCGGCGCTGTAGCCGCACACCGCGTTGGCCGCCGTCGCGACGGCCACAAAGCGGCTGTTGGGGCTGAACGCGAGCGCCGTGACGGGGCTGGGCTCGCCCACGAGCTGCAGCCGCGCGCGGCGCGCGAGGCCCGGCGCGCCAGCAGCTCCACGCCGCCCGGCGTCGACAGCGCGAGCACCTGCCCGCTCGGCGCGACCGCGATGCAGCCCACCGCGGGCATGAATGGCGCCAGGGCGTCGCACCACGGCGCGCCGCCGCCGCCGCCCTGCTCCGGCGCCGCCGGCGCGGCGGCGTCGCGGCCGCCGCCGCCGCCGCCCGCGGGCGCGGGCAGCTGCGCCGACGCGGTGAGCTCGCCGCTCGTCGCGTCGAGCGCGACGACGCGCCCCGCGCCCGTGGCGGCAAAGAGGTGCTGCCCGTCCGCGCTGAACGCGACACACACCACGGGCGCGCCCAGGTCGGCGTCCACCTTGACCCGCTCCACGCGCAGCGCGCCCGCGTGCTCGCACGGCGCCACGCCCGCCGCCGCGGCGCCGGGGTCGGCCGGTGACAGCCGGAACAGCCGCAGCCGCGACCGGTCCGCCGCCGCGACCGCGCCCGCGTCGGGCGCGAGCGCCACGGCCGCGACGTGGTGCGGGCCGGCGAGGCTGATGTCGGCCAGCTGGCTCGGCAGCGCCGCGAGGTCCCAGCCCTCGCCCTCAAGCGGCGGCGCGCCGCCGTCGCTCGCGAGCGGCTGCGCCGTCGCGGCGCGCCCGAGCTGCCACACGCTCAGGCGGCGCCCCGCCGCGTGCAGCAGCGCCGCGGGCGCGCCGCCGCGCGGCGGCGCGAGCGCGAGCAGCGGGCGCTGCGGCGTCTTGCTCTGCCGCGTGGGGTGCTGCTTGAGGAAGCGCTCGCAGTCGTACAGCACCAGCGCGCCGTCGTTGCCGCCGCTGATGAGCAGCCCCCCCTCGGCGCCGCCGGGCCGCGGCAGCACGGCGAGCGCGCGCACGTCGTGCGTGTGCGGGGCCTTGCGGTCGAGGTAGGCCCACGCAGACGTGCCGGTCGCCTTGTCGGGCACCAGCTGGAACACCGCGACCTGTGAGTGTGGGTGGTGCGGGTGGTGGCGTGGGCGGTGTGGGGAGGGGCACGGGCGGGCGGCGGCCGCGCGCCGGACTTTTGCAGCCCCGGCTACATGGGCGCCGCCGCGCAGCTACCGCGGCCGCGCCGGCAACAGCGGCGCACCCGCGGGTCCACGCCCGACGCCCACACGCGCGTGCCGTCGGGGCTCGCGGCCACCGCGAGCACGTCGGCGCCAAACTGCTGCTGCCGGCCGAGCAGCGTGCCGTGGGTGCCGTCCCAGAACTGTACCGCGCCGTCGCCGTCGCCGCTCACGATTGTGCCGTCCCCGAGCACCGCGAGCGACCACACGCACGGCGGCGCCGTGCTGCTGGTGCCGACGGTGATGCGCTGCAGCTCCACGCCTGGCGCACGCGGGCGGGCGGGCGGCGTAAGGGGGCGCGCCGTGCCGCGCCGCGCCGCGCGCTGTCCGTGCCGCCGCACCCCGCGCGACGTCCCAGCAGTGGATGCAGCCGTCGCTGCCGCCGCTGACGAGCGACGCGCCGCCGGGGTGCCACGCGAGCGACAGCGCGTTGCCCTCGACGCGCGGCAGCGCGCGCTCGTACTCTGCGCCTGCCGCGTGCGCCGCGACGGCAAAGAGCTTCACGCTCCCGTCGCCGCACGCCGCCGCGAGCCGCGTGACGCCGCCGTCGGGCGCCGCCGGCGCGGCGCGCAGGCACCACACCGGCCCGCCGCTCGAGTCGGCCGCCGCGAGCGGCGCGAGGCGGCGCGGGGAGAGCTCCGCGATGCCGCCGTCCAGGCTCGCCGCAAAGAGGCGCCACGCGGCCTCGCCCGGCGCGCGCGCCCACGCCAGGCTGCTGACCTCCACGCCGTCGGCGCCGGGGATGCGCTGCGCGGGGCGGGGGCGGGCGGGCAGCGCGGCGGTGAGCGGGGGCTGAGCGGGGTGCGTGCGAGCACGTCGGCCGCCGCCGGCCGCCGGCCGCCGCCGCCATCGCGCCGCGCGGCCGCCGCACCGCGAGGCAGTCGAAGAGCGCCGCGTCAAACAGCTCCACCTTGCCGTCGTCGTACCCCGCCGCGAAGACGGAGCCGTCGGGGCAGGCCGACACGCAGGTCACCGCCGCCACGGCCCAGGGCGCGAAGCGGGCGCCGGCGCGCACGCGGTGGAGCACCGTGAGCCCGCCCGCCGCCGCCGGCGGCGGCGGCGGCGCGCCGCCCTCGCCCTCGACGCGCGGGCGCTTCATGGCCGCCTCAGGTCTGCCCGCTGATCCGGCCAAGCGCCCGGGCGGCCACCGGCGCGGCGCGAGGCGCGTGCGCGCGGCAGGGCGGCCGACAGACGGCGCGGCCGGCGCGGCGGGGGGCTGCGCGGGCGGCGCTGGCGCCGGGCGAGCGCGTTGGTTGGCGCGGCTCGGGTCTAGCGCGGTCGGCCGCCGGCGCCGGGCTGGCAGGCAGCAGAGCGCGCGCTCTGGGAGGGAGACGAAGCGCCATCTGACACTGAGCCCGGTGCGCAGGCACGGCGGGCGACGCTCGTGCCTACGTGTTGGCCGGGGCGCACTCCCAACTCCGCCCGCCGCGCGCGGCATCCCTGGAGCCCTGCGTCGGCCCCCGGCACGCCGCTGCCGCGCTGCACGCCGCCGCCGCGACAGCTCCGCGTCCCCTGCCGATCGCCGCCGCCCGGGATGCAGGCGCAGCGGGCGGTCCAGCGGGGGCAGGCCTTCGGCGCCGGCGGCCCGCCGCGGCCGCGGTGCGCGCGCACGGCAGCGGCCGCTGCGCTGGCGCCCGGCGCCCGCGCCGCCGCCGCCCACGCCGCGCCCGCCGCGCCGCAGGGCCCGACCACCGGCCGCGCCGGCGCCAATATGGTTGCCCACGCCGCGGGCGGCGTGGAGAACCCGAGCCGGCGGGAGCTGCTTGGGGGCGGGCTCGGCCTGGCCGGCGGCGCGGCGGCGGGCCTGCTGCTGGCCGCGCCGGCCGCGCGCGCCGAGCTGGACAAGATCCAGCCCATGGAGGCGCTCAAGGGCAAGGACTACGGCAAGCCGCGCATGACGTGCGGCGCAGGGCGCGGCGCGGTCGCAGGCCCAGTTGATCGAACGGCGCCGCCGCGCCGGCTCGGCTCGCCCGCCGCCGCTGGCTCACCTGCGGCCGCCGCCGCCACCCGCCCGCCCTGCCCGGCCCCGGCAGCTACCCTGACTTCACCACCACGCCGAGCGGGCTGCAGTTCAAAGACTTCAAGGAGGGCGCCGGCCCGCCGCCGGCGCGCGGCGACACGGTCGTCGTCGACTGGTCGGGCTACACCATCGGATACTACGGCCGCCCCTTTGAGGCGCGCAACAAGGTGCGCGCGCCCGCGCCGGCGCGGCGGCGGCGGCGGCGGCGGCGGCGGCAACGGCGGCGGCGGCGGCGGCGGCGGCGCTGCGCAGCGGCACGGCGCGCGCGGCGCTCCGCCCGCGGCGTGCGCGCGCGCGACGAGCCGCCCACGCCTCCCCCGCCGCCCGCGCCGCCCGCGCCTCCCCCGCCGCCGCGTGCAGGCCAAGGGCGGCAGCTTCACCGGCGACGACAAGGACTTCCTGCGCTTCACGCTCGGCGACGGCAGCGTCATCCCCGCGTTTGAGGAGGCGGTCGAGACGATGCGGGTGCGGCGGCGCCGGCTACGCGTGCGGCGGCGCGGGCCCCAGGCGCTGCGACGCGTGACGGCGGCGGGCCCCCTAAACGCAGCGCCGGCCGCCGGCTGGCTGGCTGGCGCCGCGCGCGCAGGTCGGCGGCATCCGGCGCATCATCGTGCCCGTCGAGCTGGGCTATCCGGGCAACGACTACAAGCGCCAGGGCCCCCGCCCGACCACCTTTTCGGTGCGCGCGCGCCCCCCGCGCCCCGCGCCCCGCGCCCGCCGGCCGCCGCGCGCCCGCCCCCGCGCGGCGCGCGGCCCCCTTCACCGCCGCTCCTGGCGCGCCCGCCGCCGAAACCGCCGCGGCGCGCCCAGGGAGAGCGCGCGCTGGGGTTTGTGCTGGGCAACCAGGGCATGATCGACAAGACGCTGCTCTTTGACATCGAGGTCGTGCGGATAGACAAGGCCAGCTAGGCGCCTTGCCCGCGCCGCGGCGTGCTGAGCCGCGGCTGGCCCCTCCCTTTGGGCGCGCGCACGGACGGACGCGGGGCGGCGGCGGGCACAGCGGCGTCGCCTGTAACAAAACGCCCCTCGGCGCGCTGGAAGAATGAATGAGTGAGGGGGCGCCAGCCCGGGCCAGCGACTGGGGCACCAGCCCGATGCTTCTGCACGCCGCGGCGCGCGCGGACGAATGACCCCGCACGCCGCCGGCGGTCCATAACTACCTAGTGCGTCCCACAGCCTCTGCCTCTGCCTCTCCTGCGCCACGCCGCAGCTGCCTCACCACCACCCGCGTGTCGCCTGGCCTGCCGCCTGCCCCGCCCCTGCGCGCCTCGTACGCTGCACCATCGCTCCCCGCCCGCTCGAGCACGCATCCTGCTGCTGACACGCCCGACCTGCCGCCGTCTGCAGCCTCAGCCGTGGTGGAAGTGCGGGGAGCCATACGCCCCGCCCGGCGGCTGGCCGCCGCCGAGCATGCCGCCGCCAAAGCCGCCCGGCCCGCCCAGCCCGTGCCCGGCGAGGCTCGCGCCGTGCCGCAGCGGGCCGAGGCCGCCGGGGCTGGGCGCGGCGTGCAGCCCTGCCAGCGCGTCGTCCATGTTGGCCAGTGACGAAGCGAGGCTGGCGCGCGTGCTGCCCAGCCCGCCAGGCCCGTCCTCGCCCCAGTGCGCGGCCCCGCCGCCGCCGCCGCCCCGCCTGGCGACCGGCGGCTTGCCGAAGCCGCCGCCCGCCGGCAGGAAGGCGCCGGGGCTGCTGCAGCCGGGCGACGCCTCGACGCCCGCCCGGCCGCCGCCCCAGCCGGCGCCGGCGCCGCCCGCGTCGCCGCGCGCCGCGTCGCGCCAGGGCGGCGCGCCGCTTGCGCCGGCGACCGCGGGCAGCAGCGGCGCCGCCGCGCCCATGCTGACCTTGCGGCCGCAGGCCATGAACTCCGCCAGCATGCCCGCGCTGCTCTGCAGCACGCCCCCCTGCCGCGGCGGCGACCCCGGCCCGCCGAGCGGCGGCCCGCCGGCGCCGCCGGCGCCGCCGGCGTCCACCTCCATGCGGCAGCCGCCACCGGTGGGCGCGCCGCCGCCGCCGCCCCAGGGCTGGTGGTGCTGGTGCGGCTGCGGCTGCGCGTGCGCCGCCGCCGCCGCCGCCGCTGCGTGCATCTCATCGACGTCCCGCCGCCCGCCGCCGCGCAGGCTCGCGCCGCCCAGCAGGCTGCCGGACGCGAGGCGCTTGCGCCGCCGCGCGGTGGCGGCGCCGTCTGCGTCGAGCATCTCTGCGTCGCCGCCGCCGTCCGAGGCCGCCGCCGCCGCGGCCGCGACCGCTGCAGCGCTGGAGGCGGCCATGCTCGCAAAGGGCGGGCCCGCCGCCGCCGCCGCCGCCGCCGCCGCCGCTGCGGCAGCCTTGGAGCGCGTGTTGCCGGCGGGCGTCACGTTCAGCGGCGACAGGCTGGGCACCACGAGCGACGCGCGGCTGGAGCGTGGCGTGACCTCGAGCTGCAGCGGCGCCCCACCGCCCCCGCCGCCCCTGCTGTGCCGGGCGGCGCCCGCGCCGCCACCCGGCGGCAGCGCGCCGGCCAGCTGCAGGCGCGGCACAGGCGCGCCCGCCGCCGCCTTCTTGGCAGGGGCCTTTTTGACTGCCGGCGCCGGCTGCTTGGCGGCGGTGGCCGCCGCCGCCGGCTGCTGCTGCGGGTGCGGCGCGTGGGGGTGCGCGTGCGGGTGGCCCTGGCCGCCGCCGGCCAGCTTTGCCGCCGCCGGCTGCGGCGACGACGCAAGGCTGCCGGCCGGCTGCCGCGAGAACGGCTGCTGCGCCGCCGCAGCCGCAGCCGCAGCCGCAGCCTGCTGCGCCGCCTGCCGCTGGCCGGCAGTGCTCTGCGCCGGCGGCAGCACGAGCGGGCTCGTCACCTCGGCGGCGCCGGCGCCGGCACCGGCGCCGGCCTGGCCGGCCGTGGCGTGCGTGCCGGTCGACGCGGTGCTGGTGCTGCGCGGGCTGGGCGAGTGCGGCGCGGCGTGCGGCTGCGGCTGCGCCGTCACGGCCTGGCACGCCGCGCCCTTGGCGGCCGCGCCGGCGAGGTAGGGGTGCGCCAGGCACTGCGCGCACGTGAGGCGCTTGGCCGGGTCCATCGCCAGCATGCCCCTGCGGTCAAGGCGACGGGGGCGATCAGCGCCGGCCAGCCGGCGCGCCCAGGCACCCGCGGCCCCTGCCAGCGCGCGCGCGCGCGCCGCCGGTGCCGCCACCGCGGCCGCCGCGGCCGCCGCTGGCGCCTCACTTGATCAGGTCCAGGGCCTCGCCGCCCAGCGCGCCGCGCAGCTTGGCCTCGAGGCCGGCCGGGCGGGCCATGTCTGTGAACTTGAGCCCCGCGAAGCGGCTGTTGCGCAGGAAGAGGATGTCGTGCGCGCGGCACAGCGGGCCTGACGCGACGCGACGCGACGCGCGGCGCGGGGCAGGGCGTGAGCGACACGCACACGCGCACGCGTCGGCGCGCGCGCGCGCGCGGGCGGCGAGCGCGCGCACGCGAGCACGGCGCGGCGGCGGCGCGTGCGCGAGCGCGCCGCGGCCCGTGCCGGCGGCACGGTGCCGCGCCGCGCGGCGCGCGCACCGAGGGTCTTTTGCACTAGGTAGAGCTGGTCGATGTCGCTGTCGCCGGGGAAGAGCGGCTGCCCCGTGCTCAGCTCGGCCATGATGCACCTGCGCCGCAGCGACGCGGCGCGGCGCGGCAAAACGCGACGCGCGTCGGCGGCCGCGCTGCCGCAGGCGGCGCCGCGGTGCGCAGCGCGCGGAGCGCGCGGCGCCGGCGTGCGCTCGCGCGCGCACACCCGACGGCCCACACGTCCACCTCCTTGCCGTAGTGGCTGGAGCCGAGGAGCAGCTCGGGGGCGCGGTACCAGCGCGTGGACACGTAGTCGGTGATGGACTCGCCCCCCGGCGCGCTGCCCGGCCCGCCGCCGCCGGGCAGCGTGCGCGCAAAGCCAAAGTCACAGAGCTTCAGCTTGCCCACCGCGCCGGGGGCGCCTGCGCGCCACGCGGGCGGGCCGCGGGGTGAGGCGGCGGCGCCAGCGGCGGCGGCGGCGGCGGCGCACACAGGGGCGCGCGCGGCGGGCGCCGCCGCGCCCGAGTCGGCCGCCCTCCCGTGCCCGCGCGGCGCCGCGCGCGCCCCGCGCGCCCGGCAGGCGCAGGCGGGGCGCGGCGAGCTCGCACGCACCAGGGCTGACGAGCAGGTTCTCTGGCTTGATGTCTCGGTGCACGATGTTGTGCTCGTGGCACCAGCCCACCGCCTGCACTAGCTGCCGCATGTACGCCAGCACCTGGCGGCCGTGGCGGCGGCGGGCCGGCCGTCAGGCGGCGGGCGCGGCGGGCGCGCGGCCTGGCGGCAACGCGCGCGCGGCGCGCGGCGCCCGGCGTGCGCGCCGCCGCACCTCCTCCGGCTCCAGGCCGCGCCGCCGCGCCTCCAGCACCTCCAGCAGCGTCTTCTCGACGTACTCAAACACCAGGCACTGCCGTCAAAGGGCGGCGAGCGCGCGGCGGGGGCGCATTCGTCCAGGCTCTGCAGCGGCCGCGGCGCCGGAGCAGCGGCCCCGCGCGGCGCGCACCATCTTGCCCTTGCGCCGGAAGGCCTCCTTCAGCTCCACGATGTTGTCCTGCCGCAGCGCGCGCAGCATCTTCACCTCGCGCAGCGTGGTCTTGCGCACGGTCTCGTCGTCTGCGGCGCCGGCGCCGGGGTCAGCAGCGGCGCATTGCGCCGGCGGCGCGACGCGCGCCGCGCCCCCGGCCGCCCATTGCCGGCCCCACGGGTCGCCCACGGCCGCCTGACGCCCGGAGGCCGCGCGCGGCGCGCTGCCGGGCCGCCAGGCGGCCGGGGCCGGCGGCTGACCGGCGCGCGCGCAGCGGCCGGGGCCGGCCGCGGCGCAGCGGACGCCACAGCGCCCGGGCGGCGGCGCCAGCCGCACCGTCCGCCTCCTTGAACTTCTTGATGGCCACCAGGTCGCCGGTGGCCCTGTCGCGGCATCGCAGGACGACGCCGTAGGCGCCCTCTCCGACCACGCTCAGCACCTCGTACTTGTTCATGGCGTCGGCCGCGCAGGGACGCGCCCGGACGCACTCCCGACGGGCGGGCGGCCGGCGGGGGCGCGCGACTTGGGGCGGGGGCGCGCAGGACCGGTCGCGACTCCGCCAAACCCGCGAACCCGCGTCTTGCGCGCAGCTGCCCGGCGCTGGCCGACAGGAGCACCAGAAGACCATGCGCGACCGGCACGGCGAGTACCGCGGGCCCCCAGCGCCTCCAGCGCCTCCAGCGCCCCCAGCACCGCGCGCGAGGCACGGCAGCGCATTTGACCCGCGTTGAACGGCCGCCGCCGCCCCCGCCGTCACCGGCGCAGCAGGCCCAGCGCCACCAGCTGCGCGTACAGCTCGTCCGCCGCCGACGGCGCCGCCGCTGCGGACGGCGGCGCGGCGCCGGCGCCGCTGCTGCTGCCGCGGCTGCCGCTGCTGCTGGCGGCAGCGGCCCCGCGCGCCGCCGCCGCCGCCGCCTGCTCCAGCGCGGCGAGCGCGGCGGCGTGGAAGGGCGCCATCTCCTCGGGGCGCAGGTAGTGCTGCACGATGGTCCCCGGCTTGAAGATTGGTATTCCTCGGTACGGCCGCACGCGCTCGTCGTGCACCGGCGACACCGGCCCGCCCGGCGCGACGCACGCGGCCGCGCCGCACAGGTGGATGCCAAACGGCGGGTCCTGCCAGCGGCGGGCGGGGCGCGCCGGCGGGGGCGAGGGCGCGCGCTGGGCCTCGCCCGCGGCGGCGGCCGGGGCGGGGGCGGCCGGGGCGCGGGGCGCCGGGGCCGCGCACGCGCGCCGCACCAGGAGGCGGTAGTCTGGCAGCGGCTGCGCAAGCAGCGCGCGCGCGAGGTCGCGCGACAGCACGAAGCCGCAGCCCGAGGCAAACGGCGGGTAGGCGTCGTCGGGGTACTGCTCGACCGGCATGTGCGACTTGTTGGCGGGGTCGCGGATCGGCGCCGTCACGCGACGCCCCGTGCCGTCCCAGATGTAGCCCCAATAGAGGCGCGCGCGCGGGCTGGCCGCCTGCCGCGGCGGTGCCGCGCGCAGGGCGGCGTGGCCGCGCGCATGGGCGGCGCGGCGCGGGGGCGCGGCCGGCGCGGCAGGACCCCCGAGACCTCGGCAGCCGCTCGGCCGTGCGTCGCCGCACCAGCAGCGGCAGCAGCAGGTCGAGGCGCACGTACGAGTCGTCGTCAGCGTGCATGTAGTAGGCGTAGCCCGGCCACCGCTGCTCCGCGGCCGCGAGGCTCACCAGCGCCTGCGCGGCGTGGGCGGCGGTGGGCGGCGCGGCGCCGGCGCGTGCCGCCGCCGGACGCGCCGCGCGCGCGCCTTGCGCCACAGGTTGGCGTAGCCCTCCGGCACGTCCAGGAGCATCAGGTCGCCGTGCTCCGCCTGCGGGCGCGGGGCGGCGCGGTCGGCGGCCGCGGGCGCGCCGGCACACAGCGCGCTCCGCGCGCGCGCGCGCCTGCTCTGCGTCCAGCGCCGCGTCGCCGCGCGACAGCACGAAGCGTATCTCGACGCTGGCTCGCTGCTCCGGCGTCAGCCAGGGCCCGGGCGCGGTCTTGAAGGTGAACCAGCTGCGCGAGCAGCGGCGCGGCGTGGTGCGCGGCGCGAGCCCGCGGCGGCCGACCAGCGGCCGCCAGCGCGGGCGATCACGATCTACCTGCGCCGGAGCGACCTCCGGCGGTCGGCGTTGCCGACCGCGCTCGAGACGAGCAGCACGAGCAGCGGCGCGCCGTTGCTGCCGTCGGGCGCCGCGGTGGGCTGGGGCGGCGACGCCATGAGCGCGGCGGGCTGTGCGGCAGCCCCGAGCGAGACGGCTGCGCTCGGTCGGCGTGGCGGCTCCAGCGGCGCGCGACTGGACGGGCGGGCTTCGCACGGCTGCTCGTGCAGGCGCTGCCGTGGCACTGCTGCTCAGCCGGGGCGGTGCGCTCGTCGGCAGTGCAACCACGCGCTGCAGCGGCGTCACCCATCCGCCGTGCGCGGCGCCCGCCGTCGTCGCCGACCCAGGGCCCGGCACGCTAAAACGCGGCTGCTCGCCACCGCCGGCGACCGCGGGCGGCTGGCCGCAGTCAACAAGACACGCAGGCCGGCGCCGCGCGCGCTCCCCCGCCCGCCCCGCCCCAGTGCCGCCGCGGTGCGCTCAGTCGTCGTCGAGGCCCTCCAGCTCGGGGTTCTCCAGCGCGTCCACCGCGGCGTGGTCGAGGTCATCAAAGTAGGGGTGGCGCAGCGCCTCCTTGGCCTGGCCCGCGGCGGCGCGCGGCGGCGGGCGGCGCGGCGCGGTCAGGGGGCGCGCCGCCGCCGAGGCGTGCGCTCGCGCTCTCCCGCGGGTTTTGCCTGAGGCGCTCGCGCGGGGCGCGCGGGGCGCGAGGGCCGCACCGAGATGCGGCGCGCGGGGTCGTACTGCAGCATCGCGCGCATGAGCTCCAGCCCAGACTCCTCCAGGCTCGGGAACACGCGCGACAGGTCCTGCGGCCGCCACTGCGGGTACTCGTGCCTGCGGCGCGGCGGCGGCGGGCGCGGCGGCGGCGGGCGCGCGGCGGCGGTGGGGAAGCGGCACGCGCTCTGCGCGGCGCGCGCCGTGCGCAGACCGCGCGGCATGTGCGCGGGCGCCCCCCACTGCCGCGCGCGCTCACCAGTCGCGCAGCCTGCTCACGCCAGGCCACACGCCCTCGTTGGGCGTGCCCAGCAGCTTGAAGATGTGCAGCAGCTGCTGCCACTCGCTGTCGCCGGGGAACAGGGGTTGCTGCGCGGCGCGGTGCGGCCGCGGGGCGGGCGCTGCTGAGCAGGCCGCAGGGCCGCGGCGCGGCAGGCCGCAGCCCCCAGGCGCCGCCAGCAGCGGCCGCGGCCGCGGCCGCGCACCTTGCGCACGAGCTCGGCAAAGATGCAGCCCACGCTCCACATGTCCACGGGCGTCGCGTAGTGCGTCGCGCCCAGCAGCACCTCGGGCGCGCGGTACCACAGCGTCACGATCTGTGCCGCAGCGGGAGCGGGGCGCGGCGCGTCGCAGGGGGCGCGCGAGCCCGCAGCGCGCCGGCGGGCGGCGGGGCGCCGCGCGCCCGCGCGTCCGTGCCCTGTGCCCCCAGCCCGCGGCGCGCCTCGTGCGTGTAGCTCTTCACGGGTATGCTGAACGCGCGGCCGAGGCCCAGGTCGGCGATCTTGAGCGTCATGCTCTGGTCGTCAACCAGCAGGTTCTGGGGCTTCAGGTCCCTGCGCGCGCGCGGCACCCGCGGCGCGGCGCACGGTCAGGCGGCACGGGCGGCAGCGGCGGCATGGGCGGCGGCGGCACGGGCAGCGGCGGCACGTGCGGCGGCGGCACGGGCGGCGGCGGCGCGCCTGTGCATGACGCCGTGCTTGTGGCAGTGCGCGAGGCCCTTGATGAGCTGGTACAGCATGCTCTGCGCGACGCGCGGCGGGGCGACGGCCGGTCGACGCGCGCGCTGCACGCGCCCCCGCCTGCGCCGCCACCTCCCCCCCCCCCCCCCGTCGCGCGTGCGCCCCGCGCGCAGAGAGCCGCACCTTGACCGTGGTCTTGGGCAGCGGGAAGCTGGGGCCCTTGCCGCTCCTGTCCATGTACTTCTTGAGGTCGGTCGTGAGGTACTCAAACACCTGCCAGGTGTTTGTAGCGCGGGGCGGCGCAGTCAGCGGCGTCGCGCGGCGTGCCGGCGCGCCGCTGGAGCGGCAGCCCCGGCTGCCCAGCGCTCGCCGGGCCTGGCCCACGCCGCGCGGCGCGGCGTGGCGCCGCACCAGGTAGAGGCAGGGCTTGTCGTTCTCCTCCACGTGCTCCACGCACAGCAGCCTGCGCGGGCGGGCGCGGGCGCGGTCGGCGGGGCGCGCAGCTGCCAGCGCGGCGGCCGCCGGGCGGCGCACTTGACGATGTGGTTGCTCTCGCTCAGCATCTTGAGCAGCGAAATCTCGCGCAGCGTGGTGGACGGCACGCCCTCCTCCTCCATCTGCGCGACGGCGCGGCCGGCGCGCTCGCCGAGCGGCGCGCGGCCAGGCGCCCGCCTGCCGCGCCGCGTGCCCGCCGCGCCGCCGGCGCTGCCCGCCGCGCCGCGCCGCACCTCCAGGCGCGTCTTCTTCAGCGCCACCAGCGCGCCGCTGGTCTTGTCGCGGGCCTTGTAGACCTTGCCGTAGGTGCCCTCCCCGATCTTTTCGAGCTTCTCGTAGTTCTCCATGGCCGCGGCGCGCCCACACCTGCCTGCCGGGGACTCGCTGCCTCAGTCGCCGCTGCTCACGGCCGTCGCGGGGGCGCCTGCGGCCCGCGGGAGGGCGCGGGGCCCGTGCGGGCGGTCGCGGCGCCTGCTGCGGCCTCCGGCGCCCTGGCGGCGAGCCTCCGAGCTGCTCTTCGTCGAAACCGGTCGCCCGGGCGTGCTGGCGCGCTGCTGCGGTGGCGCGGCGCGGCGCGGACGGGGCAGAGGCGCTCCGCAGGCCCGGGCGCGGTCGGCGGTGCGTGTCTGCGCGCGCGGGGACGGCTCTCGGCCGCTAGGCTGCGCCTGCGGGCGGCCGCGCGGCGCCGGGCGCGGGCGCGCCTCGCCCCGAATTTGTACGCGCGGGTTCAGCGCACGCCGGCCTCGGCGCGCGCGCCTGGCGGGCCGGCCGGCGGGGAGAGCGAGAGCGTCGCACGCGCCCTCTGCTCGCGCAGCCGGCCGGGCGGTGGCTGAGCGGGGGGCCCTCGGCGGCGGCGCGCCCGCAGCCGGCCGGCCGTGGCCGCTGGCCGGCGCCTGCCCCCGCGGCGCGCGGCGGCGGCGGCGCCGGGCCCGGCAGCAGCACAGCGGCAGCGCGCTGGGCTGCACCGGCGGCGGCTCGGCCGCGCGCACGGCCCGCCGGCGCGCGGCGCGGCTGCTCGGCCCGACCTGGGCGGCGCGGGGCCGCCGGCGCCGTGGACGGCCAGCTGCTGCTCTCCCTGCTGCCAGCAGGGCCGGGGCCAGGGCGCGCCTTGCACCGCGCCGCCGCGTCCGAGCGTGCCGGACTGGCAGACGCTGTGTGTCCACGGCGGCGGCGGGGTTGGGCGTCCCGCCAAAGGAGGGGGCAGCCCGGCGGGCGCCTCGGTTGTGACTGTCACATCAGGATCAGAGGCGCCGCTGCTGCGATGCGTTCGGCGCGGTGTTACCCGCGCCGCGCCGCCGGCGCCTCAAAATCTGCGCGCGCACTGCAGCCGCCCGTCGCCGCGAGCGCGAACGGTCGCTGCCGCGCGGCGGCGCGCGAGCTGGGCGCGCAGGCAGGCGCGCTCCATGCTCCATGGCCCACCGGGCCTCTCTGCCCGCGGTGGCCTCGCTCCTCCTCCGCCGGCCGCGGCCCGCGCGCGCGCGGGCTGCTGAGGCTCTCGCCGTCGGGAGCAGCAGCCCCGGCGCGCGGCGGCCGCGCCCGCGACCCCACCCCCGGGCCGCGCTCGCTGCGGGCGCGCGGCGTGCGACGCGCGCGGGCATATGCCGCGGGCGCCGCGCGCGCGCCGCCCGCGCCCGCAGCGCGCGGCCCGCTCCTCAAACAATCACACGCGGGTGCACGGCTGCGCGGCAGCCATCGGCACCACTCGCACACACGACCCGCTGACTAGCCGCGGCGGCGCGCGCTGGCCTGCGCTGCGCCGGCCGCCCCCGGGGCCGCCCGGGCGCCGCTGCTGCGGCGTGCTCACAGCACGTTGGAGATGACGGTGTCGAGGTTGGCCTTGGCCACGTTGAGCTTGGCCAGCGCCGACTCCTTGTCCTTCTTGCGCAGCGCGAGGTCGAGGTCCTCAACCTGCGCGGCGGCGGGGCGGCGCGGTCGGCCGCGGGCGCCGCGCGCGCCGGCAGCGGGCGGCGAAGGACGAGAGAGAAAGAGAGGGGGAGGGGCGCCGCGCGCGCAGCAGGGCCCCGCACGCAGCGGGGCGAGGGGGCGGCACTCACGGCGCGGATGAAGTCCTTGCGCAGCGCGAGGGCCTTCTTCTTCTCCTCCTTGCCGGTCTTGGCGCTCGCGAGCGAGTTGAGGTCGAAGCGCAGCGTGCCCACCTGGCGGCGCAGCTCCTCGCGGGCCTCGGTCCTGCGCGCGGCGCGGGCGCGCAGCGTGTGAGCGCGCGGTGTGTGAGCGCGCGGCGCGGCCGGCGGCCCGGGCGCGGCGGCTGCGCCGCGGCCGCACCAGTAGGCCTTCTCGATGCTGGGCGACAGGGCGTTGTCGATGCGCGCCTCGCTCTCCTTCACGCGCTTCTTGGTCAGGTCCAGGTTGGTGCGCGCCTGCGCGCGGCGGGGCGGCGCCCGCGCCGCGCGCGTGCCGGGTCGGCCGCCGCGCACGCCGCACGGCGCGCGCGCCCTCGAGAGCTCGCGCCGCGCCCCGCCGCCGCTGCGCCCCGCCGCCGCTGCGCCCGCCGAGGCGCACCTGGGTGAGGCCGTCACGCACGGCCTGGTCGAGGTCGAGGTCGCGGGCCTCATAGATGATGTCAAAGCCGGCCTGGCGGGCCTTGCGGTCGTCAAAGAGGTCCACCGGCGTCACCGCCTGGGCGCTGCCCACGGCCAGCAGCGACGCGCCGGCGGCCGCGAAGCCGGCCAGCACCTGGGCAGGGGCGGGCGCGGGGCGGGCGGGGCGGGCGCGGCGGGGTGGGCCGGGGCGCACGCGCGCGCGCGCGCGCGGGGGGCAGCGGCAGGCCTCCCGCCCCCCGCGCATGCGGTGGGGCCCCGGGCAGGCCGCGGCCGCGGCGATCGCGCGCCCGCAGCAGACGGCGCCCGCCGCGCGCCCCCGGCTGGCAAGGGCACCGCCGCTGCGCTGCGGCACAGCGCTGCAACCGCTGCCGCAGCTGCCGCTGCTGCGCGCCCGGGCCGCGCGCTGCAGCGCACCTCGCGGCGGGCCTCAGCGCGCACGACCACGGCGCTCCTGCGGGTCGGGGCGGGCGGCCGCGTCAGCGGCGGGGCGCGGCGCGCCGCTGTGGTTGTGGGACGAGCGCGGCGGCGGCGCCGCGCCGCGCGCCGTCCGCTGCTCCGGCGCGCGGCGATCGGAGTGGCCCTCCGCGCGCCGCTCCAGCGCGCCGTCGACGCTTCACCTGGAGGGGCGAGCTGCGGGGCGGCGCGGGGCGACCGGTCAGGCGGCGCTCGCGCGCGGCAGGGCGGGGCCGCGCGCATCGCCCCGTGCGCACCTGCCCGGACGGCGGAGCGCGTAGCGACGCTGGTCCTGCGTGTGGCGGCGGGGCGGGCGTCAGATCCGAGGGCCTCCGGCAGGCGGGGCGGTCCCGTCGCGACGGCATTGGCGCGCCAGCGCACCTCATCTGGATGGCGGCCATTGTGCGGGCTGGGCGGGGCTGCGGAGGTGCCGGGGAGGTGCGGGCTGCGGCTGGGCGGCGTCTGGGGGGCGGGCGCGGTCGCCTGTGCAGCGCACGAGCAGCGGCGCCTCTGATCCTGATGTGACAGTCACAACTGAGGCGCCCGCCGGGCTGCCCCCGCCTTTGGCGGGACGCCTAACCCCGCCGCCGCCGTGGACACACAGCGTCTGCCAGTCCGGCACGCTCGGACGCGGCGGCGCGGTGCAAGGCGCGCCCTGGCCCCGGCCCTGCTGGCAGCAGGGAGAGCAGCAGCTGGCCGTCCACGGCGCCGGCGGCCCCGCTCCGCCCAGGTCGGGCCGAGCAGCCGCGCCGCGCGCCGGCGGGCCGTGCGCGCGGCCGAGCCGCCGCCGGTGCAGCCCAGCGCGCTGCCGCTGTGCTGCTGCCGGGCCCGGCGCCGCCGCCGCCGCGCGCCGCGGGGGCAGGCGCCGGCCAGCGGCCACGGCCGGCCGGCTGCGGGCGCGCCGCCGCCGCGGGCCCCCCGCTCAGCCACCGCCCGGCCGGCTGCGCGAGCAGAGCGCGCGTGCGACGCTCTCGCTCTCCCCGCCGGCCGGCCCGCCAGGCGCGCGCGCCGAGGCCGGCGTGCGCTGAACCCGCGCGTACAAATTCGGGGCGAGGCGCGCCCGCGCCCGGCGCCGCGCGGCCGCCCGCAGGCGCAGCCTAGCGGCCGAGAGCCGTCCCCGCGCGCGCAGACACGCACCGCCGACCGCACCCGGGCCGCCGGTCGGTTGCCTCGGGAAGCACACACACCCGCGCCTCGAGAAGCGCACCCGCGCGGCCAGGCAACTGCCTCAGCTCCCTCTCTCACGCACACACGCACACACGCTGCAAACACACACACACACACACACACACACGCGCGGTCAGACCAGATCAAACGCTGCCTGGTGGTACACACGCCCTGCACTCGCGCGCGCGCGCGCCTCACGCCGCCGCGAGGCGCGTGACCACGAGCGGCAGCCCGTTCTTGGGCACCTTGCCGACGCCCTGCACCCACTCGGTGTCGTTGTCGGCGGTGAACGCGTAGCGCCGCGCGAGGACGGCGAGCAGAACCTTCATCTCAGCCATGGCCAGCGGCGCGCCGACGCAGTACCTGGCAGCGCGGGCGCGGCAGCGGGGTTTCGGGTTTAGGGTTGAGGTGAGGCGCGCGCAGCGCGGGGCGGCGCGCGGCGTCGGGCGCGGGCCCGCGGCCAGCCCGCGCCGCGCCGCGCGCGCGCGCCGCACCGCGGCCCCACGCCGAAGGGCATCTGCGCGCCCGGGCGCTGCCCCTCGTCGGTGAGCATGCGGTCGGGGTTGAACGCGGCGGGGTCGAGCGCGCTGCCCGGCGCCGCGCCCGCCCAGCGCTCGTCGTGCGTGGCGAGGTAGTGGAACGGCGCCAGCAGCGGCGTGTCCTGCCGGCCGCGGGCGGGCGGCGCGGAGGGGGCGCGCGTGGGCGCGGAGCGCCCGGGCGCGCAGCGCGCGGAGGGCGCGGCAGCGAGCGGCGCGGGCGCGCGGCGCGGCGGCGGGCGCGGGGCGCGTGCGGATCCCGCGCGCGCGGCGCGCACCTTTGGGATGCGGTAGCCTCCCAGCTCGAAGTCGCGCGCCGCGACGCGGAAGAGCCCCGCCACGACCGGCTCGCTCCGCAGCGTCTCCCTGGCGGGCGGGCGGGCGGGCGGCGCGGCGCGGGCGGGCGGGCGGGCGGGCGGCGGGGGCGGGCGGCGCGGGCGGGCGCGCGGCGGGCGGGCGGGCGGGCGGGCGGGCGGGCGGGCGGCGGCGGCGCGGGGGCGGCGGGCGGGCGGGCGGCGGGCGGGCGGGCGGGCGGGCGGGCGTCAGCCGGCGCGGGGGCGTGGGCCGGCGCCGCGCGGGGCGCGCGCGCGCGCGCGCGCGCGTGAGCGCGCCGCGCGGCCCAGCGCAACGCGACACGCACCGGATGACCGCGTCGGCGTACTCCATGTCGCGCAGCGCCGCCGAGGTGATGGCCTCGCCGTGCGCCGCGACCACGGCGGCCTGCTCCTCGCGCAGGCGCGCCACGACGGCCGGGTTGTCCTGCAGCTTGCTCAGGCAGCTCGTGAGCGTGGTGCTGCTGGTGTCGTGCCTGCGCGGGCGGGCCGGGCGCGGGGGCGTGGGGCGTGGGCGCGGGGGCGCGGGGGCGCGGGGCGCGTCGGCGGCGGCCGGCGCAGCAGCGTGCGGGCGCGCGCGGCGCGGGCCGCCGCGCCGCGCGCCGCGCGCGCACCCGGCGAGCAGGAGCAGCAGCACGTTCTGGCTGATCTGCTCGTCGGTGAGCGTGTTGCCGTCCTCGTCGACCGCAGCAATGAGGTTGCCGAGCACGCCCGGCACGCGCTCGCCGTCCGCGTGGCGCGCGCGCGCGGCGGCCGCCGCGGCGGTGAACTGGGCGAGCATCTCGCGCTTGGCCGCCATCGCGTTGCCAAAGGGCGTGAAGGGGATGTCGATGAAGGGCCTGCGGGCGCGGCGTGGGCGCGGCGCGGGCGCGGCGTGGGCGCGGCGCGGGCGCGGCGTGGGCGCGGCGTGGGCGTGAGCTGGGAAGACGCGGCGTGGGCGTGGGCACGGCGCGGGAGGGTGCGGGCGGGCGCGGCGCGGCGCGGCGCCAGTGCGCGGCGCGGCCTGGTGACCTACCAGGCGAGGAAGCCGACGATCCAGCGGGCATAGAGGGCGCTGAGCGTGAGGATCTCGTCACGCGGGAAGTCGCGGCCAAAAGTGATTGACAGAATGAACTGCGCGGCGGGCGGGCGGGCGGCGCGTCGGGCGGGGT
The DNA here is from genome assembly GCA_014905635.1 of Scenedesmus sp. PABB004. NCBI lineage: Eukaryota > Viridiplantae > Chlorophyta > Chlorophyceae > Sphaeropleales > Scenedesmaceae > Scenedesmus > Scenedesmus sp. PABB004. The sequence goes on from JABVCE010000002.1 coordinate 1,777,737, forward strand.
GTTGGGCGGGCGGGCGCGGCGCGCAGGCGCGGGGCAGGGCGAGCAGAGCAGGGCGCGCGCGGGAGGCACGAGGCGCGCCCGTCGCCGCCGCCGCGGCGGGGCCGCGCACCTCGACGGTGAGCAGCTTGAGCCGGTCGTACGCCTTGACGCCGGCGGGGCCCGCGGCCTCCCACTCGGCGACGTGGCGCGACACGAGCGCCTGGATGGCGGGCAGGTACTCCGCGACGGCCTCCTTGGTGAACGCTGCGGCGCGGACGGGCGCGGCGCGGCGCGGGCGCGGGCGCGGTGGCGTGGGCCCGCCGGTCGAGCTGGCGGCGCGGGCGGCGCGGCGCGGCGCGGCGGGCGGCGGCGGCGGAGCAGCGCGGCGTGGTGCGCACCCGGCTGGATGAGGCCGCGCAGGTAGCGGTGCTGCGGGTCCTGCACGCTGATGAGGCTCTGGTCGCCGAGCATGTTGACTGCGCGGCGGCGGCGGCGGCGGCGGGCTCGGCGCGGGCCCGGCGCGGGGCCGGCAGCCCCCGGCGGCCGCGGCCGCGGCCGCGGCGCGGCTCGACCGGGCGCGCGCGCGCGCGCCGCACCAAAGCCGGGCAGCTGCGCCTGGCGCGTCAGGCCGCTCGCCTCGCCGTTGAACACCTCCTTGACCAGCTCGGGTGAGCCTGCGGCGCCGGCGGCCGGCGGCGGCACGGGCGCGTCGCGGCGCGGCCCGAGCGGCGGGGCTGGCCCGCCTCGCGCCAGCCGGCGCGGCCCTGCGGCGCTCCCGCACGCGGGGCGCTGCCGCGCGCGTGCGGAGCGCGTGTGCACGCGTCCACCGCCGCGCACCGGGCATGTAGAAGCCGGTGAAGCCGGGCGCCTTGGGGACCTGCACCACCCGCTCCCCCGGCGGCAGGTCGGCCAGCAGCCTGCGCTGGAAGGCCTGGGGGTTGAAGATTTGGTCGAAGCGCGTCCAGAACGGCGGCCGGCGCATCGGCGGCTCCGCGAGCGCTGCGAGGAAGGGGCACGCGCCGGCGGCGCCGCTCGGCGCCGCGGCGGCGTCCGCGGCGGCGGCCGCCTGCTGCTGCTCCTGCTCCTGCACCGGCGGGCTGGCCACGCGCGGCCGGTCGGTGGCGAGCTCCGCGCGCACTGCGGCGGCGGCGGGCGGCGAGCCATCGCACGCAGTGGCGGCAGGTGCCGCGCCGCGCGCCGGCGGCCGGGCCTGGGCGGCAGCTGCTGGGACAGCTCCCAAGCTCCCGCCCCACCTGCTACCCGCCGCGCCCGCCTCCTGGGGGCCGCGCCAGGCTGGTGGCTCTGGCACGCCCCTGCTGCTCCGTCGCGCCCCGCGCGCGCGCCGGCGCGCGGCCGCGCGTGCAGCATGGTGGCGATGAACCGTGCGTGTGTGCGACCGGCTGGGGCTGCTGCGGCGCCTGTGTGCGGCTGACCGACGGCACACGCGAGTGCCTCGTAAAGGTCGCGTGTGGGCTGCCGGGCGACGCCGGGGGGCCGCGAGGCGACTGGGACGCACGGGACTGAGTGAAACTGCGGCCCGCAGGCGGCGGAGGGCGTGCGCGCAGCGCGGCGGCGGGCCGGGTTTTTTGCCGTGCGACGCAGCGCCGCCCCGCTCAGCGGCCTCAGCGCCCGGCGGCGAGGTTGAGGAGCATGTTGTTCCCGCTGGGCAGGTAGACCACGTTCTGGCTCTTGGACATGGTCTCCGCGATGTCCTTGGCCGCCTCGATGCGGCGCAGCTCGACGAGCCCCGCGCCCGCCGCCTTGGTCGCGTCGCTGATGAGCTTCGCGGCCTCGCTCTCGCCCTCCGCGCGGATGATGGCGGCGTTGCGCTCCTGCGCGGCGCCGGGGCGCCGGCGCGGCGCGCGCGCGGGGGTTCGGCGCCGGCGCGCGCCCCCGGCCGCCCGCCGCTCGCGCCCGCCCGCCGGCGCCGGCGCCGCCGCGTCGCCGCGTCACCTGCTCCGCCTTGAGCACCACGAAGCGCGCGCGCTCGGCGTCCTGCTCCGCGACCTGCTTCGACTCGACGGCCTTTGTGAACTCGGTGCCAAAGGAGAGGTGCGTGATGGCAATGTCCTCGAGCACGATGCCAAAGTCGGCCGCGCGCACGAGCAGGCTGTCGCGGATGGCCGACGACACCTGCACGGGCGCCGGCGGCGTGGGCGCGCGGGCGCGGCCGCCGCGGGCGCCGCAGCGAGCGCGCACAACGCAACGCACCTTCTCGCGCTGCGTGAGCAGCTGCTCCGCGTTGTACTGCGCGACCACGGCCTTGACGACCTCGTTGCCAATCGACGGCAGCACGCGCTCCTCCCAGTCCATGCCCAGCCCCTGGCGGCGCGGCGCGCGGCGCGCGGGCTCGGGGCGCCGCCCGCCGAGTGCGGGCGCGCGGCCCGCGCGGCGCGCGGGGCGCGCGGGGCGCGCGGGGCACGCGGCGCGAGCAGGCGGCGCGGCAGATTGAGCAGGCGGCGGCGCACCTTGAAGATGTTGGTCAGCTTCTCCTCCGCGGGCTTGGACAGGAAGCGGAGGCTCATGTTGACCATCTGCAGGTCTGCGCCGCGCCGGACGCGCGGCGGCCACGCGTTGCGGCCGGCCGCGCGGCGGCGCGCGCGGCGGCCCGCGCCGCCGCGCGCACGACCGCGCAGGCGCGCGGCGCGCCAGCGCCGCTGCAGGTGCCGCCGCACCCTTTGTGCCGGTGACGGAGGAGATGCTGCGCGGGCGCGTGCGGATGTCCATGATGTGCGGCGTCTGCACCCACGGCACGCGCAGGTGCGTGCCCTCGCCCACCACCTCGGGCAGGATGCCGCGGAAGCGGTCGAAGATCACCGCGCGCTCGCCGCCGTCGACTGCGCGCGCAGCCGGGGCGCGCGGCGGCGCGTCGGGCGCGGCGGCAGCAGCGGCGCCGGCGGCTGCGCGCGCCGCGCCGCGCCGCGCCGCGCCGCGCGGCCGCCGCGGCGCCGCCGGCGCGGTCGGGGTGCGGGGCGCGGGGCCTCACCGTTGTAGAGCGACGTCTGCAGCGCGCTGGCGCCCACGCCCAGGCCCACGGCGTACTTCATCACCTTGTTGAGCGCGCTGATGACCGCGGCAGCCTGCGGGGAGGCCGCCATGGCGTCACCGAGGGCCGGACGCTCGCTGCGCCTGCGCTCGCGCTCGGGTGTCGACGGCCGGCTGGCGTGTGCGGCGTGGAGACGATCGCTCGTGCTCGCGGCGCGTGGTGGCGCGGAGGCGGCGGGCGTGCGCGCGTGCGTGCGTCAGCGTGTCGACGGCGGGCCGGTGCGGGTGCGCATTGGCGCCGCGCGGGGCCCAAGCGGCGAGCGAGGTTTGGGGCTGCTCGGCGCGCGCCCCGATCGCAGCGTGCGGCCCTGGCGCCCACAGCACTCGCTCCGCCCCCGCCCCGCAGCACTAACCCGCGCGCCAGCGTCCGCGCCGCGCCTCGCCGCCGCCGCCGCCCCGCCTCCGCCGCCGCCGCTGCCAGCGCCCCCGGCGCCGCGATGCAGCAGGGAGGCAAGGTCGCCATCGCGGTGTCGGTCACGTTCGTGGCGGGCGTGGTGACCGGCTGGCTGCTGAACACGTACACGCGCAAGGTGCGGCGCGCCGGGCGAGCAGCGCCCGCCCCGCTGCTGGTGCCGGCGGCGGCGGCGCGGCGCGCGCGGCGTGGCGCGGCAGCCCCCTAGGAGACCATGGCCCGCGCGTGCGGCTGCCGTCGGCGCGCGCCGCGGCGCCCGCCGCGCGCCGCCCGGCGCCGCGCGCCGACGCCCCTCGCCCGCCTGCAACGCGCGCGCAGGGGCTTGAGAAGTTTTTGGGCAACATGCAGAGCAAGGTCAAGAGTATGTGAGGGGGAGGGGTGGTGGGGAGCAGCGACTGCAGCAGCAGGAGTCCGCGCCGCCGCCGCACGCCGCCTGCATGGCCGCAGAGTCGCGCGCCGCATCAGGCGGCCCGCCGCCGCCGCGCGCCGCGCGCATTGCGCGCGGCCGCGGCGCACGGGCGCGGGCGGGGGCCGGGGAGGCTCGCAGGCAGGGCCGGCCGGGGGGAGGGGGGGCCGCGCCGCGGGGGCGGCCGCTGGCGGCGAGCTCGAGCTTGAGCGAGGGCGTGTCGGTTTGGGGTTTGCGCAGCTTGTGCGTGAGCGTTGTGTTGTTGCTGTGCGCTGTGCACGCGTGATCTGCCTGGCACGGCATCTGTGAGGGGCGCTCGGGGAGCGGGCAGGAGGCCTAGGGACGGGGGGCGCGGGCGAGCGCAGCCGCTGCCCGAGCGCGCCGGCGGGCTGCAGCTGCGGTGTGTAAGCCCATTTCGTCTGGCCTCTTACACGCCGCCGCCACGGCGCCCCCCGCGCCCGCGCTGGCGGCCGCCGGCCGCCCGCCCGCCGCGGCGGTCCGGGCCCGGCGCGCGCCCCCCGCGCCGCGGGACTCGCGCCTCGAGGCTCGAGGCCCGCGCCGCGGCGCGCGTCACTCGATCTCGACCACCACGCTGCGCGCCTCGTCGGGCGGCGGGCCCCAGGGCAGCGCGGAGCGGTCGAGGGCGACAAGGGAATAGAGGTACTCCAGCTTGCTCAGCGCGTTGCGCGCCTCGACGCGGTCGTCCAGCCAGCCGCGCGCGACGCTCGTCTCGCCGTCCCAGTGCTCGACAAAGTCGGTCGCGCCGCGCCCCGCGAGCAGCACGGCGTCGCCCGGCGTCGCGGTGCCGATCGCGGCGCGGATGGCCTGGAAGCGGTCCTCCATGATGTGGCGCTGCCAGCGGCGCTGCGCGGAGTGGAGGAAGGGCTCGAACCAGAGCGGCGCGCGCGTCTGGTCCTGGAACACGCTGTACACATACGCCGCGTACGGCTCAAACAGCTCGTTGGGCCACCCCGACACGACGTCCTGGGCGCGGCGCGGCGCGCGGCGGCGGGCGGCGCGGTGCGGCGCGTCGGCGGCGCGGCACGGGAGGGCCGGCGGGGGGCGGCGCGCGCGCGCGAGGGCCGGCGGGGGGGGGGGGGGGGGGGGCGGCGCGCGCGGCGCGCCTGGATGATGGCAGCGGGGTCCTCGAGGCGCGGGCTGCCGTTTGTGACGATGACGCACTCCGCCCGCTGGTGCGCGACCTCGCCCATGCGCGCGCGCGTCTCGCCGGAGCTCGTCTGCAGGCGGTCAGGGCGGCGGCGGCGGTCGGCGCAGCGGCGCGCGGGGTGCAGCGCGCGGGGTGCAGCGCGCGTGGGTGCAGCGCGCAGGGTGCAGCGCGCGGCGGGGCGCGGCGCGGCGGCGCATGCCTGGCCGTCGCAGGAGAGGACGCAGAAGACGCGCTTCGCCCCCGCCTCGCGCAGCGTCTCCAGCACCGCCGCGAGGCGGCTCGGCGTGTTGGCCGCGTCCACGACGACCGCAAAGTCGGCCGGCAGCGGCGCCGCCGGCGGCGCCTCGCCCTCGGGCAGCTCCAGCGCCTGGTTCACGACCTCGCACCGCCCCGGCACGACCTGCGCGCCGCGGTGTCACACGGCCGCCGCGTGACGGCGGTCCCCGGCCGGCGCCCGCGCGCCGCGCCGCCGCGCCGCCGCCGGCTGTCTGCGCACCTGGACCGACTCTATGCCCGCGCCGATGTCGGCGAGCGGGAGGTTGAGCAGCACGCCGACCGCGACGGCGGCGAGGATGTTGGACGCGTTGTGCCGGCCGACGAGGTTGCTGATGATCTCCAGCCGACCCAGCGGCGTCGCCACAATCATCTGCCGCGCCCAGCGCGCAGCGCAGTGCGGTCAGGCACGCGGCGCGCGGGCGCGGCGCGGGCGAAGAAGCGGTGCGGCGCGCGGGCGCTGGCCCTGCAGTGCCGCGCGCCCGGCGGCGGCGCGCACGCGCGCGGCGCGCACCGTCGTCTGCCAGAGCGAGAGCTCGAGGCTCTCCGCGTGCACGTTGGCGTCGGTGTTTGTGAGGCTGTACGTCACGCCCGGCACCGCGGACGCCGCCTCGGCGACCGCGCGCGCCGCGTCGTCGTCCAGGTTGATCACGCAGCGCTGCCGCGCGGCGTCGGTCAGGCGCGCAAAGAGCGGCAGCTGCGCGTCCAGGCACGCCTGCGCGCACGTTGCCGGCACGGGCGCGGGTCAGGCCCAGTGCCGGCGGCGGCGGCGGCGGCGACGGCTGCGCGGCGCGCGCCCGAGCGCGCGCCCGGGGCTGCGCGGCCGCCGCCGGCGCGCCTGCATGGAGCCGAACAGCTCCAGCTGCTGCGGGTCCTCCCCCAGGTTGGTGAACACCGCGATGCTCGGCTGCAGCCAGTCGGCCGCGCCGCCGACGACCGCGTCTGCCGTCACCTCGACCACCGCCGCCGTCGCGCCGCGGTCGCGCATGCCGCCCAGCAGCTTCTGCGCGGCGGCGGCGCGGCGGGGCGGGCTCGCGTGCGCGCGGGCGGGCGGGCGGCAGCCGGCGGCACCGCGGGCCGCCGCGCCTGCAGCTGCAGCCCCGGCGGCGTGGTCTCCTCGACGCAGTAGCGCCCCCGGTATGGCACGAGCGCAAAGGGGCTCGCGCACTCGCGCCCCGCCGCGGGGTCGGTCTCGCTCGGCCGCCAGAGCTGCCCGTCCGGCGTCAGCAGGTGCTCCGCGAGCGCGTGCTCAATGCTGCCGACCATGCCTGCCGCGGCGGCGGCGGCGGCGGCGTGCGCGCCGCGCGGGTGAGCGCGCTGCCGGGCCACCGCGCCGCCGGCGTGCGGCGCTGCGGCGGGGCCGGGGCGCCGCCGGCGGGCGCCGCGCCGCGCACCCGTGAGCTGGCCCGCCTGCTCCAGCACGCCGCGGATGAGCCACGCAACCGTGGTCTTGCCGCTCGTGCCGGCGACAGCGATGGTGTTGAGTGCGCTGCTCGGGTGGTCTGCGGCGGCGCGCGGGAGCGGGAGCAGGCAGGCGGGTCGGGGCGGCCCCTCGGCGCCCCCGCGCGCCGCTCCCCGCCGTGCCGGGCTCGGGCTCCCCGCCGTGCAGCGCCGGCGCACCGAAGAACGTGGCGGCCAGGCGGCCGGCGAGCTCGTCGACGTCGTCCGCGCGCACGACCGGCACGTGCGGCGGCACCTCGAGCGGCAGCTCCAGCCCCGCGGGCGCGAGCACCGCGATCGCGCCGTTGGCGAGCGCGAGCTCCAGCTCCTCCTCGTCGCCGCCGTGCGTGGTGCCCAGCCCGACCAGGCGCTCGACGCAGGCGTACACGTCGCCCGGCAGCAGGCTCGCCGCGTCGCTGCTGATGCCGGTGGCAAAGACGTCCCCAAACTCTGCGCGTCGCGGGCGCGGCGTGGGCGCGAGCGCGGGCCCGCGTGGCCACCGCCGCTGCGGGCGCGTGCAGGCGTCGGCGCGGCGCGCACCCTCCTCCAGCAGCTGCGCGGCGTCGATCTCGCCGGCGAGGCCGAAGAGGTCCGAGAGGTACATGCAGCGCTCCTCAGGCTCCGGGAACGGCGGCGGCTCCTCCGCCTCGGCCGCCTCCGCCTCGGCCGCCTCCGCCTCGCCCGCGCCCGCGCCCGAGGGCCCCGCCTCGGCGGCCATCAGCTGCCGGACGCGCAAGCTCTCCTCTGCGGCGCGCGCGGAGGGAGCGGCGGCGGCCGTGAGTTTGGGCGCGCGCGAGCCGATCGCTGCCGCTGTTGCTGCTGCTCCTGCTGCTGCTGCTGCTGCCGCTGCTGCTGCTGCTGCTGCTGCTGGTGCTGCTGCTGGTGCGCCCGCGCCCGTGCGTCGGCGCGCAGCCGGCGCCCTGAAATGCAGCAGCACGCGGCGCACCGTCGAGGGGCGGCTCGGCGTCCGCGCCGTCGCCGTCCTCCTCGAAGCCGCCGTCCTCCTCGGCCTCCTCGAACTCCTCCTCCCACTCTTCCGGCTCCGGCGGCGGCGCGGCTGCTGCCGCCGCGACCGGCCGCCGGCGGCCGCTGCTGCCGGCTGGATCAACGGCACGCCGCAGCGGGAGGCCCCAGGCCCGCGGTTGCGACACCAGGGGCGCAAACTCTGGCGCTCGGGCGCCACGCAGGCATCGCCGGGCGCCGCCAGCGCCGGCAGGGGCAAACGCAGTGCGCAGCAGCATCCTGGCGCCCGGGTCAAGCCGCGCCCGCCCGCCCGCTGCGGCTGTTCATGCGCTGTCCTCTGGCAACCGCCCGATCACGAGCGCCCCGCGCGGCCCGCTGCTGCTATGGGCGCGCCGCGGGCGCAGGCAGCCGTCGGGCGGCCCTCTCCGGGCGCCTGGCGGGGGCGGGCGATGCCGGGCGCGCTGGCTCTGCGGTCGAGAGCCTCCGCGGACAGTGCACCGGCCGCACGGCGGGCCCCCGTCGCTGGCTGCGCCCCGCACGACAGCGGCGGCGGCGCACCGACGGGCGGTCGCGGCGACGCGCGGTGCTCGCGCCCAGAGCTGTGATGACCGTCGCTGAGCACGCCGCCACGGCCACCACCGCTGCCGGCGCGACCGCGCAGCGGCGCTCCGCCCCGCCCGCGTGGTGCTGACCGAGCAGCCGCCGCCAGCATGCGCGCGGCGGCACGCCCCGACCGGGGCTGAGGCCACCCGCCATGTCAGCCACGCCCAAGACGCCCGCGCGCGCCCGCGCCGCCGCGGCGCCCGCGGCCGCGCTGGCTTCAGCGCCGACCGCCGGCGCGGGCCTGCTCGACGCGTTCCCGGTCTGGAGCGACGCCGCGCACGGCGGCGGCGACAGCAGGGACGCGCCGCCGGACAAGTACGAGGACCCGCTTGGCACAACGCTCCCGCCGTCCGCGGCGCCGTTTTGCGATGCCTTCAAGCGGCCCGAGGAGCTGCTGCAGGGCGCGCCGGCCGTGCCGATCGTGTGCCTGCGCCCGCCGCTCGACGTGGAGCGCGGCAAGGGCGGCGGCGCGGGCAGGGGTGCCGCCGCGGCTGCAGCCGCCGCCGCGGCGCCGCGCGAGCTCGAGGGCCGGCTCTTCTCCGGCCACGCCGCGTTTGACTGGCTCCTCGGCGCGATCAGCCACGTGCTCGCGGCAGAGGTGCGCGCGCAGCGTGCGCGGTGGGCAGGCGGCGCCCGCGGCGCGCGCGGCCGCGCGACCGCGCGGGCGCCCTCCTCGCGCGCAGCGGCACCTGCGGCGCGGCGAGTGCCTGTGGGAGCTCATCGCGCCGCGCGACAAGGACGGCGCGCCGACGCGCTCGCCGAGCGGGCGCTACCGCGTGAAGCTCTTCCTGCTGGTGCGGCGCCCTGCGCGGCGCCGGCGCAGCGCGGGGCGGTGGCGGTGGCGGGCGCACGCTCGTTGGCGAGCGGCGGCGCGGCGGGGCACGGCGGCCGACGCGCGGCGCTCGCAGGACACGTGGCGCGCGGTGACGGTGGACGACCGCATCCCCGTGGACCTGTTTGGCCGCCCGCTGCTCGTGGGCAGCCGGCCGCTGCAGCTGTGGCCGCTGCTGCTGTGCAAGGCGCTGCTCAAGGTCGCAGCGACGTGGCGCAGCCTGGACCTGGGCCTCCCGCACCAGGCGCGCCGGCGCCGCCGCGCGGCGGGCGGCGGCGCCACCGGCAGGCGCTGCGGCTGCAGAGAGGGGCACCGCCGCAGCAGGCTGACGCGCGCCGCCGCCGCCGCTGCCGCCGCGCGCGCAGGTGTCGGCGGTCCACATGCTGACCGGCTGGCCCCAGGAGGACCTGCTGGACCCGCTGGCGGGGCCAGCGCTGGCCGGGGGCGAGCTCTTTGACCGCCTGGAGGAGGCGCTGGGCGGCCCGCTGCGCCACGTGCAGGCGCGGCGGCGCCGCTGCGCGCCCGAGCGGCGGCCGGCCCGCGCAGCAGTGCCCGGGCTGAGCACGCGCGCCGCTACCGCCGCTGCTGCCCGCAGGACCTGCCGGCCATCGCGAGCTGCTGCCTCGTGCGCCGCTCCAAGCCGCAGCGCGCGCCGCCGCGGCTCGTCGTGCTGAGCGGCGCGTCGGGCGTGGGGCGCGCGGCGCTCGTGGAGCGGCTGCTGGCCGAGTTTCCCGACCGCTTCGGCGCGACCGTGTCGCACACGACCCGGCCGCCGCGGCTCCACGAGGTCGACGGCCGGTGCGGCGCGCGCGCGGCTGCGCCCGCGGGCAGCCGCTCACGCCTGGCCGCGCCAGCGCGGGGGCCGGGGGCGTCACCCAGCCCGCGCGCCTGCGCCGCCGCCGCGCGCCGCCAGAGACTACCGCTTCACTGACAAGGCCAGCCTGCTGGCGGGCGTGCGGGCGCGGCGCTTCCTCGAGGCGGCGCGCGTCACGGTGCACGCGCGGCCCGCGCACGCGAGCGCCGCGGCCGCGGCCGCGGCCGCCGCGTCGTGGCCGCCGGTGAGCCACTGGTTCGGCACGAGCCTCAACACCGTGCGCGAGGTCGCCGCGAGCGGCAAGCTGTGCATAATGAGCCTCGACGCGCAGGGCGCCGCGGTGGGCACGCGCGCGCGCGCGCGGCGCACGGCTCGCGCGCCGCCGCCGCCGCCGCCGCCGCGGGTCGGCGTCGGCCCGCGCGCACAGCCCATCGACGCGCTCCCTCGCGCCGCGGCGGCTGCCCCCCGCCGGCGCGCGCAGGCGCTGCGGTCCAACGCGCGCGTGGACGGGCTCTACATCTACCTCGCCGCCAGCTCGCCCGACGCGCTCGCCGCGCGGCAGCGCTCGCGCCGCGCCGAGCCGCCGTCCACGCTCGCGCAGCGCCTCGCGTGGGCGCGCGCGCAGGTCGCCAAGGCCGCCGCGCCGGGGCTGTTTGACGCGCTCGTGCCCAACACCACCCTCGACGAGGTGCGCGCGCGCGCGCGCCGCGCCTGCGCCGCCGTTGCCGCGGCCGCTGGCCGCTGGCCGCTGCGCTGCATCTGCACCGCCCGCTCCTTGCCCTGCCCACCCGCACCGCCCCACGCGGCCCACGCAGGCGTACGCGGGCGTCAAGGAGGCGATCAGCGCGCTGAGCCCCGTCATCCGCAACCGCCTGCGCGGCCTGCCGGCGTACGTGCTGGACTACGCCGACCTCATCCCGCCCAACAGCGTGGAACAGCCCTTCCTCAAGCCCGTGGTGCTCGCGGGCCCGCACACGGGCGAGCGCACGCGGCTGCTCGAGATGCTGGCGGCAGAGTTCCCAGACGTCTTTGCGCTCCCCCGCCGCACCACGACGCGCGACGGCGCCGCGCTCGCGGCGGCGCACCTCGGCGCGGACGGCGACGAGGCCGCGCTCGGCGGCGCCGCGCCCGGTGGCGGTGGCGGCGGCGGCGGCGGCGCGACGCCGCGCCCCGGCACGGCCGGCGGCGAGGGGCCCGGCGGCGGCGCGGCGGCGGCAGCGCCGGCGGAGGGCGCGGAGGCGGCGCAGCTCGCGCAGGTGCTGGGCCCGCCGCCGGAGGTGCTGAGCCGGGAGGAGTTTGAGGCGGCGGCGGCGGGCGGGCGGCTGCTGGAGGCGCACGCCGACCTGTTCACGCACCCGCTGGTGACGCACCGGCACGGGCACAGCCACGAGGCGGTGAGGGAGGTCATCAAGTCGGGTGAGGACTGGGCGTGCTGCGGAGCTGGCAGGCTGCCGCGAGCGCAAGCGCCGCGCTGGTGCCGAGGCCGCCCCGCACATACGCGTGCAGGCAAGCTGCCGCTGCTGGAGCTGGAGGCGGAGGGCGCCGAGGCGCTGCGCGCGCGGGGCGTGGACTGCCTGGCCATCTTCCTCTCGCCGCCGAGCATCGAGGCGCACGCGCAGCGGCTCGAGGCCGCCGCGACGGAGAGCGAGGAGGAGATTGCGCAGCGCGGCGCGGTGGCGGCGGCGGAGCTCGCGGCCGCGCGGTCGGGCGGCGTCTACGACGAGGCGCGTGGCGCTGCGGGGGCTCGGCAGGAGGGCCCCGCGCCGCGCCGCGGGCGGCCTGGCTGCCTGGCCTGAGCGTGCTGACCGCGCGACGCGTTTGCAGGTGGTGGTGGTGGACGATGTGGAGTCTGGCTACGCGGCGCTGCGGGCGGCCATCGGGCGCGCGCGGCCTGACCTCATCCCGCCGCCCGAGGACGGCGCGGCCGCCGAGGCGGCGCGCCGCGCGGCCGCCAACCAGCCTGTGCCGCTCATCGTGTTCGGGCCGGCGGGTGCGGGGAGGGCGCCGGCGCTGGCGCTGCGAGGGCGCGCCTCCAGCGCACCGCGCCGCGCCGCCGACCCCGGCCGCCCGCACCGCAGGCGGCGGGCGCGAGGCGCTGGCGGCGCAGCTGCTGGCGCGCTTCCCGCTGCGCTTCGCGACGCCGCGCCGCCTCACCGACCGCAAGCCCGGCCGGGGCGAGGCGGCGCTGCCGCCCGACGTGGAGGTGGTCCGGCCCGACGCGCTCACAAAGCTCGGCGCGCTGGGCGCCCTCGTGCACAGCGCGCCCGACGGCGGCGGGGGGACGCTCGCGGTGCACGCCGACGCACTGCTGGACCTCGCGGCCGCGGGTGCGGCGCGGCGCGCGGCGGCCGCCCGCCGCCGCCGGCCCCGCCGCTCGTTTGCACAGCTCCAGCCCGCCGCGCTCGCGCCGCCCGCCAGGCAAGATGTCGGTGGTGGACATCGGCGCAGCCACGCTGGAGCAGCTGGCGGCGGTGCGGCAGCACCCGGCAATGAGGGGCGCATTTGCTGTGCTCGTGTCCCGCCGCGCGGCGCTGGCGGCCAGCCTCGCGGCGGCCGGCGCGGCCGAGGCGGCCGCCGTGGCGCAGCTGGACAGGGCGGCAGCGCAGGCGGCGGAGGCCGCCACCGCGCTCGCGGGCCTGGTGCAGGTGAGGGAGGGAGGGGGGCCATCGGCAGCATCGGGCGGCCGCGGACGCCCGCCCCCGTGGGTGCACGCGGCTGAGTGCGCGTGCGTGCCGCGCCCATGCCAGGCGGTGGTGTCGCACGACGACCCCGAGGAGGCCTTCGCGCAGCTGCAGGAGCCGCTGTCCGTGGCGAGCCCCTGGGTGATGCCGCCGCTGCTGCAGCCGCTCGTGCTCTGCGCGCCGTTTGGCAGCGGCAAGCGCGCCGTGCTGGCGCGCCTCCTGGAGCTGCTGCCCGACACGCTGGCGCTGCCGCGCATTATCACCACCCAGCCGCGGCCGCCGGGCGCGCCCGACGGTGCGCGCTGCGCGGCCCGGCAGGGCCGCAGCGCGGGGGCGCGCGCACGCCGCCGCGTCGTCCCAAACGCGCCCCGCCCCACGCATCGGCTGCCGCGCCGCAGACATGGTCGTCGTGTCCCCTGAGACCGCCGTGGCGCTGCTGGCCGAGGGCAAGCTGCTCGCCGCGGAGCGCGTGGGCGGTCACGTCTACGGCGTCCCCGCTGCCGCCGTGCGCAAGCTGCAGGCGAGCGGGCGGCTGCCCGTGCTGGACCTCGACCGCACGGCCGAGGCGTCGCGCCTGCGCGGCGCGGGCTTTGCCGGCACGTACGTGTGCCTGCAGCCGCCGTCGCTGGAGGGCCTGCGCGCGCGCGTCGCGGCCGGCGTGCTCGCCAACCCGCCGCCGCAGCACGACCCCGCGGCCGCGGCGGCGGCGGCGGCCGATGCGGCGGCGGCCGAGGCCGCGGCAGCAGCCGCCGCGCCGGAACTGTTTGACGCGGTGCTGCAGCACGACCCAGACGACCTGCTCAGCACGGTGGGGCGGCTGTCCGAGCTGCTGCAGCGCGCCTACCCGGCCGCCATACCCAGCAGCTTCGTCTGGGGCTTCGGCCGGCCGCTCTGGGACGCGGCCGCGCGGCGGCCGGGGCGCAAGCCGCTGCGCTTGATGATGCTCGGCCCCGCCGCGTCGGGCAAGAGCACGCAGTGCGCCGCGCTCGCGGCGAGGTGCGCACGCGCGCGCCTGCCTGGGTCACGCTCGCGCGCCGGCTTGGCGGCCCTGCGAGGCTATGTGCCCGGGGCCGCCGCGGCCGCCGCAGCCGCCCGGCGCTGCCAGCTCACCCCCGCTCCCCGCGCGACCACGGCGCGCCAGGTTTGGGGTGCCTCACGTCAACGCGGGCGAGCTGCTGTTCGCCGAGGTCGCCGCGCGCACGCCACTGGGGCTGGAGGCCAAGGCGGCGATGGAGGCGAGCCGCACCGTGCCCGACCGCCTGCTGCTGGGCCTCGTGCTGCGCCGCCTCGCAGCGCCGGACTGCCAGGCGGTGGGCTGGGCGCTCGACGGCTTCCCTCACACGCGCAAGCAGGTGCGACAGGCGGACGGCCAGCTCGGCCGGCGGTCGCTGGCTGCCGCCCGCGCGGCCGGTCGCCTCTGGCTGCGAGCCCGCCGCCGCCGCCGCCGTCACTGCCGTCACCGCAGGCCGCGGTGCTGGCCGAGGCGGGGCACGAGCCCGACAAGGTCATCATGCTGGAGGGGCCCCACGCGCTGCTGCTCGACCGCGCGAAGCACCGCCGCGTCGACTACGCCACAGGCGCGCACCCCACCGGCGCACGGCGGCGTCCGCACCGAGCTCGACGCGCTGCGCTGTGCGCCGAGAACGCATCCCACCGCCGCCGCCCCGACGACGCCGTCGTCGGCGCGCAGGGAGAGTCTACCACCTGGCGGGGCCGGGCGCGCTGTCGGAGGCCGTTCGCCCTCTGCGCCCGGACGGCAGCCCCGACGCCGACGCGCTCGCGCGGCTGGCGGTGCGGCACGACGACTCGCCCGGCAACGTCGCGCGCCGCCTCGCGCTGTGGGACCGCCAGGCGGGCGGGCTGCGCGCCGCGTACTGCGACGTCCTGCTGCGCCTGCCGGCGGGGGGGGCCCTGGACGAGACCACGGCGCGCGCCGAGGCGTTCGTGCGGCTCGAGGCGGCCACGCCCTGCGCGCCCGCGCCGGGCAGCGTGTGGCCGCTCGTGGCGAGCCACTCCCTGGAGGAGCACACGTACCGCGTGGTCGCCACGCTGCGGTGCGCGGCGCAGCCGCGCGCGCGGCAGGACGACGCTGCGCGCCGCCAGCGCGGCTCAGCCGCGCCGTGCCGCGCCGCGCCGCGCCGCGCAGGTACAAGCGCCAGCAGCTGGTGCAGCTGCAGCAGCTCGACGGCCGGCTCGCCTGGTGCGAGCTCAGCGAGCTCGCCGGCAACGCGAGCTGCCTGCTGCTGGCGCACAACCCGGCGGGCCTGCCGGTGGCGAGGGCGGCCAAGCGCCTTGACGGCGCCGCGCCGCCGCGGCCGCAGCTGCTGTTTGTGGAGTCGCCGGAGCCGGTCCGGCTCATCGTCAGCCTGGCGATGGCCCCGCAGCACGCGGCGCTGCTGCCGCCGCCGCCGCCCAAGCAGGTGCGCGGGGCGACGAGGGCGGGCGGGCAGGCGGGTGGTCGGGCGGGCGACTGTCCCTGCGGCGCGGCGGCTGCGCAGGGCAGCCGTGACACGACCGCCGCCGCCGCTGACCGCCGTGCGCAGGTCTTTGTGCTGGCGGGCCCGGCCGGCGCGGGACGCGCGTGCCTTGCGCGCCAGCTGCTGTGCGACTTCAGCAGCAAGCTGGCGCCCGCGGCGCTGCTCACCACGCAGCCCCCGCACGTGCGCGAGCTGGCCCGTGGCGGCGAGCGGGCGCGCGGCGCGCCGCTCGCGGCAGATGCCGAGACCAGCGACGGCGGCGGTGCCGGTGCCACCGCGGCTGGCGGCGCGCCGCCGCGCTTCCCGGGGTCCGACTTGCTGCAGTTTGTGCCCGAGGCACAGTTCCGGGCGCTGCGCCACTCGGGCCACCTGGAGGGGGCGCACGAGCACCTCGGCGACAGCCACGGCCTCGCCGCCGCCGCGCTGGAGGCTGCCGCGGCGGCCGGCAAGGCGGCGCTGGTCGTCGGCAGCGTGCGCCTGGCGCAGGCGCTGCGCCGCGAGCTGCAGGGCACGCACGTTGTCTGCGTGTTTGTCGACGCCGGCGTCGCCAGCCAGGACGCCCGGCTGCGCCAGGCCGGCACGCTGGAGGAGGCGCGCCTGCAGGAGCTGCTCGCAGACGCGGGCGCGCAGCGAGAGCTGCTGCACGGCCTGCTGGCCGAGCAGGCCGAGGCGGTGCGGGAGGAGGCGGCAGCGGCCGCGGCGGCGGCAAACGCGGCCGCGGCCGCCGCGCTGGCCCTGGCGGCGCCGCCCACGCCGCTGGGCGCGCCCAAGCTGGGCGCCAGCGTCGCCGGCGGCGGTGCTGGCACGCCGAGCGCCAGGACGTCGGCGCAGCACGCGGCGCTGGCGGCGGGCCTGCAACAGCAGGCCGCGCCGGCGCCAGCGTGCGCGGCGGCGCCCAGCGCGAGCGCGCCGCCGCCCGCGACGTGGCTGCACGTCGTGCCCGAGGCGGCGGGGCAGGGCCGCTACGCCCTGGTCAAGGCCGCGCTGGCCGCCCACTGGCCGCGCGCGCAACAGCACCTGCCGGGCCTGCTGCTGGTGCAGCGCCACGCGGCGGCCCGCGGCGCAGCGGTGGCGCGTGCGGACGGCGGCGCGCGCGCCTCCGAGACGCCGCGGGGGAAGCCGGCGCAGCAGGCGTCAGCCGTGAGCGACGCCGGCCTGGACGACGACGGCTTTGCGTCCGCGGTCACCGTGCTGCGCCTGCGCGCGCGGACCGCGTCGGCCGCGGCGCTGACGCTGCCGCGCGGGCGACACCTCCTGTCGCTCGCGTGCCCGCCGGCGCTGCACGCCGTGAGCGTGCACGGCGCGGCCGAGTTTGCGCTCGACGACGAGGCCAAGCTGCTGCCCCTGGCGGCGGGGCTGCACGCGGTCAGCCACGACGGCGCGGCCGAGGGTCTCGCCCCCGGCGCGCGGACGCTGCTCTTCCGCTTCCTCCTGCGCCCCTCCGAGCCCTGCACCGCGAGCTTTGAGCTCCGCGCCGCCAGCCCCGCGCTCGCGGCGGCGGCGCAGCTGCTGCTCGCGCCCGCCGCGCCGGGCGCGGCGGGGCGCGGCGCGCAGTGCGGCGCGCTCGGCGGCCGCCTCGCTGACGTGCCGCTGGCGCCGGGGCCGGACAAGGCCGGCTACGTGCTGCTCTGCCTGGCGGAGCCGCAGGCGCCGGTGCCGGCGAGCGCGTGGAGCCTGGCCGTCACCAGCAGCCGGCCGCTGCCGGCGCTCGCCGACCTCGCGCCCGCGCGCGTCGCGGCGTTTGAAGGGACCTACGCGCCCAACGTGCAGGCCGTGGTCGCGAGGTTTGTGCTCGCCCCGACGGCGCCGGTGCAGCTCGCGGTGCTGGCGCAGCTCACCCCGCCGCAGCCGGGCGGCGGCGGCGACTGCGGCCCGCCCAGCCCGGGCGGCGGCGGCGCCGGTGGCGGCAGCTGCAGCGACGCCGCGGCGACGGTGGCGCTGGGGGCGCTGCCGCCGGCGTTCAGCCTGCAGCTGTGGGACACGTGCGGCGCCAAGGAGGTGGTGTGGGGCGCGAGCGGCTACCGGCTCGCGGCGGAGGCGGCGGGCGGCGCGCACGGCCGCGCGGCGCTGCCGAGCGTGCAGCTGGCGCCGGGGCGCTACATTGTGGCGCTGCAGCTGCGCGCCGAGGCGGGCCGGCAGTGGGTCGACCCCTGCACCGGCGCGACGGAGCCGCCGCCGGGCTGGCAGCTCACGCTGCTGCCGAGCGCGGACGACAAGGTGGGTGCGGGCAGCTGTGCTGCGCTGACTCGCAGCGGGAGCTTGGCGAGCGTGGCGGCGCGCTGCACGCGCTGCGCGCGGCGTGCGGCTGGCTCACACGCGCGCGCGTGCGGGCCGCAGGTCTGCCCCATCACGCGGGACGACGCGTGGGAGCGGCACTTTCGAGCCACCGCGGAGGCCTGGCAGGCCGCCGCGGCGCACGGCCCCAGCGGCCGGCCGGGCAGCAGCGGCGTCGGCGGCGCGGCGGGCGCGCGCGCGGCGGCGGCCGCCAGGGACCGGCCCAGGCTCGCGCAGGCGGCCCTCGAGCGGCACGCCGCGGCCGAGGCGGGGCCCGTGGCGGCGGGCCTGACCGCGCTGAGCATCGGGGGCAGCCAGCCAGCGCCGGGGGGTGCGGCCGCAGCTGGCGGCGCCGCGCGGCGCTCGATGCCTGGCGCCAAGGCCAAGGCTGCCGGCGGCGGCGGCGGCGGCGGCGAGGCGGCCGGCAGCGCGGGCGGCAGCCTGCAGGCGACGCCGCGCGCAGGCAGCGGGAGCGGTGGCGCAGCGGGCGCGGCGAGCGGCGCGCAGCCAGGCGCGGTGCTACGGCAGGTCCAGAGCGGCGAGCCGCTGCTGCTGGCGCCCGAGCGCCAGGTCGTCAGGCGCAGCGCGCCGCCGTCCGGCGAGGGCGCCGCGCCCGTGGTGCTCGGGCCCGCGCAGCTGGCGGAGAGGCTGCAGGCGCTGCAGGCAACGGCGGAGCGCGGCGCCGCGCAGCTCGGGGGCGGCAGGCCCGGCGGCCAGCGCGCGCCGGGCGCGCTGCAGGCCAAGGAGGTGAGCAGCGCACGCGGCGTGTGCGGCGTGTGTGCGGCGCGCGCGGTGCTCCTTGCCTCGCTGACGGCCCGCCCCGCCCGCGCAGGCCGAGGCGTTTGCCGAGTGGCGCAGCGCCGCGCTGGCCGCGCAGGCCGCGGCCGCGGCGCGCAAGGCGGAGGTGCTCGCCGCCCTCGCCGCCGCCGCGCCGCCGCGCCGCGCGCTGTCGCCGCGCGCGCTGCTCGCGGCGGCGGCCGGCGCCGCGCCGCCGGCGCCGGCTAGGGGCGGCAAGCGTGCGAGCGTGGCGGCGGCTGAGCCGCGGCACTGACGGTGTCGGCCTGGTCGCGTGCCGCACCCCTGGTGCTCGGTGACCGTGCCACTGTGCTGTGAGGGACGCCGAGAGACGAGAGGCACGCCACGGCGCCCGCCTGCCGCCGCGTCCCGACGACAGCAGCGAACGAGCACCCGCCGCCGGTGGGCCCACCGTCCCCGTCAGCGGGCAACAGCAGCGCGCAGAGCAGTTGATCGGCTGCCACCAGGCAGCGCCGGCGCGGGAGGGGGCGGCTGCGGCGCGCCAGGGGGGAGCTGGGATGGCGGGCCTGTTCGCCGCCGCCCAGCTGAAGCTCCCGGGCGCCCACAACGCCGAGGGGCAGCTCGTGACGGACGGATTCCTGGACGTGTGCCAGCTGGTGTGCCCCGTGATAGGTGCGGCGAGCCGGGCGGCGCGGCGGCGGCGCGTAAGCAGCAGCAGCGGCGGCGCCAGCCGACGCCGCCGCCGGCGGCCGCGCGCAGACCAGTTCGGCTCGGCCTTTGCGCTGGTGAAGAACGACATCTCGCACAACATTGAGGTGCGGCGAGCGGCGGCGGGCGGCCGGCGAGCGGCGGGTGCGAGCGGCAAGCGGGGGCAGCCGACGCCCCTCCTCCCCCGCGCCCGCAGCGCCTGCGCACGCGCTTCCTGACCGACCCGCTCAAGTTTGAGCTGCTCTTTGCCATCATTGAGGACGAGGTCGAGCGCGACGACCACGCGCACAGCCGCAGCTGCACAAAGGGCCTGCTCTGGCTCAAGCGGTGCGCACCCCCCGCAGCGCCGCCCGCGCCGCCCGCGCCGCCCGCGCCCACGCCGCCGCCCCGCCCGCGCCGCCACGCCCGCGCCGCCTCGGCCTCGGCCTGGGCCGCCGCCCGTGCCGCGGCAGGGCGCTGGAGTTCATGATGGCGATCATGCAGCGCCTGCTGGCCGACCCCGGCGCGAGCATGAGCGACGTGGTGTACGAGACCTACCACGCCACGCTGCACCGCTGGCACGGCTTCATCGCGTCCTCGGCGTTCAACGTGCGCTGCCGGCCGCCCGCCGCCGCGGCTGCCGCGCCGGCCACGCGCGCCGCCGCCGTCACACCTCCCTCGCCCCCTCGGCCGCACGCCGCACGCGCTGAGCGCGCGCCCGGTGCGCACGCGCCACGCCGCGCGTCCTGCGCGCGCAGGTTGCGTTTCACTTTGTGCCCAGCCGCGAGGCATTCATGGAGAAGGTCGCCGGTGCGGCCGACCCGGGCGCGGCGGACGCGATGGCGCGCTTCGTCGCCGACTTCAGCCCGCTGCTGGCCGAGGTGCACGCCTTCCTGGTGCGGCGGCGGCGCCGGCGGCGGCAGCGGCGGCCGGCGAGCGCGCAGCGCAGCGCAGCGCAGCGGGGCCGACGGATGCGCGCGCCGCGCGCCCGCAGGACGCGCGCGGCCTGGACGACCCCGCCAAGGTCTAGAGGGCAGCGGGGGCGGCGCTCGGGCCAGCACTGCGCGCGGCTGCAGGAGTGCACTCAACTGGGCGGCGGGGCCTGGGCGGCGGTGGGGCGTCCCTCTGACGGCCCGGTAGGTCCCGGAGTGGCGAGGCTCGTGATTGGCCCGTGCGAGGCGCGCGGTAACGGTTACAATCGCGCCGCCGCGCCGAATAAAACCGAGGTCAATGCCGGCAGGGCGCCCTGCAATCTGCTCGAGCTGCACTGACAGCACGCTGCGCTCGTCGCTCGTCGGCCAAAACCGGCGGCAGTGCCTGCCGCCGCCGCGCTGTTATTGCGTCGCCGCTGCGTGCGGGGGAGCTGCCGCTCAGGGGAAGGTGGTGAACTCAAAGACCTTGCCCACGATCTCAAGGCCCGTCGGCACCTGCGCCGCGCGCGTGGGCGCGCGTGGGTGGGCGCGCACGTGGGCTCGCGCTCCCTGCTGGGCCGCGAGCCCTCTGCGCGGCCCTCGTGCGAGGCCCTCGCCCGGGCCGTGGCACAGCCCCCCAGCCCCGCGCCGCGCGCCTGCCAGGCGAAGAGCGCGAGGTTGAGCACGTTGAGCGCGATGTGCGCGCTGCGCGCGTTGTCGTTGCCCTTCTGCATCGCCGGCACGAGCGCGGCGGCGAGCGCCCAGAGCACGACGATGCCGGCGCCGGCAAAGAGGTGGGGCCCCGGGAAGAGCTTGCCCGTGCGCGTCCAGGTGTTAAGGCAGCCCTCGACCGCGATGAGCACGCCGCCGCCGAGCAGCAGGCTGCCGACGTTGAAGTGGCGGTCGCGGTAGCCGCCGCCGACGAGCTCCTTGCGCTCCTGCGCGGCGCGGCGCGGCGCGTGTCGGCGCGGCGCGCGTCGGTGCGGCGCGCGTCGGCGCGCACGCGGCTGGCGTGGCGGGGCTGCGGCGGCGGCAGCAGCCGCCGGCGGCAGACCCTATTGGTATGCCCCTCCCTGCCGCGCGCACCTTCTCGAGCGCCGCGATCTGCGCCGCGAGCGCGGGCGGCGCGGGCGGCGCCGCCTCCTCGCCGGCGGGCGCCTTGGGCAGCTGCGCCTTGAGGGCCTTGATGTCGTCCCCGATCGTCCGGGTGCGGCGCCACTGCCAGCCCAGCCAGCCCGCGTAGCCGGTGGCCAGGAACAGCCCGCCCATGACCACCGGGTGCACCAGCGCCGCGGTGGTGCCCTTGAGCAGGCTGTGGCCCTCCTCAGCCCACGCGCCGCCCGCGCCCAGCAGCAGCGGCCCAGCACCGACCGCGAGCGCCATCGCCGCGCGCTCCAGGGGCGTCGTCGCCTCCGGCGCGCCCGCGCGCGACGCGGCCACGTCGCGGGGCTGTGCGACGCAGGACACCGCCAGGCGCGCCCGGGCGGCGCGGGGCTGCCGGGACACGCAGGCGCGGATCGCCCGGCGCTGCGCCGCGGCCCCGCTGGCGAAGGGCGTCCGCGTGAGGACCTGCATCGTCAAGCGCTTTGCGGTTCTTGCGGCGGCGGAGAAAGTGCGTGTGCGGCGGCGGCGGGGCGGCGCGCGGCGTCGGCGCCCGCGACGCCGGAAGACCTGCGGCCGCACCGCTGAGCCCCGCCCAGCTCAACGCCCGGGGCTGGAGGTGGTGCCCAGCTGCCCGCCCAGCTGCCCGGCAGCCTCCCCGCTCGGTGCGGCCGCCGTGCGCGCCGCCCCCACGCGCCAGCGGGCGGCGGTCAGAGCAGCTCGCGCACGCTGCCGCCGCGCAGCCAGCGTCGCGGCGCGGTCAGAGCTAGCCCCTCGCACCGCGCTGATGTCGGGCGCCGTGTCAGCCTACGACGTCCGCCGCGCCGCCGGCGGGGAGGAGGATGCGGGCTCCGTCCGGGAGCTGGCCTTCTGCTTCCGCGCCGCGACGCGCCTCGGCGCGCTCACGGCCCTGCAGGCGCTGACCAGCCTGAGCGTGGCCTTCAACGCACTGGAATCGCTGCGTGGCGTCGGCGCGCTGTCAAGCCTGCGCCACCTGAACTGCAGCCACAACCGCCTCGCCTCGCTCGAGCCGGTCACGGGCCTGCGCGAGCTGACCAGGCGCGCGGCGGCAGCGCTGCGCGGGCGGCGGCGACCAGCTGCCAGCCCAATCCGCCGCCGGCGGGCTCGTCTCGAGCTCACGCCGCCGCGACCTCGCCGCGCCGCGCCGCGCAGCCTCAACGCCGGCTGCAACCTCCTCGCCTCCACCGCGCCGCTTGCGGCGCTGACGGGGCTCCGGGCGCTCGCGCTGCATGCCAACGCGCTGCCCGGCGGCGCCGCCGTGCTGGACCTGAGCGGCCTGACATGCCTGCGCCACGTCGCGCTCGCGCGAAACCCGATGTGCCGCCAGGAGCACAGCCGGCTGGCGACGCTCGCGCTGCTGCCGGGCCTCGAGGTGCGGAGGCGTGAGAGGGGGGGGGGGCGCTGGCGGCTGCATTTTAGCTGCCGACGGCGCCGGCCGCGCGCCGCAGACACTCGACGGCCGGGCGGTGGCCGCGGAGGAGCGCGCCGCAGCGGCGGCACACGCAGACGCGTGGGCCCGGGCGGCGCGCGACGGCGACCTCAGCAGCAGCGCCGACGGCGACGGCGCCAGCTGCGGCGGGGCGCGGCAGGGCAGCAGGCTGGCCGGCAGCGCCGGCCGCTTGGCGCCGCGCCCCGGCAGCGGCACCCGCGCGTGCGAGGGCGGCGGCGCCAGCTGCATCAAGGACGCCGCCGCGCTGCTCCCCTGCATCGCCGTGCCGCCGCTCAAGCCCAGCAGCCTGGCGCGGCGGCCGGCCGCCGAGGCGCTCCCGCCGCCCTCGCCGTGCGGCCACACGCGGGCGCGGCCGCTGACCACGGTCCACCAGCAGCGGTGCGGCGCGCGCCGCACGCGGCAGCGCATGCGGCAGCGCGGCGAGGCCTGGCGCGCCCGCCCCGAGCCCCCGGGCCCCGCCGCGTGCCCGCTCTCGCCCGCCCCCAGGTACATTGGCAGCACCGCCTCCGGGCCGGCGGTGCTCGTGCGCAGCGACGGCAGCGCCGCGCTGACCTGGCCCGACGGCAGCCTCGCCGCGTCGCTGGACGCGGCAGACGACGGCGCCGGCGGCGGCGCGGCGGCGGGCGCGGCGGCGGCGCCGCCGGCGTCGTACCGCCTGCTCGCGATGCACCGCAGCGTGCTGGGCGTCGCCGCGAGCTTTGACGCGGGCGGCGGCTTCGCCCAGTACGCCGACGGCAGCCTCGCGCTCGTGTGGAGCGCGCGCGACGGCGGCGGCACCGCGTACGCGCCCGGCGGCGCCGTCACGCACGCATTCAACACGCGGCGCCGCGGCGCCGCGCCGCGGTGCGATGTCGTGCTCCACCTCGGCCCGCACCTGACGGCGACGTTTGTCGCGGCCACGCGCGAGCTGGTGCTCGCGTTTGACTGCGACGGCTGCGCCGCGCGCCTGAGCAGCCTGCACGGCGCGGTGCTGCCGCCGCCGCCCGGCGGTGGCGGCGACGAGGGGTGCGCAACGGCGCTGCTGGAGGCGGCAGCGGCGGCAGCGAGGGCGCCGCCCTCGCTGGCAGCGGCCGAGCCCGCGGCGAGCGTCGGCGGCAGCGACACGGCCGCGCTGCTGGCGCGCGCGCGGGCCCTCATGGCGGCTGAGTTTGGCGACGACGAGCCCGCCGGCGGGGGCGGCGGCGCTGTCGTGCCCCCGCCGCCGGCCGAGCCGCAGGCCCCGGGCGCTGCGCCGCCGGACGACGACGGCGGCGCCGCCGCCCTGATCGCGCGGGCGCGCGCGCTGCTGGCGCACACGAGTGCAGACTGAGGGCGAGAGCGTGTAGAGCGAACGCGCGTGCAGCAAAGGCCGGAGCAGCAGACCGAGCTCCCGCGCCCCACCGCGTGCAGCGGCCTCGTCAGGCGCCACACACCGGCCCGGCTTGCGCAGGAGGATCGGCGCCGCCATGGCGCGCCGGCAGCGCGCAATTGGCGGGCGGTGAGCGGCGGGGCGATGGCGCTGGCCGTCGGCGCCACGGCGGCCTGGCGCCCCGCCCCGGCGCCAGGGGCCCCCCGGCGTCGGCCGCGCCTGGCGGCCGCCGCCGCGCCGGGGGGCCCGGCGGCGCCGTGGGCGGCGGAGCAGCGGCAGCAGCAGCGGCAGCGGGACTGCGCGGCCGCCGCGCGCGCGCGGCGCGGCCGGCAGGACCCCGGCGAGGCCGAGGCGGAGTCGTCGGCGGACGAGGCGCCGCCGCCGGTGGACCTGGGGCGGCGCGCGGAGGCGATCAGCGCGCAGCTGGGCCTGCCGGCGGCGGGCGTGCGCGCGGTCGTGCGCGCGCACCCCGCGCTCGCGGGCGTGCCGCTGGAGCGCCTGGTGCGGTGCCTGCCGCCGCTGGCGCACGCGCTGGGCGTGCCGCTGGCGCAGGCGCTCTTCATGGCGGCGCGCGCGCCGGGCGTGCTCGACGCCGACCCCGCCGCGCTGCTGGGCGCGGCGGCGGCGCTCGCCGACGCGGTGGCGCTGCCGGCGGAGCAGGTCGCGTTCATGGCGGCGCGCCAGCCGGGCCTGCTGGACGCGCCGCCGGCACGCATGGCGGCCGAGGCGGCCAAGCTCGGCGCCGCGCTCGGCTGCAGCACGCGCGGCGGGCTGCAGCTGCTCTCCCGCCTCGGCCCGGCCGAGCTGCACGCCGTGCTGAGCATGAGCGGCGGCACCGTGGCGCGGCGCCTGCCCGAGGTGCTCGAGGCGCTGGGCCTGCCCAGCGACTCCACGGCGCGGCTGGACATGCTGTCGCTCGTCGCGAAGCACCCCGGCCTGCTCGCGGCGAGCCTGTCCGACGTGGGGCGCTCGACCGACGCGCTGCTCGTCGCGTTCCAGCAGAGCGCGCCGCTCACGTTTGCGGCGGTGCTCGGCCGCTGCCCGAGCCTGCTCACGCTGCCGGCGGAGGCGCTGCTGGCGAACTACCAGGGCCTGCTGCTGGCGCTGGGCGTGGGCCGGCCGACGCTCGCGCGCGTGCTCGCGCGCCACCCGCAGCTGCTGCGCTCGCCGCCCGACGCCGTCGCGGCGAAGCTGCGCTGGATGGCGTTCCGGCTCTACCTGCCGCAGGCGCAGGTCGTGGCGATGGTCGTGCGCCAGCCGGCGCTGCTGTCGCGCGACAGCGCCGCGCTCGGCGACGCGCTGTCGGGGCTGCAGGCCACGCTCGGGACGAGCTACGCCGGCGCGGTCGCGGCGGTCGCGCGCGCGCCCAACCTGCTGCTCTGGGCGCCGGCGAGCCTCGCGCGCAAGCACGCGCTGCTGCTGGACGCCACGGGCCTGCCGCCGGCGCGGCTCAACGCGCTGCTGCTGCAGCAGCCCGGCCTGCTCACGCTCGGCGTCGACGCGCTGACCGCGACGCTGGATGCGCTGCGCGACGTGCTGGGCCTCGCCGGGCCGGCGCTCGGCGCGCTGCTGCTGGCCGACCCGCGCGTGCTGCTCCGCGGCGGGCGCGTGCTGTCGGAGCAGGTCGCCGAGCTGCAGGAGTACCTGGCCCTTCCGGCGGCGACGATCCGCGAGCTCGTGGTGCGCTGCCCCGGCGTGCTGCGCGCCGGGAGCGCGGTGTGGCTGGCCAACATCACGACGCTGCTGGAGGTGCTGGGGCTCACGCCGCAGCAGGTGCAGGGCGCGGTGCTGGCCAAGCCCCAGGTGCTGCGCCTGCCGCCGGGGCGGCTCGTGCGCACGGCGCGCCGCCTCGCGCAGCTCGCGGGCCAGGCGCCGGGCTGGCGCGCGGAGCTGGGCGGCCTCGGCGGCGCCGCGCTGGCGCGGCTGCTGCGCCTGGACGCGCGCGCGCTGTGGCGGCTCGCATACCTGGCCGACACGCGCCAGGCGGGCGGGCTGGCGGCGGACGCGGCGCTGGCGGCGAACAACGCGCGCTGGGCGGCGCGCCACGCGGGCTTTGACCGCTGGCTGCGCCGCCAGCGGCGCAGCGAGGCGGCCAGCGCGGGCGCGGCGCAGGCAGCAGCAGCAGCCGGCGGGCCGCCGCCCTGGGGCAGCGACGGCGCGCGGCCGCCAGCGGCGCGGCCGCAGCAGCGGCTGCAGCGGCAGCAGCAGCAGCTGGAGCAGCGCGAGCAGCAGCAACGATGGCAGGCGGTCGCTGGGCTGCAGGAGCAGCGGCAGGAGCGGCCGCGGCAGCAGCCGGAGCAGCAGCTGGCGGCGGCCGGCGCCTGGAGAGCGGAGCGGCAGTGAGCGAGGGTGCGGGCGCGGGGAGACGGGCGGCGGCCGCGCGCCGAGCGCGCAGGCGTCTGCTGGGCGCGTGACGGAAGGTCGTGGTGCTGCGCTAAGCACCGCCAGGCGGCAGGGCGGGCGGCAACTCGGCGCCTCGCGCGCAGCAGCAGCAGCAGCACGCGCGCCGCGGTCCAGCCCCGGCCAGGCCCTGCCACGCCCCACCGGCCTGCTGGCGCCGACAGCAGCGGAAGGCGAGGCGGCGGTCACAGGCGCGCGAGGCGTGACCTGCCCCCATTCACCTCCTCTCCCCGCCGCGCCCTCCCCGCCCTCCCAGACGCCCAGGCGACCTCCCGGTGAGGGAGCGGCGGCGGTCGCGAGCAGCGGCCGGCGGCGTGCCGCCCGCCTGCGCAGCGCCAGGCCCCCGCGCCGCGCCTGCGAGCGCCCCTTGCGACGTTCAACCACCCGCCGCCCTCCACGCCACGCCCCGCAGGCTCGCCGGCCAGCCCCACTCCGCCTCGCCGACGCCTGCCCCAGGTGCGCGCCCTGCCCGCGAGGCGCGCTCGCGACACCGCCATTGCACCTGCCAACGCATTTACACACGCCTCGAGCGCAGCGGCGGCCGCGGCAAGGCGCCCAGCGCTCGCGCCGCTGCCGCCGCGCTGCTCGCTCACCCCGAGCGCCCGCTCGCCCCTGCCCCCCGCCGCAGGCGTGCCCAGTGCCTCGCCCCGCGCGTCTCCACCTCCGCCGCCATGCGTCGCGCCGCGCTCGCCCTGCTCGCGGGGCTCGCGCTGCTGACCTCCGTGTCGGGCCACAACCTGGTCGCGAGGGTGAAGGTCGCAGACTGCACGGGAGCGTGAGTGGGGGGGGCTGCCGGTCTGCGCCGACGTGGCCGCGCCGCGCTGCGCGCTGCGCTGCGCCGTCCACTACGCCGCGCCGCTGCGCGTGCGCCGCGCGCCGCGCCGCCGCTGACGCGCCGCCGCCCGGCTGCGCCGCCCGCCCGCCGCGCAGGCCCGTGGTCGGCGCGACCGTCAAGCTGAGCGGCTGCGTGGTGGACCCCGTCCTGCTGACCACCGACGCCAACGGCACCGCCGAGACGCCCCTGGACGGCGGCATCCTGTACTGCTACACGGTGGCGGGAGATCAGTGCCTCATCGAGGTCACATCCGCCCCGAACGGCCTCTCGCGCGCGTTCCCCAGCCAGACCCTCACCTTTGAGAGCGCCCCGGTGACCCCCAAGCAGTACATGTGCAAGACCTTTGGCTGCTGCCACCCCTGCAACCAGCCCGACCCCTTCCTCGGCGGCCTGCCGCAGCCGGCGGAGGAGGTCTGCCAGGACGAGCGCACCACCTTCTACGTGCAGGACCCCATAGTCTTTGCACACAACGCCACGACTTGCGCACCGGTGTGGCGCTGCGGCGCGCTTGCGGCGCGCTTGCGGGGCGCCGCGGGGCCGCCAGCCGCGCGCGCGCGCCGCGCCGCCGCCGCCCGCGCGCGCCCGCGCCTCCGCCGCCTGCCCGCGCGCGCCGCGACGCCGCCGCCTGCCCGCGCCGAGGCGCCGCCGCCCGCCCACCCGCGCGCGCCCGTCCGCCGCCAGCCGCCGCCCACGTTTGAGGACATGTCTGGCGAGACCTGCTTCGCGTGGTTTGGCCCGACGCTGCAGGCCTCCAACCTGCCCCAGCTGCTGAGCCTGCCCGCGGCGTCGGCGTCGTTCCGGCAGAACCAGCAGAACGACACCATCAACGGCGTCACCCTCTCCTCGGGCGCGCTGTCGCTCAACGCGGCGCCCACCACGCCCACCTTTGCGCCGCTCCCCAGCATCAACAGGCGCGACGCGGCCGCGCCGCGCGGCGCCGCGGCACGGCGCCGCAGCATGGCGCACGTCGCGGCGCGGCCAGCGCGGCCAGCGTGGCCAGCGCGCCGCGCCTCACCCGCGCCGCCGCGCCGCGCCGGCAGGTGGGGCTGGGAGACGCTGTGGCGCCTGTCTGCGCCGTCGGTGCAGCGCGGGCTGATGTACTGCGGCCAGAACATGCCCGGCGGCACCGTGTCCATGACCGTCGCCGCGGGCAGCCTGACCTATGAGCTCAACATGGGCACCAACTTCACGCGCGGCGACCTGCACGTGTACGCCGCCTGCGCGCCCTTTGCTGCCAGCTCGCTGCAGCTCGGCTCGCTCAACTGTGAGCGCCGGCGGCGCCGCGAGGGGGGCGCGCGCTGGCCGTCGCCAGCCTCGCACCGCGTGCGCTCGCCCGCGGGCTCCTGCCGCCCACGCGCCGGCTGCGCCGCCGCGCGCCCACCCGCCCGCCCGCCCGCCCGCCCCGCAGGCAACCCCACCAAGCTCGCCGGCTGCGCGTCGGCCGAGGTGCTGGCCAGCCCGGCCGGGTCGGCGCTGCTCACGCGCTACCGCGCGACCATCACCCTGCCCGGCGGCTGCCCCGGCGGGGTCGCCTACTCCATCATCCACCTCGGCCTGTGACCACCACACGCACCGGCCCCTCCGCGCGCGCCGCGGGGGCTGCCTGGCGCGCGCCGCGCGCGGAAGCCCCGCGCCGCGCGCGGAAGCCCCGCGCCGCGCGCTGGCGGCGAGCGGGCGCGCAGCGGCGGAGCGTCTGCTGCCCTCTGCAGCGTCCGCGGCTGCCTGTTTTCATGTTCTCAGTTGACTGCAGCTCGGTAAACCACAAGAGCTGCATGCTGTCGGTTGACGTGCGGCGACCAGCTGGGAGTAATGTTGCACCACGCAGCTCGCGCGCTGACCACCGCCAGTCGCGGCAGCAGAACCAGGGCAGGCTTGTTGCAGCCAGCCATGGCCCAGCGGGGCATGTCGCAGCCCGCTGAGCGCCCTCGCAGAGAGCGCGCGCAAAACCAGGAAAGAGGTGCAAGGCGCCAAGGCGCCAGCCGCCTTGCGCCGCCAGAGCAGCCACGACCTCGCACACGGCGGGAGGCGAGAGCCAGCAGGCGCCGCAGCCCGCTCCCGTCCCGTGCGAGGACGGCTTTATTTGTTTATTCTCCAGTCAAGTCGAGTTTATTCTCCAGTCATGTGCAGAGCGCGCAGAGTGGCGTGCACACACACACGCAGCGGCGGCGCACACGCGCCGCTCGCGCCGTCGCCCCGCCCGCCCGGCCAGCGCTCAGCCTCAGCGCAGCCCCCGGTCCCGGCCCCGGCACCGACCCCAGCCAGCCCGTCAGATGTCAGATGTTCGGGGCCATTGCGCCGTCGCCGCACCAGGTGTTCATCCTGGCCTTCCAGCCGGCGACGTCCGCCGGCGAGCCACGCGCGGGCGTGCGCGGCGCAGCTGCGGGCGCGGCGTTGCCGCGCGCGAGCGCGTCGCGGAAGCTGACGCGCTGCGCTGCGGCGGTCCTGATTGGGGGCAGCGCCGGCGCCTCGGACGCCTCCGGCGCGGGGCGCAGCGCCTCCTCGTCCTCCTCGGCCGGCGCGCCGTCGCAGGCGGCCCCGTTGTCGCTGGCGGCGGCGGCCGCCGCCTCGCCCGTGCCCACGTCGGCGGCCCAGGGCTCGTCGTCGGCGCTGGCCAGCAGCGGCTCAAAGGTCGACTCCGCGGGCACCTGCAGCGAAGCGCGCGGAGCGGTGCGGCGCGGGCAGGCGTCAGCCGTCGGGCGCCGCGACGATGGGGTCGGCGCGCGCGCGCACGCAACCGCCAGGCGAGCCGCGGCCAGCCTCGCGCGCTGGTCACCTTGGCGCCCATCGAGCCGTCGCCGCACCAGGTGTTCATCCTGGCCTTCCAGGCGGCGATGTCCGCCGGCGAGCCGCGCGCGGGCGTGCTGCGCGCAGCTGCGGGCGCGGCGTCGCCGCGCGCGAGCGCGTCGCGGAAGCTGCTGTACGCCACCTTGACGGCGACGGTGTTGACGGCTAGGGGGGTGTCGGCGGGCACCTCGGGCGCCCGGTGCAACACGTCCTCCTCCACCACCGCGCGAGCGGCCTCGACGTCGCCGGCGGCCGCCGCCTCGCCCGTGCCCGCGTCGGCGGGCACGGCGTTGCAGGGCGCGGCGTCGGCGCTGGCCAGCAGCGGCTCGAAGCTCGCCGCGGCGGGCACCTGCAGCGAGGCGCGCGGCGCGGTGCGGTGCGGGCAGGCGTCAGCCGTCGGGCGCCGCGGCGGTGGGGCCGGCGCGCGCGCGCACGCGGCGGCCAACCGAGCCGCGGCCAGGCTGGCGCGCTGGTCACCTGGGCGCCCTGCCCGCCGACGGTGCAGCAGACGCGCGTGCGCGCCGCGTGGCCGGCGTCGTCCTCGTCAGAGCCGCGCGCGGGCGTGCTGGGCGCAGCGGGCGAGGTGTCGCTGCGCACGCGCGCGTCGCAGAAGCTGTTGGCGCGTGGCTCGGCAGCGCGGGCCTTGATGGCCGGCAGCGCCGGCGCCTTGGGCGCCGGGCACAGCGCCTCCTCCTCCGCCTCCTCCTCCTCCACCGCTGGCGCGTCGCAGGCGGCGGCGGCCGCCGCCTCGCCCGTGCCCACGTCGGCGGGCGCAGCGTCGGCTGGCGCGGCGTCGGCGGGCGCGGTGTCGCAGGGCGCGTCGGCGTCGGCGCTCAGGGGCTCGGGGTCGGCGGCGGCGAGGGCCTGCAGCAGGTGGTGTGGCAGGGGGCAGGCATCGGCGGCGCTCGTGCCGCGCGCGGCGGCAGCGCGCGGCACGCCTCTGTGCAAGCCCGCGTGCGCACGCGGCGGCCAGGCGAGCCGGCGCCGGCACAGTGCCAGCACGCAACCCACCTGCGCGTCCTCTGCCGCGGGCGCCTCGGTCAGCTCCGCTGCCTTGCTCTGGTGCTGCTCGGCGAGGAGCGCCAGGCGTGCCTGCGGGCGCGGCGCGGGCGCGTGAGCGGGCGGCTGAGCTCACAGCGCGTCTCTCAGGCGCACGGGCCGGCCCGCGGCGGCGCCGCACGCGCCCCCCGTGAGAGCGGCGCCGGCGGCGCGGCGCCGTGCGGCCGCGGAGCGGCTCCGCGCGCGCAGGCGCCGCGTCCGGAGCGGGATGACAGATGTGTCGAACTGCAGGGCTAGCTACCAGGCCCGCCCGGCGCGCGGGACGGCGGGGGCGGCCCTCCCGCGCTCGGCGCGCCTCCCCGCCTCGGGACGGGCGCGGCGCGTCGCCCACCTTGCGGCACATCTCTCTGCGGGACACGTAGAAGGCGTGGAGGCCGGCACCAGCCACGCAGAGCGCCGCGGCGAGGAAGCACTTGCGGGCCATTGTAGTGGAGGCGCGTGGCTGGTCGGGCAGCGTTGGGGGCGCGTGCAGCTTGAGTCTGCGACGTCCGTGAGCTCCGCCCTGGGCGGCGTGCGGCTATATTGCCCGGGCGGGCAGGCGGCGGTTGGAACCGCTAGCGGTTCTCAACCGCACCGCCCGCTCGCCTGCCGCTGCTCTCCGCGCGCGCGCCGCCGGCCGCGGCCTGGCGCCCGCTGGGGCCGCCGGCACCGCGCCGCCCGGCCGCTGGACAGCCTGCGAGCTGGAGCGCGCGCGCCGCGCGCCGAGCGCGGCGCGGTGCGGCTCGCTGGCTCACTGGCCGCCGACTGCCGCCGCGCTCCGTGTGCGCTGCCAGAGCTGGCGCCGCTGGTTGGGAGCTGCGGGGGCCGTGTCACACTGCCTGTTGGACACTAGGCCGGGCTTGGCCCTGGCGGCAGCCGCACGCACCCGCGCCGCCGCTGCAGCGCTGCCGCACCGCACGGTGCCGTGGGGCGCCGACGCAGACGGCTCTGCGCGCGCGCGCGCTGGCAGGCGGCGGGGCTGACAATGCTCAGCCCTCACGCCACACGCCGTCACGCGGCAGCGATCCAGCGCGCACCGCTGCCGCACTCCTCCAGCCGCGGCGCGCACGCTGGGCTGGCTGGCAGCGCACCGCCAGCGCCGGCTGCAGACGAAGACCTTCACCCCGCCGTGAGGGTGTGTGGCAGCAGCCCCGCTGCCGCGGCGGCAGCCGCCACCGCCGTCGCCGCCGCAGCGGCCGCTGCGGCCAGTGCCCACGACGGCGCGGCCGACACGGCGCTCCGCGCGGCGGTGGCGACCGCACGCCAGCCCAGCCTGAACTCAGCGACCACCGAATTGTTGAGCTTGAACTGGGTCACTGCCTCGTCCACCAGCCGCGCGCGCAGCCCCGCGTCGGGCAGCTCCCGCCCCGCCGCCGTCACCGCGGCGCGCAGCGCCGCCATCTTGGCCGCCTTGTCCGGCACCTGCGCAGCGGCGCAGCAGCAGCCTGGCGGCAGGGCGGCCGCGGGCCGCGTGCAGCGGGCCGCGGGCAGCAGCCACTGCTCTCGCTGTGCGCGCCGGGCGCAGCCGTCACCCCGGGCTGCCGCGAGCACGCACTGTGAAGAACGCCAGGCCACGCTCGTCCGGCAGCGCCAGGGCCTTGGCCACGCGCGCGCCCAGGAAGCCCAGCAGGATGGGGACGTGAAGGCTGAACGCGTAGGGCAACAGCAGCACTGGGTCGTCATCCGCCAGCGCCTGCAGGTGCGCCGCGTAGGCCGCGCCCGCGGCGGAGCGCGGCAGCGCGTCGCGCCAGTCGGGGCCGAGGAGGTGCTCCAGGTCCTGCGGCGGCCGGGCGGCGCGGCGAGGAGGGGTGGGGCGGGCGACGCGACTCCGGCCCAGCTGCTCGCCGCCAGCCCCGCGCACGGCGGCGGCGGCGGCGGCAGCAGGGACGCCCCCGACCGCCTGGCCAGCCTCCAGCGCGCGCCCCCACCTGCTCCATCGCCTTGGCGCGCGACGGGACGGCGCCCGTCACGGCCGCCACCGTCGCCAGCCCGGGCGTGCGCGCCGCGTGCTGCGCCAGCAGCGCCTCCAGCTTGGCGTAGGGCTCGAGGAACTGCCCGAGCGCCCGGGCGTAGAGTCGCCGGTCGGTCAGCGCGACGACGAGCTTTGAGAGGATCAGCGCGTTTGCGATGTTGTGGTGCCGCCGCGTCGCGCGCCGCATCTCCAGCAGCAGGTCGGGCGCGCCCGCCGACGGCGCCATGGGTGGGCACCTGCGCGCCGCCGGCGGCAAGCGTCGCCGGCGGCGAGCGGGCGCGGCGGGCGAGCGCCGCGCGCGCCGGCGCGCGGCGCTGGCAGCGAGCGGCGCGCGGCGCTGGCAGCGAGCGGCGCTGGCAGCGAGCGGCGCTGGCAGCGAGCGGCGCGCGGCTGCAGCTGCTCAGCATGGATGCATGCGTGCCAGCGCGGCGAGAGAGCGGGCGCTGCTGCGCGTGGCGGCGCCGCACCTTCGCAGTCCGCCCTCACCCAGCCGCAGGCGCAGGACCAAAATACGGCAGCGCGGGTCACCTCTGAGCGCCGGCTGGAGGGCCGCTGCGGCTGGGGGAGCGGCGGCAGCGCGCGGAGCGTGTGGCTCGGACGCTGCTGCTGCTGCCGTCGCCGCAGCGCGGGCGTGTGTGGCGTGCTGCGGCTGCCGCGTGTCGGATGGGAGCGTAGCACCGTCCTCGCCGCCGCCCGGGGCTCGCGTGCGTCGCCGGAGCGGGGCTCACGGCGCGCGGCGCAGTCACACGGCACGCGGCGCGC
Source organism: Scenedesmus sp. PABB004 (assembly GCA_014905635.1). Lineage (NCBI taxonomy): Eukaryota > Viridiplantae > Chlorophyta > Chlorophyceae > Sphaeropleales > Scenedesmaceae > Scenedesmus > Scenedesmus sp. PABB004. The sequence continues at coordinate 1,811,169 of JABVCE010000002.1, forward strand.
CCGCCGCACTCAGCAGATCTTGCCGCCGCGCGCTTTGCGCCGCGGCGCGAGCGCCTCGAACAGCTTGGCCGCGATCTTGCTGAACCAGTAGTAGTTGAGCAGGTTCAGGGAGACGTTGGCGATGCGGTAGCCCCTGCGTGAGGCGCGCGGCGCCGCTCGGCGGCCGGGCTCGCGCCGCGGCCCCCAGCCGCGCCCGCGCTCGCGCCGCCGCCGCGCGCACCAGATGCCCCAGGCGGGGAAGCCGCCGGGGCGCGGGTGGTCGAGCTCCGGCTGCGTCGCGCGGAAGAACTGCGGGCCCGGCGGCAGGGACGCCGGTCGCGGCGGCGCCCCCGGCGGCGCGCTGCGCGCGGCGCGCGGCGCCGGGCGGCCGCCGAGGCGCTCGGCTGCCTCGCACCTGGTACGAGAGCCAGGTGCCCCAGACGGGCCGGCACGCGAGGAAGACGAGGGCCATCGCGACGCCGTTGAGGACGTACAGCCGCGTCTTGGCGCGCCCGCTCTTCAGAAGGAACCAGCGCGCGTGCACAAACGGCGTCGACAGCTCCCACATCAGGAAGCCCGCGCCTGGGCGGCGGGCACGGGCGCGCTTCGCGGGCGGGCGCGCCGCTGCGCAGCGCCGCCGCCCCTGCCGCCACCACCACCGCCGCTCGCGCCGCCGCCACTCGCGCCGCCGCCGCCGCTCGCGCCGCTCTCACCAAACCAGTGGAGGTAGAAGCAATAGACGGCGTGGGTGTACACGAACAGGCAGCACGCCGCGTGCAGCAGGAAGGCGGGGCCCTCGGCGCGGAAGCGTGTGAGGCAGATGAGCAGGTCATACAGGAAGTAGCCGGACGACACGAGGCACATCAGCGTGGAGAGGCGGCTGCACGCGTAGATCGGGTCGGCGCGCAGCGCAGGGTCGAGCAGCACCGCGGCCGCGACCGGGACCTGCGCGGCGCGGCGCCGCGCCGCGGGGGCGTCGGCGGCAACGCGGCGGCGGCGAGGTGGCGGGCGGCGGTCGCGCGGCGGCGGCCGAGCGGCGGCGGCCGGGCGGCCACGCCGTGCCTGGATCGCGTTGTGCACGGTGCTGACCAGCTTGGTGATGCCGGCGGTCACGTCCCGCGCCGCGTCGCGCTGGCCCTTGCGGTGCAGCGGCGCGCCGGCGGGGTACAAGCGCCGGTAGACCCAGCCGCGCGCGAGCAGGTGCAGCGCCACCTCCAGCGCCAGCCACGCGAGCGCTGCGGCGGCGGCGGCGGCGCGGCGCGCGCTCGGCGGCCGGGCCGGCGGCGCTGCACGGCGGCGGCCGCCGTCGCCGCAGCCGGGGTGGTGCCGGCTGCTCTCCCTTGCGCGGCACCCGCCGTCGGCGCCAACTGCCCGCGCGCACCGACGCCCGCGATCGCGAGGGTGGCCTCCTTGCGGTTCATGTGCCGCGCGTCCATGTGCTTGGCATCGCCGATGCCCGTGAACTTGGCCGTGTCGACGCCGTCCAGCAGCGCGGCGGTCGCCGCAGCAGCGGCGGCCCGCGCGCCGGCGAGGGCGCCGTCGAGCGCCATTGGCGGCGCTGCGGGCGATGCGGGCGACGTCGGCGCTGCGCTGTGGTGGGCGCCCGGGGTGCGCAGGGGCCTCGACGGGCGGGCGGGCAGTTTGAGCGTCTGCTGCTGTGCCCTGTGCCTCGCCGGCGCCCCGCTGGTCCCGCTCGCCTTGCTCGCGCCCAGCCCGATCACACAGCGTCGGCGTGGCGGCGCGCGGGTTGCCCCTGGTTTTGGAGCTCGCCATCATCGCCGGCAGCAGCACCGCGCGAACCGGGCGCGGCACGGTCCCGCCGGCGATCGCAGCGGCTCCTCCGTGAGCAGTTTGCGCCGCTGCCGGCGCGATGGACGTCCAGGCGCTCTGCTCCGTGCTGCAGGGCTGCCTGAGCGCAAACCAGGAGGAGCGCAAGGCGGCCGAGGCGCTGCTCAAGCAGGTGCGGCGCCGGGCGGGCGCGGCGGGCGGGGCCCGACGCCACCGGCGCCGCGCCGCGCCGGCGCGCCCGCCGCGCGCGCCGCGCGGAGCCGCCGCCGCTGCCGCCGCCGCTGCTGTGCGCCGCCGCAGGCCGAGCTGCAGCAGGGGCAGGTCGTGAACCTGCTGCGCGTGGCGGGCGAGCCGTCGGTGGACATCAGCGTCCGCCAGGTGGCCTCCATCTCGTTCAAGCAGGTCGCCAAGCGCCACTGGGAGCCGGAGAAGGGTGCGCGCCGCGGGCAGTTGGCGCGGTTGGCGCGGTTGGCCGGGGCGCGCGCCACCGTGCGCCGCGGAGGCCGCAGGCCGCCCACGCGCGCGCCCCCGCGCGCGCAGATGGCGCGCCGGTGCTGCATGCGGGCGACAAGCAGCTGGTGCGCGACAACCTGCTGGAGGCCATCATCACGTGAGCGCCGCGCCCGCGCTTGCGGCGCGCCTTGCGCGGCGGCCGCGCGGCGGCTGCAGCCGGGCGGCGGCACCCGGGCCCGCTGCACGGCCGGCGGCTGGAGGCCGGCGGCCGCGGTCGTGGCCGCGACGGCGGCGCCCGGCGCGCGGCGCGAGCGCGCGCGCCCCCGCTCGCGCGCGCGTCGCAGCGCGCCGCACATCATCCAGAGCCAGCTGTCGGAGGTGATGTCGACCGTGGTCTATTGTGACTACCCGGAGGCCTGGCCGGGGCTGCTGGAGGCGGTTATGAAGAACCTCACAGCAAACGTGAGCCCGCGCGGCGGCAGCCCACGCCGGAGCCGCGCGGTAGTAGCGGCGGCGGCGCGACGCCCGCCCGCTCACCGCCTCCGCGCAGGACCAATCGCGTATGTACGGCGCGCTGCTCGTGCTGCGCGTGCTGGCGCGCAAGTACGAGTTCAGGGACGACGTGAGCCGGCGGCGCGGCGCGGACGAGCCGGCTGCAGCGCCCGCAGCCGGCGGCGGCGAGGCAGCGCGCGGGCGCCCCGGCGGGCGGCGGCGCGGCGGCAGCCGGCCGGCCGCGCACGCGCGCGCGCGCCGCCGCCGCCGCCGCCGCGCGCAGGAGGAGCGCGCGCCGCTGGCGCCCATCATCGCCGCGGCGTTCCCCGTGCTGCTGGGCCTGATGCAGCAGCTCGTCGCCGCACCGGCGCCGAGCCCGCAGGGCGCTGAGTTCATGAAGCTCATATGCAAGGTGACCAGCAGCTGCGCCAGCAGCAGCAGCAGCAGCAGCAGCAGCAGCAGCAGCAGCAGCAGCAGCAGCAGCAGCAGCGGCGGCAGCGGCGGCAGCGGCGGACAGCGGCGGCGGCAGCAGCAGCAGCAGCAGTGGCGGCAGCGGCGGACAGCGGCGGCAGCGGCGGTAGCAGGGAGACGAGTCACAGGGGCGGTCGAGCGCCCCGGCCGCCCTGCCGCCCTGCAGCGTCCGACGCCAACGCTGGGCCGTCCCCCGCCGCGGCCGCCACGCGTGCGCGCAGGTGTTTTGGAGCGCCACCTTCATGTCGGTGCCGGAGCTGCTGCTGCAGCAGGAGCAGTTCAGCGGCTGGATGATGTGCCTGCACCAGGCGATGCGCAAGCCGCTGCCCTGGGTGCGCCGCCGGCGCCGCCGGGCGGCGGCGGCCTGGCGCGCCCGGCGCGCCCGCGGCGGCGTGCCGGCGCTTCTGCGGCAGATCACGCGTTGCCGCCGCTGCCGCCGCGCAGGACCAGCTGCCGCCGGGCGTGGACGAGCGGCGCAAGTGGATCTACTTCAAGGCGCTCAAGTGGGTGCTGCACATCACGTACCGACTCTTCAACCGGTGCGGCGCAGCTGCGCACCCGCCCGCCCGCTGTTCGCCCGCGCGCCCCCAGCTGTGTGGCAGCTGTGGCGGGCGCAGCGGTGGCGCCGGGGCGGCCGGCGCGGCGCGCGCCGACGCCGCGCCGCGCGCCGCGCAGGTACGGCGAGCCGCGCCTGTGCAACGCGGGCACGGACCAGCAGTTTGCGCAGATGTTTGAGGTGCGGCGCGGCGCGGGCCGGCCGGGCAGCGCCGCTGGCCTGCGGCGCCAGCCCTCGCCCTGGCAGGGCCGGCCCCACGCCCGCCCGCCCGCCTGCCCGTCTGCCCGCGCGCCTGAACCCCAGGCCCACGTGAGCAGCCAGTTCCTGGAGGACCAGCTGCACGTGCTGCACCCGCTCGCGAGCGGGCACTACCTCGCGCCGCGCGTGACCAACCTGGCGCTGCAATACCTCACGCGCGCGCTGGAGCTCAAGTCGACGTACAAGCAGGTCAAGCCCCACGTCGAGCCGCTGCTCAGCCAGGTGGTGCTGCCGCTGATGTGCTTTGACGCGGAGGACGCGGAGCTGTGGGAGGAGGACCCGCAGGAGTTTGTGCGCAAGGGCTACGACGTGCTCGAGGACATGCTCGGCACCAAGACCGCGGCCGGCAACTTCGTGCAGACGCTGGCACAGAAGAAGCCGAAGAGCCACCTGCCCTGGCTGCTGGAGCGCCTCGTCGGCGTCATGAACGCGCACGACGCCGCGGTCAAGGCCGCGGCCGCGGGCGGGCCGCCCGTGCCCGAGGCGCTCGCGCGCCAGATGGACGGCGCGATGCTCGCCATCGGCGCGATCAGCGGGACGCTCAAGTCCAAGGCGCGGCGCCGCGGGCGCACGCGCGCGCGCGCCGGCTCGCCCGCGCGCGCGCGGCGCCTGTGCCCACGCCTTAACGCCCTGCCCCCGCCGCCCCGCCGCCGCTGCCGCGCGCAGGAGCCGTATCGCAGCCAGCTGGAGTCGTTGCTCTCGGCGCACGTGCTGCCCACGTTCACGAGCCCGCACGGCCACCTGCGCGCCAAGGCGGCGTGGCTGGCCAAGGAGTTTGCGGACATCCAGTTTGGCGGCGGCGGCGCGCTGTTCAACACGCTGCTGCAGGCGGTCATCAACTCGCTGCACGACGGGTGCGCCAGCCTGCCGGGCCTGCCCGCTGCGACGCGGGTTGACGCGGCGCAGGGCCTTGCCGCGCCGCGGCGGCCGCCGCGGGCGCGCCCCCGCCCGCCGGCCGACCCGCGCCGCCGCCGCGCAGCGAGCTGCCGGTGCGCGTCGAGGGCGTGATGGCGCTGCGCTCGTTTGTGGAGGAGCTGGAGGACCCGAGCCCGCTCAAGCCGGTGCTGGCGCAGCTCATGGACTCGATCTTCAAGCTCATGAGTGAGGTGGAGAACGAGGAGCTCGTGTTCACGCTGGAGGTGCTGGTGGACAAGTTTGGGGACGAGATCGCGCCCTACGCGGTGCGGCGCCTGGGCGCTGGGGCGCGCTGGGGGCGCTGGAGCGGGGGAGGGAGGGGCGACAGCGCGGGCCGCGGTGGCGCGGGCGCGGCGCCGACGCGCCGCGAGGGAGGGAGGGAAGGAGGGTCTGCGTTGACCGGGCGGCGGCCGCCGAGGGGCGCCCGCGCGCGGTCAGGTGTCGCTGGCGGAGAACCTGACCGCCGCGTTCTGGAAGTACAGCGGCCAGGCCGACGGCGACGAGGAGGGCGACGACGACGACCAGGGTGCGGCGCTGTGGCTCGCGGCGCGAGCGCGAGCCGCGTGTGTTCACACGCGCACGCGCGCACACTCGCACCGCCACACACGCGCACACACCGCCGCCGCGTGCGCCGCCGCGCCGTGCGGTCGCAGCCGCGGTCGCTGCGTACGGGTGCCTGAAGGCGCTCAACACGCTGCTGGACGGCGTGAGCGAGATGAAGCACCTGCTGCCGGTGCTGGAGGGCATCATCCACCCCATCATGGCCAAGTGCATCGGCACCGACGGCCAGGACGTGCTGGAGGACGTGCTCGAGCTGCTCGCATACTTCACCTACTTTGGCGGTGCGGCGGCGCGCTGCGCATGGGCACGCGGGACGCGCGGGGCGCACGCAGATGCGCCTGTGCGCGCGGCCGCGGCGGCGGCGGCGTGCCGCGCGGCGCGCTGTGCGGCGCGCAGCGCGCGGGGCGGCGCCGAGCCGCCGCCGCGCCCGCGCGGCCGCGTCGCGCCGCGCGCAGAGCTGACGCCGCGGCTGTGGAGCCTGTGGCCGCAGCTGCACGCGCTGGTCATGGACTTTGGCATCGACTACTGGGAGAACATCCTCATCCCGCTCGATAACTTCATCAGCCGGTGCGGCCAGGCGGCCAAACAAGCTGCCAACACCAGCACGACGCCGCAGCGGCTGCGCGCGCCACGGCGCGGCGCCGTGCGCCGCGCCGTGCCCCCCAAGCCGCGCCGAGCGGCGCCCCCCCCCCACGCCGCCGGGCGCCCCGCGCCGCAGCGGCACCGACGTGTTCCTGCTGAGCGAGAGCCCAAACTACCAGGAGAGCGTGTTTGCCATGGCCCAGGTGGGGCGGCGGCGCCGTGTGGGAGGCCAGACCCCAGCCGCCGCGCCGGCCACGCCGCGCACGGGCGGCGAGCTGAGCCGCGCGCGCCGCGCGCGCCGCGCGCAGCACACGCTCACGGGCGACTTTGACGAGCTCTCGGTCGTGCCGGCGGTGAAGCTGATGGAGGTCGTGCTGCAAAACTGCACCGGCAAGGTGCGCCGGGCGCGCCGCCCGCGCCGCCCGCGCGCGCGGCCGCCGCGGGCCGCGCCGCCGACCGCCCGCCCGCCCTGCCCGCGCCCGCGCGCGCAGGTCGACCGCTGGCTACAGCCGTACCTGCAGCTCGCGCTGGCCAAGCTCAACACCGCGGAGAACCGGCTGCTCAAGGACGAGCTGCTCTGCCTCGTGGCCAACGCGCTCTACTACAACGCCCCCGCGACGCTGTCGATCCTGCAGGGCGCGGGCGTGGTGCAGCAGCTGTTTGGCGTCTGGTTCGCCGCCATCTTTGCGCGCAGGCGAGCGCGCGCGCGCCGCCGCCGCCGCCGGCGCGCCCCGGACGCAGCGCGCTGGCCGCGGTGCGCCGGCCGCGGCGCGCCCGGGGGCGAGCGGGGCCCGCCGACGCTGCACGCCTGCCGCCCGTCGCGCCGCTCAGCAAGAAGGACAAGCCCGCGCACTTCAAGGCGCAGCAGGACAAGAAGGTCACCATCCTGGGCCTGCTCGCGCTGATGGGCAACACGCCCGACGCGGCGCTGCCGCCCGAGGTCGCGGGCGGGCTGCCGCAGCTGCTCAGCGGCCTCGTGCGGCTGCTGCTCGACCTAAAGGCCCAGCAGGAGGCCGCGGCCGAGGCGGCGGAGGAGGAGGCGGAGGAGGAGGAGGCGGAGGAGGTGCGGCGCGGCGCGGTGCGGCGGGCGGGCGCGGCCGGCGCGGCGGGCGGACGCAGGGGGCGCGGCGCCCGCCCCGGCCCGCCGGTGGCCGCCCTGACCCGCCGCCCGCCCGCCGCGGCGCGGGGCCCCGCCGTCGCAGGAGGACGACGACGCCGTCGCGGACGACGACGACGACGCCGCGCTGGAGGAGGACGACGCGTACATGAAGCGGCTGCGCCGCCAGGCGCTCAAGCTGCTGCGCGGCGACGGCGGCGGCGGCGACGACGACGACGACAGCGACGACGAGTGGACGGACGACGAGGAGACGGTCGGCACGCCGCTGGACGACATCGACCCCTTTGTCTCCTTCGCCGACGTGCTGGGCGGCCTGCAGGCCAGCAACCCCGGGCGCTACGCCGCGCTGCTCGCGGGCGCCGACGCGGGCGTGCTGGGCGCGCTGCAGGGCATGCAGGCGTTCGCGGCGGAGCAGCGCGCCAAAAAGGCGGCAGAGGCGGCGGCCGCCGCCGCGGCGTTGCAGTAGGATCAGCGGCGTGTGCCATCTGTCGTGAGAGACTCGGGCGTGAGCGGGCCGGCGGCGGCGCTGCGGGCGCGTGCAACCCGCGTGGCGCGGCGGCCGAGCGGGCGACCGGCCGGCCGCCAGCGCGCGCGCGCGCAGCCTCGCGCCGCCGCCGCGCGGAAGCTCGCAGTCACGCTCGCTCGCTCGATCTCCACACGCGGCGACAGCAGCAGCGCGACGCAGGCTGCACACGGGACCGCAGTCGTCTGCCGCGCGCTGGCCGGCCCTCCACGCCCCGCTGGCGGGGGCCAGCGATGCGCAGCGCCGCCCTGAGAGCAGTTGGACTGCGCACGGCGGCGCCCGCTGTCTGGCGGCGAGCAGCGCGGGCCGTGCGCGCCGCCAGGTGCGGCGCTGCTGCTGCTGCCGCTGCTGCTGCCGCTGCTGCTGCCGCTGCTGCTGCCGCTGCTGCCCCCGCCGCTCCTCGCCGCTCCTTGCCGCCGCGCTGTCCAACGCGGCCACCGGCCGCAGGGCGTCCGCGGCTGACAGCGCGCTGGCGGCGGAGGAGCTCGCCGGCGCGGAGCCCCGCGCGCCGCGCCGCGCGGTCGTCACCTCGTTCGTTCGCCGCGACGATGGCGCGCTGCTGCTGGTGCGGCGCAGCGCCGCCGTGTCCACCTACCAGCACCAGTGGGGTGGCGTCAGCGGCGGCGTGGAGGGCAGCGAAAGCCTGCTGGAGCGCGCGCTGATCGAGGTGCGGTGTCGGCGGCGTGGGCGGCGGCGCCTGGCGAGGGCCTGCCTGCTGCGCCCAACTGCCGCGCCGCCCGCGCCGCAGATTGAGGAGGAGGTGGGCCTGGTGCCGGCGCAGCTGGAGCTGGTGTGCTGGGGCCGGCCGCTGCCGGTGGACGACGGCCAGCGCCGCTTCCTGGTGCATCCCTTCCTCTTCCAGCTGGGGGCCGCCGACGCGCCGGTGACGCTCAACTGGGAGAACGAGGACTTTGCCTGGGTCCGACCCAGGCGCGCGGCGCGGCGGGCGCAGCGACGGCCGCGGCGCGCGCGGCATGGCCGGCCGGCGGGGCAGGCGGCGCGGCCGCGGCGCGGCGGCACGCGCGCCGACGCCAGGGCCGCGCGCGCGCTGCCTGCCGCCTGCCGCCCCGCCCCGCAGCGCGATCAAGGAGCTCCCGCACGTTCCGCTGCTGCCGGAGACGGTGCGGCGGCTGCTGCTGCCGCAGTACATGCAGGTGCATGTGGACTACCTGCGCCAGGACCGCGCCCACGGCGCGGCCGAGCTCGCGGCGTACGTGCTGCAGGCGCTGCGCGCGGCGGCGGCGCTCGAGGCGCGCACCGTGCCGCTGCCGCCGCCGGCGGCGGCGCCGCCGCCCGCGCCCGGCGCCGGCGCCGAGTGCGCGCCCGACTGGGGCGGGCCGCCGGGCGCGGGCGGGGCGGCCGCGGACGGGTCGGGCGCGCCGGCGGCGGCAGCGGCGCAGCCGAGCTTTGAGGGCGTGATGGAAGCGTACCGCAACTTTTGCTTCCACATGGCCGTCGCGCGGCCCAGCATGGCGGCGGTGGCCAACGCGGCGGTGGAGGTCATGCTCGCGCTGGAGCGCGAGGTCGCGGCGCGCGCGGATGCGTTTGAGCCCACCGCCGGCATCGCGCGGTGCGCGCCCCGCGGGGGCCGCGAGCGCCGCCGAGCCGCGCGTGCGCGGCGCGCCCGCGCCGACGCCGACGCGCTGCCCGCCTCGCCGCCGCCGCAGGGTCGCGCTGAGCGACACGCTCGGCAAGCTCGCGGAGCAGCTGCAGCGGCAGCAGGCCGCGACGATCGCCAACACCGCGGCGGTGATCAGGCCGGGCACGCGCGTGATGACCACGTCCCTCTCCTCCACCGTCGCCAAGGCGCTCATACAGGCGCACCGCGCCGCGCTCGCAGCGATGGACGCCGGCGCGGCCGGCGGCGCCGACGCGGGCGCGGCCGGCGGCGCGGCCGGCGGCGCGGGCGCGGGCGAGGGCGCGGGCGCGGGCGCGGGCGTCGCGCCGCCGAGCGCGGCGCTGGGCGGCGGCGCGGCGGAGCCGCCGGCGCCGCGGGCGGCGCTGTCGCCGAGCCTCGACCTCGAGGACTGGGTGGACGACCCGGAGTTCTGGCCCAGCGCCAGCGGCGTGGGCCGCGACGGCCGCGGCGCGAGCAGCAGCTGGGACCTCGAGTTTGGCCCGCGCCGCGGCCGTGGCGACGCCGCCAGCGCGGGCGCCGCCGGCGCCGGCTCCGGCGCCGCGGCGCCGCGCGGCGTGTCGGTCGTCGTGTGCGAGGCGCGGCCGCTGTGCGAGGGCGTGTCGATGGCGCGGCGCCTCGCGGCGGCGGGGCTGGCCGTCACGCTCATCACCGACGCGCAGGCGGGCGCGTTCATGGACGAGGTGGACCTGGTGCTGCTCGGCGCCGACGGCGTCACGCCCGGCGGCGTGGTGAACAAGGTCGGCAGCCGCCTGCTCGCACTCGCAGCCAAGGCCTCGGGCGTGCCCGTGGTCGCGGTCACGGACAGCCTCAAGATCAGCCCCGGGCCCGTGAGCGCCGTCGCGCTGCCAAACACGCGCCTCGCGGCGGGCGAGGAGGAGAAGGAGGCGGAGGAGCTGCTGCGCGGCTGGGCGCCCGAGGCCGCCGCGGCGGTGGCGCGGCTCATGCGGGCCGGCGGCGGCGCCGGCGGCGCCGGCGGCGGCGCCGGCCAGCAGCAGGCGCCGGCGCGGCAGGCGCCGGCGCAAGAGCCGGCGCAGGAGGAGCAGCTGCCGGGCGGCGGCGGCGGCAGCGGCGGCGGCGACGCGAGCGCGCTGGCGCCGGGCGGCTCGCTCGAGGTTCGCAACGTCTACTTTGAGCGCGTCCCGCTCAGCGCCGTGACGGGGCTCATCACCGACAAGGGCTTCCTCTCCAGCTTTGTGGTGGGGCAGCTCATCAAGCAGCGCGCGCGCGACTACCGCGCCGCGTTCGGCCTGGTGAGCGCCGACGACGACGCGCCGCCGCCGGGTGCGCCGGCGGCCGGCGGGAGCTGAGCGGGCGCGGCCGTCGTCGCTGACGGCGGCGGGCGCACGTCAAGCGTTGATGTTGCGCGGCGTTGGTCTGCCAGTTGCCGCAGGCTGTTGCGCTGGTGCACTGTGAACTGCCGGAACGCGCAAGACCCCCCCCCCCCCCCCCGCCGCTCTCTCGCCTCCCGCGCCGGCAGCAGCAGCGGCAGAAGCAGCGGCGGCGAGCATGGCCGCCGCCGGCTTGGCGCGGTGCCTGTCGGGCCAGGGCGCCAGCTGTTCGGGGCGCTGCGAGCCGTCACGACACACCGCTGCGTCGCGCCCGCCAGCGGCCCGGCAGGCGGGGCTGGGCGGCCTGGCGGAGTCGGGATGCCGTCGCCGCCCTCTGGCAGCGCGCGCGGGCGGCGCCGTGCCCGGCGCGCCACCGCAGCGAGCGCAGCCGGACCTGCTGCCGTCGGGGGACTTTGCTCGCATCAAAAAGTCGGTGTTTGTGGGCGCGTCGGTGGACCTGAAGGGCTGCCCGCCGCAGAGCCACCCCGAGTTCGCGGTCATCGGGCGCAGCAACGTCGGCAAGAGCAGCCTCATCAACATGCTCACCCAGAACTCCAAGCTGGCGCGGACCAGCAAGGAGCCGGGTGCGCGCGGCGGGCGCGCGGCCGGTCGGCGCTGGCCGCCGGCAGCGGCGGCCGCGCGCCGCGCGCCCCCGCGCGCTCACGCGCCGGCCCGATGCCGCCCAGGCATGACGAAGACGATCAACCACTACCTCATCAACGACAGCTGGTACCTCGTCGACCTGCCGGGCTACGGGTGCGGGGCGCGCCGGCGGGCGCGCCAGCCCGGCCGGCAGCGCGCCCCGCAGCGCGGCGCGGCGCAGCGCCCCACGCCGCGGGCGCGGTGCGCCCGGCGCCGCAGGTACGCCAAAACGGCGGGCAAGGCGGCGCGCGCGGGGTGGCTCGACTTCACCAAGGATTACTTCATCAAGCGCTCCGCGCTCGTGGCGGTGCTGCTGCTCGTCGACGCGAGCCTGCCGCCGCAGGGCGTTGACCTCGACTGCGCGGCGTGGCTGGCCGAGGCGCAGGTGCCGTTTGCGGTGGTGTTCACCAAGACCGACGCGCGCAAGAAGGGCGGCCCCGCGCCCGGCGCCAACATGCGCGCGTTCCAGGCGGCGCTGCTGGAGTCCTACGAGACGCTGCCCGACTGCTTCGCGACTAGCGCTGCGCAGGGCACGGGGCGCAGCGAGGTGCTGAACTACCTCGCCTCGCTGCGCCGCCTGGACGCCACGGCAGGCGCCGACACTGCCTGACGCGCGCGGGCGGGCCGGGCCGCAGCGGCGCCAGCCGGAGCTGCGGTGACACGGCTGGAGGGCCGCGACCCTGCGCCCTCGGCGCCCCGGTGCCGCGGCGCAGCGGATTGGCGCCGGGCGCCACCCTCTGCAGCCGGCGCTGCCAGATCCGCGCGCGCCCGACACGGCATGCGGCGCGCGATACCGCTGCCGCGTGACGCCGTGTGACGTGAGGGCTGAGCGTTGCCAGCCCCGCCGCCTGCCAGCGCGCGCGCGCGCGCGCAGAGCCGTCTGCGTCGGCGCCCCGCGGCACCGTGCGGTGCGGTCGAGCTGCAGCCGCGGCGCGGGTGCGTGCGGCTGCCGCCAGGGGCCAAGCCCGGCCTAGTGTCCAACAGGCAGTGTGACACGGCCCCCGCAGCTCCCACCCAGCGGCGCCAGCTCTGGCAGCGCACACGGAGCGCGGCGGCAGTCGGCGGCCAGTGAGCCAGCGAGCCGCACCGCGCCGCGCTCGGCGCGCGGCGCGCGCGCTCCAGCTCGCAGGCTGTCCAGCGCCCGGGCAGCACAGCGCCGGCGGCCCCATAGGGCGCCGGGCCGCGGCCGGCGGCGCGCGCGCGGAGAGCAGCGGCAGGCCGGCGGGCGGTGCGGTTGAGAACCGCTAGCGGTTCCAACCGCCGCCTGCTCGCCCGGGCAATATAGCCGCAATCTCCCCAGGGAGGAGCTCACGCACGTCGCAGACTCAAGCTGCACGCGCCCCCACCGCTGCCCGACCAGGCCACCCGCCTCCACTACACAATGGCCCGCAAGTGCTTCCTCGCCGCGGCGCTCTGCGTGGCTGGCGCCGGCCTCCACGCCTTCTACGTGTCCCGCAGAGAGATGTGCCGCAAGGTGGGCGACGCGCCGCGCCCGTCCCGAGGCGGGGAGGCGCGCCGAGCGCGGGAGGGCCGCCCCCACCGTCCCGCGCGCCGGGCGGCCCTGGTAGCTAGCCCTGCAGTTCGATACAGCTGTCAGCTCACCACGGAAGCGGCGCCTGCGCGCGCGGAGCCGCTCCGCGGCCGCACGGCGCCGCGCCGCCGGCGAAAATCTCACGGGGCCGCCGGGGCGCGTGCGGCGCCGCCGCGGACCGGCCCGCGCGCCTGAGAGACGCGCTGTGAGCTCAGACGCCCGCACACGCGCCCGCGCCGCCGCCCGCAGGCATGCCTGGCGCTCCTCGCCGAGCAGCACCAGAGCGAGGTCGCGGAGCTGACCGAGGCGCCCGCGGCAGAGGACGCGCAGGTGGGTTGCGTGCCGGCGCCGTGCCGGCGCCGGCTCGCCTGGCCGCCGCGTGCGCGCCCGCGCTTGCACAGAGGCGTGCCGCGCGCTGCCGCCGCGCGCGGCGCGAGCGCCGCCGACGCCTGCCCCGCGCCGCACCGCCTGCTGCAGGCCCTCGCCGCCGCCGACTCCGAGCCCCTGAGCGCCGACGCCGACGCGCCCTGTGACACCGCGCCCGCCGACGCCGCGCCCGTCGACGCCGCGCCCGCCGACGTGGGCACGGGCGAGGCGGCGGCCGCCGCCGCCGGCGACGTTGCGGGCGCGTGTGCGCGGGGCGTCTGCGACGCGCCGGCGGTGGAGGAGGAGGAGGAGGAGGCGGAGGAGGAGGCGCTGTGCCCGGCGCCCGAGGCGCCGGCGCTGCCGGCCATCAAGGCCCGCGCTGCCGAGCCACGCGCCAACAGCTTCAGCGACGCGCGTGTGCGCAGCGACACCTCGCCCGCTGCGCCCAGCACGCCCGCGCGCGGCTCGGACGAGGACGACGCCGGCCACGCGGCGCGCACGCGCGTCTGCTGCACCGTCGGCGCGCAGGGCGCCCAGGTGACCAGCGCGCCAGCGTGGCCGCGGCTCGGTTGGCCGCCGCGTGCGCGCGCGCGCCGGCCCCACCGCCGCGGCGCCCGACGGCTGACGCCTGCCCGCACCGCACCGCGCCGCGCGCCTCGCTGCAGGTGCCCGCCGCGGCGAGCTTCGAGCCGCTGCTGGCCAGCGCCGACGCCGCGCCCTGCAACGCCGCGCCTGCCAACGTGGGCACGGGCGAGGCGGCGGCCGCCGGCGACGTCGAGGCCGCTCGCGCGGTGGTGGAGGAGGAGGTGCTGCGCCGGGCGCCCGAGGTGCCCGCCGACACCCCCCTCGCCGTCAACACCGTCGCCGTCAAGGCGGCGTACAGCAGCTTCCGCGAGCGCTCGCGCGCGGCCACGCCGCGCCCGCAGCTGCGCGCAGCACGCCCGCGCGCGGCTCGCCGGAGGACATTGCCGCCTGGAAGGCCAGGATGAACACATGGTGCGGCGACGGCGCGATGGCGCCGAACATCTGACATCTGACGGGCTGGCTGGGGTCGGTGCCGGGGCCGGGGCCGGGGGCTGCGCCGCGGCTGAGCGCTGGCCGGCGGGGCGACGGCGCGAGCGGCGCGTGTGCGCCGCCGCCACGTGTGTGTGCACACGCCACACTGCGCGCTCTGCACATGACTGGAGAATAAACTCGACTTGACTGGAGAAAAAACAAATAAAGCCGTCCTCGCTCGGGACGGGAGGGGGCTGCGGCGCCTGCTGGCTCTCGCCTCCCGCCGTGTGCAAGGTCGCGGCTGCTCTGGCGGCGCAAGGCGGCTGGCGCCTTGCACCTCTTTCCTGGTTCTGCGCGCGCTCTCTGCAAGGGCGCTCAGCGGGCTGCGACATGCCCGCTGGGCATGGCTGCAACAAGCCTGCCTTGGTTCTGCTGCCGCGACTGGCGGTGGTTTAGGGCAGCGCGCGCGAGCTGTGAGGTGCAACATGCCCACCTGGCCCTGCCCCCGCTGCGGCCGGCCGGTGGTGGCGGCGGCCCCTGCAGCTCTCACGCAGCGGTCAGCTGCTCCCCCAGCCTCGACGCCCGGAGGCCAGGCGCCGCAGTGCGTTGACGCAGGCCACCCTCTGCAGCCGGCGCCTGCAGCGCGGCCCGGCGCGCCGTGGCGGGCGGGGGGAGGAGCGCCTGGCGCTGCTGGCAGGGGCAGGGGCCGGTGCTGGCCGCGGTGCGCGGGGCTGTGGGCGCGCCGGGGCGGCGCACAGAAAGTGACAGGTGCAAGCAGGTTCAACTTTTTTCGAATCCCCAACGGCCCCCTGCCCAATCGCCTGGCCCACCCGCCGCGCGCCCACTCTCCAGCGACCGTGCGACCAGTCGCCTGTGGCCTGACCGTCCGGCGAGCGCTCCCGTGCCGCCCGCCACAGCCCCGCGAGCTCGCTGCTGCTGCTCCGCCGCCCGCGCCCGATCCGCGGCGCCACCATCCCCTGCCGCCCACCCCCGGCTCGGCACGATGTCGCTGATCGCGCCAAGCCCGCTGTCGGCCTTTGAGCAGGAGCGCCTGGACCGCATCGCCGAGAACAGACGGCGCATGGGTGCGCCCCCCTGCCCGGCGCCCCTGGGGCTCGGCGCGCCGCCGGCGGCGCCGCACCTGATCCCCCCGCCCCGCCCACAGAGGAGATGGGCGTGCTGGACACCGCGCGCGACCTGATGAAGGCCCTGCGCCCCGTGAAGCCGGCCATCGCCAAGAAGCCCCGCGCGCCGAGGGTGCGCGGCCGCCCGGCGCCGCCGATCGCCCGCCTCCGCGCGCGCGCGCCTCTCACCGCCCCCCGCCCGCCCTGCGCCCCGCAGCAGCGCCGCCCCAAGCGGCGCCACCAGCCCGTTCGGCGCTCGCGGCGCCTGGACGGCACGGGCACCGAGTTCACCGAGCTCGAGCGCGAGGAGGTGGTCACCTACTCCGACTTTGAGTCCGGCCTGGATGACATCCTCGCGGGTGCGCCGGGGCGGGGGCGCGTCAACGGTCAATCGCGCCCTCCGCGCCCCGCCCGCCCCGCCTGCGCGCCGCGCCGCCCGCGCGCCCCGCTCCACGCCCGCCCCGCGCGCCCCTGACGCGCCCCACGCCGCGCCGTGCTGCGCCGCGCAGACTGCGGGGAGATCGAGAGCATGCCGGCTGAGAAGCAGGAGGCGTTCCAGGAGATGCGCTGCGCCTCCACCAGCCGCGGCACCATGTACGACAGCGTCGTGGGTGAGCCCGACGGACGCGCGACGCGACGCGACGCGCGGCGCGGCGACCGCCCCCAACCGCCGCTGGCCCAGCGCAGCCTGGCGCGCGGCGCCCGCGCGGCCCGCCGATGCGCCGCCGACGCTCACCCGCGCCCCGCCGCCGCGCGCCCCGCCGCCCGTGCCCCGCAGGCATCACCTGCCACTTCTGCCGCCAGAAGAAGCTGTGCGGCGAGGAGGGCTGCCCGCGCTGCAGCCGGCGCAGCACGACCGCCGAGTGCATCGGCAAGTCGGACTGCGCGCGCTGCCAGGGCGCGACGGGGCGCTTCTGCCGCGCCTGCCTGCTCCTGCGCTACGGCCAGACCCTCGAGGTGCGCGGCGGGGCGCGGCGGCCTTCGCGCGCCCGGCGCGCGCCGCGCCCCGCCGCCGCGCGCGCCGCGCCCCGCCGCGCCGGCCCGCGCGCCGACCCGCCCGCCCCGCCGCGCCGCGCGCCGCGCCGCAGGACGTGCGCAAGGAGATGGCCGCCGGCACGTGGCTCTGCCCGCACTGCTACGAGGACGAGCACCCCGAGGAGGGCTGGATGTGCAACAGCTCCATCTGCATGAAGCGCCGCGGCTTCAAGCCCACCGGCATCGCCATCTACGACGCGCAGCAGCGCGGCTTCCCCAGCGTCGCGCACTGGCTGCAGGCGCAGCTCAAGCGCCGCGGCGTCGCGGCGGTCAAGGCGGGCGACACGGGCGACGACGAGCCCGCGCCGCGCGGCGCGAGCTGCAGCCAGGGCTCGAGCCAGGGCTCCAACAGCAGCGACAAGGAGGGCGAGGCCGCCGCGCCCGCCGTGGCGAGCGCGCCGCGCGCCACTAGGGCCGCCGCCAAGGTGTCGTCGCCCGCCGCGGCGGCCAAGGCGCCCGCGGCCGCGGCCAAGCCGCCCGCGGCGGCCAAGCCGGCGGGGCGGCGCGCCAAGGGCGCGCCCGCCCCCGCCAGCTCCTCCGGCGCGGCCGCCTCGGCGGCCGCCGACGCGGTGCAGGCGCCCGGCACGCCCGGCCGCGGCGCGGAGAGCGCCGAGCCCGGCTCGGGCGGCCGCACGACGCGCGCCGGCGCCAAGGCCGCGCCCGCGCCGGCCGCCGCCGCCGCCAAGCGCGCGTGCGTGGGCGAGGCCGCCAACGCGCGCCGCAGCCTGCGCTTTGCGCGCAAGTGAGGGCGCCGCGGCGCACGGAGACCTCTCGACCGACCCCTCTGACAGCTGCCCGCTGGCTGGCTGCGCGGGCAACGCTGTTTTGCCACCCGCGTGCGCGCTGGCGGAGCCCGTGACCCCCTCCTGACGATGACAAGCTCCCAGCACTGCAACCCCGATTTGATGATGATGACCCAGCGGCGGCCGTGATGTGCGCGCTGCGCGAGCGAGCGAGGGGACGGCCCGGCGCGTTTGATGATATAGGTCAGCTGACGCCTCCAAGTCTTGCAGGCGGCTGGGCGGCGGCGGCGGCGGCGGCGGCGTTCGAGCGCCCGCAGCGGCAGCACCACCCAACGCTCCCAGCGGTGCTGAGATGCACCCAGCGCGGCGTGGCGGGCGCGCGAGTAAGCGATGCTGGCGGTGTGAGGTCGGCCAACAGCACCGCGATTGCCGCGCAATGACAACTCGAGCCCCCCGTGCCGCTCTGCCCGGCCGCACGCGGAGCCTGCCGCCGCCGCCGCTCGCGCGCCCGACACTCGTGAGCGCCCGGCCGTGTCACTTGGCCTTGGCCGCCGCGGGCGCCTTGGGGTCGAGGCTGCTCATCTGGATGCCCTTGTTCAGCTGCACGATGTCCCAGTTGAGCTTGGCCGCGATCGTCACCCACACCTGAGCGCGGCCCGCCGCGGCGGCGACGCGGGAGCGGAGGGGTCGGCGGCCGCGGCGGCAGCGGCGGCAGCGGCAGCGGCGGCGGCGGCGGCGGGGCCGGCCCCGCCGCGTGCGCGCCGCCGCGCCCGCGCCGCGCTGCGCCGCTGCCGCGCGCGCGCGCGCGCCTGCGTCGGCGCGAAGAGCGCGGCCGCCAGCGGCGAGACGCGCGCAAAGGCGGCGATGGAAGCCGCGATCGTAGCCCAGAATGCGCCCATCCAGCGCGTGCTGGCCTCCATCTCGCGGCGGCCGAAGAAAACGACATTCCACGCGTTGCCGAGGAAGAGGTGCGCGGCGAAGAGCCCGACCGGCAGCGCCGCCTCGCGGCGCCCGCCCGCCTGCTTCACGACCAGCCACAGCGCCGCGGACTGCAGGACCTGCGGGCGGCGCGGGTCCGGGCGAGGCAATGGCGGCGGCGCGGCGGCGCGCGGGCCCGATGGGCCTGCAGCGCCCGCGGCCCGGGAGCGGCCCGCCGCCCACCTTGAGCGGGATCCACACCGCAGGGAACACCCAATTGGGTGGCGTCCACGTGGGCTTGTTGATGGCCTTGTACCAGCTCGCATCGTAGGTCGGCACCTGCGGCGGCGGGCCGGCGAGCGGTCGCGCACGGCGCCGCTCGCGCCGCCGCCGCCGCCGCTGCAGCGCGCCGCCGCTCGCGCACCAGCTTCTGCACGCCGAACACCAGGGCGCCCGAAGCCGCGAGGCCGAGGTCCGCCCTGCAGCGGGGAGCGAGGAGCGCGGAACGAGGAGGGCGGCGGGCGGCTGTCAGCGGCAGCAGCAGCGGCCGGTGCCGCGGCGGAGCGCGCGCGCAGAGGCCAGGGCTGCCACGCCGCCCATGCACGCGCAGCGACTGAGAGACCTCGGCAGGTTGCGCAGCTCACGGCCCAGGGACTCGAGGATCGACGGCATCTCGGCGCCGCCCGGTGCTGCCGCGGCGGGCTGCTCTGCGCTGCTGGCTGTGGGAGGGGCGCAGGCGGGGGCCGACACACTCAACGCGTGGGAGGTGCCGCCGTCCATGATTTTGGCGCGCAGCCCTGCGCTCGCGCGCCGCTAAGCCCTGCACCGCCGCCGTGCGCTCGCTCGGCGCGCGCATTTACCGCTGCGCGGCGCTCGCTCTCTCGCTCTCAATCGCCGCCACGCAAAAAAAATAAATCCCGCCCACCAGAGTTTCTCCGCCGCGCCGTCGCCGCCGCGCTCAGCTGCCGTCGGCGAGGCTCAGCGTCGCCGCGCGCTCCGCGAGGGTCACCTGCAGCGCGACGTCCGCCTGCTGCGCCCGCGGCACGAGCACCATGCCCAGCTGGTTCAGCGCCGGCGAGCCGCAGGGCTGGCCGCCGCCGCCGCCCTGGCCGCTGCTGCCCTGGCCGCCGCCCTGGCTGCTGCTGCTGGTGTGCTGCTGCGCGCCGCCGGGGTTGATGTGCTCCACCGCGTTGCTCAGGATGAGGTTGCCCTGCTTGTCCAGGCAGGCTAGGTCGCCCTCGATCACGCGCCCGCTTGGCAGCGAGACCTGCGCGGGCGCGCGGGGCGTGGGCGGCGCCGGCTCGCACCGCAACCCAGGCGGCGGCGAGCGCCGCGCCGTCCGCGGGCGCGCCTTGAGGCGGCGGTAGAGCAGCTGCCGCACGCGCTCGACGTTGGGCTGCGGCCGCGACGGCTGCGCCGGCTGCTGCTCCGGAGCCGCCGGCACTGCTGCCGGCGGCGCTGCCGTCGCCGTCGCCATGCGGTACTGCTGCTGCTGCTGATTCGATGAACGGCAGTGCGCGGGCGTTGAACGCCAATGACGCCGCGCCGGCGCGCCGGCGGCCTCGGCGGCGCAGCGGCCGGGCAGCCGCGCGGCCGCTGTTCTGGCCTCAAACCTGCGCCTGGCTCGGCCCAGCTGACCGACGCGCCCAGCGCGCCACAGTCCGCTGACGCCGACCGAGCGAGCGCTGCCAGCCCGTCGCCCCGCGCCGGCGCCTGGTCCACACGCGCGCTCGCGCCGTCGCTGCCGGCGCCGCGGATGCGCACGTCGCGTCCGGCAGCCCCCAGGCGAGCGCCAGAGCGGGGTGCTGAGCTTGTCCTACACGCACGGCCGCTCACCGCCTGCCGCCGCCGCCGCCCGCTGCCGCCCGCCCACCAGGGGCGCCGCCGCCGGCGCGGCGCGGCGCCGCGCCGCGCCCGCGCGCGCGCGATGCGCTGCCTGCGCGCCGCCGCCGGCGCCGCGCGCACCGGCGTGCGTGCGCTGGCGTCAGCGTCGTCAGCGTCGCCAGCGCCAACGCCCGCCGCCGACGCGGGGACGACCGCGGACGCGGAAGCGGCGGCGGCGGAGCGCGCGCTGACGCTGCAGCGGCGCTGGTTCGAGGAGAGCCCAGTGTACTATTCGAATTACCCGCTGGACCGGGCGGCGGAGGCCCGGCGGGACCCGGAGCGCGTGGCGGCCTGGTTTGGCGCGCCCGACGCGCGCGTGACCCCCGTGGACGGCGGCCGCGTCCTGGTGCGGGACGTGGAGCAGCAGGCGCAGCAGGCGCAGCAGGCGCAGCAGGCGCAGCAGGCGCAGCAGGCGCAGCAGGCGCAGCAGGCAGGCGGCGACTGCTCGGGCGCCGACGGCCACGCCGCGCCGGGCGTGGCGGCGCCGCGCCTGGCGCCCGTGTGGGCGTGCCCGGCGGCCGCGCTCGGCGCCGAGCTGGACGGCCGCGTGCCGCCGCTGTTCCTGGGCCTCGACCCCGACAGCGGCGCGCCGCACTTTGCGGTGCAGGTGTCCCGCGGCGGCGCCGGCGCGCTCGCGGACGCGCTCGGCGCGCGCTGGGAGTCGGCGCGGGCCGCGGGGCCGGAGCTCTCGCGCGGCGACGCGTCGCTCCTCGCCACCGCGGCGGGCCTCGCGGCGTGGAACCTCGACGCGCAGCACTCGGGCCGCGCCGGCGCGGCGACGGCGCCGCGCGACGGCGGCTTTGCGCGGCGCTGCACCGCGTCTGGCGCGTCGCTGTACCCGCGCGTGGACCCGGCCATCATCACGCTCGTCACTGCCGGCCACGACCACTGCCTGCTCGGCCGCAAGCCCGAGTGGCCGCCGGGGCGGTACAGCACGCTCGCGGGGTTCCTGGAGCTGGGGGAGAGCCTGGAGCAGGCGCTCGCGCGCGAGGTGCTGGAGGAGAGCGGCGTCGCGGTGGAGCTCGCGAGCGTGCGGTACGAGGCGAGCCAGCCGTGGCCGTTCCCGCGGAGCCTGATGGTCGGCTTTTACGCGGCCGCCGCTGAGGCGACGTCCGGCGACGCGCGCGACGCGACCGCCCACCTGTCGCACGAGGGCCGCATGGCCATGATTGACACCGGCCTCACGTGAGACGGCCGGCTGGCGGCAGCACACGCGGGCGTTCGCCGCCTCGGCCACAGCGCGGCAGCACGCGCGGCCTGGCCTGGCTGCAGCCCGCACGCCCCGCCGCGCTCGCCGCCGCAGGCCGGCCGAGGTCGCCGACGCGCTGGGCGACGCGCGCTACCTGCAGCGGCCGGTGCCGCAGGAGGGGGAGCTGGAGGACGTGCGCTGGTTCCACAGGCGCGGCGCGGCGCTGCGTGGCGGCGCTGCGCGGCGGCGCACGGTTCCGTGCATGGCCGAGCGGCGGCGCCGCGCCCCGCCGCGCGCGCAGGGACTGGCTGCGCTGGGCGGTCGATCAGGGCGCCGACCCCAGCCTCGGACCCAGGGTGTCCCCTGCGGCGTCGCCGGAGGGTTTTGTGATCCCAGGGCCCTACTCGCTGGCGCACCGCCTCATACGGGGCTGGCTGGACAGCGCCAACGGCGGCGCGGCCGATGCGCGCGCCGCCCCCTTTGGCGCGGTGCCGCAGGTCGCGATCGACCCGGGGGTGCAAAAGTATGTGCTGCTGCGCGTCAGTGACGCGGCGGGCTCCAGCAAGCTGCTCGTGCGCGGCGCGGCGGCGGCGCCGTTCCACAACGACGTCCTGCAGGCGGCCAAGGCCCAGCTCGACGCGGTCTTCTCGCGCGGCCACGGCCTGCGCGTCGAGGTGCTCGGCGGCGGCCGGCTGGAGCACGACCCCGGCGCCCGGCGCGTGGCTGTGTACGGCTACTCCGCCGCGTTTGGGCCCGCGGTGCACGAGGTGACGGCCGCGCTGGTGCGGCGCTGGGCCCCGCTCTATGATGACGTCACCTGCTCATACCAGGGCTACTAGGCCTTTGCAGCGGCGGCGGCGGCGGCTCCCTGGCGCGGGGGCCCGCGTCACGTGTTGTTGCACGCGCAGGCATCCGGGGCGGCCGCGCTGGGTAATCGTGCTGCTGCTGCGCCCGCCCACCAACTCACGGATCAACACCCGCAGCCCCGGCCGCCGCGCCGCGCTCGGCCCGGCGCGGCGCTGGCTGCAGCACGCGCGCCGCCCGCCGGCCCCACAGCCGCCGCGCTCAGGCGTCGGAGCTGCTGCCGCTGCCGCCGCCTGTGCTGCGCCGCCGCCTGTGCCGCTCCGCCCGGCTGGCCGCGCGCACGCGGCCCAGCGCCGCCGCGTACGCAGCCTGTGGCGTCAGCGCGCCGCGGCCGCGCCCGCGCGCGGCGCCGTCGCTGCGGCTGCCGTCGCCGGTCGCCTGGCTGCTGCTGCTGCTGCTGCTGCTGGCACCGTCGGACGCGCGCCGCCGCCGCCGCCGCCGCGCCTGCGGCGACGCGACGCGCCCGGCAGCAAACTCCAGGACGCGCGCCGTCAGCTGGCCGGCGCCGGCGGCGCCCCGCGCGCCGTGCGCGGCCGCCGCCAGGCGGTCGGCGTAGGCCCGGGTCGGGCTGCGCTGCCGCTCCCTGCCGGCGCTGGCGCCCCCGCCGCAGGCCTGCAGCTGCTGCAGCATCTGCACGGCGGCGGCCGCCGCGGCGCCGCCCTGACCACGCGCGGGGCTCGCGGGCGCGCTGGCGGGCGCCCCCGCCGCGGCGCCCAGGCGCGCCGCGCGGACGCGCGTGGGGCTGCCCGCCGTCGCGAGCGCGCGGGCCGCCGCCCCCGGGGTCGCCCCGCCCTGCACGTGCTTCAGCGGGCTGCTGGCCAGCCACGCGCTGCCGCCGCGCGGCGTCACCGATGCCACGTTCAAGTCGCACGGCTGCAGCGGTGCGGCGGCGGCCGCGCGGTAGCTCTGCGCCAGCCGCTCCAGCGCGCCGCCCGCCGTGCGCGGGCGCTGCTGCTCCTGCGCGCCGCGGCACGCCTGCAGCGCGCCGGCGAGCCTGGTGGGGCTGCCGGCGCGGCCGCGCGGCGGTGCCGCGCTGTGCGGCAGCGGCAGCAGGTCCCACGCCCGCAGCGACCGCGGCGCCGACCGCGAGCGCGGGCGGCCCGCCTGCGCGCCGCCGGCAGTGGCGGCGGCGGCGTGCACCTGGCCCTGCCAGGCGCCCCAGGCGGCCGGCAGGCCTGGCGCGTCGAGGCCCGGCCGCGGGCGGCGCGCGGGGCTGGGCAGCCGCGCGGCCGGCAGGCTGTCCGCCCAGGCCACTGCGCTGAACGCTGCGCCGGGCACCTCCGCGCGGGGTGACGCGGCGAGGTGCGCGAGGTCGGGCTCCGGCAGCCACGTGCGACAGCGCGGCGGCCGCTGCGGCTGCCACGCGGCCGCGCGGTCGCCGCCCCCGCCTGGCGCGGCCCGGCCGCCGGGCTGCGCCTGCGGGGGCAGCTGCCGGCGCTGCTGCGCCTGGCGCGGCGGCTGCGCGGCCGCCTGCACCTGAGCATACTTGCTGCGCAGCTGCGCCAGCTCGCTCAGGCTCTGCTCCACTGCCGCGACGGCGGACGGCAGGCGCTGCGGCTGCTGCTGCCGCGGGCGCTGCGCCAGGGGCTGCTGCCGCGCGTGCGCGGGGCGCGCGCCGCCGGCGCTTGCGCGCTGCCGCGCCGCCGCCTCCTGCATCTGCGCCAGCCGGGCGCTGAAGTCGCCGCCGCCGCCGCCGCCGGAGCTGCGCGCCCCTGCCGGCCTGCC
Organism: Scenedesmus sp. PABB004; assembly: GCA_014905635.1. Taxonomy (NCBI): domain Eukaryota; kingdom Viridiplantae; phylum Chlorophyta; class Chlorophyceae; order Sphaeropleales; family Scenedesmaceae; genus Scenedesmus; species Scenedesmus sp. PABB004. Next base: position 1,834,848 of record JABVCE010000002.1, read on the forward strand.
GCCGCTGGTCCAGGGGCGGCGCGGCTGCTGGTGGTGCTGCGGCGCGGCCGCCCCCGGCCCGCCGCGCGGCCACCCTGCCGCGCCACCAGCGGGCCCGCCCCCGCGCTCGCCGCGCCACGGCAGCTCGCACTCGGCCAGCGCCCGGATGTGCGGCAGCTGCGCACCCGCCTGCTGCTGCGCCGGCAGCGGCGCCGCGGGCGCCGGGGCGGCACCCAGCAGCGCCGGCGAGGTGCCCGGCCGCGGCGGCGCGCCGCCGGCGCGCTGCCGCGACGCGCCGCCTCCGCCCCAGGGGCCCGCCGCCGGCGCCGGCTGGCCGCTGTCAAACAGCGTGGCCGGGCGCTGCAGCTGGGCCAGCAGCTCCTGCCGCGCGCTGCGCGCGTCGAGGTCGGCCTGCAGGCGCTGCAGCTTGGCCGCGAGCGCGGCGTGGCCCGCGATGGCGCGCACCGCCGCGCCGCGGCCGTCCCGGCCGAGCAGCGCCGGCTGCTGCTGCAGCAGCTCGTCCCGCTCGCGCGCGAGCCGCTCCGCGGCCGCCGCCGCGGCGTCGGCCTCGCGCATCTCACGGAACAGCCCCCCGGCGGGCGACCGCGCGGCGCCGCCGCTGCGCGGCTGCGTGGCAGCGCGCGGGCTGCGCGGGGCGCCGCCGCCGCCGCCGGCACTGCTGGCAAGCGCCGCGTCGAGCGCCGCGTGCACGCCGCGCAGCGCAGCGCAGTCGCGCCGCGCCTCGCGCGCGCCGCCAGCGTCGCCCGGCGGCGGCGTGGCCGGCGGCGCGTGGGCCGGGCCGCCCGGCGCCGAGGTGGCCGTCAGGTAGGCGTCCAGCAGGCTGGTGCTGGGCGCCGCCGCCATCGCCGCAGCAGCGCCGCCGCCGCACAACAACGCGGCCCGCCGCGCTCCGCACGGGCTGCCTGCGCGATCGGGGCCTCACGCGGGCACGACGGCCGCCTGGCACGCGGCCGGGCGGCTGCACGCGCTGCTGGGCCGGGAGAGCACAGTCGACCGCTCTCGGTCCACTGGCAGTTCCTGCGCCCGCACGGGCTACTCGGGAGTGAGAGCGTGTGCGTCGTAGTGGGGCGCGGCGTGGGGCTGCACAGCGCCGACGAGCTGAGCCGCGGGCGGGGGCGGTTTGACTCTACCGTCAAACTCACGCTGCCGAGGGCGGCGCCCTGCAGACCGCGCTGGTTACCTCCGGCCGCGCAGAGCACGCGAGCGAGCCAGAGAGAGAGAGGGAGAGCGATCCGCCGCCACACACCCGTTGTTGCGCCCGCGGGGCAGCGCCTGCTGCCACGCCGCACGCGCGCGCTTCACTTCAGCAGCGAGCGCGCCAGGTGCTCCTTGGCTGACGCAAAGGCCTGGGAGAACGTCTGCTCGCGCGCAGGCGCGGCGCAGTGCGCGCGGCGGCATGAGCAGCCCGCGCCGGCGGCCCGCGGCCACTCGCGCCGCCGCCGCCGCCGCGCTCCGCCAGCGGCAGCTGCGCGCGGGCCGCACCTGCTCCGCGATCGGCACCTCGCCGTCCGCGCCCCGCATCGTCACGCGCGCCGCCACGGTCTGCGGGTCCGTCTCCAGGATCAGGCTGCGGAAGCGCGCGGGCGGCGCGTCAGGCGCGGCGCCGCCGGCACAGCAGCAGCCGCTCCGCTCCGCTGCCGCCGCCGGGCCCGGCACGCGTCCGTGACCGCCGCGCTGGCGCCCCGCCGCCGGCCCGTCGCAGCCGCCGCCGCTCTGCTGCCGCTGCTGCCGCTGCTGGCGCTGCTGGCCGCCCTCCACCGCCGCCGCGCTGCCGTCCCGCCGCCGCCCGCTGCCGCCGCCGCTGCGCCGCCGCCGCCGCGCCGCTGCGGCTCACCCGCCGTCCACGATCTCATCCATCACCAGCAGCAGCAGGTCCAGGTTCTCCAGCACCGTCTTCTTGTCTACCTGCTGCCTGCGCGCACACGCACACACCGCCCAGGCCCGCCGCGGCGGCGGCCGGCGCGTCGGCGCCGCCGCGTGCGCGCCACTCGCCGCGTGCGCTGCCCGCCGCCGCCGCGCGCTGCCCCGGCCGCCGCGCCGCGGCCCGCGCACCGCAGCAGCGTGGAGGTGGCCTCGTAGAAGGCCTGCAGCACGGCGTAGAGCACGAGCTCGTTCTCCTCGAGGCCGCCGGTCACGTAAAACATGAGGTCCCCTAGGCACTTGTACACGACCAGGTGGTCGTCAAACATCACGATCTCGGCTGGGGCACGCGAGAGTGCGGCGACAGCGGCGGCGGCGGCGCGGGTGGGGCGGGCGCGGGGCCGCCCGCGCGGGCGACGCCGCGGCCGGGGCGCTGGGGCGCCGGGGCGCCGCGCTGCGCGCGGGCCGCTGCTGCCGCCGCGGCGCACCCTCCCCCCGCGCGTTGGTTCTGCTGGTCTTGGCGAACACGGCCTTCTCGTAGTTGGCCTGCGCGCTCACGGTGGCCCTGGCGGCGGCGGGGCGGCGGTGCGGCGCGGCGTGAGGCGGCGCGCGCGCTCGAGCAGCGGCGGCGGTTGCTGCCGCGCCGTTGCGCCGGCGCCGCGCCGCGGCGCCGCACCACTCGGGGCTGAAGTACTTGACCGCTATGCGCCGCCCCTCCGAGTCCAGCACGATGAGGCTGCGCACGGAGGGGCAGGTGGGGTCGAACGCCATAGCAGCAAGCTCTGCCGGTGATGCCCGGGCGCCTGCCCCGCCCTGCGGCCTCCAGGCGCCTGCTGGCGGGCCGTGAGATGCCGGGGAGTTCGTGAGCAAGGGCCTGGCGGAGCTGTGGGGCCGCCCGAGCACGCCGCGCGCGCGTAGGCGCCCGAGAGCGTGTTTGCAGGCGGGGTCTGGCGTGCGGGGCTCGCGCAGCGCCCGACGGGCAGCGCTCCGCGCGTCCACACGCGCCTGACAGCGTCGCTCGCTCCCCCAGACCTCGCAGCGCGCGCCTTCAGGGCCGGCAGCAGACGCTGCGCGCGCGGACCAGGCGGCGTCGCTGCGGCCGGCACGATGTTCGCGGACGAGAGCGAGCGGTGCGGGGCGATCGCTGCCGCGGCGCTGGGCACGCGCGCTCTCGCAGCGCGGAGAGCGCCCACGCCTGCTGCCGCACTCTGCCCGCAGGGAGCAGTTCTTCGAGGTCGCCAAGGCCCAGGCGCAGAAGGACTTTCAGGACGACCCCACCAATGCGCAGGTGCGCCGCGCCGCGGCCGCGGAGCGCCGCCCGGCCGCGCGCGCGGCGGCCGCCGCCGACGCGCTGCTGCTGTCGCCGCCCGCCGCTGCTCGCGCCCCGCGCCCGCCGCGCCAGGCGCTCGTGCGCTGGGGCGGCGCGCTGCTGGAGCTCGCGCACTTCAAGCAGGGCTCGGAGGCCGACCAATGCATCCAGGACGTGCGTGCCGCGCGGCAGGGGGGCGCGGCGCCGCGCGGCGCGCAGCGCGCCTGCCCACGCACGGCCGCGGCGCCCGCCCCGCCTGCGCCGCGCCGGGGCCCGCAGGCGATCGTCAAGCTGCAGGAGGCGCTCGCCCTCGACCCTGAGCGCACCGACGCGGAGTGGTGCCTAGGCAACGCATACACGTCGATGGTGCGGCGGCGAGCGCCACGGGGCTGCACGGGGCGCGAGAGCTGCGGCAGACGCAGCTAGCAGCGCCGGCGCGCGCACGACGGCGCGCCGCCGTCGCCGCCGCGCCGCAGGGCTTCTTGGCAAGCGACCGCAAGACGGCGCTGCAGCACTTTGGCCAGGCAGAGGACTTTTTCAAGCACTGCAAGGAGAAGGTGCGGCCCCGCCCCGGGCGCCGCAGCGCAGCAGCCGCCGGGGGTGCCCGCGGCCGCAGCAGCGCGGCGGTGGTCGGGCGGTCGCAGCGCGGCGTGCGCCCGGCCGCCTGGCTGCGCCGACGCCCTCGTTGCGCCGCCCGCCCGCCGCGCAGGAGCCTGGCAACGAGACCTACAAGAAGGCGCTCGAGATGTGCAAAAAGGTGCCGCCGCCGCACCGGCCGCCAGCGCCGCCGCTGCGGGCCGGGGGCGGGCGCCGCGGGCGCCGGGGGCCCGCGCTGCGGCCGCGCCGACCCGGGCGCGTGCGCGGGCCGCCGCCGCGCCCGCGCCGACCCGGCCGCGCTGGCCTCTGCCGCCCCCGCGCGTGCCGCCGGCCACAGGCGCCCGAGTACTACGATGAGATTCAGACGCAGCTGCAGCAGGTGCCGCGGCGGCGCGCGGCGGCGGCGCGCGGCGGCGGCGTGCGGCGGACGAATGCCTGCCGCCTGGTGCCTCGCTGCCGTAGACGCAGCGCGCGCGCTCCCCCGCAGGCGCAGGCGTCGGGCGCCGTGAGCGGCGGCAGCGGCGGCGGCAAGAAGGGCGACGAGCCGGGCGGCGAGTTCTGGTGGGACGTCGCGGGCTGGGTGACGCTGGGGGCGATCATCGTGGGCGTGATGATGCTGTCCAAGGCCGGCGGCCCGCCCAAGGCGTAGCTGCGCAGCGGGGCGCGGGCGGGGGCGCGGGGCGCGGGGCGCGGGCGGTGCGGCCGGCGGGGGTGGCGGTGCGGTCAATCGAGCGAGTTGGGTGGGATGCACCAGCGTCCCGCTGGCACGGGCAAATCGCAAGCGGCGTCGGCGGCAGTTCGAGCGGCGATCGAAAAACTGCCGCGGCCGCGCCGCAGCGCGTCGATCGGCCGCCGCGCGACATCCCCCTCTGCCGCCTGCCGTCCGTCCGAGCCACCGCCCCGACGGCGCACACCGCCGCGGCACGCGCGCGCGGAGCAGGTTCGACGCGAGCAGCAGCAGCAGCAGCAGCAACCACCCGGCTCTCGGCGCCATGGTGGACGGCGCGGCTCCCTCGCCCGCCGGGAAGGCGGCCGACAAGAAGAAGGTGGCGGTGCTGGACGCCCCGGCCGTGGTTGTGGGCAAGCGCGACAGGAAGGCGCCCGAGGCGTTCGCGCCCCCCGCGGCCAAGCCCAAGGCCGACACCACCATCAAGGAGGTGCGTAACCGCCTGGGCGCGCGGAGCGCCTGCCGCCTGGCCGGCGGGAGCGCCCCCAGGCGGCGTGGCGTGGCGGGGAGCGCGCGGCATCAGCTCGCGCCACCTCCCGCGCCCTCCCGCCCTGCACGGCCCGCGTGACCGCCCCGCCGCCGCCGCAGGGCCACGGCACCAAGCTGGGCGACATCCCCAACGGTGGGCGCCGGCCGCCGCGCCGCCGCTGCGCCGCGCGGGGGGCCAGCACGCAGCGCCGCCGCTGGCAGCCCGCCGCCGCTGACGGCGCGCCGCTGCCGCTCATGCCGCAGTCAAGTTCAAGCTCAGCAAGATCTCGCCCAAGGAGGAGATCGTGAAGAGCCTGCACCGCGCGTGCTTCGGCCGCGACGGCACGGTGCGCGCCGCGCGCCGCGGTCGCGCAACGCGCCTGCCGGCGCTCGCGCCGTGGGCGCGCTGCCGCGCGCGCCGCGCCGCGCCCGACCGCCGCGCGGCGCCGGCGCGCGCGTGCTGCTGCCGCTGCAGGCGCACGAGCGCAAGAAGAACCTCTACGCCTTCAGCGGCCTCGTGTTCGACGGCGACAAGGTGTGCGGCGCGGCGGCGCGGGCGCCAGCGAACCCGCGCCGGCAGCAACGCCCCCCGCGCGCGGCGCCGGCCGCCGACGCGCGCGCGCTGCGCCGCGCGCACGCGCCCCGTGCCGCGCGCGCAGGCGGCGGGGCGCGCCAAGGTCGCGAAGCGCCTCGAGGCGTGGACCGCGCCCGCGCTGGCCGAGGCGCTCGACGTGTTTGACCTGCCCCGCGTGAGCGAGGGTAACAAGGAGCACAAGGCCGGCCGCGTGCTTGCCTTCCTGGAGAAGCCCCACCAGGCCAGCGACAAGGACCTCGCCGCCCTGGTGCGGCGGCGGCGCGGCCGGCGGCGCGCGGGGACGGGCAGCGCGCTGGGCGGGGGCTCCGCGGTGCGCCCCCGGGCGGCCGGCGCCGCGCGGCGGCGGCAGTGGCGTGGCGGCGCGGCAAGCGGCAGCGGCGGCACGGCGCGGCTGACGCGCGTGGTGCGGCGCGGCGCAGGGCGAGAAGAAGAAGGCGGCGGCCGCGCGCAAGCGCGCCAAGGCGGCGGCCGCGAGCCCCAAGGCCGGCGCCAAGCGCAAGGCCGGCGGCGCCGCGGCCAAGGCCCCCGCGGCCAAGAAGGCCAAGGGCGGCGGCGGCAAGGCCAAGGCCAAGCCCGAGGCGAGCGAGGAGCCTGAGGAGGAGGAGGAGCTGGAGGAGGAGGAGGAGGAGCCGGAGGAGGAGGAGGAGGCGAGCGAAGAGGTGGGCGGGGCCGTGGGCGTCAGGCGGGCGGGCTGCGGCGGCCCCGCCCGCGCTCGGACTGCCGCTCACACCCGCCGCCTGCCTGTCGCGGCGCCGCCCCGGCAGGAGGCGCCCACGCCCGCGCGCAAGCGCGCCGCCGGCAAGCGCGCGGCGCCCGCGAGCGCCAAGGGCGGCTCGAGCGCCAAGGGCGGCCGGCGCAAGAAGGCGGCCGAGCCCGAGGACGAGCCCGGCAGCGACGGCGAGGAGGAGGCCGGCGGCAGCGCCAAGAAGCGCAAGACTGCGGGCAAGGCCGCCGCCGCCACGCCGGCGCGCGGCAAGAAGCAGCAGAAGCAGCCGGACGCGGCGGACGAGCCGCAGCCCGACGGTGGGCGGTCGGCCGCCCGCGGCGCCGCGCGCCCGGCCACCGCCGCCGCCCGCGCGCGCGCGCACCGCGCGCCGTGGTGCTGCCGCCCACGCCGCCGCCGCCGCCTGCGCGCCGCCGCCGCCGCCGCCGCGGTGCAGGGGGCGAGCTGCCGAGCGACGGCGAGCTGCGCGGCGCGCTGGAGGCGATGCTGGCGGGGACTGACCTGACCGTGGTGAGCTTCAAGGTCCTCCAGGAGCGCCTCGAGGAGAAGTTCGGGGTGAGCCATCGCAGCCGCGGCCCCCGCCCGGGGACGGGCCCCCGCCGCCGCTGAGCGCGCCCGCGCCGCTGGCGCCGCCGCGGCCGCGCCCCGCGCCGCGCCGTGCGCGCCGCGCGCCACACGCTGCCGCGGGCGCCGCCCGCCGACCCGGCGCCAGGTGGGCCTCAAGGCCAAGCGCAAGTTCCTCAAGGGCCTGGTGACCGAGTGGGTCGAGGCGCACACGGACGCGGACGCGCCCATGGCCGACGCGCCGGCGGCCGAGCCGGAGCCCGCCGCCGCCGCCGCGGAGGCGGCGCCTGCGCCGGCGCCCGCCGCGGAGCCGGAGCCTGCTGCCGCGGCGCAGGAGCCCGAGCCGGCGCCCGAGCCGGCGCAGGAGCCCGAGCCGGCGCCCGAGCCCGAGCCGGCGCCCGAGCCGGAGCCCGCAGCGGAGCCGGAGCCGGCGGCGGCGGAGCCCGAGCCTGCTGCGCCCGCCGAGCCGGCGGCGGCGGAGCCAGAGCCTGCTGCGCCCGCTGAGCCGCCGGCGGAGGCCGCGGCGTGACGCTCATCGCAGTGCGATGCTGACCCAACGGGGAGTGGCGGGGTTGCGCGAGTTGCGCGACGACGACTGCGCGCCGGGGACCGCTGACGCCGGGGCGGGAGAGACCACGTCTGGGAGGGACGCGCGCTGGCAACGGTTTGCACGGCGCCGGCCGTCGGCCGACCCCTCGCACAGCACGCCGCCTCGGGCGCGGGTCAAACCGTCCCGCCCGGGGCGCGCACGCGCCGCTGCCTGCAGCCCGGAGGCCCCCGCGCGCTGAGGGCGGCGCCTGGGCTGCCGAGTGGGGCCAGCGCGTGCCCGCCGCGGGTGTGTGGGGGTGTAGGCGGTGTTACGACGCCGCGTGCCGCCCGCCCGCGGCGCGCCGCCTGCCCCCTGCTGGCCGAGGAGGCGGCGCCAGTGCTGTGCAACCGCAAGCGACCGCCAGGCAGGCCCGCGCAGCGATCCCGCGCCCGCACGCCCCGCGACAGCGCGCGGGCCTCCTACGCGCCTCCCGCGCCGCGCGTCGCCGCCAGCAGGCTGCGCACGCCCGCCACGGGCATCGTGTGATCGCTCCGCGCCTCCCGCACCCGCCGCTGTGCTGCCAGCAGCGCTCAGCGGCCGGCGCCGCGCCATCGCGACCGCGGCCGCCTCCCATTCGGCGTTCCCCGCCGCGGGCGGCCGCCCGTTGATGGCCCGGATGTCCATGGAGCCAGAGGCACCCCCGGCCGTGGCCGAGGGCGAGCACGGGGAGAGCAGCAGCAAGCCGGCACCGGCGAGCCCACCAACCGAGGACGAGGACACCCCGGCCAGCAGCGGGCGCTCCGAGACCTCCAAGCTGCCGTGCGCGTTCTACATGCGCACCGGGACCTGCGCCTACGTGAGTGCCCGCGGCCCGCGCTCTGCGACGACGCCCGGCCTTGGCCCGCGGCGCGCCCGCACGCCGCGCCGCACGCTGCGTTGGCCGGCAGGCCCCGCCGGCCGGCCGTACGCGCGGCCGGGGCGTCCCGCGCGCGCCAGCGGCGCCCCGAGACGCAGGTCAAGACCGGCCGCCCTACTACGCCCGCCTGCCGCGCGCGCCCCCGGCGTCCGCAGGGCGAGCGGTGCAAGTTTCACCACCCCAGCGAGCGGCCCCAGGTCTTCATGAACAGCAGGTGCGGCCACGGCGGCTCGCGGCGCGGCGCGGCGTGCGGCGGCGGCAGCGGCAGCAGCGGTGTGCGCCGACGGCAACTGCGCGGCCGGCCGGCGACCAGCGCGCGCCTGGACGGGCCCGCGCAGCAGCACGCGGGGCGGCCGCGGCGGCAGCCTTGGTCGCCGGCCAGCCGGCCCCGAGGCACGGGCCGGGCCGGGCCGGGCGAGACCCACGCGCGCCGCCGCCGGGCTGCGCCGCGCGTCCGCGCGCAGGAACCTGCCGCTGCGCCCCGACGAGCCCGACTGCAACTTCTACATGCGCCACGGCTGGTGCGCGTTCAGCGACACCTGCAAGTTCCACCACCCGGAGCTGGCGGGCGCGCCGGGGCAGCAGGGCAGCCCCGGCGCCGGGCCGGGCGCCGGCGTGGGCGCGCCGCGCGGCGGCGGCCGCGCGCACGGCGGCGGCCGCCCCGGCGCCGGCCCGCCCGGCAAGGGCGGCCCGCACGGCGGCGGCGGCGGCGGCGGTGCGCAGCAGCAGCAGCAGCAGCAGCAGCAGCAGCAGCAGCAGCAGCAGCAGCAGCAGCATGGCGGCTACGGCGGCGGCGGCTACGGCGGCGGCGGCGGCTACGGCGGGCACGGCGGCCACCACCCGGGCATGGGCGGTCCCTACGGGCCGCACCACGTGGGCCACGTGGTCTACGGCCACGCGCACTACTACGCGCCGCCGCACATGGCCGCCGCGCACGGCGGGCGCGGCGGCGTGCCGTACGGCGCGGTGTTTGGCGGGCCGATGATCCACCCGGTCATGCACATGCGCCCCTATGGCGGCGGCGGCGTGCCCCACATGGCCCACATGGGGCCCCCGGGAGGGCCGGGCGGCCTGGCGCAGCAGATGCACGGGCTCGGCCTCGGCCCGGGCGGCGGCGCCAACGGCAACGGCGCGCACCACGGCGGGCCCGGCGGCCGCGGCCGCGGCCGGCAGGGCGGCGGCGGCGGCGGCCGCAGCCGCGCGGGCGCGCCCGCCGGGGGCGGCAAGCCGGAGGCGGAGCCGCAGGCGGAGGCCTGCGCCGCGCTGCCGGTGGCGCCGGCGTCTGGCAGCGGCAGCCGCGCGGCCTCGCTGGCGCCAGCGGAGCAGCCGAGCAAGGCGGCGGCGCCAGGCGCGCCGCCAGCGCCGGCGCCGGCGGGCGACGCCGTGGCGTCTGGCGAGGCGGACCATCAGCAGCCCGAGGCCTAGGCCCGGCGCGCACGCAGGCGTCTCGCGCCAGCGCGTGGCCCCCGTTGTTTGCGGCCCTGCGGCGGGCCGCCGCGGCTGTCGCCATCCGGCACCGGCCGGCCGCCCGGGGCGCTAGTCAACCCAATCCGCGCTGGGAGCTGTGTGGGGCGGGGGCGGGCCCCTGCGCCACGTGCCCGCGCAGCGGCTGTGTAGGCTTAGCCAGTCCAGGCATCTCTTATTGGCGCACCCAGCCGCCACGCGTTTTGGCGGGCGGGGCGGCGCACGCGCGTTTTTCTTTTACACGCCCCCGCTGCGGCGCGCGGCTGCTGCTGGCTGCCGCGCGCCGCGCGCGCTGGGGCGGCGGGCCACGCGCCGCTGCGGGCGGCCGCCGGGGGCGCCTGCCACTCACGCCCGGCGGGCCGCAGCGTGGCCTCGGACGGGGGCGCGTCCGGTCGCTCGAGCCGCGGCACTCGAGAGCTTGACTTCTAGGGTTCCTCGTGCGCGTCAAGGGAGGTCGGGAGGGCGGGCGGGGCACTGGGTGGGCACTGGGCGGGCTGCGAGCGCTGCCAGCCGCACCGCGCCCCAAATGCGCGCGCCGCCGGACAACTTGACGTGCTGCCGGCGAGCCTCACGCCTCGCCGCAGCGGCTTGCCGCCTCGCGCGCACTCGTGTGCCTCTCTGGCGGGCGGCAAACCTGCAAACCCGCTGCGTTCGTCGGCCGTGTCGTGGTGGCGGGCTGTGTGCCGTTGGTCTCTGGTGCTGAGAGACTGGTCCAGGGGTCGTCGAGTCTGCGGCGGCGGTGGGCTGCGCATGCAGCCCCCGTGCGTTGCCCGCACTTGTGTTGCCAGGCGCTGCGCAGCCGCCGGGACGGCGTCTGGCTTGTGAGCGGGGCAATCAACGCGACGGCCGCGGTGCCTTCGCGCCCGCTACACCTCGCGCCCATTGCTTGCATGCACATGCGCTCCGCGGAGCGGCGCCGACGAGAGCCACCGCGCGCGCCTGAGCTCGTCGCGCTACAGCTTGTCACACATTCCGGGTGGGGGCGCAGGACTGCCCATACCCATGCTTCGGGCCCCGAATCCGCAGCGCAGCCGACGAGCTCGCGCCGGTTGGCGGCGATCGATCGATCGAGGCGTGGGCGCGCAGCCGCCGCCTCGCTGTAAATGTACCCTCGGACGCGACGCGACGCGACTGGTCAAACCGTCCCGCCCGGGGCGCGCACGCGCCGCTGCCTGCAGCCCGGAGGCCCCCGCGCGCTGAGGGCGGCGCCTGGGCTGCCGAGTGGGGCCAGCGCGTGCCCGCCGCGGGTGTGTGGGGGTGTAGGCGGTGTTACGACGCCGCGTGCCGCCCGCCCGCGGCGCGCCGCCTGCCCCCTGCCGGCCGAGGAGGCGGCGCCAGTGCTGTGCAACCGCAAGCGACCGCCAGGCAGGCCCGCGCAGCGATCCCGCGCCCGCACGCCCCGCGACAGCGCGCGGGCCTCCTACGCGCCTCCCGCGCCGCGCGTCGCCGCCAGCAGGGTTGGCGCGGGGCCGGCTGGCGCCAACCAAGGCTGCCGTCGCGGCCGCTCCATGTGCTATTGCCCGGGCCAGGCGCGCGCTGGTCGCCCGCTGGTGCACGCAGTCGCCCCTTCCTTTATTGCGCGCCGGCCGCACAGGCAGCCGCGCGCCAGCCGAGCGCGTCGCGACAGCAGCATGGTGCCCACGCACAGCACCACCGCGCAGGTGCCACGCCGCACGCAAGAGTCCTTATTCCATTGCGCCGCCCGCTCGCCACGCCCGCCGCCGTACGCGCCGCCGCGCGCAAGGCCGTCCGGCGGCGCCCGTCCCACCGTCATTTGATTTGGCTCCCCCGGCGCCCAGGCCGCGCCCCGGTCCATCAGCTGCGCTGGCGCACCAGCGCGCCCGCGCGGCCGCCGGCCACCGCCGAGACAAAGCCGCCAGCGTCCAGCGTGCCCGCCTGCACCTGGCCGACGAGGGACTCGATCGAGTGCGGCCGGGCGGGGCGGGGCAGCCCTGCGCGGCGCGGGCACGCGCGGCAGGTGCAGCGGGCATGGGCTGAGGGCGCGGTGCGCCCGGCCACCGCCCGGCCGCTGCAGCGCCGCGTGCAGGCTGGGCGTGCCCACCTGCCGCGAGCTCCTCCCCCGCCGCCACGTCCAGCGAGAGCACCGCCGAGCGCACAGCCGCGACAGCCGCGGCCGCGGCGGTCGCGGCGGCCTCGCAGATCGTGTGCGCGGCCTCGGCCGAGAGGTGGCACACCGCGGCGCACCTGCGCGGGGCGGCGGTGCGCGTCAGTGAGGTCGCGGGCGGCGTCGCGTGCGCGGCGAGGCCGGCGCCACCGACGCGCGCGCGCCGGTCCCTCACCTGACCGCCTGGTGGCCGCCGCCGCCGCCGACGCGGTCCAGGCCGGCGCTGCTGCCGGCGCTGCCGGTGCTGCCGATGCTGCTGCTGCCGCGCTGCGCGCGGTCGGCGCAGTCCAGGCCGCCGCCGCCGTCGCTGCCGCTGCCGTCGCGCGCCGCGCCGCCGGGCAGCAGCTGGAACAGCGGGTTGTCGCAGGTGAAGCTGCAGCGCCCGTGCAGGCGGTGGCCCCGCGGCAGCGCCGCCGCCGGCTGCGGCGCAGCGCCGCGCGCACGCTCGAGCTGGCGCTGCTTGAGCCGGACTGTGATGTTCACGCCCCCCGCCGCCGCCGGGCCGCTGCCACCGTCGCAGCCGCGGCAGGGCCGCCCGCAGCAGCGCGCGCCGCCGGCGCCGGCGCCGCTGTCGGCGCTGGCGCTGCTGGCGCCGCTGCTGCTGCTGGCGCGCCGGGGCGCGCGGCGCAGCTGGCCCGCAGCGGCGCCGCCGCCCTCGTCGTCGCTGGAGGCGCTCGCCACCGCGTGACGGCCGTGGTCGCGGTGCGCGTGCCGCGCGGCGGGGCTGCTGCTGCGGCTGCGCGCCGCGGCCCGCGCCCGCCGCCCGGCCGCGCCCGCCCGGCTGCCGTCCGCCGGCGCCGCTGCCTGTGCGGCGAGCTGCCTGGCAGCCTCGGCCCCCGCTGCCGCCCCCAGCAGCTGCTGGAGCTGCTGCGCGGCGCTCACGCCGGGCGACAGCAGGCCCAGCAGCGCCAGCAGGCCCCCGCCCCCCGCAGTGCCGGCCGCCTGCCGCGGCGACGCGTCGGCGGCCCTGCCTGCTGCCGCCGCGCCCAGCGCCGCCGCCGCGGCGCTCAGGCCCTCGGGCGTCTCCAGCAGGCCGGCGAGCAGCGGCAGCAGGACCGCCGCGGCGCCGCCACCGCCAGCCGCCGCCTGCAGCGCCTGCAGCTCCTGTCGCTGCGCCGCCTCTGCCGCCGCCGCCTGCTGGGCCGCCTGCGTGCTGCGGATGGCGTGCAGCAGCCCGCCGGCGTCGGGCAGCGGCGAGGTCTTCAGGTTGTGGCGGCTCGGCCCGGCGGGGATGGCCTGCCGGGCGGGCGCGCGGGCGGGGCGGGCGGGCGGGCGGGCGGCGGGTCAGGCGCGCGCGGCCGGCGGCGGCGCGGTCCGCGCCGCGTCCCGCAGCCCCCCCCCCCATAAGCGGTGCACGCGCGCGCGAGCCGGCCCACCATGCGCGCGTCGGGCGGCAGCTGGTGGTAGACGCCAAACGCCCAGCGCAGCAGCGCGAGGCAGCGCTGGTGCGGCGTGAGGTCGGGCGCGCCGCGCAGCTCGTCCGCCAGCTCGCCGCCCTCGGGGCAGTGCACGATGCAGCGCAGCACAGACGGTATGATGTACTGCCCGAGCTCAACGCCACGCGCGGCGGCCGCGGCGGCCGCGGCCGCGGCGCCGCCGCCCGGCGCCGCGCTCGCGCGGCCCGGGGCCGCGGGCCGCGGCAGCGGCGCGCGCCGCCGGGCGCGCCCGCGCCCGGCGCGCTGCCCGGGCGCTTGCTGCTGGCGTAGAGCCCCGCCAGCGACTGGCGGCCCCAGCCGCTGACGCTGTCGGCGCGCGCGCTGCCGCCGCCGCCGCTGGCGGCCAGCCCGGCGGTGCTGCCCCAGTTGACGGTGCGCTGCGTGCTGGCCAGCGTGGCCGCGGGCGAGCCGCCCCCGCCGTAGAGCGGGCTGGCGGCCCCGGGGCGCTGCCAGCTGGCGCCATAGCTGCCCACGTAGGCCAGCCCCCGCTGGTGGCCCCCAGGCGGCGGCGCGGCGGCGCCGCCGCCCCAGCCAGGCGGGCTGCCGCCGCGCCCAGCCGCCACCGCCCAGCCGCAGGCCTGGCAGGCCTGCGGCTGGCAGCCGCAGGCCTGCCAGCCGGGCGCGGCGCCGCCTGCGCCCTGCGGCGGCGCGCTGGCGGGGCGCTGGCCGGTGTGGTGCCGGCCGCTGCCCGCCAGGCGCGCCGTCACGGCGTCAGTCAGCGCGCCGAGGTCGACGGCGGGCTCCCGGGACAGGAAGCCGCCCGTGGCGGCGGGCCGCGCCGCGGGGCGCGCCGCGGGGCGCGCCGTGCCGCGCCGGCCGCCCGCATTTGCGTTCGGGGTCGCGTGCGCGGGCGCGGGCGCCTCGTCGCCCGTGTGGCCTGCGTCGGGGTCCTCCTCCTCCTCGCCCCCCGACTCGAGCTCGTCGTCGGCCTCACCAGCGCTGAGCGCGGCCGCGCCCTGTCCGCGCGCGCCGGCCGCGCCGCCGCGCTCAGAGAGCTGAGCGAAGAAGCCAGCGGCCGCCGCCCCCTGCTGCTCCTCGTCCTCACCGCCCTCCACGCCATCCGCCTGCTCCTCCTCCTGCGCCCTGGCGAGCGCCTGCTGCCGCGCGGAGCGGCCGGCGGCGGCCTGCGCCGCCGCCGCCGCCAGCGCCGCGGGGGCGCCGCCGCGCGCGGGCCGTCCCCCCGCCACCACAGCGCCGGCGCCGCTCGCACGCCGCGCGCCGGGCTGCGGCGGCGCCGCCCGCTGCGACGGCGGCCTGCCGCCGAGCTTGGACAGCCGCAGCGGCGGCGGGGGCGGCGGCGGCGGCGCGGGCCCGCGCGGCGGGTGGCCGCCGGCCTGTGGCTGCACGTCCGCCTCCGCCTCGGCCGCCTCGTAGATGGTGCCCAGGGCGCCGCCGCCCGCCGAGCCCGGGCGCGTCAGCTGCCCCGACCCGGAGCGGGGGCTGCTGCCGCCGGAGCGGCCGCCGCCCGCCGCCCCGGTCCCCGCCCACGCGAGCGACTCGTCGCTGGCGCCACCGAGCGAGCTCGGCCGGCGCGGCAGGGCGGCCGCGCCGCCGCCAGAGCTGCCCGCGTGGGCACCGGACGCGCCGCTCCAGGTGCGCCGCAGCCCGTGCGCCGCCCTGCCGCCGCCGCCGCCGCCGCCGGGGCTGCCGCCGGGGCTGCTGCTGGCGAGGCCGCCGCGCGCACCGCGCCTGCCCCCGCCGCTGCTCGCCGCGCGGCGCGCGGCCGCCTGCGCGGGCAGCGGGTCCGCTGCCAGCTCCAGGTGGTGGTCTGGCGACTCCTCATCCCACTCCTCGTCCCACTCCTCGGGCGAGGCAAAGTGGTCGCGCCGGCCGCCGCCAAAGGAGGAGGCGGCGCTGGCGGGCGAGAAGGTGCGGCCCGGCGGCTCGGGCGGCTCCGCGTCGCCCGCCGCGCCGTCCTCGTCCGCCTCGGCCGCCGCGTCGGCCGCCATGCCCGCGGCCGCCTCGTCGTCCCACAGCAGAATGGGCACCCTGCGGAGCGCGTGCGAGCGGCGGGTGAGCGGCGGCGGGTGAGCGGCGGCGGACGCGCCGGCGGCACCGCCGCGGGGCGCGGCCGCGCCGGCGACGCGCCTGGTCGCGGCGCGCGCGATCTCGACAAACCACTCCTGGCTGTCCTCCTTGTCGGCGCCCTGAAACACCCACTCCTTGCCGCCCACCTGCGCGCGCCGCGCCGGCGGGGGTTAACGCGGGCAGGCGCGGCGGCCGGCTCGGCCGGCGCACGCCGCGGCGCGGCGGCGCGGCGCGGCGCGCACGTCGAGGTGGATGGTGCCTCGCGCGTCGTCGAAGCGCGGCGTCGCCTCCTCCAGGCTGATGGCAGTCGAAGGGAAGACGGAGACCCGGCCGGGCAGCACGTAGAGCTTGCGGGGCGTGAGGATCTGCGGCGCCCGCCGGCGGCGCGCGCGCACGAGCGTGAGGCCGGGGCCGGCGCCGCGGGGGCGCGCGGGCGCGCCGCCGCGCCGAGCCGCGCCCGCCCGTCCCGCCGTCGGCAGCGCCCGCCCGCCCGCCCGCCGCCCGCCCGCCCGCCCCCGCCCGCCCGCCCGCCCGCCCGCCCCGCCCGCCCGCCCGCCCGCCCGCCCGCCCGCCCGCCCGCCCGCCCGCCGCCGCCCGCCCGCCCGCCCGCCCGCCCGCCCGCCGCCCGCCCGCCCGCCCGCCCGCCCGCCGCCCGCCCGCCTGCCCGGCCGGGCGGCCGCGCACCGCGTAGCGATCCCCGAACAGCGCGCCCGCCTTGCCGCGCTTGCGCAGCGGTCCCTTCTTGAGCACTGAGCGCTGGAAGCGCGCCACGTCGAGCGTGCCGGCCGCGAGGTCGGCCGCGGCGGTGCGGAAGACGCGGCACTCCTCGCCGCCCTGGAACTGAACAAAGTACCTGCGGCGGCACGGGGCGGTGCGCGGGGCGCGGCGGGCGGGGGTGAGGCGGGGTGATGCGGGCGCCGCGCGCCGGCGAGACGCGCGCGGCGCGCGGCGCGCCATGCGGCGCGCGCGAGTGCGCGCGCGCGGCGCGCACTTGCGGTCGTCGCGGCAGGAGACGAGCACGCTGCGCGGCTCGGCGTCGTCAAACACGATTTGGTTGATCGCGTCGAACCGCAGGAACACGCGCACGCTGCCCTTCTGGATCTGATCAGCGGCGGGCGGTGGCGGCAGGCGGCCGCGGGAGCGGCGGGCGGGTCGGCGGCGCGGCGGCGGCGGCGCAGGGCTCGTGCGTGGCGGTGGCGCCGCGGGGCGGGGCTGCGGCGCGCCCGGCCTGCCGGCGCAGGAGGCGCGGGGCGCTGCCGCGGGCGCGGCGCGGCGCGTGCGCGCGGCCGCGCGCACGAGCTTGAGCGCGGGCGCCGCGACGTCGAGGTGCAGGATGCGCTGCTCCACGCGCGTGTGCCGTCGGTCGCCGACGAGCTGCACCTCCACGCTGCGGGCGGGGGCGGCGGCGCACGCGTGTCGGCGGGCAGCGCCGCGCGCCGCCGCCGCCGCCGGGCGCGGGCCATGCCATCGGCCACCCACGCGCCGCGCGGCGGCGTGCGCCGTGCCCGGCCGGCGCCGCGGGGCGGCCGCGGCGAGGGCAGCGGGGCCGGGCAGCGGGGTCGGGCAGCGGGGCCTCACCCAAACGTAAAGTAGTAGTGAGCGGTCAGCCCCCGCGGCGGCGGCCGCTCGCCGTGCATCATGCTGCCGCCGCGCCTGTCCCGGGGAGCCGGGGGGCTACCAGGGGCCGCCGGCCGCCTGGCGGGGGCTACCAGGGGCCGCCGGCCGCCCGCGGGGCCGGCGCGGGCCGCACAGCAGCGGACGCCAGCCCGCCGCCGCGCCGCGCGGCGCGCCGGCGCGGCGCCGCGCCGCTTGGCCCGGCCCGCCGCGTAGTTCGGTCGCGGCGCGTGTCCGGGTGGCGTGGAGCCCGCTGTCAGGGCGCGCCGGGCGCGGGGCGGGCGGCGTCGGGCGCCTGCGGGCGCGGGCGCGCTGCGCAGTCGGTGCGAGGAGCAGGCGTCGGCGCGGCGTCCCGTGAGAGCGGAGTGAGAGCGGGAGACGCCGGGCGGCGCGGGCCAACGGGCGCGTGGGCTATGCGAGCGGCCGCGAGGGTCAGCTCGGGGAGCGCCCGAGCTGTAGCAGGCAGCGCGGCAGGCGCGCCACCGGGCCGCGCCCGGAACGAGCCAAACAGCACGTTCGGGGCGGCGCCGGCAGCCGCGCCGGCCGCTGGGGCCGGCGGCGAGACCAGCGCGCGCGGGCTCTCGCTGCCCTGCCGGCGCCGGCTCACCTGCGTCCTCGTGGCCTGCGGCGCCCTGTTCACTTGGGACCCTTGAGGTTGCCCTCCCTGCGGCGGCGGACGACGCGGGCGTCGCCGCGCAGCCGTCGGCGATCGGCAGCGCTCGCCGCCGCGCCGCGCCGACCGCCTTGCCTCAACTTGCGGCGGCGCGCCCTGCAGGCCGTTCCCACGAATCTCTCACCGCGCCAGCTCCTGCAGCAGCTCTCGCTGCCGCGTGGCGTTTTCCAGCTGCGTCTCGGCCAAGCGCACGAGCAGCGCGACCTCTTCTGTGTCGTTGGCGCGCCGCCCCGCCTCAAACTCTTCCCGCGCGCGTCGCGCGATGAAGCGCCGCCTGCGGCGTCCGTGATCGGCGGGGAGGCACGTGCCGTCGCTGCTGCAGTCGCCAGGCGTGGCGTGGCGAGCGCCGGTGCAGCGGCGCCGGGCGCTGCTGCCCCCGCCGCCGCGAGCCGCGCCGCTCGCCGATTCTCCGTGGGCATCATCCTGCCCTGGCGCAGCAGGGCGCGGTAAAGACCCAGCACATGCGCGCGCGCAGCCGCGGCGGCGCCGCCGGGCATCGCGGCGGCGGCAGCGGGAGCGGCTCGCCGGCTCGCGGAAACGGCGGAGCTGGCTCTGGGCAGGGGGGCTGGCTCTGTGCGCGGGCGGACTGCGCTGCGCGGGACTGCCGCCGACCGTCAGCGCGGCGTCAAAAGCCGTTGAACCCCGGCGTTGCACCCCGCCGCGCCGCGCCCGGCGTCAGTGCAGCAGGTCCCAGCCGTGCATGGTGTCGTGCATGAGCGACTGGAGGTGCGTGTCAAACACAAAGGGCTCGACGTTGAGCTCCAGCGCCGACACGGGGTGCTCGACCTCAAACGCCGACAGCACCTCCGGGTGCACCACGCCAAACACGCCCACGGGGCGCCCCCGCGCGGTGACTGTCGCGGCGCGGCCGGGGAAGAAGCTCGGGTGGTCGGCCGCCGCCCAGCTGTAGCCGCCGCCGAGCTTGGCCTCCAGCGCGGGGTTGCTGCCTGCGGCGCCGCGGCGGCGCGGGCGCCCGTGAGCGCGCACGCGAGCGCGCACGCTGGCGCACCCGCCGCGCCTGCGGCCCCCTGCCCCGCCCCGCGCGCGCCCTCGCCGGCGGCGGCGCACCCTCGAGCGGGACGCTGAGCACCTCCATCACGCGGTTCAGCAGACCGTGGATGACCTCAAACTCGGCGGCCTTGCCGCAGTGCACCGCGACGAGCCGCCGCTCGTTGCGCGCGCCGACGTCGCGGCTGCCGTCCAGCAGCACGACGTCGCTCAGCTCAAACAGGCGCAGCGGCAGCGGCTCGGCCTTGTTCGCGGCGATGGTTTTGAGCGCGCTCGGCAGCAGCGTCGTGCGGCAGACCTGCGCGCGCGGCGCGCGCGCGTGAGGCCGCGCGCGGGCGCGCCCGCCAGCCCCGCCCCGCCCCGCCCCCGGCCCGCCGCGCCGCAGCCGCCCCGCGCCGGCGCACCTCAAACTCGGCGGTCTGCGGGTTGCCGATCGCGACCGCGCCCGCGCCGGGGGCGGGCTCAGGGCAGCGCATCGCGTCAAAGTTCTCAGCGCGCGAGCACAGCGCCCTGCCGCGCGGGGCGCGGCGGCGCTGAGTGGGCGGCGGCGCTGAGCGGGCGGCGCGGCCGGCGCGCGGCGCTGTGCCCCCGCGCGCCGCGCCGCGCCGCGCGGCCGGGCGCTTGCTGCGCGCCCCGCCGGCGCACCAGGTGAGGACCTCGGTGAAGCCCGCCAGCGCCACCTCCTGCCGCAGCAGCTCGCACAGCTGGTTCAGCGGCAGCTCCCGCCCTTGCGTCACCGTCGGCGGCACCTGCGGACGCGGCGGCAGCGGCGGCGGCGGCGCGCGCGCTCGGCGGCCGCGCGGCGCAGGCGAGCGGCGCCGGCCGCGCGCGCGTCCGCGCGGGGCGCTGCGCCCCCGCGTTGCGCCCCGGCCCGGCAGCAGCGCGCGTGTGCGCTGTGTTAACGCGCCTGCTTGGAGAGGTTGTTGTAGCCATAGGCGATCGCCACGTCCTCCATGACGTCGCACGCGTGCAGCACGTCGCTGCGCGTCGGCGGCACGCTCACGCGCAGCGCAGCGCCGCCGTCGCCGCCCGGCGCGGGCACGGGCTCTGCGGCGAGCTGCATGCCGGTCAGGAGCTCCGCCACCTGCGGGGCGGCCGGCGCCGTTCGGGGCGGCGGTGACGTGCCCGTCGCCGCTGAAATTTCTGAAATTTCAGACATGCTGAAATTTCTGAAATTTCTGGCATTTCTGACATTTCTGCGCTGGCCAGCGCCTCATTTCAGGCATACTGCTGCGCCGCCTCCCCAGGCGCAGCGGCAGCGACAGCGGCGGCAGCGGCAAAGAGGCGGGCGGCGTGGCAGCGCGTGCAGCACGCGCGTCGCGAGCACGCCGCGGGCCGCCGCCGCCGCCGCCGCCGCGCACCTCGTCCGCGCCGAGGCTGAGCCCCAGGCGCGAGTTGATGTAGTCTAACGGCACCTCCAGGCTGCGCGGCGCGAGGTCCGGGTACACTGCGGAGGTGGCACGGCGGCACGGCGCGGCGCACGGGTCAAGGGCGCCAGCTCGCTCACCCGCCGTCGGCGGGACACATGGTGCACGCGTGCGCGTGCGCGGCGCGGCGGCGCGGTGCGACCGCCGCGGCGCAGCGCGAGCGCGCGGCCGCACCGTGGCTCTCGCCAAAGGAGTCGATGACCTCGACCGGCTCCACCTCGTATGGCGCCGCGCAGTACTCGCTGAACATGGCCGCCACGGTGTTGAGCACGACCTTGGCCTTGGTGAGGTCGGTCGCGGTGCACTCGATGAGCACGTCGCGCGTGGACAGCGAGATCTGAGGGTCGAGCAGCGCGGCGGGAGCGGCGGGCCCCGTGAGCGCGGGGCCGCGAGCGCGGCGCGCGCGGCGGCGTGCGGCGCGGCGGCGTGGCGAGCGCGGCGGGCGCGGCGCGCACCGCGGTCGCGGCGCCGTTGATGATGGGCGGCAGCGAGAGCAGCGTGCGGTCGGCGTCGTAGATGGCCGGGAACACGAGGCTGCCCTGCAGCAGGGGCACAAACTTCTTGAGCTTCTGGTCGTGCGCCAGGTAGTGCTGCGCGCGCGCGCGCGCGGGGCCAGGCGGGCGGCGGCGGCACGGGCGCGGCGGGGAGGCGAGTCGGCGCGGGCGCGGCGGGCGGTGCGGGCGCCGGCGGGCGAGGCGAGCCGGCGCGGGCGCGGCGGGCGAGAGGCGAGCGCGGCGGGCGAGAGGCGAGCGCGGCGGGCGAGGCGGGGGGAGGCGGGCAGGCCAAGCAGCCGCACCTCCATGAGCTCGTCGGCCCTGAACTTGGCCGTCTGCTTGAGCGGCACAAAGCTGATGTCCGCCGGCGGCAGCGCCTCGTACGTGAACGGGCCGCGGCACTTGGCGAGGTCGTGCGTGCCGATTGCGACGAGGCTGCGCTGGCGGCACAGGTTCTGGTGCAGCTTGTCCTGCGAGCGCGGCGACGGCGGCGGCGGCGCGGGGTGGGGTGGGGCGGCGGCCCTCCCGGCAGCGCTCTCGCGCGCGTGAGGGCCGCGCTCCCCGCCCTCCGCTGCCCACGCACTGCCTCCGCCTGCGCCGCGCGCGCGCGCTGCGGCAGCCCGCCCCGGCCCGCCCCCCGCCGCCGCCGCGGCGCGCGCCTGCAGGTCGATGAAGCTGTTGTACCGCGCCGCATCAAACGTCACGCCGCGCAGCACCGCGGCGACCACGTACGGCCGGATGAGGGCGGTCTCGGGCTTCACCACCAGCTGCAGCAGCGGCTTGCCTGGCGCGGCGTGGCAGGGGCGGCGGCGGGGCCGTCGGCGCGCGCCGCGCTGGGCCGGCGGCCGCGCCGCGCCGCCCCGCCCCGGGTCGGCGACCCAGCCCCGCGCCCGCGCCCGCGGCGTGCCCCGCCGCGCCGCGCACCGCGCATGTCGGCGAGGGCGTAGGCCGGCGGCGGCAGTCGGCGCTTGAACACGTTGAGCGCGCGCGCGATGCCCTCGAGGCAGAGCATGTCGTAGCGGTTGGCGGGGATGTCGATCTTGTAAATCACGTCCTCGCTCGCCCCCGCGACCTGGGGAGGCGGGAGGCAGGAGCCCGCGGCGGCGCGGTTGGAGGTGCGGCGCGGTTGGAGCGCCGGCGCTGGCCGCCGGCCCGGCGGGTCGCCGCGGCGCCAAGCGGGGGCGCGCCGACGGGAGGGAGGGCGGGAGGGCGCGTGCGGCCACCTGGCTGTGGTCGGCGCCGTCCTTGGCCTTGTCGCCGAGCAGTTCCTTGCGCATCATCTCCTTCTCAGACGTCTGCGGCAGCGCGAGCAGCGGCAGCGGCCGCGGCGCCGGCTCTGTGGCCGCGCCGGCCGCGCACCGCGGACCCAGGTCCAGGCCAGAGATCTCCAGCCCTGGCGCGCAGCTGGGTGCCGGCGGGCCGCACGGCGGCGCCCGCCGCAGCCGCCGCATCAACCGCTGCCGCTGCCGCTGCGTGCAGCCGCCGGCCCCGCGCGCGCACCACGTCATCGAGCTCGATGCCGTACTCGAAGCAGAGCTGGTCAAACTCCTCATCCGCTGCGGGCGCGCGCGGGCGTGCGGTGGGCGGTGGCCAATCTGCAATCTGCTGCTGCTCCCGCCCCCGCGCCCGTGCCGCGCCCAATTGCGGCGCCACGCACTGTACTTGCGCCCCAGCGTCTCGAACAGCCGGTCCCGGTTCACGCCGACGATGGGCATGGCGTCTGCCGCCGCGCCGGCGGCGCGCTGCTCGGCGGCTGCTCCTCCTGCCGCGCGCTCGGGGGCGAGGGCTTCTCTCACGGTCTGTGCGTGAGATCGGTGTGCGAGGGGCATTCGCGCCTGCCGCCGCGCCGCTGCGGTTTGGCGGCGCGACGAGCGACGGGCGCGGCAGCGGCGGCACTGCTCCCGCGCCGCCGCCCGCAGCCGCCGGCACTCCCCCTCGCAGCGCCGCCCGCGCCAGGCGCCAGGCGCGGCACCGCAGGCCTCCGCGGGCGGGCGACGTGGATCGCGCGGGCGCCGCCGCCGCGCGCTGCCGCCGGCGCCCGCCGCGTCCCTCGCGCCGGCGCGCGATGAAGAACCTGGTCCTCGCGGCCGCGTCGGCCGTGGACCTGGACCTGGGGCCCGCGGGCGGGCGGGACGACCCGGTGGCCGCGTTCGCGCTCGACGGCGACGGCCTGCTCTATGCGGCGACCCGCGGCGGCACCGTGCTCTGCCTGGCCCAGGGCGGCGCCCAGGTGCGGGCCCCGGGGCGCAGTCCCCGCCGGCGGCGTGGCGGGGGGATCGCGGCGGCGCGCGGCGCGGCGCGGCGGCGCGCTGCGGCCGCCGCCGCTGCCGACGGCCGCCGCTGCCGCCGCCGCGCAGCTGCTCTGGTCGGCGCCGCTGTTCCCGGACGGCGCACCGCCGCAGCCACCGGGCGGCGCGCTCGTGGTTGGGCTCGCGCACGTGCTGGAGCTCGACGCGGTCTTCGTGGCGTGCGGCAGCGGCGAGCTGCTGCTGCTGCACACCGCGAGCCGCTCCGTGGAGGAGGTCGGCGCCGTGGCGGGCGGGCTCGTCGCCGCGGGGTGGAGCCCCGACGGCGAGCTGCTCGCGCTGCTGGGCGCGGGCCGGCTGCTGCTGCTGATGAGCAAGGTGCGGCGCCGCAGCCCCGCGGGGGCCGCCGCCGCGCGGCTGGCAGCCGCCGCCCACCGCCGCCCGCGCGCGCGCCGCCGCAGGAGTGGGAGGTGCTGGCGGAGGTCGCCGTGCCTGGCCCTGACGACGGCGCGGCGCTGCTGTCCGCGTCGCTGAGCTGGCGCGGCGACAGCCGCTTCCTGGCCACCAACACGCTCTGGAGCGGCCAGGCGGCGCCCGCAGCGGCAGCAGCGGGGCGGTCGCAGCAGCAGCAGGAGCAGCAGGAGCAGGTGGAGCAGGGTCAGGTGACGCAGGTGCAGCAGGAGCAGCAGGAGCAGCAGGAGCAGCAGCCGTCGCCCTGTCGGCTGCTGCACGTCTGGGACCGCGACGGCTGCCAGCTGCACGCGACGGGCCAGCCGGCGGCGGGGCTGGCGGCGCCCATCGCGTGGCAGCCCAACGGCCGGCACCTCTATGCGGCGTGCGCCGTGGCGCCGGCGGCGCCCGACCCCGCGGCGGCCGCCACGGCGGGCTTCACGAGCAAGGGCGAGCCGCTGCGCGAGGCACCGCACCAGGCGCCAGCGGCCGCAGCGGCGGCGGCGGGCGGCCAGGCGCCGGCGACGCCGAGCAGCTGCGCGCCGCCGGGCGGCGGCGGCTGGCTGCAGCACGTGCTGCTGTTTGAGCGCAACGGCCTGCAGCACGGCGGCTTTGACGTGCCGACGCACAGCCTCGATGGCGGCGGCGGCGACAGCGGCGGCAGCGGCCTAGTCATCCACGCGCTGACCTGGAGCGCAGACTCGGAGCTGCTGGCGGTGGTGCTGGCGCCTGCCGGCGCGGGCCAGGGCGGCGGCGGCAGCGGCGGCGGCGGCGGCACGCATGAGTGGCACGTGCAGGTGTGCGCGCCTGGCCTGGGCTGCGCTGGGCACGCGCCGTCCCCCCCCCCCCCCCCCGCTCACAGCGCCGCCGTCGCCTCGCCTCGCCGCGCCGCACGCGCAGCTGTGGCACCGCAGCAACTGGCACTGGTATCTGAAGCACGAGCAGCTGACCAGCCTGCCGGAGTCGGCGGGCGCGCTGCTGGCGGCGTGGGACGAGGCGCAGGCGGGGCGGCTGCACCTGCTCGCCGGCAGCGGGGCGTACTCGCGCCTCGACTTTGACTGGGAGGCCAGCATCAGCGCGCGCGGCACGGCCGCGGTCGTGGACGGCCACCAGCTCCTCATCACGCCGCTCAGGTGCGTGGGCGCGCCCCTGGCGGGGCGGCGCCACTGCAGCGGCGCCGACGAGCGGGGGGCCCGGGGCGCGGCGGCGCGCTTGTCCCACGCCGCGCCGCGCCGCGCCGCGCTGCGCAGGCACTGCCAGGTGCCGCCGCCGATGTGCGCGGTGCGCGCGCTGCTGCCGCGCCCCGCCAACGCGCTGGCCTGGCTGGACGGCGACGTGGCGGCGGACCTCGGCGAGGACGGGCAGCCGCCGCCGGGCGACGCCGGATGCGAGGGCGGCGGCGACGTGCTGTCGCGCGGGCTGTGCGAGGTGCTGGCGGTGGTGCTGTCGGACGGCCAGCTCGTGTTCCTGCGCAGCGTGGAGTCAGACCTCTGGGAGGAGACGCTGGAGGACCAGGCCGCGCTGGGAGGGCCGCGCGGCTACCTGCTGCCCCTGGGCTTTGGGCCGCCCGCAGGCGCCGGCGCAGCGGCGCCGGGTGCCGGCGGGCTGCCGATGCCGTCGGGGCCCTGGACGCCGCTGGACGAGCCCAGCAGCGGCGGTGGCGGCGGCACCGGCGGCGGCGGTGGCGGCGGAGGGCTGAGCAGCGCGGTCACGACCAGCAAGGCGGCGGGGCACTGGGTGCTGCAGCGGCAGCGCCGCGTGCTGCTGCCGTCGCGGCCGGAAGGCGGCGCGCCCGCGCCGCCCATCCCGCTCGCCGAGGGCCGCACGGTGCTGGGGCTGGTGTGGCTGAGCGCGACGCGCCTGCTGCTGCTGGCCGCGCCGTACCCGGCCGCTGAGGGCCTGGAGGACGGCGAGGGCACGGTGCTGGTGGAGGTGGCCGCCCGCCTGCCGCCCGGCCTCGGCGCGGCGGGGCCGGCCGGCTTTGCGCCGTGCGCAGCGCCCGAGGCGGAGGCGGTCGCGACGAGCTATGCGGGCGCGCGCGTGCTGGCCGTGGCACCGCGCCCCGGCGGCGGCGCGCTGCTGCAGGTCGACGGTGGGCGGCTGCTGAGCTACGCGCCCGGCTGCGGCGCGGCGCCGCTGCCGGCGGCGGCGGCCTTCCCCACGGGCTGCCGCCGCATGCTCGCGCTGCCGACGGGCGGCGGCGGGCCGGCGGCCTCGGCGGCCGCGGCGCGCGTGGCGCGCGTCGCTGCGGGCGCGCCCGCGGTGGGGCTGTCGCCGAGCGGCTGCCTGTTCTGGGGCGCCAAGCTGCTCGCGCCCGACGTGACGAGCGTCGCGGCGCGCGGCGGCGGCGCGGGCGGCCCCGCGCTGCTGTTCACCACCAGGCAGGCGCTGCTGTTCGTCGTCATGGTCGCCGAGCTGCCCGCGTACGCGCACACGCTGGTGCGCGGCCGCCGCGCGCCACGCGCCGCGCCGGCCTCGCGCTCGCGCGCGCGCGCGCGCTCGCCCACGTCGCCCGCCGCCGCCGCCGCCGCCGCCGACGGCCGGCTGCCGCCGCCGGCGCGACGTTTTGCGCCGCAGCCCGACGGCGCGAGCGTGGCGCTGAGCTGGCGGCCGAGGGAGTACGCGGGCGAGCTGCGCGCGGCGATGGCCGCGGCGATGCGCCCCGCCGGCGCGGCCGCGGCGGCGCGCGACCCGCCCGTGCGCGCGATCGAGCAGGGTGAGCGGGCGCCCGCGCCGCCCCGCTTGCCCTGCCGAGTTTTCCAGCGCCGAGCGCTGTCCCTGAGCGCGCCGCCACACGCCGCACGCCGCGCGGCGCAGGCGGCGTGCTGCTGGCCAGCCCCTGGGGCGGCGTCGGCGCGGTGCTCCAGATGCCGCGCGGCAACCTCGAGGGCGTGTCGCCGCGCCTGCTCGTGCTCGCCGCCGTCGTCGCGGCGCTGGGCGCGCGCGCGTACGGCCGGGCCTGGGCGCTCGCTGTCACGCACCGCGTCGACCTCAACCTGCTGGTTGACTACGCCTGGCCCTCCTTCCTCGCCGCCGCGCCCGCGTTTGTCGACGCCGTGCCCGCGCCCGCCGACCTCGCCGACCTGCTGTCCGCGCTGCGCCCGGACAGCGTGCTCGCGCCCGGCGGCGCGTACGCGGCCCTCGCCGGCGCGCTGGGCTGGGGCGCGCCCGGCGCGGCGGCGGCGCCCGGCGGCGGCCCCGGCGCGCCCGCGCTCGGCGGCGCCGGCGCGGCCGGCGGCGGCGGCGGCAAGGTGTCGGCGGTGTGCGCCGCGGTGCGCGGCGCCGTGCTGGCGCTGCCGGGGCGCTACGCGGCGGGGCACCTTACGACCGTGGTGGTCTCGTACGCGCGCTCCGAGCCGCCCAGCCTCGAGGCGGCGCTCGCGGCGATACGGGAGGTCAAGGAGGCGTCGGTCGGCGGGCCGCGCCCGCCCGCGCCGCCGCACGCGGCCGCGGCCGCGGCCGCCGGCGCGGACGCCGCCGCCGCGGCGGCGGCGGCGGTCGCGCCGACGCCGGGCGAGGCGGGCGACGGCGGGCGCGGCGCGCTCGGCGCCGCGGCGGACGACGCGCTGCGGCACCTGCTGCTGCACGTGAGCGTCGACACGCTCTACCGCACGGCGCTGGGTCTGTACGACCTGCCCCTTGCCTTCATGGTCGTCAGCCACAGCCAGAAGGACCCCGGCGAGTACCTGGCGCAGCTGCAGGCCTTTGGCGCGGCGCCGAGCGAGGCGCTGCGCCGCCACGCGATCGACGCGGCGCTCGGGCGCCACGGCCGCGCGCTCAACGCGCTCGTCGACGCGGGGCCGGCCCACTTTGGCGACGCGCTGCGCCTCGCGCGCGAGCGCGGCCTGCTGCGGCAGCTGCTCGCGCGCACGCAGGCGGCCGCGGACGCCGAGGCGGCCGCAGACGGCGCGCAGCGTGCGCGCGACGGCGGCGCCGGCGGCGCCGGCGGCGAGCTCGGCGCGGCGCAGCGCCTCGTCGCGGTGCTGGCGGCGTACGGCGAGGAGCTGCAGGGCGCGAGCAAGCACGAGGACGCGGCGCTCGCGTTCACCGCGGCCGGGCTGCTCGACCGCGCGCTCGCGGCATACAAGTGCGGCCCGCCGCGCCGCGCGCCGTGCAAACGCGCCGCCCCCGCCGGCCCCCGCGCGCGGCGCCGACGCGCGCGCACGCCCGCCCTGCCCCGCCCCGCCCCGCGCCGCGCCGCCGCGCAGGGAGGCGGGGGCGTGGCGCATGGCGATGGTGCTCTCCGCGCGGCTGGGCCACGGCGCGGGCGAGCGCGCGGCGCTCGCGCGCGAGCTCGCCGACGGCCTGGCGGCGAGCGGCTCGCCCGCCGACGCGGCCGCGCTGCTGGTCGAGTACTTGCGGGACGTGGACGGCGGCGTGGGCCACCTGGTCGCAGCCAAGGAGTGGCGCGAGGCGATGCGCGTCGCGTACGCGGCAGCGCGGCCCGACCTCGTCGACACGCTCGTCGCCCCCGGCGCGGCACAGGTGCGCGTGGCGCGGCGCGGCGCGGCGCTGTGGGTGCTGGCTGCGCGCGCGGCGCCGCGCGGCGCGCGCCTCACCGGCGGCGCCGCGCCGACGCGGACGCCGCGCCGCGCGGCGCGCGCCGCCAGGCGGCCGCGTCGCTGCTGGCAGACGCGACCGAGAGCGTCGAGCGCCTCGCCAAGTACAGCGCCCGGCTCGCCGAGGTGCGCGCGCGTCGGCTGGCCATGGACGCGGCGCTCGCGGCGGCGGAGGCCGACGCCGGCGGCGGCGCCGCCGCCGCCGGCGACGACGACGCCGCGTCGGAGGGCGCCAGCCGCGTGAGCGAGTTCAGCATGTACACCGACCGCACCGCTGCAGCGGGCACGGCCTTCGGCAGCAGCGCCGCTGGCAGCAGCGCGGCGAGCGCGGCGCCGTCGACGCTCGGCGGGCGCCGGCCGGCCAAGCCGCGCAAGGGCCCCAAAAAGGCGCGCGCGGGCGGCAAGATCCGCGCCGGCAGCCCCGGCGAGGAGGCGGCGCTCGCGGCGCACCTCGCGGGCCTCGCGCCGCCGGCGCACGCGCTCGCAGAGGCGGGGCAGCTGGCGGAGCTGCTCGTGCTGCTTGGCCACGCCGGCGACGCGGCCAAGCTGCAGCAGCGCGTGGGGCAGTGGCAGGCCGACGCTGCCGCGTCCGCGGCAGCGGTCGCAGCGGCGGCGGCGGCCGAGGCGGGGCAGCAGGCGCAGGCGCAGCGGCAGAAGGGGGCGGCAGCAGCAGCAGCACCACCACCACCGGCGGCGGAGGTGCGCTGGAAGTGGGCTGTGCTGCGGCCACCCTAGCGCGGAGGGCGCCGGCGGCGGCGAGGCACAGGGCGCCGCCCGCCCCGCGCGCGCCCGGCCGTCTGCGGCGCCCGGCGGCGCGCGCCGCAGCTAGCAGCACCGGCGGCTGCGACGAGCTCGTGCGGCTGCGGCGCCGGACAGGCGGCGGATGAGGGGCGGTGCTCGTGGCGCGCCCGCCCGCCACGTGGCGGGCTGTGGTGCGCGGCCGCCGCCTGCGCCCGCCCGGGCGTGGTGTCAGACGGGAAGCGTGGCATGCTTCCGGTTTTCCCCGGCCACCGGCAGCAGCTCTGGCAGCGCGTGCGCAGGGCGGCGGCCAGTCGACGGCGGCGACCATCGGCTTTGCCAGCCCCGCCGCCTGCCAGCGCGCGCGCGCGCAGAGCCGTCTGCATGGGCGCCCCGCGGCGCCGCGCGGTGCGGCGGAGCTGCCGCGGCGGCGCGGGTGCGTGCGGCTGCCGCCAGGGCCAAGCCCGGCCTAGTGTCCAACAGGCAGTGTGACACGGCCCCCGCAGCTCCCACCCAGCGGCGCCAGCTCTGGCAGCGCACACGGAGCGCGGCGGCAGTCGGCGGCCAGTGCGGCCGCCGGCGAGCCAGCGAGCCGCACCGCGCCGCGCTCGGCGCGCGGCGCGCGCGCTCCAGCTCGCAGGCTGTCCAGCGGCCGGACAGCACAGCGCTGGCGGCCCCAGAGGGCGCCGCGGCCGGCGGCGCGCGCGCGGAGAGCAGCGGCAGGCAAGCGGGCGGTGCGGTTGAGAACCGCTAGCGGTTCCAACCGCCGCCTGCCCGCCCGGGCAATATAGCCGCGCGCCCCACGGCGGAGCTCACGCACGTCGCAGACTCAAGCTGCACGCGCCCCCAACGCTGCCCGACCAGCCACCCGCCTCCACTACAATGGCCCGCAAGTGCTTCCTCGCCGCGGCGCTCTGCGTGGCTGGTGCCGGCCTCCACGCCTTCTACGTGTCCCGCAGAGAGATGTGCCGCAAGGTGGGCGACGCGCCGCGCCCGTCCCGAGGCGGGGAGGCGCGCCGAGCGCGGGAGGGCCGCCCCCGCCGTCCCGCGCGCCGGGCGGGCCTGGTAGCTAGCCCTGCAGTTCGACACATCTGTCATCCCGCTCCGGACGCGGCGCCTGCGCGCGCGGAGCCGCTCCGCGGCCGCACGGCGCCGCGCCGCCGGCGCCGCTCTCACGGGGGCGCGTGCGGCGCCGCCGCGGGCCGGCCCGTGCGCCTGAGAGACGCGCTGTGAGCTCAGCCGCCCGCTCACGCGCCCGAGCCGCCCGCAGGCACGCCTGGCGCACCTCACCGAGCAGCACCAGAGCAAGGCGGAGCTGACCGAGGCGCCCGCGGCAGAGGACGCGCAGGTGGGTTGCGTGCTGACGCTGTGCCGGTGCCGGCTCGCCTGGCCGCCGCGAGCGCACGCGGGCTTGCACAGAGGCGTGCCGCGCGCTGCCGCCGCGCGCGGCACGAGCGCCGCCGATGCCTGCCCCCTGCCGCACCACCTGCTGCAGGCCCTCGCCGCCGCCGACCCCGAGCCCCTGAGCGCCGACGCCGACGCGCCCTGCGAGACCGCGCCCGCCGACGCCGCGCCCGCCGACGCCGCGCCCGCCGACGTGGGCACGGGCGAGGCGGCGGCCGCCGCCGCCGGCGACGTCGCGGGCGACGTCTGCGACGCGCCGGCGGTGGAGGAGGAGGAGGAGGCGGAGGAGGAGGCGCTGTGCCCGGCGCCCGAGGCGCCGGCGCTGCCGGCCATCAAGGCCCGCGCTGCCGAGCCGCGCGCCAACAGCTTCAGCGACGCGCGCGTGTGCAGCGACACCTCGCCCGCTGCGCCCAGCACGCCCGCGCGCGGCTCGGACGAGGACGACGCCGGCCACGCGGCGCGCACGCGCGTCTGCTGCACCGTCGGCGCGCAGGGCGCCCAGGTGACCAGCGCGCCAGCCTGGCCGCGGGTCACCTCGCACCCGCGCGAGCAAGCGCGCCGGCCCCACCGCCGCGGCGCTCGACGGCTGACGCCTGCCCGCACCGCACCGCGCCGCGCGCCTCGCTGCAGGTGCCCGCCGCGGCGAGCTTCGAGCCGCTGCTGGCCAGCGCCGACGCCGCGCCCTGCAACGCCGCGCCCGCCGACGTGGGCACGGGCGAGGCGGCGGCCACCGGCGACGTCGAGGCCGCCCGTGTGGTGGTGGAGGAGGAGGTGCTGCGCCGGGCGCCCGAGGTGCCCGCCGACACCCCCCTCGCCGTCAACACCGTCGCCGTCAAGGCGGCGTACAGCAGCTTCCGCGACGCGCTCGCGCGCGGCCACGCCGCGCCCGCAGCTGCGCGCAGCACGCCCGCGCGCGGCTCGCCGGAGGACATTGCCGCCTGGAAGGCCAGGATGAACACCTGGTGCGGCGACGGCTCGATGGGCGCCAAGGTGACCAGCGCGCCAGGCTGGCCGTGGCTCGCCTGGCGGTTGCGTGCGCGCGTGCGCGCCGACCCCACCGCCGCGGCGCGAGATGGCTGACGCCTGCCCGCGCCGCACCGCTCCGCGCGCTTCGCTGCAGGTGCCCGCGGAGTCGACCTTTGAGCCGCTGCTGGCCAGCGCCGACGACGAGCCCTGGGCCGCCGACGTGGGCACGGGCGAGGCGGCGGCCGCCGCCGCCAGCGACGACGGGGCCGCCTGCGACGGCGCGCCGGCCGAGGAGGACGAGGAGGCGCTGCGCCCCGCGCCGGAGGCGTCCAAGGCGCCGGCGCTGCCCCCAATCAGGACCGCCGCAGCGCAGCGCACCAGCTTCCGCGACGCGCTCGCGCGCGGCAACGCCGCGCCCGCAGCTGCGCCGCGCACGCCCGCGCGTGGCTCGCCGGCGGACGTCGCCGGCTGGAAGGCCAGGATGAACACCTGGTGCGGCGACGGCGCAATGGCCCCGAACATCTGACATCTGACGGGCTGGCTGGGGTCGGTGCCGGGGCCGGGACCGGGGCTGCGCTGAGGCTGAGCGCTGGCCGGGCGGGCGGGGCGACGGCGCGAGCGGCGCGTGTGCGCCGCCGCTGCGTGTGTGTGCACGCCACTCTGCGCTCTGCACATGACTGGAGAATAAACTCGACTTGACTGGAGAATAAACAAATAAAGCCGTCCTCCCTCGGGACGGGAGGGGGGGGGGGGGGGCTGCGGCGCCTGCTGGCTCTCGCCTCCCGCCGTGTGCGAGGTCGCGGCTGCTCTGGCGGCGCAAGGCGGCTGGCGCCTTGGCGCCTTGCACCGCTTTCCTGGTTTGGCGAGCGCTCTCTGCAAGGGCGCTCAGCGGGCTGCGACATGCCCCGCTGGGCATGGCTGCAACAAGCCTGCCCTGGGTTCTGCTGCCGCGACTGGTGGTGGTTTAGGCAGCGCGCGCGAGCTGTGAGGTGCAACATGCCCACCTGGCCCTGCCCCCGCTGCGGCCGGCCGGTGGTGGCGGCGGCCCCTGCAGCTCTCACGCAGCGGTCAGCTGCTGCCCCAGCCTCGATGTCCCAAGCTGGCTTGAAGCCAGGCGCCGGGCGTGGTTCACCGCCGCGCGTCTCGGTCCACGCCGCCGAGCAACCGGCTGCGCGCGCGTCAGCCCGGCAGCCCCACACATTCGCTTCGCAGCCTCGTCACTCCCACGCCGCGCCTTACGCACGCGCCAGCCGCCTCCCTCGCGCGGCAACGGCAGCAGCGGCGGCCGGCCGCCCGCGCCGGCGGCTGCCCGCGCGGCCGCGGCTGCAGCGTGGCGTGATGGCGATGCGGCAGCGTCTAGAAGCGCTGGCAGGCTCTCTGCGGGCAGCAGCGGCCGCGCTGGGCCGCAGCGGCGACCGCTGCAGCGGCGGCGCCGCGCTGCGAGGCCTGGCGAGCGGCCGCGGCGCCGCGCCGGCGCGCAGCCGGCTGCCACGTGACGGCCCCGGTCTGGCGGATTTCATCGGCCGCGGCGCGCCGGCGTGCGAGCTCGCGCCGGCCAGCAGCAGCGCCTCCGCCGGCGGCGTCGGAGGCAGCGCGGCCGCGCGCGCGCGGGCGGTGCACATCGAGACCTACGGCTGCCAGATGAACGTGGCCGACAGCGAGATCGTCGCCAGCGTGCTGGGCGCCGCGCCGGAGCGCTACACGCGCGCCGAGAGTGCCGCAGAGGCCGGCGTCGTGCTGCTCAACACCTGCGCGATCAGGCGAGTGCCGGCAGCACCGCGCCGACGGGCGCGCCGCGCCGCCGCCGCCGCCGCCGACGCCGCGCGCGCGCGCACGCGCGCAGGGAGAACGCGGAGGCGCGCATCTGGGGCCGCCTCGGCGAGCTGCAGGCGCTCAAGCGCGCGCGGCGGCGCGCCGGGGAGGCGCCGCTGGTCGTCGGCGTGCTCGGGTGCATGGCGGAGCGCCTCAAGGCCGCGCTGCTTGACGAGCGCCGCCTGGCCGACCTCGTGGTCGGGCCGGACGCGTACCGGGACCTCCCGCGCATCCTCGCGGCCGTGCAGGCGGGCGAGGCGCGCGGGTCGGGCGCGATGAACGTGCAGCTCAGCCTCGAGGAGACGTACGCCGACGTCACGCCCGTGCGCCGCGACGGCGCGGTGTCCGCGTTTGTGTCCATAATGCGCGGCTGCAACAACATGTGCGCGTTCTGCGTCGTGCCCTTCACGCGCGGCCGCGAGCGCAGCCGGCCGGCCGACTCGGTCGTCGCCGAGGTCGCGGCGCTGTCGGCGGCGGGCGTGCGCGAGGTGACGCTGCTGGGCCAGAACGTCAACAGCTACGCCGACGCGTCGCAGCGCCGCCCGGGCGGCGGCGGCGGCGGCGGCGGCGGCGGCGGCGGCGGCGGCGGGGGTGCGCGCGAGAGCGGGGGCGGGAGCGGCGGCGAGTACTACGCGCCGGCAGAGCAGCAGCAGCAGCAGCAGGAGCAGGCCTCGGTGTACGCGCCAGGGTTCAGCAGCATCTACACCCCGCGCCGCGACGGCGCGCTGGGCTTTGCGCAGCTGCTCGCGCGCGTGGCGGCGGTCGACCCGGAAATGCGCGTGCGCTTCACGAGGTGTGCGGCGCGCGCCGGCCGCGGGTCTGGGAGGGGTTGGAGGGCTGGGCGCGGCGGCGAGCGCCGCGCGTGCGCGGTCGGCTGGCTGACTGATGGAGCCGCCGCGCCGCGCAGCCCGCACCCGAAGGAGTTCACCGATGACGTCCTGGCGGTCATCGCCGAGCACCCCAACGTGTGCAACCAGCTGCACATGCCCGCGCAGTCGGGCAGCAGCACCGTGCTGCAGCGCATGCGGCGGGGCTACACGCGGGAGGCGTACGACGCGCTCGTGGAGCGCGCGCGGGCCGCGGTGCCCGGCGTGGCGCTCTCCACCGACATGATCTCAGGTCCGTGCCCAGCAGCGCTGCCGCGCGGGGGCGGCGCACATGCGCGCGCGCCGGCGCGCGCGCGGCCGCGCTGACGGCGCCGCCGCCGCCGTCGCCGCCGCCGCCACGCACTGCAGGCTTTTGCGGCGAGACCGACGCGGAGCACGCCGCGAGCGTGGAGCTGCTCCGGCGCACGCGCTTCGCGCAGGCGTTCATCTTCTCCTACAGCGAACGCGCCAAAACGCACGCGGCGCGGCACCTGGCGGACGACGTGCCGCCAGAAGCCAAGCGCGCGCGCCTCGCCGAGCTCTTTGCCGCGCACCGCGCCGGCCAGGCCGAGGCGTTTGCGGCGGAGCCGGGCCGGCTGCACCTGGTGCTGCTCGACGGCCGGCCGCGCCGCGGCGAGGGCGCGCTGCAGGGGCGCAGCTGCTGCATGAAGCGCGTCATCATACCCGACGGCCCGCTGCCGCCGAGCCTCGCCGACCTGCGCGCGCACGCGGCGGCGTTGCTCGCGGCCGGGCCGGCCGCGGGCGCCGCGCTCGCGGCGGCGGCGGCGCGGCGGCGGCGGCGCGCGCCGGCGATGCCGGCACGGACGCGGACACGCCCGCGCCCGCGCTGCCGTGCCTCGCGCCCGGCCTGTACCGCGGGCCGCGCGTCGCGGTGGCGGACGGCGACTACGTCGCCGTGCTCGTGCGCCGCGTGGTCGGCACGGGCACGCTGCTCGCGTCGTCGCTCGCGCGGACGAGCATCGCCGAGTTTGCTGGGCTGTTTGGGTCCACCACGCCGCCGCCGGGCGCAGAGCCGGCGTGGCTGGCGGCGCTGCTGCCGGCCGAGTGAGAGTGCGCCGAGTGACCAGGGCTTTTTGTGCGGCTGGGTCTCTGGCCTGGCAACGTGCCACCATCTGCTGCCTGCAGCGTGTGTGGGCCACACCCTCGTGGCGCGAGCTGCTGAGCCGCGCGTCAGCGCGGAGAGCGACGGCGTGCGGCGCAGCCGCTGCCGCTGCCGCTGCCTCCGCCGCGCGGCAGCAGCACAACCGCCCTCCTCGCGAAGCTCGCCAGCCTTGCTCCGGTCGCAGGCGGCCAGCCGCAGCGCCTGAGCGCGGCACCGGCGCGGCAGCAGCGGCTGCTGCCGCCGCTGCCGCTGGCTGGTGCCGCCCGGAGCCCGGCCAGCGGCCCCTCCTGCGAGCGGCACCGGAGCTGCGTCAGGCCGCGGTGGCGCAGGCATGGCGCCGCCGGCGTCGGGCCTGCGCGGGGGCGCAGGCGTCGCGCCGTCGGCGTCAGGCCCGCGCGGGGGCGCAGGCGCGCCGCCGGCGCCGTCCACGGTCTTGACCTGGGCGCTTGTCGTGCCGGTCGGCTTCGCGTCTGGCCTGATGGCCGTCCTCATCAACGCGGGCGTGGACGCCCTGAACAGGATGCGCTTCACGGCGGCATTGCGCTTCGTGCGGCCCGGCGGTGCGGCGCCCGCAGCGCGCTTGCGGCGCCCGCCCGCTGCCGCAGGCCCGCGCGCGGGCGGCGGCCCCGCCCGACGCCGACGCCGCTGGCGCAGGCGGCTTCTTCCTGCCCTGGCTCGCCCTCGTCGGCACGAGCTGCGCGGTCGCCGCGGTCGCCGGGCTCGGCACCGCGTACCTCGCGCCCCTCGCGTCCGGCAGCGGCATACCTCACATAAAAGCCTTCTGCAACGGAATAGACATCCCCCACCTCCTGGTGCGCCGCCGGCCCGGCGGCGGCGGCGGGGCGGTGCGGCGCGCGGCTGCCGCCGCCCCGGCGCCGCGCCCGACGCCGCCGGGCCGGCCGCCGCGGCCGCGCCGCGCAGACCGTCCGGACGCTGGCGGTCAAGGCGGTCGGCGCGATGGCCAGCATCGGCTGCGGCCTCACCGCCGGCAAAGAGGGGCCGTTCATTCACTGCGGCGCCAGCATCGCTTCGCTCGCGCTCGCCTGGGCGCGGGCGCTGGGCAGCTGGAGGCGGAGGCGGCCGGCGCGGCGGCGGCAGGATCGGCGGCGGCGGCCGCGCGGCGGCGACGACGACGGCGGCGACCCCGGGAGCGGCAGCGGCAGCGCGCGCAGCGGCAGCGCGCGCAGCGGCAGCGCCGGCAGCGCGCGCAGCGGCAGCGCCGGCAGCGCGCGCAGTGGCAGCAGCGGCCGCGGCGGCAGCGACGGCGAGCCCGGGCCTGACGGCGCGCTGGAGTGTGCCGGCGCGCTGTCGGACCGCGTGCTGCTGCAGCGACAGGCGCGCGACCAGGCGGCCGTCGGCGCGGGCGCGGGCGTGGCCGCCGCGTTCATCGCGCCCCTCGCAGGCGCCGCGTACGCCGTCGAGGAGGCGACCACACTTTACAGCGGCACGATGCTCACGCAGGTGCGCCCTTTTCGCCCGCGCAGCCGGTGGCCGCGCGCACGGCCGCCGACCCGCCGCCGCCGGCGGCGCGCGCGCGCAGGCGTTTGGCGTGGGCGGCGTGACCGTCTTTTTCATCTGGCTGCTCACCGCGGCCGCCACCGGCACCGGCGGGCCGGGTGGGCTGTGGTCGCTGGTCTTCACCTCGCCGCTCGCCCTCGGCCTGCGCGGCCGCACCGGCACGGACGCACGGTTCTGGTGGTACGGCGGCGGCGGCGGTGGCGCGCGCGCACGGGCACGCAGCTGGCTCGCAGCTGCGCGCGCCGCCGACCCGGGCCGCCCGCCGCCCAGGTACGCGTGGGAGCTGCCGCTCGCGATCGCGCTGGGCGTCTGCGGCGGCGTCGCGATGGCGGGCTGGACAAAGGCCAACACGGTCCTGCAGCGACTGCGCAAGCGCTGCCTGCGGCGCCGCTGGGCGCGCGCCGCGGACGTGCTGCTCTGCTGCGCGATCACCAACACGGTCCGCCTGCTCGTCGCGTGGGCCTCGCCCTGCCGCCCGGTGCCGCCCGCCGCCGAGCTCAGCGCGCTGCAGGACCAGGCGCGCGCGCGCGGGGCGGGGCGCGCGCCGCCACGTGGCCGGGGCGGTCGCTGCGCGCCGCGCGCTGCGCGCTGCGTGCTGCGCGCCGTGCCCGCCCATGCGTGACGCGCGCGCGGGCGGCCGCGCAGGTCGTAAGTTGGACTTTCTTCCCCAGCCCTGTCGAGCTCTTCCCGCGGCTATGGTGCCCTCATCCCGGGACGTACAGCGAGTACGGCTCCCTGTTCTTGCAGCCGGTGGACGTCGCCGTGCGCGCGCTGTTCAGCCTCGAGCCGCCCTGGGTCAACCAGACGCGCGTGCTCGACGCGCCCGCCGCGCTCGGCGGCGCGGCGCTGCCGGCCGGACCGCCGGACGGCCAGTTTGAGGCGTCGACGTTCACGACGCGCGCGCTCGTGGCCTACGCCGCGTTCGTGTGGGCCACGCTGCTGCTCACGTACGGCTGCGCGGCGCCGACTGGGATCTTCATTCCCGCGCTGGCCATCGGCGCGGCGGCCGGGCGCGCCGTGGGCCACGTGCTGCGCGGCGCGCTGCGCGCCGCGGGCGGCGGCGGCGCGGCGATCTGCATGCCCGGCTGGTCGGTGCTCGGCGCCGCGGCGGCGCTGGTCGGCACGACGCGCCTCGCGCTCGCCAACGCGCTCATCGTGGTGGAGGGCTCCGGCGCGGTGCCGATGCTCGTGCCGCTCGTGCTTCTCACCGTGCCCGCCAAGATCGTCGCGGACGCGCTGTTCCCAGGAATGTACGATTGGCAGATCGAGGAGGCGGGCTACGACTTCCTGCCCCCCGCCGACGCGCTGCCGGCCGCGCAGCAGGCCGCGCTGCGCAGCCGCCGCGTCGGCGAACTGCTGCCGCCGGCGGCGCAGCCGGCGCCGGCGCCGGCGACGGTCGTGCTGGACTGCGAGCCGGGCGCGGCGCCGCCGGCCGCTGAGGCGGGCGGCGGCGGGCTGCTCGTCTCGCGCGACAGCAGCGTGCTGACCGTGTACACCGCCATGCGCGAGCTGAGCCTCGACGCCATCGGCGTGGCCGCCGGCGGCGACGGCGCGCCCGCGGCGCGCCTGCGCCGCGGCGACCTGGTGCCGCGCGCGGTCGCCGCGGCGCTGGCGGCCAAGCACTAGTGACGGCGTGGCGGGGCGTCGGTTGGCGGCTTGCGGCGGTTCGGCGGTGCCGAGCCCTGAACGTGTGACGGCGCCACCGGGCGTGCGCCCCTGCGCTGCTCACACTAGCCAGCCTGACCGCAGCCGGCCGCTCAGCGCGCCACGACACAAAGCGCGCCGTCGGCAGCGCGGCAGCGGCAGCAGCGCGGCGCTGGCGGCAGCCCAGCTTGGCGGCCGGCTTCCGGGTCACGCGCCCGACTGCGCCACACACGGACCTCGCCTGCCGGACCAGCCGGATGCGCCCCGGGCTCGCGGAGGGGCGCGGCGAAATGCTCTGCGGGCGGGCTGTGTCGCCCCTGGCGCGCTAGATCGCCATGGACGGCAAGCGACCGCGCGCTGCGTCACTGACAACGCGAACGGCAGCGATGGAGGGCGCGCCAGGGGCGCCCGGCGAAGGTGCGGGCAGTGATGTGCGGGGCAGCACGGTGGCCGCACACCGCGCCCCGCGGGCCTGTGCGGGCGTGCCGACGGATGTGTGACATGTCGGCCTGCCGCCCACACGCAGGCGGCGCGGCGGCGCCGGCGCCAGCAGCGGCGGCGCCGGCGGCAGCAGCGGCGCGTGCGCCCGCCGCCGGCGAGGCCGAGGCGCCCGCGCCGAGCGTCGGCGAGGTGCTGCAGGACGCCAACCTGCTCAAGGCCATCTTCGCGGCCCTGGACATCTCCGACCTGTGCGCGGCGGCGTGCACGTGCAGGCTCTTCAACCAGGTGCGCTCGCCACCCCAAGCTCGCCGCCACCAGACCTGCCCCCGCGCGCAGCCAGCGCAGCAGCTCACGGTGCACCGCTCGGCACCAGGTCGGCAACTCGGACGACTTTTGGCGCCACATCAGCTTCAAGGACCGCACCGTGCGCGGCGCCCAGGTGCGGCCGCGTGATGCGCCGGCGCTGCCGCCGCGCCCGCCGCAGCTGCGCGCTGCGCCCCACGCGCGCCGCCGTCGCCGCGCGCGCGCAGCTGGTGGCGCTGCTGTCGCGGCACCGCTGCGTGGAGAGCCTGGACCTGTCGGGCGTGACGTGCGGCCTGGGCGACGCGGGCCTCTTCTGGCGGCTGCGCCCCAGCCTCGCCCGCCTGGCCACGCTCTCGTTCCGGCACGGCCCCGGCTGCGAGGCCGCGGTCACGGACGGCGTGCTGCTGCAGCTCCCGAGCGTGCTGCCGGGCCTGCGCAGCCTCTCGCTGCACCGCGTGCGCCTCGCCGGCGGCGGCGCGGGCGGCGGCGCGCCGCTCACGCACACGGGCCTGACCGCGCTGTCGCTGACCGAGTGCGACGTGCAGGCGCTGCAGCTGCGCTGCGAGGCGCTCGTGGCGCTCACGCTCTCGGGCAGCCAGCTCCAGCGCCTGCCGCCGCTGTCAGACTGCACCGCGCTCGCGCGCCTCGACGCGCGCGGGTGCAAGAAGCTGCAGGACGGCAGCATCCGCGCCGCGCTGCCCATGCTCACGGGGCTGGAGGAGCTCACGCTCGGGCAGGGCGTGCCGGTCTCGGACGACACCGTGCGCGAGGTGCGCGCCGCGCCGCGACGGCTGGCGCGGCGAAAGGCATTTTCTGTCGCGCGTCGCGCGGGCCCTGACGCCGCCGCGCCGCCGCCGCCGCCGCCGCCGCCGCCGCAGCTGGCGACGACGCTGACGCGGCTGACCTCGCTCACGCTCTCCGACACGCCCGGGCTGTCGCTGGCGGGCGTGCGAGACTTTCCCGCGCTGCGCGCGCTCGACCTGTGCCGCTGCGAGAGCTTGACGCCCGCGACGCTGCAGCCGGCGGTCGAGAGCTGCCGCGCGCTGCGCACGCTGCTGCTGGACGGCTGCCACATGGTCACTTCGCTCAAGCTGCACTGCCCGCAGCTCGAGGTGCGGCTGGCGGGGCGCCCAGTTGCGCGGCTCGTGGCCGAAGCC
This sequence comes from Scenedesmus sp. PABB004, assembly GCA_014905635.1. Taxonomy (NCBI): domain Eukaryota; kingdom Viridiplantae; phylum Chlorophyta; class Chlorophyceae; order Sphaeropleales; family Scenedesmaceae; genus Scenedesmus; species Scenedesmus sp. PABB004. Next base: position 1,874,633 of record JABVCE010000002.1, read on the forward strand.
TCTCGGCGCCGGCGGCGCCGCGCGTCACCCTGCCCGCCGCCGCCGCCGCCGCCGCCGCCGGCAGGAGCTCTCGCTGCGCGGCTGCGCCGCGCTGTCCGAGCTCGACGTCCACGCCTGGCGCCTCGCGCGCCTGGGCCTCGGGCCCGTGTCTCGCGGCGCGCCAGGCAACGGCGCGCTGGCGCGGCTTAAGCTCTATTCAGGCGCGCTGCGGCGCCTGGAGTGGGTGCAGTGCAGCAAGCTGGCGGCGCTGGAGCTCGACCTGCCGCACCTGTCGGAGCTGGTCGTCCGCGACTGCGACGCCATCTCGCCCGCGGCGCTCGAGGCGCTCGGCGACAAGGGCCCCGCGCCGGCGCCCGCGCCGGCGCTCGCGGCCGCCGCGGTGCGCGGGCCGAGCGGCGGCGGCGGCGGCGGCGGCGGCCGCCGCCCCGGCAGCGGCAAGCTGCGGCCCTGCGGCAGCGGCGGCGGTGGCGCGACGTGGCAGGGCGAGGCTGACGTGGACATGGGCAGCCCCCGCTTTGCCGGCCTGAGTGGGGACGAGGGTGAGGAGATGCCGCAGGCCGCGGAGCAGGACCCCAGCAGCAGCGACAACGACGGCGACGAGGGCGACGGCGGCGGGCGCGGCGGCGCGCAGCTGCGGCGCCGGTGGGGCCCTGCCGCAGCGGCCGCGGCGGCGGGCACACCCGGCAGCGGCGGCGGCGGCCTTGCGGGCTGGGCCGCGCCTGGCGCATGGCCGGGGGGGCCGCGGCGGCGAGCGGGGCCGCACGGCGCCGACGACGCGGGCGCGCACGTCGCTGGCGGCGGCGGCGGCCCTACGGCCGCCGCGGCGCCGCAGCAGCCGGCGGCGCGGAGCAGCCGGGCCCCGGCTCGCCGGCTCGCGCAGCCGTCAGGCGCAGCAGCAGCAGCAGCAGCAGCAGCAGCAGCAGCAGCAGCAGCAGGGCAGCAGGCGCAGGGGCTGGACCACGCCGACCTGCTCCGCGTGTTTGGGCAGCAGGAGGAGGATGAGCCCGACGCGGGCTGGGCGGACGCCGCCGCGGCGCTCGACTCTGCGCTGCTCGACCTGAGCGATGCGGATGACGGCGATGACGAGTCCCCCGAGGTCGCGCCGCAGCAGCTGTTCCAGGGCCGGCCGCGCGGCGCGGGGCAGCCGGCGAGCGGCAGCGGGCTGCTCGGCCGGTTCTGGCGCCGCGGCAGTGACGGCGCTGGCAGCTCCAGTGCGGCCACGGCCGCGGGCGCGCACGTGGCGGGGCTGCAGCAGGCGGCGCCGCCGGTGCAGCAGGCGGCCGCGGCGGAGACTGCGGCGCAGCCGTCGCGGTTCAGGGCCCTCAGAGGAAGAGCGCGGCTTGCCACGATGCGGTCTGCCCGCCGTGGCGGCGGCGGCTCTGGCGGCGGCGACGGGAGCGGCGACGGCGGCGGCAGCGACGGCGGGGCGGCGGCGGCGGCGGCAGCGGCGGCGGCGCCGGGGGCGGTGGAGGCAGCGGCGGCGGCTCAGCTGGAAGCGGCGGCGGTGGCGGCGGAGTGCCCGCGCTTCGCTTTCTGCGCGTGGAGGGCTGCGACGGCCTTCAGCGGCTGAGCCTGCGGCACAGCGGCCTGGAGGCGCTGTCCGTGAGCGGCTGCGGCAGCCTGGCACAGCTGGTGCTGCACGCGCCGTCGCTGGGGCGGCTGGAGCTGGAGGAGGTCGGGGAGCTCGCCGCGGTCAGCCTGCAGCAGGTGCGGGGCCGGCTGGGGAGGGGCGCGGGCGGCGCACGCGCGCGCTTGTTGCGCGGCGCGCCGCCGCCACGCCCGCCCGACCTGCCGTGCCCGCGCGCACGCCTCGCGCCGCCAGGTCGGCCTGCCGCGCCTCTCGCTCGGCGGCTGCAGCGGGCTGGCCGGCCTGGAGCTGAGCAGCCCCGTGCTTGCGCGCCTCGACCTGCGCGGCTGCGGGGCGCTGCAGCAGCTGCTGCTCGACTGCCCCGCGCTCGCGCTGCTCGACGCGACCTTTTGCCGCGGCCTCGGCGACGCGGGCCTCGCCGGCGCGGTCGCGGCCGCGCCGCCGCTCACGGCGCTCGTGCTGTCGGTGTGCTGTTGCGTCGGCGACGCCGGCCTGTCGGCGCTGTCGTGCCTCGCCGCGCTGCGCGAGCTCGACCTCTCATACACCGAGGTCACCCGGCTCGACGCCGTCTACGCGTCCTGCCCCCAGCTGCAGCGCCTCAGCCTCGCGAGCTGCCGCGGCCTCGCGCGCGGCGCGCTCGCGCCGCTGCTCGCGCCCGCCGACCCCGCGCTGCCGCGCCTGCGCTCGCTGGACGCGAGCTACGTCAGCCTGGACGAGGCGACCGCCGCGGCGCTCGCGGCGCGCTGCGGCCGGCTCACGCACCTCGCGCTCAACGGCTGCGCCGGCGTGACGTGCGCGCTGTGGCGCGCGCTCGAGGCGGACGGGCTGGCGGCGCTCGCCGCCGCCGGCGGCCGCGGCGCGGGCGCGCCCGCCGGCGCCGACCCCGACGCCGGTGCCGGCGCGCCGGGCGACGGCCGGCTCGAGTCGCTGAGCCTCGTGCGCTGCGGCCGGCTGCGCTCGCTGTGCCTGGGCCTGCTGCCGGCGAGCGGCGAGGTGGAGGTGCTGCAGGCCAAGCACTACCTGCTCCGGGGCGACCGCGCCGCGCTGCACGCGCGCGCGGGCGGCTACGCGTGGACGCCTTCGGCGCACAGCGGCGCGGCGGGGCTCACCAGCCTGCGCGTCGGGCTGTCGGGCGTGCAGGCGGTCGCGCTGGCGCTGCCGCGGCTCGTGTCGTTCGACGCGAGCGCGTGCGGGCACCTGCGCGTGCTCGAGCTGCGCTGCCCGCTGCTGCTCACGCTGCACCTGCAGGCCTGCCGCGCGCTGCCGCTCTGCGGCCTGCTGCAGGCGGCGGCGAGCTGCGCGCGGCTGCAGAAGCTGGACGTGCAGCACGTGCTGCCCGGCGGCGGCGGCGGCGGCGGCGCGGCCAGCGCGCGCAGCGCCGAGGGCGGCAGCGGCAGCGGCGGCGACGAGGAGCCGCCGCGCGGCCTCGCCGCGGCACTCCGCGCGTGGCCGGGCGCGGCGTGGGGTGGCGGCGCCGGCGCGGCGGCGCTGCACGGCCTGCTGGACGAGCTCTGCGCGGCGCGGCCGGCGCTGCAGGTGCTGCGCTGCCCCGTCGGCTGCGCCGCGTGCTCGCGCGCCGCGCTCTGAGTGCGCTGGCCTCGGCGATCGGTGGTTGGCGGCTGCGCGGGGGTGCGGCCGCCGGCGCTTTGTGACGGGCCGCGCCGGGCGTCGCGACCGCCGCCGGTGCCGCCGCTGCGCCATACCCTCGCCGACTGTGCCGGGCAGCTCCAGATCGCCTCCCAGGCCCCGTGCAGAGCTGCCACCGCAGTTTGAGACACCAGCCGGGGCGCGGCCTCGTTGTGCTCTCCGCAAGCATCTCGGGCCTGGCTCGCCCGCGTGACAGGCAGGAGAGGACGCTGGGAGCGTCCAGCACGCTCGGGCGGTGAGCGCGGGCGCGAGCAGGGCGGGGTGCCACACGAGCAGCAGCTCCCGCAGCCTGGCGCGCGCCCCGGTGATGGCAGCCGCGATGGCACGGCGCCATCGGGGCTGCAAGGACAGCAGCTCGGCGCCACGCGCAGGCGCCCGCCATGCAGCGCGGCGGCCCGCGCGGCGCGGACGGCGGCGCCCGCCGCTGCCGCGCGCCCACGCCCGCGCCCGCGCCGCCGGCCGGCCCCGCGCAGCCGCAGCGGCGGGCGCCATGCACCGCCAGGCGGCGCTGACGGTGGTCAAGGCCACGTCGCGGCTCAAGGTCCTCGCGGAGCACACGCGCCGCTCGAGGGCGGAGGCCGACGCCGAGAATGGTCTCGCCGGCGACGCCACCGCGTCGATGGTGGACTCGGAGTCGCTCGCCGGCGGCTCGCCGGTGTCGCGGCCCATCACGCCGATGTCGCGGCCCATCACGCCGATGTCGGACGGCTACGCGAGGAGCGGCGCCACCACGCCGCTGCTGCGGTCCTGCATGTCGTCGCCGTTCCGCAAGCCCGAGCTGCCGTGGTGGTCCAAGGACGCGGTCGCAGGCGCGCGGCGCCGGCGCCGGCGCGCGCGCGGCGCGCAAGCGCAAGCGGCTGAGCGGCGCCGGCCGCCGCGGGCCCCGCCCGACCCGCCGCCGCCGCCTCTGCCGCGCCGCAGTCAAGGAGATGCTGCTGTCGAGCCGGCTCAACGTGCTCATGGTCTGCGTGCCGCTCGGCATCGCCGCGCACGTGTGCGCCTGGGGCGCGACGCCCGTGTTCCTGCTGGTGCGCGGCGCGGCGCCGGGGCGCGGCGCTGACGCAGCCGCCGCCGCCACGGCAGCACCGGCAGTGGCGGGCGCCCGCCAGCCCCGCCGGCCGGCCCGTGCCCGCCGCCGTGTCACCCCCGGCCGCCGCGCCCGCCGCCGTGCCGCCTGGCCCTGCCCGCAGAACTTCCTCGCGCTCATCCCGCTGGCGCTGCTGCTGGGCGACGTGACTGAAGACCTCGCGACGCGCTTCGGCGACACCGTCGGCGGCCTGCTCAACGCAACCTTTGGCAACGTGGTCGAGATGATTCTCAGGCACGAGCACCTGCAGCACAGCGCGCACAGCGCGCCGGCAGCGTGGCGGCGCCGGGACGCGCTGCGCGGCGGCGCACGCCCGACCCCGCGCGGCCCGCCCCGCGCCGCCGCCGCCGCCGCCGCCGCCGCCGCCGCCGCCGCCGCCGCGCAGCATTGCGGCACTGCAGCAGGGCTTGTACACGGTCGTCGCGACGAGCTTGCTGGGCAGCATCCTGTCCAACCTGCTGCTTGTCCTCGGTGCGCGAGCTGCTGCCGACCAGCGCCGCGCGGCTCGGCCGTCGGCGCCGCGCGGGTCGGCCGCCCACGCCGCGCCGCGCCGCGCCGCGCAGGCTGCTGCTTTTTGTTCGGCGGCATTCGGTACAAGACGCAGACGTTCAACGCCGTCGCCAACCAGGCGACGAGCAGCCTCCTCTTCCTCTCCTGCATCGGCATCATCATACCCACCGCGGGTGCGGCCCGACCGCGGCGAGCCTCGGGCCCCGGCTGTGGCGCGCCGCCCGCCGCGCCGCCCGCGCCGCGCCGCCCACGACGCCGCGCCGCCGCCGCCGCCGCCGCCCACGCCGCCGCCGCCGCCGCCGCGCGCACGCCGGTCTGCGCAGCGGTCCAGCTGTCCAACCCGGACGAGGTGGGCAGCCAAGACCTCATCGACATCAGCCGCGGCACCGCCGTCGTCATGCTGCTCGTGTGAGCGACCGCGGCGCGGGCAGCGCCGCTCCCTCGCACCTCACCACCCACGTGCCCACCCACCCACCCACCCACCCACCCACCCACCCACCCACCCACCCACCCACCCACCCAAACTCACGCACGCACATGCCGCACGCGCACACGCCCGCGCGCGTCCGGCAGCTACGCGGGATACCTGTCGTTCCAGCTCGTCACGCACCACGACACCTTCAAGGGCGACGACGGCGACGAGGAGCCGATCATGTCGCTCCCCGGCGCGCTGTTCGCGCTCAGCGCCATCACCGCGATGGTCGCGCTCGCGTCAGAGTGCGGCCGCCGCGCCGCGCCGCGCCGCGCCGCGCGCGCGGCGGCCGCCACCTCGCCCTCCCCGCCCCGTCGTCGCCGCCCCGCCGCACCTTCCCAGCCCGCCCCGCCCGCGCCCACCCGCGCCCGCGCCTGCCCCGGCCCCGCAGGTACCTGTGCTCGAGCATCGTCGAGTTCAGCGCCGCGAGCGGGCTGAGCCAGGCGTTCCTGGGCATCATCGTGCTGCCCATCGCGGGCAACGCGTGCGAGCACATCACCGCCGTCGTGGTCGCGTGCAAGAACAAGATGGACCTCTCCCTCGGCGTCGCGGTCGGGTCGAGCATACAGATCGCCATCTTTGCGATACGTGCGCCGCCGCGGCGGCGGGGTGGTCCCTAGGGCGCGCGCGCGCGCGCGGGGCGAGGGAGCGGCGCGCCGCGCAGGGCAGGGGCGCGCCGCCGCGCTGCGCTGCGCACGGCGCGGCGCCTGACGCCACACACCGCGCGGCGCGGCGCAGCGTTTGTGGTCATCGTCGGCTGGGTGACGCACCACGACTTCACGCTCGACTTTGACCCCTTTGCCACGCTCGCGCTCACGGTGCGCGCCGCGCCGCGCCGCGCCCGGGCCGGGCCGGGGTCGGCGCGCTGCGACGCCCGCCGGCCTTGACCGCCGCCGGCCTGACCGCCGCCCGCGGCCGCCGTCGCGCGCGCGTCAGGTGAGCGTGATCCACGCCAACGTGGTGACCGCGGGCGCGCACAGCCACTGGCTCATGGGCTACAGCCTGATTGCCAACTACGTCCTCATCGCCCTCGTCTTCTTCTTCAAGGGCTGAATGAAGGAAGGAGGGCTGGAGGGAGGGCTGGAGAGAGGCCGGAGAGGGGCTGAAGATTGGCCCTGCGCCGGCCGCGCGGCGCGGCGGGCCCGCCGGCTCGAGCCCGGCCCGGAGGCAGCCGGCAGCGCCCGCCCGAGCGCGCGGCGGGGCTGGTGCAGCTCTCCCTCTCTCCTCTCTCTCTGGGCGCGCGGGCGGCCAGCGCGGGCGGCTCCCGAGCGGCGCGCGCGCGGCGACGCGGCCCCAAGCTGCAAGGGCGGCAATGCGCGATCTGACCACGCGAGTGGGGGCGGGGGCCTCACATGGTGCGAGCATGCCTGCACTTCGTTAAACCCTTGAAACGGTCGCTGGCTCGCCGCGCGGTGCGTCGCGTGACGTGCGCTGAACCGCGCTGAACCGCGCTGAACCGCCCGCGCTTCAGCTCGGCCGGCGCGGCAGGGCACCCTCACACAGCACCCCCTCGCGCAGGCAGCCCCGTGCCCGCCCTCGCGCAGCGCACCGATCGGCCCGCCGCCGCCGAAGCTGCCGCCGCCGGCGCGCCGCTGCGCAAGCCAGTCCAAGGGCGTGCGCATGCTGGCCCTCCGTGGCCTCTGCCCTCCGTGGCCTCGCCCGCCGAGCAGGCCGCGCAGCAGCAGCGCGCGCGCAGCTGCATCCGAGGGCGGCGCCTCGCGCCGCCGCCCGCCGCGCCGCGCGACCCCGCCGCAGCCGCCAGCCGTGTTCAGCGACCCGCCCGTGGCACAAGCAATGGCCAGCGCCGCCGCCGGCGGCGCCGCCTTGCGCAGCGGCGGCGGCGGCGCGCCGAGCGGCGGCGGCGCGCCAGCTGGCGGCGCCGGCCGGCGGCCGCTGGTCGACCACGCGCTGGGGCTGCTGCAGCAGCGCCTGCGCGACGACGCGACGCGGTCCGGCCGCGAGCCGGCGCCCGGCGAGGTGGAGGCCGAGGCGGCGGAGCTGCTCACGGCCGAGCACCTGTCGCAGCTGCAGGACGTGTGGGCATGGCTACACGAGAAGCTCTACGGCCTGCGGGTGCGCACGCGCGCGAGCGCGGCAAACGGACCAGCCCGCGCCCACTATCAGCGCACAGCGTGCGCCGTTGAGGCCCTGCCGCTGCCGCTCGCGCAGATCCTTGCCAGCCTCGGCGCCAGCCACAACGAGTCTGAGGTTCTCTTCCTCGACCCACGCACGCCCGCCGAGGCGACGCTGAGCGCCGGGGACGCTCCCGCGGTCTCGGTCGCGCAGCACGTCGCGGCGACGCACGGCTGGGCCCCGCGCAGCCGGCGCTGCCGTGCGTGGGCGTGCCGCTCAGCGCGAAGCGGCGTGCTGAGCTGGGGCCGGACGCGGAGGAGCGCTCCTATCTGACGTACCCGATGGAGGCCTGCAGGCGCGGCGCCGCGCGCTGCCACCGCTGCACGCGTGGCGCACGCGCGGTGCGCGTGGGTGTGGCGCATCGCCACACAGCCCCGCCCCGCCCCACTCCACACCCCACGCGCCGCAGCGTGCGGCTCAGCGCCGGCGGCGTGCCGCAGGAGCGCACGCCGGGCGGCAGCGTGCCGCTGAGGCTGCCGCCGAAGCGCATCGCCGCCATTGGCCGCGACGTGGAGGTGCCGGCGGCCATCGCGGACCTGCTCAACAGCCGCTTTGAGCGCGAGCACGCCAAGGCCAAGGCCGAGCCCGTGCAGGGCGCCGCCACGGCGCCAGGCCCGGCCGCCGCTGGCGGCGGCGCGCGGCCCAGCTCCAGCGCCAGCGCCAGCGCGCCGGCGTCGCCGCGCGCGCTGCCCGGCCGCGGCGCGGTCAACCAGGGGCTGCGCCAGCTGGCCGCGCGGCTGTACCTCGCCGACGGCGAGGAGAGGCGGATGAAGGCGGTGGTGGAGGCCGTGGCCAAGGCGTGCCACGCCGTGCCGCCCCGGCGGGAGTGGCGCGTCGCCCGCGTCGTGCCGGCGGGCTCGCTCGTCAAGAGCACCGCGCTGCGCGGCGCGTGCGTACGCAGCGCGCGCGCGCGCGCGCGCACACAGCTTAGCGGATGCCTGCTCGCGGCGCGCGCGGCCTGCGCCGGGCGCGCCGTGTGAGCGCGCGCCGCCGCGCCGGCTCGGCCGCAGGTGTGACCTGGACGTCGTGGTATTCCTCAACGTCTACGACCCCACCACGCGGCCCTTTGACGTCTGCCGCCAGGACCTGCTGGAAGCGCTGCACGCGCAGCTGACCGCGCCCGCCGCCAGCCAGGCGCCCGGCAGCGCGTCCGACCCCGCGCGCGGCTGGGAGCTGCGGAGCTGCCACAGCCACTTCTTCCTGCGCCTCGAGCACCCGGTGCTGCGGCTGCAGCTGGACGTGCAGGCGCGGCGCGTGGGCCGGGCCGCCCAGCGGCCAGCTGCGGTCGCGGGCTGACGCAGCCGCCGGCTGGCAGCTCACGGCCTCGCCGCGCGCGCGCCGGCGCCGGCGCTGCCGCCGCCGCAGGTGGCGGAGAGGTTTGGCGACGACAAGCACGCGCAGCGCGAGGCCCTGCTGGGCCCGCTGCTGGCCGCCGCGGACGCGCCGGACGCGCTGCCGGCAACCATCAGCCCGCAGCGCCAACGCGTCACTGACCTCAGCGAGCTGGTGCGATGTCCGCGAGCTCCGCGGCCGCCCGCGCCGCCGACGCCGCCCGGCGCACGCGCGACGCGCGGCCCTGCCCCGCCCCGCGCTCCGTGCAGATGGTCGAGGTTGTGACGGGCGTCGAGGCCCGCCAGCGCGCGCGCTGCGCCGCCGCGGGCGTGCCGTACGAGCAGGGCCTCGGCCGGCTGGTCACGGACGTGGTGCGCATCATCAAGGCCTGGGCCAAGCACGGCCTCCCCGCCGCGCCAGGTGCCATCGCCGCGGCCGCGGCGCCCCCGGCGTACGTGCTGGAGATCCTCGTCGTGCACGCGCTCGAGCGCCGCCTGGCGCCTGGCGCGCCGGCGGAGCAGCCCGCGCCTGGCGCGCCGGCGGCGAGCGCCGCGCCCGCCGGCAGCCGGCCGTTCAGGCAGGAGGAGCCGCTGACACTGCTGCTCGCTGTGCTGGACGACCTCGCCGGCCTTGCGCCGGGCGCGCTGGGCGGCGAGGGCGGCGGCGGCGAGCCGCTATGGCGCATCATACTGCCGATCTTCTACACGCGCGAGCAGGCGCTCGCGTTTGCGCAGGTCTGGGGCAAGGGGCCGCTGTACGAGCCGGCGCTCGTCAACCCTGTCGACCCGACCTACAACTGCATTTCGTTCACGCCCTGGCGCGACGTGGCGGGGCTCGCGCGCGCGGCGGGCGCGCTGCGGCGCGCGCTGCTCGACGCGGCGGCGGGCGGCCAGGCAGGGGCGTGGGAGCGCGTGCTCGCGGCCAGCACGCTCGGGCCGGCGTGGGAGGCATTCGCGCCGCGCTGAGCCGGGCTGTAGGCGGCCAGGGTGCAAGTTGCCGCGCGGCCGAAGCGTGGCACCGCTCGCACACCGCGCCCACGCCTCCGCCGCGTCAGCCGCCGCCGCGCAGCCGCGCGAGCACGCGCAGGCCGGCGCCCGCGTCTGTGCTGAACAGCGGCACCGCCGCGATGGCCAGCACCAGCACCACCATTGCCGCCGTCAGCAGCCCGCTCGCGCCGGCGCCGCCGCCGCCCGCTCGCGCCGCGCCGGCGCCGGCGGCCCCCTGCTGCTGCTGCGGCGGCGGCGGCTGCAGCCCCTGCTGCGCCGCGCCGCCCGGCTGCGCCGCCGCCGCGGCCGGCCGCTCGCGCGCCTGCTGCTCCGCGCCGCCGCCCGGCTGCGCAGCGGCCGCGGCGGCGGCGGCCGCGCGCGCCGCGTGCGCGGCGAGCAGGTCTGGGAAGAGCTTTCTGAAGGTCGCGTTGCGCGCGTTGAAGGCCAGCGACTCGGCCGCGAGGCGCCGCCGCTCGGCGGGCGACGAGGTGATGCTGCCCGTCGTGGGCGCGCTGTCATACAGGAAGGACAGCAGGCCGGTCAGGATCTGCGCGCGCGCGTGGGCCGTGCGGGCCGTGTGGGCGAGCGCGGGTGAGCGCGGGCAGAGGGCAACGGCGCGCCACACGGCGGCGCGCGCGTGCACAGAGACGGGCGGGCGGCGGGCGCCGCACCGTGCCGACGCTCCACATGGGGTTCCAGGACTCTGGGTGATAGTCTGCGGGGCGCGGCGGTGCGCAGACGCCGCGCTCGGCGCCGAGCGCAGCGCCTGCGTGGCCCCGGCGCTCGCGCGGGGCCGGGGGCGGCGCGGCAGCGGCGGTCACCCGTGATGGAGAGGCAGAGCTTGGTGTTGACCGCGAAGCGGCCGTTTGGCGTCATGATGGCGATGCTCGGCGGCTTGAACGGGTACTGGTGGGCGGCAGCGGGCGGGGAGGGAGCGGGAGGGAGTGGGGTGGTGGGAGAGACAGGGGTGGTGCGACGGCGGCGCGGGTGCGTGCTGCGGAGCGGGGCGGCGCCGCGCGTCGCGCGCTGCACCTGCGGCGGGAAGGAGATGCGGCCGTGGTAGTAGCCGCCCTCAAAGTCGGTGCCGGGCGCGCCCTCGAGCACAAAGTGCCTGCGCGGCGCGGGAGGGCCGGGCGCGCGTGGGGCGGCGCGGCGGCCGCGGGAGAAAGAGCGAGAGCGCGTGGGGCGGCGCGGCGCGCACCACTCCAGCATGTTGCTGGGCGACGGGTGCGCCTGGATGTGCGGCACGGGCTCCTGCGGGCGGGCCACGCGGCAGCAGCGGCGGTGACTGAGGCGCCGCAGCGGCGAAGGCTGCGGCGCGCTGAAGGCTGCGCATGCGCGACCGCACACCCGCATGAGCGACTTGTACTCCTTGGCCAGGCGCGTGAGGCAGCCCTTTTGCGCCATGGCGTGGTGGCGCGGCCGAGGCGCGCCGTCGAGCAGCGGCAGATGCGGCGACCGGCGCGTGCTGCTGCCGCGCCTCGAGCGCGGCTTGCTGAGGCCCGGTGTTGCTCGGGGTGCAGGGCCGGCGCAGCGGGGCCGGGGCGGCGCGGCGGCGAGCTACGGCAGCGGGCGAGCTGCGGCGGCGCCGCTTGCGCAGCAGCGTCGGCGAGCGCAGCGTCGTCGTCGCGGGAGCCCGCTGGCGCTGCGGGCGGACGGCAGGTGCGTGTTGTGGTCGGTGGGCGCAAGGGAGGACGGCACACAGGCGGTGGCCGGGCGCGAGGGCCCTGCAAAGACCGCGACCTGCTGCCCGCTCGCCCTGCTCGGCGCGCACAGCGCATCCGCGCTCAGAGCAGGGCCTAACGCACACAGCACGAGCCGCGTCCCAGGCCGGCGGCGCGCTCGGCGGCGGCAGCAGCGCGCACCGCGAGATGGGCCGCCCCAAGCGCCGGGTGCGGCGCCTGCGCCCGCGCGCGCCCGCGCGCGCCCGGCGCGCCGCCGCGTCCGGCGCGCCGACTGACCGCCGCCCCGCAGGCCGAGGAGGCGGAGCCGGCGGAGCCGGCAGCAGCGGCGCCGGCGGCGCGGCGGCCGCGGCGCGGCGCGGGCGCGGCGGCCGCCGAGCAGGCGGCCGCCGAGGCCCCTCAGGCCGCAGGTCGCGGCCGTGGGCGCGCGCGGGGCGCTGCCGCGGCCGAGCCGGAGCAGCAGCAGGCGCAGCCGCCGCGCCGCCGCGCCGCCGCGGGCGCCCGCGGCCGGCGGCAGCAGCAGCAGGAGCAGCAGCTGGTGCAGGAGGAGGACGCCGACATGCAGGAAGAGGAGGAGGAGCAGCAGCAGCAGGCCGGCGGCGCGCTGGACGACTTCCGACAGGAGGACCCCGACCTCGCCGCCGCGGTCGAGGCGCTGTCGGCGGCCGCGGCCGACCCGCTTGCATTCCTGCAGCCCAACCCCGGGGTCGCGCAGGCCACGCGCGCGGCGGCCAAGGTGCGCCACGCCGCGCTGCAGGCCCGCCCGCCCGCCCCGCGCGCGCGCCGGCGCGTGCGCGGCCGCTCTGGCGGCAGCGCTGACCGCGCGCCGTCCGCCGCCTCGCGACGCGCGCGCGCAGGCCCTCCTCGCATACACCGCGACGCGCAGCGCTGCGGCGCGGGCGCAGGCGGCGGCGCAGGCGGGCGAGGGGCAGGCGGGCGAGGAGGAGCAGGAGCCGGGGGAGCAGCAGCAGCAGCAGCAGCCGGGCGGCGCCGAGCCGCCGCCCGAGCTGCACGTCGGCGAGGGCTTTGACAGCGAGCAGGTGTGGCTGCAGCTGGACCTGCAGCTCGCGCCGCTGCGGCGGCGCCTGCGGCGGCTGGTGGGGCAGCTGGAGGCGGGCGGGCGCGGCGCGGCGTCGATCGTGTCGCCCGAGGTGGAGGCCGGCATCGCCGCCGTGCTGGGCGACGCGCCGAGCGGCAGCGACGGCGGCGGCGGCAGCGACGACGGCGGCGACGAGCGCGCTGACGGCAGCGGCAGCGGCGACGAGGAGGGAGGCGACGAGGAGGGCGGGCCGCGCGGCACGGCGCGGCCGGCCGCCAAGAAGGCCAAGCTCCTGCCGGTGGAGGACAGGTGGGCGCAGCGCGGCGCGGCGCGGCGCCACGTGCGCGCACGCCACTCGGCCCTGGCCCCGACCACGCCCGCCGGCCGGCCGCCAGGTTCTTCAAGCTGGATGAGATGGAGGCCTTTGTTGCCCAGGCGGAGCGCGAGGCCGCGGCCGGCAGCGACGACAACGACGGCGACGGCGACGACGACGCAGACCTGCCCAGCGACGGCGACGGCGACGGCGCGCGGCGCGGCGGGGGCGGCGCCGGCTCGGAGCTCGGCTCGGACGGCGACGGCGACGCGGAGCTCGCCAACCTGCTCGCCGCGAGCGCGGCGGCGGTCGGCCGGCCCGCGCCGCGCGCCGTGCCGGCGTCCGGCCGGCGGCGGCGCGGCGGCGGCGGCGCGGCGGGCAGCGAGAGCGAGGAGGAGGAGGAGGACGACGGCGTGGACCCGGCCAGCATCATGTACGCTGACTTTTTTGGGGCCGAGCCAGGCCTCCCCAAGCCCAAGGCCAAGGCCGCAGCCGCGGCCGGCGGCGGCGGCGGCGGCGGCAGCAGCGACGAGGACGGGCTGGAGGGCGCGCTCGGCCGCGCCGGCAGCGGCAGCGACGCCGACAGCGACGGCGACGCCGACATGGGCGAGCCGTCGGGCAGCGGCGACGGCTGGGACGACGCCGGTGACGGCGGCGACGGCGACAGCGGCGGCTTTGACGATGAGGACGACGAGATGGGCATCGCCGGCCTCTTCCGGCGCGCCGCCGAGGCAGCCGAGGCGGCCGAGGCCGCGGCCGGCGGCGGCGGCGGCCGCGCCGGCGGCGCCGGCCGGCGCAAGGCCGTGCGCTGGGAGGACGGCGGCGCCAGCGACGGCAGCGACGGCGACGACGACGGGCGCGGCGAGCAGGAGCAGCTGTCGACGCACGAGCGGCGGCTGCAGCGCATCCAGGTGCGGCCGGCCGGCGCGCGCCGCGCGCGTGCGCGCCCGCCGCTGCCGCGGCAGCGCCGCCGGCGCCGGGGCTGACCCGCCGCCTCCGCCGCCGCCGCCGCCGCCGCCGCGGACGCCGCCGCCGCCGCCGCCGCCGCCGCCGCCGCCGCCGCCGCCGCCGCCGCCGCCGCCGCCGCCGCCGCCGCCGCCGCTGTGCAGGAGCGCATCGCTGAGCTCGAGGCCGCGGCGATGTCGGACAAGCCGTGGCAGCTGAGCGGCGAGGCCGGCGCGGCGGGGCGGCCGCTGAACAGCGCGCTGGAGCTGGACCTGGAGTACGAGAACACGCAGCGCCCGCCGCCCGCGCCGACGGAGGAGAGCACGCAGGGGCTGGAAGACATCATCCGCCGCCGCATCGCCGAGGCCAGGTGGGCGGGCGCGCCCCGCCCGCGGGCAGGCGCAGCCAGCCGGCGGCCCGTGCGGCGGGGGCCGCGGGCGGCGGCGGCGTCGCGCGCAGCTGCCGGCCGGGCTGGGCGAGCCCGCGCGGCGCACGGCGCGTGGCGCCGTGCAGGTGGGACGACGTGGTGCGCGTGGTGCCGCCGCCGGTGGAGAAGAAGAAGCGCACGCTGGAGGAGTTGGACGACACCAAGGCCTCCCAGGCGCGCGAGCGGTGGCGGCGCTGGCGCCGCGTTCTCTCTCTTTCTCTCTCTCTCGCGCGCGTGCGCCTGCCACCCGCAGCGCCGCCGAGCCCGCCGCGCCGCCGCCGCGCCGCAGGGCCTGGGCGAGCTGTACGAGTCCGAGTACGTTGCCAAGGTCAGCGGCGCGGCCGCGCCCGACAAGGCCGAGCCGCTGCGCCGCCAGGCGGCGGCGCTGTTCAAGGCGCTGTGCGCCAAGCTCGACGCGCTCTCCAGCTTTGCCTACACGCCCAAGCCCGTGGTGGAGGAGCTGGAGGTGCGCTCCGACGTCGCGGCGCTCAGCATGGAGGAGGTCGCGCCGCTCGCGGTCAGCGACGCCGCGATGCGCACGCCGGGCGAGGTCTTCGCGGCCGAGGCAAAGGGCGAGGCGCGCGCCGAGGGGGAGCTCACACGGTGCGGCGCGGCGCGGCGCGGCGGGGAGGAGGGCGCTGCGCTGCGCCGCGCGCAGGGCAGGGCGCGCGGCGCGCCGTTGCCCCTGGGCCGGCGCACCGCCTGGCCTGACGACGCCGCCGCGCTTCCGCGCCCCGCGCCCCCGCAGCGAGGACCGGCGGCGCCGCCGCGCCAAGAAGAAGCGCGCGCACAAGGCCAAGGAGGCGGGCCGCGCCGCCGACGCCGCCGCGCGCGCCGCCGCGGAGGGGCGGCCCGCGCCGCTCGTCGGCCGCAAGTCGCTGTCCGCGCAGCTCGCGGCCGCGACGAGCGCGGGGCTGGTCAAGAAGGGCGTCGCCGCCGCCGGGCCCAAGGCCGACTACGGCAAGTCGACCGCCGTCTTCGGCAAGCTCGCCGAGGCCGCGGCCGCGGGCGCCGCCGGCGCCAAGGAGGGCAAGGCCAAGAAGAAGGGCGGCGGCGGCAAGGGCGGCGGCGAGGGCGGCGCCCGCAGCGCGGCGGCGCTCAAGCTGTGAGAGCGAGGACGGCTCTGCAACGCCCGACCGCTCGGCCGCCCGACCGCTCGGGCAGCCCCTGCCTGGCGTCGCGCGCTCTCCGGCCACCGGCACACGCTCGTGGCAGCTCGCCACCCCAGCGCACCGCAGCCCGCACACCGCGCCGCAGCAGGCGTGCTCGCTGGCGCGCCGGCGCCAGCCCCGCCCCAGGCGCGGCCCGGGAGGCCGTGGCGCTGCGGATCCAGGCAGTTGGACCTTGCCTGGAGCTGTTACGCAGCAGGGCGCGCCCTGCAGAGGTCGGCGCAGGGCAGGGCGCGGCGGCAGCAGCGCGCGGCTCGCCGGCAGCACGCGGCGCGCGATGAGCGCCGAGGCGCTGGAGGCGGTCACGGAGGTGGTGGAGCGGCACACGCCGCCGCAGCTGCTCGCCCGCAAGGCGGCGGAGTTGGCGGCGCTCCGGCCGCGCGGGCGTGCGGCGCTGTGGCTCTGCCGCCTGCTCGCGGTGCCCGTCGTCGCGAGCTGGGCGGTCCAGGTGGCCTTGCAGTACGTCTGGAGGTGAGCGCACCCCAGCGCAGCAGGCGGCAGCCGCAGCCGCAGCGACGGCGCGGCGCCCGACCCGCGCCCGCGCCCGCCGTGCAGGCCCTGGGCGCTGCTGCGCTGCGACGCGGGCGCCTTCAAGCTCACGCCGCCCTTCCCGCTGGCCGAGGAGTTCATCGAGGTCAACGGCGTGCGGTGCGGCCAGCGAGGGGCGGCTGCCAGGCCTGCCAGGGCTGCTGGGGCTGCTGCGCGCGTCGAGCGGTGCACAGACTGCAGGCGTGGCCGCCGCCGCGCGGCCGCAGGCTGTACGCCGTGTCGCCGGGGCGGCGGCGCAACAAGCCGCTGTTGTTGTTCCTGCACGGCTTCCCCGAGTGCTGGTGCGGCGCGCGGCGCGCGGCGCTCGGCGCTCGGCGCGGCGCTCGGCGCGCAGCCGCGCGGCCAGCCACGCCGCCGCACCGCGCCGCTGCGGCGTGTGCCCTGTTCCCAGGTTCAGCTGGCGGCACCAGATGGCCTTCTTCAAAGACGACTACGACTGCGTCGCGCTCGATATGCGCGGCTACGCGCGCAGCGACAAGCCCGAGGCGCGGCCGCGTGCGCCGCGCGCGCCGCGCGGCAGCGGCGCAGGCGCCCGGCGCCCGCGCCGACGGCCCCGCCCCCGCGCGTGCCCGCCCCATCGCGCAGGGCATCGACTCGTACCGGCTGGACGTGCTCGTCGAGGACGTGCGCGCGGCGGTCGGCGCGCTCGGGCACAGCCGCTGCACGCTCGTCGCGCACGACTGGGGCGGCCTCATCGCGTGGGCGGTTGCGGGCATGCATGGGAGTACGCTGCTCGACGCGCTCGTGGTCGCCGGGCACCCCCACTATGGCGTCGCGCTCACAAACTACACTCCCCTGCAGTACCTGCGCCAAACCTACGTGCTTCTGTTCCAGGCGGGGCGGGGCGCGGCAGGGAGTCGGCGGGAGGCAGGGGAGCGGCGGGGCGGGGCGGGCAGGGCGGCGGCCGACGCGCACGGCGGCCCTACAAAACGCCCGCCGGCGCCGGCGCCGGCCCCGCCCCGCCCCGCAGGCGCGCGGCCTGGCCGAGCTCTTCCTGACCGCCGACAACGGCGCGGTCCTGGTCCCCGCCTTTCTCGGCGGCCCGCCGGCGGGCCTGGTCAACCGCGGCGCAACGACCGAGCCCGACGTCGCGTGGTTCCGCGCGGCGCTGTGCGCGCCCGGCGGCGCGCGGGCGATGCTCAACTATTACCGGGCGCTTCTGGAGTTGGTGACGGTCGGCGACGCCGACGGCCCCACGTGGCGGTGCGGCGGCGGCGGCGGCCGTGGCGGCGGCCCGCGCGCGGCGCGGCGCGGCGCGGCCCGACTGGCGCGCGCGCCGGCGCCCGCCGCGCGCGCAGGGCGCTCAAGCGAACGATCGAGGTCCCCGTGCTGGTGCTGCACGGCGAGCGCGACCACGCGCTCGGGGAGGAGCTCCTGGATGGCACGGAGGCGGCGGCGCCCAAGGCGCGCGGGACGGGCGCCGGCGCCGGGGCCGGGGGCCGGGCGGCGCTCGCTGGAGCAGCGAGCGCCCCGCGCGGGGCGCCCGCGGTCGCGCCGGGGCGAGGCCCGCAAAGACGCCGCCGCGCCGCCGCCGCCGCCGCCGCCGCCGCCGCCGCAGGCGAGCGTGCGGGTGCTCAAGCGCTGCAGCCACTGGGTACAGCAGGACTACCCCCACCAGGTCAGCGCCATCATGGCCGAGTGGCTGCGGGAGCAGCAGGCGCCGGCGGCGCGGTGAGGCCGCGTGCCGGCCGCGTGCTGGCCGGGCCCTGGCGAGTGGCGTGGCGGCTGCCCAAGCTGTCGGGCGCGCTCCTCCTGGGCAGCTGCGGTCGCGCGAGGCTGCTGGCCGGGCAGCGGTGCCTGGGCTGAGACCTGGGCCCCCGGCGGGGCGGGAGCGCTCAAGCGGGGACGGACCTCCTGCCTGCCTGCCTGCCGCGCACCAGCTCTGTGTCGGCCAGAGCGGCGAGGCGCGTGCGGCGCGGCCGCGGCGGCCGCGGCGGGAGGGCAGCGTGGCAACCGCGCGCCCCCCTGTTCCGGCGACCGCCGTGACCTGGCAGCGCACGCGCGCACGCGGGGAGCAGGCGCGTCACACAGCGCACGTTCACGCGGCGCCAAGAGCCGCCGCTGCCGATCGCCGCGCCCCAGCCTAGGCCGAGGCTGCCGCGCGCCCCGTGCCGTGCGACTCCACAACGCACGCGCGCCCCCGCGCCGGCGCCCGAGGCCGCCAGCCCAGCAGGGCAGTCACCCGGGGGTGCTGCTGCAGCACTCCTGCGGGCCACGCTGGGGTGCCGCGCGACCGCCAGGCAGTCGCCGACGCGCCAGGGCAGCTCAGCCGACGGCCGCCGCAGCACCGCCCGGCGCAGCGAGTCGCCGCCGCCGCTCCCTGCCTGCACCGGCAGAGCAAGGGGGGTCAGGGGGGGGATGCCAAAACCCCGATTCGTGCGCCGTGAAGACGAAAAATGCAAACTGACCCGGCCCTCCGCGCTCAGGCCACGCCGCCGCCGTCCAGGCTGCGCAGCACCCAGGCGTCGCTCACGGCCGCGGCCGCGTGGCGCAGCCGCCGCGACACGGCCGCGGCGGCGGGCCCCGTCGCATACTCCATTGCGCCGGCGAGGCCGTCCTCCGGCGCCAGCTCGTCCAGGCCCTCCAGCAGCGCCGCCGGCAGCGCGGGCCCGCCCGGCCGCACGGCCAGGAGCAGCGCGTCGCGCAGCACGGCCTCGCGCTTGCGCGCGGCCGCGAGCGCCGCGTCCAGCCCGCGCGCCGCGCCGGGCGGCAGCTCCAGCTCCATGGCTGCGGCCGCGAGCGGCAGCGCCTCCAGCACCTCTGACGCCGCGCCGCCGCGCGCGGCGTACGCCGCCGCCAGCAGCGCCTGCGCGGCGCCCCGTGCGCCGGCGAGCTGCGCCTCGGCGCCCGCGCCGCCGCCGGCCTCGAGCGCGTCCAGCACATACACGGCAAGCTCCTGGCACGCGGGCAGCAGCTGCAGCGCACTGTGGCTGGTCAGCCTCCCCGCGCGCGCGGCGCCCACGGCCGCGTCCAGCAGGGCGGCGAGCAGGCCGATGTCGGTCGCCGGCAGCGGCTCCAGCGCAACAACGTAGAGCACGCCCAGGGCCTCGGCGGGCACCGGGGCCCGTGCGCCCGGCGCCGCCGCGCCCGCGTCGCCGCCGCGCGGCGGCGGCAGCAGCCCGCCTGCCGCGGCCAGCAGCTGCACCTGCCAGGCGGCGAGCACGGCGTCCGACTCGCCGTCGTCGTCCTCGGCGGGCGGCAGCACCGCGGTGAGGTACGAGGCCAGCCGCAGCAGCGCGGGGCCGTCGGCGTCGGGCAGCACCTCGGCAGCCTGCGCCGCGACGGCCGCGCGCCACACCGCGCCCGGCGCGTGCTGCCACACGCCCAGGCAGAAGCAGAGCACCGACAGGCTCTCCGCGTCCCACCACGCGGCGCCGGCGCCGGCCGGGCGCGCGCCGGCCGCGGCCACGACCGCGTGCTGCGCCGCCGCCGCCACGGCCGCGACAAAGCCGTCCGCCGGCTGCACGCCCAGCCGCCAGAGGCAGTGGCAGATGCCAGCGACCGTGGCCGGCGCCGCGGCGCCGAGCCGGCCCGGCGGCGCGAGCCCGCGCAGCGCGGCGTCCAGCCAGCCGCTCGGCGGCAGCACGCGCCACGTGGCGCACGCCCACAGCACCTGCAGCACCTCGCGCGGCGCCATGGCGTCGGCCGCCGCCTCGGCGAGGCCGAACCAGTGCGCCAGCAGCTCGGGGCCCGGCCGGATGCGCAGGCAGGCCAGCAGGCGCATGCCCGACGCCACGTCGCGCGGCGCCAGCTGCATGCGCCGGTCGCGCTCCAGCGGCGACCGCGCGCGCTCCGGCAGCAGGTGCTGCAGCAGCGCCGCGGTGAGGCGCGGCCCGGGCAGCTGCCCCGCGAGCGCGGCGGCGGCCAGCAGCTCCAGGCAGCTGCGCCCGGACAGCGTGTCCAGCAGCGCGTCGGCGGCGGCGAAAAGGGCCGACATGAACGCCGCGCCGGGCGCGTCCAGGCCCAGCGCCTGCAGCGCCTGGAGCGCCGACAGCAGCGCGCTCCCGTGCGGCAGCAGCAGCAGGCGCGGCTGCAGCGCCGCCGCCACGGCTGCCAGCCAGTCGCGCGGCACGGCGCCGCCGCCGGCGGCGGCCCCCGCCGCGCGCCGGGCGGCCGTCCAGCAGGGCGGCGCTGCTGCTGAAGAGCGCCGCGCCGACCGGCAGCGGGCCGGGCGCGGCGGCGGCGCCGCCGTCGGCGGCGCGCGCGAGGCACTGCACGTCCTTGAGCAGCTGCACCAGCCGCTCCGGCGACTGCCGCGCGAGCTGCTCGGGCCCGAGCGCCGCCGTCGCCTCGCGCAGCAGGCCCCGCAGCGCCGTGCTGCCCGGCCGCTGCCCGCCCGGCACGGCCGCCAGGGCGGAGAGCAGGCGCAGCAGCAGGGCGTCGGGGGCTGGCGCGTCGGGCTGTGCGTCGGCCAGCGCGCGGGCTGCCGCGCCCGCCGCCGCCGCGAGCTGCTGTGCCGGCAGGCTGACCCGGTGGGTGAGGCAGGCGTCGGCGAACAGCAGCAGGTCGGGCCCCGCCAGCCCGGCCGCCTGCGCCTGCGCCGGCAGCAGCAGCTGCAGCGCCTGCCGCTGCGTGAGCTGGACGCCGGGGCTGCGCAGCTGCTCCAGCACCGCCGCGATGGGCACGGCTGGCGCCTGCTGCTCAGACCGCACCTCCTCCTGCTGCTGCACCTGCTCCTGCTGCTGCACCTGCTCCTGCTGCAGTTGCTCCTGCTGCTGCTGCTGCACTTGCCCTTCCGGCTGCTGCTGTTGCTGCTGCTGCTGCTGCTGCTGCTGCTGCTGCTGCTGCTGCTGCTGCTGCTGCTGCTGCTGCTGCTGCACCTGCGGCGAAGGCGCCTCCGCCCGCGAGCCCGTGTCGTCAAGCCGGGGCCCGCCGGGTTCCGCTGCTGTCGCAGGTGCCGCCAGCGCCCCTGTCGCTGCTTCCTCTGCCACATCGGCCTCCGCCGCCTCCGTGGCCACCTCGTCCAGCGTCACCTGCGCAACCGTCACCGGCTGCCACGCGCCGGCAGTGCTGCTCGCAGCCGCCTGCTGCTCGCCGAGGCGGCCGCCGTCGTCACTGTCCGCGGCTGCCGACAGCAGCCGCACCTGCGCCAGCGCCCACTCCAGGTCTACCAGCTCGCCGCGCCGGAGCGGCAGCCGCTGCAGCTTGGCCGCCTCTGCCGCCGCGGCCGAGGCGGGCGCGCGCAGGTCCAGCCCCGCCGTCGCCTGCCAGCTGGAGCGCGCCCAGGCGAGCGCCTCGGGCGCTGGCGCGAGCCCGACCCCGCCGGCGCCTGCCAGCGTGGCGATCGCCCACGTGGCCCGGGCCAGGTCTCCCAGCGGCACCACGCCCCAGATGCTCGACCGCGCCGCCAGCTCGCCGCAGGCGCGGCCCGCCAGCTGCAGCAGCCGCGCCCGCTCAGCGTCGCCGCCCGCGCCGCGCACCGTGCCCGCCAGCACCCACAGCAGCTGCGCCAGGGCGTCGGCCGCCAAGCCCTGCGGGTTGGGGCCGACCGCCCCCAGGTATGCAGCCAGCAGCTGCCCGCCGGGCTGCACGCCCAGCTGCGCGAGGGCGGTCACCGACGCGATGACGTCCGCGGCCGCGTGCGGCCCGCCCGCCTCCGCGCCCGCCGCCTCCAGCAGCGCCGCCTCGAGCGGCCGCCACGGGGCGCCCGGCGCCGCGCCGCCGCCGGCGGGCGCCGCCGCCAGCCACTGCGGCGCGAGGCCGCCGCGCGCCGCCGACAGGCTGTGCAGTCGGGCGGTGCTCCGCAGCACCTCTGCCAGCCACGGCAGGCGCTGCTGCTGGGCCGTGACACCAAAGTGGCGCTCGACCCACCCCGGCGCGGCCTCGAGGGCAACGTCCGCCACGACCGCAGCGGCGTCGTCGCCGCCGGCCGGCGCGCCGCCCTCGCCGGCCGTCGCCTGCCAGCTGGCGGCCGCGTCGGCGAGGTCCAGGACCACCTGCAGCACGCTCAGCAGGCCGCGCCCGGAGCAGCCGGGCGCCGCCGCCTGCGCGCTCAGCGCTCTCACCACCTCGCCCGCGTCGCCCAGCAGCCGCGCGGCGTCCAGCTCCAGCAGCCGCAGCAGCTGGTCGCACAGCTGCAGCAGCCCCGCGTCCAGCTCGCCCGCGGCCTGCGGTGCGCCGCGCGCCGACCCCCGCGGCAGCAGCGCCAGCAGCGCCGGCAGGGCCTGAAACGCGGCGACCGGGTCCCGCGCCAGCGTCGTGGCGATCATGGCCGACACGAGCTGCACCTGCTGCGCCGGGGCGGCGGCGGCGCCGCCGGCCGCGTCTCGCGCGCGGGCCGCGCCGCCGTGGCGCCGCAGCACGTCCGCGAGCAGGCCAGAGCGGCTCGCGGACTCGCGCGCCGCGTAGGCCGCCGCGGCCGCGCCATACGGCAGGCTGTCCAGCAGCTGCTGCAGGCGCGGCGAGTGCAGCTGCTCCGCGCCGCCGCCCACCAGCCACGACCACACCAGCGCGACCGCTGCGTCGCGCTGGCTGCCGGGCAGCCGCAGCACCGCCTCCACCGACAGCTCCGCCAGCTGCGCCTGCAGCTCGGCGAGCGCTGCGGCCTCCTCCGGCGACGCGGCGGCCGCGTCGCTGCTGCCGCACATCAGGTGCGCCACGCCATCACGGACGAGCCCCAGGCGCACATCGCGGTCGCCGCCGCCGCCGCCCCCGGCCCAGAGCCAGCCGCGGCGCTCCGCGTGCTCGCCCGCCGCCGCGAGCAGCAGCGCCAGCAGCTCCACCAGCAGCAGCGCCTCGCGGCCCGCCCGCTCGCCGTCGTCGCCGCCGTCGGCGCCCGCGACCAGCTGCGCCGGCAGCAGCGCGTGCGCGCGCCGTGCCGCCCAGGCCAGCGCGTGCGCAGCCCACGCCAGCGGCAGCAGCGGCGCGCTGCCGGCCTCGAGCTGCGCCTGCTGCGCCTGCTGCCGCCGGCAATGCGCGCAGAGCGTCTCGGTCGCGTCGCCCAGCTGCTGCGAGGTCCAACCCGCAAAGGACGACGACCCGGCCGTGGCGGACCAGGCCTCCAGGAAGCTGCCGGGCAGCACCACGCCGACCCCCTCCGCCGAGGCCAGCAGCTGCCGCAGCAACTCGTCAGGCAGGGCGGCGAGCTGCCCCTGCAGCGGCGGCAAAAGCAGCTCCGCAAACTCCTGCGTCGGCGAGCAGGGCGCGCGGCGCGGCCGCGCGGCGGCGCTCGGCGCGGCGGCGCTCGGCGCCGGCGCGACGGCGGCAGCGCAGCACACCCCGCCCCCCTCGACCATGCACGCACCTGCAGTCCCTGCAGCACCAGTGGGTGCGGGCTGGCGCGGGCGCCTGCGCCTGCGGCGCCCAGCACCGCGCCGTGCGCCTCCTGGGCGTACGTGGGCATCAGCAGCCACAGCGCCGCCAGGTGCGCCGCGTCAAAGCTGCCGGGGCGGTCGGTGCAGGCGGTCGCGGCCCCCGCGTGCGCAAACTGCAGCCCCTCGTGCAGGGAGCGGCTGGCCACGATGGCCGCCAGCAGCTGCTCCGGCGACGTCGCCGGCTCGGCCTCCGCGGCCGCCGCCGCCGCCGCCGCCTCTGCGGCTGCGCCCGGCTCCCTGGCCGCCGCGCCGCCATCGTCGCTGCTGCGCGGCGGCTGCGCCGCCGCCGCGCCGGCCGGCGCCGCCTGCTCGCCGGCCGGCTGCTGCGCGTCGGCCTGCGCCGCGGCGACCTGCTCCAGCAGGCGCAGCAGCTGCTGCACCTGCGGCGCCACGGCGGGCGTGACGAGGAGGTGCACCGCACTGCGGCGGGCGGGCGGCGGGGGCTGAGCGGCGACGCCGTGCGCGGGCCGGCGGCGGCCAGCGGTTTGTGGCGCGCGCGGCGGCGCACCCCGCGCACCCGCGGCCTTTCTCCTGCACCGTCACGCGCACGCCCTGCCCCCCGGGCTGCTGGCCGAGGCTGCTGCAGGTGAACGTGCGCGCGCCGAGCAGCACGTGGTGGTGCACCTCGCGCGGCGTGCCGCCGCCGCCGCCGCCGCCGCACGCCGCGGCCAGCGCGCCCTCCAGGACCTGCGCCAGCACGCCCGCCAGCGGCTGCGGCGCGACCAGCACCCACTCGCCGCCGGCGCCGTCGCGCTCCTCGAGCCGCAGCAGCGGCGGCCCGCCGCGCGGGCGCCGCACGCCGCACGCGAAGCTGGACGCCCCCACCTGTCGGGCGGCGGGTTGTGGGGCGTCGGGCGGTGCCCCAGGCACCGGCGCCCCCCCCCCCCCCCCCCCCCCCACCGGCGCGGCGTGGCGCGGAGCGCGCACCGCGAAGGCGACGCCCTCGACTGCTGCCGGCTCCTGCAGCACCCCGCTGCCCCCGCCCGACGCGCTGACGGTCCCGGGCGCGAGGGATCGCCGCGTCGCAGCTCCCCCGACGGCCGGCGCCGGGCGCGGTGCCGCGCGCCGCGCGGGAGGGCGGGCCGCGCCGGCGCGCCCGCCCGCGCAGCGCGCGTGCGCCCGCGGGCGCCCGCCCGACGGCGCGAGGGCGCGGGCATGCATGCTGCGGTACCGCTGCCGCAGCCGCGGCGGGGGTCGCGCCCGCGCCGCCCCGGTGCCCGCTGCTGCCGCGACGGCGGCGGCGGCAGCGGCGGCTCCCGCGCCGGCCCCCGATGATGACGCTCTCGCGGGGTGCTGGGACGGTTGAATGGTCACGCAGGGACGGCCAAGCCGCGGGAGACGCGGGAGCGCACGCGCGCGCGCGCCGGCTCGCTAAAGCGCGAGGGCGCAGCGCCGGCCGAGCTGAAGCGCGCCCGGCAGCATGCCCCGCCGGGGCGGTAGGTCACAGCATATGTGTGTGTCGATTACATTGAGCGGGGCCCTGAGCTTTTCCGGCGCGTGCGCGTCCCACGCCGCCTGGCGGGCCTCCTGACCCGCTCCGACGACCGCACGCGTCTGTGCCCTCCATGCGAGACCAGCCGCGCGGCACGCAAGCGGGAGCGCTGCTTGCCGGCAAGCCGGCGCAGGGCGTGTAGCGAGCATGGCGCGGCCCAGGCGCGCGCAACTCACCAGCACACCCACCTGCACGCCGCCCTTTGGTCTCGACCGCGCGCCGGACCGTGGCACAAGGCAGAAGAACCGCGGCGAGGACCAACCCCCGCGCGCCCCCGCGGCGGCCCAATGTTGTTGTTGTTGGTTACACGGCGGGGCCCGGTACGCTCCGGGCGGTTGAGCGTCCCACATCGGAACGCCTGGCGGGCCTGACCAACTCCCTCCCCGCCACCGCACGTGTCTGTGTCCTCCAAGTGCGACCAACCGAGCAGCCCGCAAGCGGGACCACATGCTGGCAAGCCGGCGCAGGGCGTGTAGCGAGCATGGCGCGGCCCAGGCGCGCGCAACTCACCAGCAAACCCACCTGCATGCCGCCCTCTGGTCTCGACCGCGCGCCGGACCGTGGCACAAGGCAGAAGAACCGCGGCGAGGACCAACCCCCGCGCGCCCCCGCCCCGCCGCCGCCCCCCGCGACCGACGCCGCCTTCTCCCCCCACCCCAGTCGCACGCACGCCCAGCCCGGCGGTGCCCCGGGACCCCACACACACCGGCCTACAGAACAGGCAGCGGGGCCGCACCAAACACACACGCCCGCACACACACAAAGAGCCTCATGCACCGGCCTGCAGCCAGATGCGCGGCGCCGCCCGTGGGTCGGCGTCGTCCGGCAGGGTGCAGAGGAAGGGGTGCTGCGCAGGGACCTGCGCAGACCACTGTCGCGGGGCCGCGCGGCACGCAACAAAGTCTGCCAGCCAGGCCCAGAACGACGCCACCGCCGCTTGCTGGGCCTGCTGCAGCCGCCGCGCGCGCTCGCTCTCGGCCGCCGCCGCTTGTCGCTGCTGCTGCGCCTCGGGGGGAGGCGCAGCGGGCAGCATGCTAGAGATGAGGCGCTGGCCCGCAGCCGCGGCGCGCTCAGCACGCCGGGCACGCGCGGCCGGCCGCGCGTCCTCCTCCCTCTTGGCCTGGAGGGCCGCGAGGTTGGCGGCGCGCCGGCCGGTGTCCATGGCCGCGAGCGCGGCCAGGCACACCACGCGCCACACGCCCGAGTGCAGCCGCCGCGCGCCGGCGCGCCGCGCCGCCGGCGGTGGCGCGAGCATGAGCCAGACGTGCTCGCGGCGCAGGCGCGGCGCGCCATCGGCCGGGCGCGCACCACTCGGCGGGCAGCGAGTCGAGCATGGCTCGCACCACCGCCTGCGCGATAGGACACGCCCAAAGGTCGGGAGCCCGAAAGACCGACCCCGCCCGGGAGCCTCGAGGGAGGCCCCTGGGCCCGAGAAACGTCGGTGTGAGGGGGGTTGGTGTTTGATGTCGTGCATTTATTTATCACACCAACGCCCCCCGCAGCAACGAGATGTTGAGGGGTCACCTGATGCGTGTGTCTCAGGGCTCGCTAGCACAATGGTAGTGCGTCTGACTCCAGATCAGAAGGTTGTAGGTTCGACTCCTGCGCGGGTCACTTTTTATAATACAAGATTGGCAAGATTTTGGACCATATTTGTTGCATTTTGGGTTGTGGGAGGCACGTGGGAGGGTTTGGGGAGGGTTTGGGGGGCAATGCGGGGGTGTGGGAGGGTCACACGAACGCTGCAGCAGTCGTGATTCACCCCCCTCCCTCGTTTTGCAAGCAAGGGATAGCAAGGATAGCAAGGGTAGCAAGGGTAGCAAGGGGCAGGACGCCCTGTGTCGGCCTGAGCGGCCGCTGGGCGCGGTGCGGTCGCTGCGGCGCCGCGCCCTGCGCCGTGCCCTGCACCGCCGCCGCAGCCGTCGCTGCCGAGCGCGCATTGGTGCCCCTGGCTGCTGGTGGCCGTCTGTGGTCGCTTGCTTGTGTTCGACGACAGGCGTCTGCAGCTGCGCGGCGACGGGCGATGGAGCGCGGCAGCAGCGGCGCCGGCGGCAGCGGCAGCGGCAGCGGCGGCGCAGCGGCGCGCGGCAGCGGGCGGCGCCCGTCGCCGCGCGGCCGCCGTGCAGACGGCGCCCGCGCCGGGGCAGCCGCGCGGCGCCGGCGAGCCGGCCCCCAGCAGCGGCAGCGCCAGCAGCAGCGGCCGCGGCGGGGGGGCCGGCACGGCGCCATGCACGGCGCCATGCTGCCATCCGGGGGCACTCCAGCGCGCTCCTGCCACGCGCCCGCGGCGCTGAGCCTCTCAAGCCTCCCTGCACCCGGCTGAGCTCGCGCAGGACGGCGGCAATGGGCGGCAACGCGGCGGCGGCGCGCTGACCGCGGTGCAGCCTGCTCGTCGGCGGCGTCGAGGCATGCCCTGGGCGCGCGCTGCCGGCCCTGGACCGTGGATTGGCCACGCTGATGCCGGGCGGCACCGGCCGGGCTGCCTGCGATGCTGCACCCGCCTGCCTTCATGCCGCTCACCGCCCGCGGGTCAGCGAATCATTTTGCAGATGTGGAAGCATTTTTGGAGGTTTTCAGGGTTGTGGAGGCACGGGGAAGGTTTTGGGAGGGTTTTGGGGGGGGTTGGGAGGGTTTGGGGGGTTTGGGAGGGCCTGCTGATTGTGATTGTTGGCAGCAATGCTGCTGGGAGAGCGCAGAGCGCAGAGTGCAGAGCGCAGCGGGAGAGGCGCAGGGAGGTGCATGCAGCGTCGGCGTCGGCAGCGCCCGCAGCGCGCGCCGGCGGCGCTGGCACGGCGGCGCGCGCCTCGGGGAGGGCCCAGGCGGGCGCCGAGGTCCCAGCCCAGAGTGCATTGCAGCGCATCGCAGCCCACACAGCAGCCCCACCGCAGCGCCCCGCCCACGACGGGCCCTACGCCGGCATGCAGCGCGCCGCCGCCGGCGCGGCGGCCGCGGCGGCCCGGCGGCAGCGGCAGCGGCGCCGCTGCCAGTGGCGCGTGTGCTGGCAGCGGCGCGGGTGCTGGCAGCGGCGGCACGACCGCGTGGCGCGGCCGGGGAGCAGCAGGGGAGCAGCAGGGGAGCGGGGCGCCGGCCGGCGGCATCAGAGCATCAGCAGCATCAGGAGCAGCAGCGGCGCCCCCGCTGCTCCAGCAGCAGCAGCAGCGTGCGGGCGCAGCAGGGCGCACCGCCAGAGCTTCGCCGGCCTGCGGCCGGCGCGGCAGGGGCCGCCGCCCGGCCGCGGCATGGGCGCGCCGGCGGCGGCGGCGGGCCGGCGCCGGGCCGGCGGCGGCGCTGCGGCGCTGCGGCGCCGGGCCCGGCGCCCGGCCGGGCGGCGCGGGGGCCGGCGGGCCGGCGGGCCGGCGCGAGCCCCCGCCACGGCAGGCGCGCGCGCCGCCGCGGCTGGCGGGCGATGCTGCCGCTCCCGTCGCCGGCGTGGGGCCCGCGACCGAGCTGCTCGGGAGGCGCCGCCGGCGGCCTCGCGTCGCCGCGCGCGCGTCGCCGCCGCGGCACGGCGGCGGGCCACATAAGCCCGCCGCGCCGCCCGCCCTCCCTAGCAGGCGCCCCGCCCTGAGCCAGGTCGCACCCCGCCCGTGCTGTTCACCCGCGCGCACGCGCCGCGCCGCCGCGCCATGCAGGCGCACGCGCCGCCCCCAGCCCCCGCGGGCGGCCCGCAGCACCCGCAGCCGCAGCCGCAGCCGCAGCCGCAGCAGCCGCAGCACCCGCAGCAGCAGGCGGCCGCCGCCGGCGCGGCCGGCGCGGCCGGCGCCGCCGGCCCCGCCGCCGCCGGCCCCGCCGCCGGCCCCGCCGCCGCCGGCCCCGCCGCCGCCGGCCCCGCCGCCCCCGGCCAGGC
Organism: Scenedesmus sp. PABB004; assembly: GCA_014905635.1. NCBI lineage: Eukaryota > Viridiplantae > Chlorophyta > Chlorophyceae > Sphaeropleales > Scenedesmaceae > Scenedesmus > Scenedesmus sp. PABB004. The sequence continues at coordinate 1,903,164 of JABVCE010000002.1, forward strand.
CGCCGCGGCCGGCGGCGCCGACAGCGACGGCGACACCGACGCCGACGCCGACGACGACGCCCCCCGGGCGCCGGCATCGGCCGCCCGCGCGGGCCCGAGGCCGCCGCCGCGCGCGCCGCGCAGGCGGCCGAGCTGCAGGCCAGCGCGGCCGCGGCGCGCCGCGCGGTGGTCGCGACGTACGAGCCCGACTGCGACCTCGTGTGCGTCAACGTCGCCGCGCCCGACGCGCGGCGCTGCGCGGAGCAGGCGGGCCGGCTGCTGCGCGCGCTCGTGGACAACGACACGCCCGAGGCCTGCATCGCCCACTCCGGCCAGGTGCGGCGGCGCGCCTGGGCGCGCGCGGCGCGCCTCGGCGCGCGCGCGCCTGCTTCACCGCTTCACCGCTCACCGCTGCCGCGCCGCCGCCGCCCCGCCCGCCCGCCCGCCCGCCCGCCCGGCCCCTCTGTCGCAGCCGCGCCCCGCCGGCCACCACGCCACCGCGCGGTGGACCGTGGCGGTCGTCTTCCCGCTGCGCCGCGGCGACCTCACGCCCGTCGCGGCGCTGGCGGTCGCGGGGCTCAAGCTGATTCTGCGCAGCGTCAAGCCGCTGATGCAGCCGGGCGCGGGCGGCGTCGGCGGCGCGGCCGCGACGGACCTGCAGACCAAGGCGCGCCGCGGCGCGCGCGCGGGCGGGCTGCGCGCCGCGCCCGCTCCCCGCGCCCCGCGCGCCCCGCGCGCCCCGCGCGCCCTGCGCGGCCCGACGCGGCGATGCCAAGGGGCGCGACGGGCTCGCCGAGCGTGAAGCGCGTCAGCGTGAGCGCGCGCGCAGAGTAGCCGCCGCCGCTGGCCAGGTGGAGGTACGACGGCCCCTGTGCGCGTCGTACCTCCACCTGGCCAGCGGCGGCGGCTCCCCCGCGCGGTTGGCCCGCGGGCGGGCGGGCAGGCGTGTGGGCGGCGGGCGCCGGGCCGCGGCGGCCCTTGACCGGCACGGGGATAGGCCGCCCTCTCCATATCCCCGCGCCGCGCCGCGCGCCCCGCGCGCCGCGCGCGGCCCGCCGCCCACACACGCCCACACGCCCGCCCGCCCGCCCGCCCGCCCCTGCCGACCAACCTCGCGCGCAGGGGCCATCATACCTGCACCTCGCCAGCGGCGGCGGCTACTCCGCGTGCACGCTCGCGCTGATCAGCCTGACGCTCGCCGACACCGTCGCGCCCTTTGGCATCGCCACGCTCGAGGCGCTGGCCGCGGGCGGCTGCTCGCCCGCCGACTGGCTCGACGCCGACGCCGACGCGCACAGCGCGGCGGCGGTGGCGCACCACATGGCCACGCACGCCAAGGACGAGAAGGGTGCGCGCGCGGGGGGCGCGGCGGGCGCGGCGGGCGCGGCGGGCCGCTGCGGCGCGCGCCGCCCGCGCGGCGCGCCGCCGTGGCGCGCGCGCGCGCCCCGCCCTCCTTGCTCGCCCCTGATCCCCCCCCCCCCGCCGCGCGCGCGCGCCGCGCGCCCGCAGCCGTGGCGTTCTACGCGCGCTCCGCCGACCACTACGGCGCGAGCCTCGCGCCCGGCGTGCCGGGCGCGTCGTTCTTTGACGCGCCCGGCTGCCGCATCACGCTGCAACACCTCAGCGCCACGCAGCAGCAGCGCGAGGCGCTGCGCAAGGCGACGCACGCGGGCAACACGCAGCGCATCGGTGCGCGGCGCGCGCGGCGCGCCCGCGTGCCTCCCCCCTCGCCGCCTGCTGCTGGGCGCTCGCTAGCACACAAGCCCGAGCTCACTCCTCGCCCCCGCCCGCCCCCGCCCGCCCCGCGACAGCGTGCCCCTTCGCCGCGGCCACGGCCGCGCGCGTGCGCTGCGCGGAGCAGGGCTTTGTGCCGCCCGCCTTCCCCGCCCCGCCGCCGCTGCCCGAGCTCCCCCCCGCGGCCACCCTGCCCTACGCCGGCGTCGAGTGCGCGGCCACGTACTCGCTCAACGGCGCCGGTGCGGCGCGCGGCGGGGCGGCGGTTGCGCGCGCGCGCCGCTGCCGCCGCGCCCGCGCGCCCCGGGCGCGCGCACGGCGCGCGCGAGGCCCGGGCGCCGCGCTCACCCCCGCTCTCCCTCTGCCCCTCTGCCCCCTCTCCCTCTGCCCCTCTCCCCACCCCTCTCAGCCACCGACGTCGGCAACCTCATCCGCGTGAGCATGTTTGACTCCATGCCGCGCCTCGGCCCGGCGCTCGACGCGCTGGTGCTGCTGCGGCACGACCTGATGGAGTGCACGACGCTCGCAATCAACCTCGGGTGCGCCGCCGCCCGCGCGCGCCGCCCGCGTGGCCGCCGCCTGCCGCGCGACGCTCGCCGCGCGCGCAAGCGACGCGCCCGTCGGCCCGCGCGTGCATCTGCCCGGGGATGGCCATCCCCGGGCAAATGCACGCGCTGTTCGACCGCATGCGCGTGCGCAAGCTGCGGAACTGGTGCGCGCGCGCGTGTGTGTGCCGCGCGCGCGCGTGTGTGTGCTGCGCGGGCGCGGGCGCGGCGCGTTGCTTGCGCGCACGGCGAGCGCCGCGCGGCAGACGGCGGCCGCGCGGCGCTCGCGCGACGGCGGCGCACCTGAGGTTGTGGACACGTGCTTGTCTGTAAACGTGTTGCCGCGCGGGGAGCGCACCGCGCACACATTCACGGAGCACGTGCACAACCTCAGGTGCCCGCAAGCGCCGCGCGGCCGACGCCGACGCCCCGTGGCGCGCCTCTGCCCTGCTCGTGCGTGTGCGTGTGTGCTGCGGCCCGCGCCCCGCGGCCCGCGCCCCGCGGCCCGGCGCGTGTTGCAGTCGGGCACGCCGGGCGCGAGGCTCGCGCCGAGGTCCGCAGAGTGTTCGCGCACGCTGTGGGCCTCCACGGCGCGAGCCTCGCGCCCGGCACGCCGGGCGCGTCGTTCTGCGACGCGTCATTCTGCGACGCGTCGTTCTGCGACGTGCCTGACGACTGCAGCATCAAGTGTGCGCTGTGGAGCCGCACGGCGCGACGCTGAGGAGCTGGTCGCCGCGCGGGATGAGCAGCCGCACAAGGTAGCGGGACCTGGTCAGGCTGATCATTCCGCGCGGCGACCAGCTCGACCGCAGCCCTTCTCCACCTTGCTCAGCTCGACCGTGACGCCGCCCAGGCCCCAGGACGCGAGGGCGCCGGGCCTTGCGGCAGCCAGAGCACGCAGCACGGCGTGCGTGAGGCGGCGCGTACGCGGCTGGAGGTCGAGCATCGGCTGGCGCGCGCGCGCGCGGGGCACCTCGGCGGGCCCGCGCGCGCGCGCGCGCTTGCGCGCAGCGCCGGCCGCCCTCCCAGCGCGCACGCGCCGCCGCACGCACCTCTGCTGGCTGTTGCCACGCCGCCGACATCGCGCGCACGTCCTCGGCGCAGGCGATGTTGCGCATGTGCAGCTTGGACGCGAGGCGCACCAGCAGCGCGACGCTGAGGAGCTGGTCGCCGCGCGGGATGATGAGCCGCACTAGGAAGCGGGAGCTTCCAGGTCCGGCTGATCATTCCGCGCGGCGACCAGCTCGACCGTGACGCCGCCCAGGCCCCAGGGCGCGAGGGCGCCGGGCAGGGTCGCGACGACGCCGTTGACCGAGCACTTCTTCTCCTTGGTCGCGCTGGTAATGTTGTCGACCACCAGCATCGTGCGTCACCGACGTCACCATGACGACCAAGCAGCAGAGCTGCTCTTTCACCCCAGCCCCAGCCATGCCTTGAACGTGCTGTGGCCCTCCAGCAGCCAGAGCACGCAGCACGGCGTGCATGAGGCAGCGCGTAGACGGCACCAGGTCGAGCATCGGCTGGCTCGTGCGCGCCGCGTCGCGGTGCTCGCGCCCCTGCATCTGGTGGACCAGATGACGCGGTTCGCCGGCGTCACGGGTCAGTTTTGCTTTATTGCAGCTTCAGGGTTCACGGATCGGGGTTTTGGCATCACCCCTGCCCCCCCCCCCCTGACCCCCCTGCCTCTGCTGGTGCGGGCAGGGAGCGGCGGCGGCGACTCGCTGCGCCGGGCAGTGCTGCGGCGGCCGTCGGCCGAGCCGCCCCGGCGCGTCGGCGACTGCCTGGCGGTTGCGCGGCACCCCGGCGTGGCCCGCAGGAGCGCTGCAGCATCACCCCCGGGTGACTGCCCTGCTGGGCTGGCTGGCGGCCCCGGGCGCCCGCGCGCGGGTGTGCGCGTGCGTTGTGGAGTCGCACGGGGCGCGGCAGCCTCGGCCAGGCCTAGGCTGGGGCGCGCGCGGCGATCGGCGGCGGCGGCGGCTCTTGGCGCGGCGTGAACGCGCGCTGTGTGACGCACCTGCTCCCCGCGTGCGCGCGTGCGCTGCCGGGTCACGGCGGTCACCGGAACAGGGGGGCGCGCGGTTGCCTCGCTCCCCTCCCGCCGCGGCCGCCGCGGCCGCGCTGCACGCGCCTCGCCGCTCCAGCCGACACAGAGCTGGTGCGCGGCAGGCAGGCAGGGGGGTCCGTCCGCTTGAGCGCTTGAGCGCGCCCGCCCCGCCGGGGCCCAGGTCTCAGCCCAGGCACCGCTGCCCAGCCAGCAGCCCTCGCGCGACCGCAGCTGCCCAGGAGGAGCGCGCCTGACAGCTTGGGCAGCCGCCACGCCACTCGCCAGGGCGCGGCCAGCACGCGGCCGGAGGAGCCAGCCGCGACCGGCGCTCCGCGCAGCACTGTTCGTCGTCGGCGCACGAGTGCAGTTTTGAGTAGGACAAGCAGCTCAGACGTCGTGTGCGCCGGCGCTGGGTCTTTGGCGCACGGGGTCGGCGGCGCGCAGGGCGTCGCGGCATCGCGAGCCGCGAGCGCGCCCAGGCGCGCGCACGGTGCCCGGCAGCACGCGGCGGCTCGTCTGCAGCTTGCTATGCTTGCATAGCAGCCCATAAAGCCATCAGGTAAGCCGCAGGGGCAATACGCCGGGCGCGGCGCCTGGTCGGCCCGGGGCTGGTCGGCCCGGGCCAGCCCGGCAGATGGCGCTGCGCGGGCCCCTCGCGGCCACAGGCGGCAGTCACGGTGCTCTGACCAGCCCCGAATCCCGTCCCCGCCACGTGCAGGCGGGCCCGGTGCATGCGCACGCGCGTCGGCGCGCGGCGCGAGCAGCGGCGGCGGCAGCGGCGCGGTGCGCGCCCATGACCCGGCGGCGGCCCGGCGCGTGCGCCCGGCTGCTGGCGCTAGCGGGACTGGCCTGCCTGGCGGCGCTCGGCGCGGCCTGCCCGTACCATGCGGCACACGACGCGGAGCGCGGCGAGCTCGGGCTGCTGCGGCCAGGCGGCCCGGAACGCGGCGCCGACCCCGCGGCGGCGGCGGCGGCGGCGGCGGCCGAGCCGGAGCGCATAGAGTTTGAAGACTTCAGCGACCGCGACTTCCTGGCCAGCATGGCGCCGGCGCGGCGGCTGCTGGACGCCAACGGCGGGCCGCCGCGCGCGAGCGCCCCGGGCCGCGCTGCGGCGCGCGGCACGTCGCGCCGGAGGAGCACAGCGCCGTGGCCGCGCGGCTCGCGGCCGCGCGGCAGCGGCCGCGGCCGCCGCCGGCTTCCGCGCGGCTCGCGCGCCCGGGGTCATGTCGATCGCGTCCGCGCCGGGGGGCGACCCCGGCGACGGCGGCGCCCTGCCGGCGCACAGCGTGGACCTCTATTTCCACGTAGTCTCCGGCAGCGGCGTCAACAGCACCGTGGCCGCGCCGCCCGAGCTCATCGCGGAGCAGCTCGGCGTGATGAACGCGGCGTACGGCGGGCACAACATACGATTCCTGCTCAAGGCGCGGCGCGGCGCCGGGGAGGGCAGGGCGGCGCGGCGCCGGGGCGGGAGAGCGGCGCGGCGCGGCGCGGCGCCGGGGCGAGGGCGGCGCAGTGCGTGTTGGGCGGCCGCAGCGGCCGGCGCGCCGTGTGCGCGAGGGCGGGGCCCGCGGGAGCGCGGAGCCCGCCCGGGCCGTCCGCGCGGCTGACCGGCCGCGCCCGCCGCCGCGCGCCGCGCGCCGCGCGCGCAGGGTGTGACGCGCGTGCTGAGCGAGGCGTGGGCGGTGACGGAGATCAACAGCGCGGCCGAGGACGCGATGAAGGCGCGCCTGCGGCGGTGCGTGCGCGCGCGCGCGCGGGCGGCCCTCGCGGCGGCCGGGCGGCTCGCCGGCGCCGGCGCTGCCGGCGCTGGCACGCTCGTCCGACGCCGCCGCGGCGCGTGCGCGCAGGGGCGGCGCGGCGGCGCTGAACATCTACATCATCCGCCCCGCGAGCGGCACGCTCGGCTGGTCGACCTTCCCCTGGGAGATGGCCAAGCTGGGCGTCGGGTTTGACGGCGTCGTCGTGCACGTCGGCACGCTGCCGGGCGGGACGATGGCGCCCTACAACCGGGGCTACACTATGGTGCACGAGGTGCGCCGCCAGACAGGCGGGCGGCGCGGGGCGCACCACGCCGCCTGCGGCCGCGAGCTCCGCGGGCCCTGGGTCCGGGCCGGGCGTCTGCGCCCCCGCCGCCGACGCCCTCCGCGCGGCCCCGCCCCCGGCCGCCCCTCGCCTCGCCGCGCCGCGCGCCAGGTCGGGCACTGGCTGGGCCTGCTGCACGTGTTTGAGAACGGCTGCAGCGCCGCCGGCGACAGCGTCGACGACACGCCGCCCCAGGCGAGCGCGGCGTACGGCTGCCCGCTGCAGCGCGACACCTGCCCCGGCGGCGGGCGCGACCCGGTGACCAACTACATGGGGTACACCGATGATGCCTGCATGACCGGCTTCACGCGCGGCCAGGCGGAGCGCATCCTGGCGATGTGGGACGTCTACCGCGCCGATGGCGGCGACGAGGCCCCGCCGCCGTTGCCGGCGCCGGGCGGCGCAGTCGAGGAGAGCGGCACCGGCAACGCGATGCCCGCGCCGCTCGCGTCGGCGGCGGCGGCGGGCGCCGCGGTGCCGCTGGGCCTGCCCCCCGCGGCGGCGGCCGCCGGCGACGCGGCCGCGCCCGGCACGCCCGCGGCGGGCTGGCTGCCGGTGCTGCCGCCCGGCGGGGGCGCCGGCGCGGCGGGCGCCGCGGTGGGCGTCGCGTCGTTCGAGGCGCTCACGTACGAGGCCGCGCCCGCGCCCGCCGACCCGGCGGCGCTCTTTGCAGCGCAGCAGGCGGCCGCGCTCGCCGCGGCGCAGGGGCAGGTGCCACGGCCGGTCCCCGTGTACGAGGCGCCGCCCAGCAGCGCCGCGGCGCTGGGCGCGGGCGTGCCCGTGCAGCAGGCGGGTCAGGTGTACCAGCCCTTCGCCTCGCCGGCGCAGCCGTACCAACAGCAGGCGCTGCCCGGCACGACGTGGCAGGCCTGGCCGACGCACTCGGCGCCGCGCCCCTACTACGCCACCACCGGCGGCGGCCCGCCCCAGGCGTTTGCGCAGCTCGCGCAGCCGGCGCCGCAGCCGAGCGCGGCGCCGCTCATCCTCGGCCGGCCGCTGCCCAGCCAGGGTGGCGGCCCGGGGCAGCTGGGCGCGCTGCTGGCGGCCATGGGCAGCAGCGGCCGGCGGCGCACGGGCAGCGCGCAGGCGGAGCTGGCGGCTGCGGAGCTGGCGGCCGTGGAGCTTGCGGCCGCGGAGCTGGCGGCCGTGGAGCTGGGGGCCGCGGAGCTGCCGGCGGGCATCGTCCCGCATGCCGAGGCGGCGGGCGCGCGGCTGGCCAGCGGCCGGCGGCTGGCGGGCGAGGCGGCGTGCGGCAGCGCTTGAGCTGGCCGGCTCTGTGGCGGCAGCCGCGACGGCCAGGGGGTCGATTGATTGATCGAGTCACGCACGCCGTCCTGGCACTCGCGCGCCAGCATTTCAGGGCGGCCCTCATGCCGGCGCTCTGCTTGGGCGGGGGGAGCGGGGCGGCTGGCGTGGAGGGGCGCGGCAGCTGATGGCGCCTCGGTAGTGGCGGCTGCGGGTGAGAGGAAGTGGCCGGAGCGGCCAGGGGGTCTGCCGGCGAAACGCAGCTGCACAAGCTGCCGCAGCAGCTGCCGTGCGGGTCGCGTGCGCGGCGTGGGGTGGTGGTGGCGGCGCCTGGCCGCACGCGTGCACCGGCGCCCCAACGCCGGCCACACACGCACGGCTCATTGATTGATTGCTCTTTGCTGCTCCTCCTGTGGGCCGACGGGACGGGCACCCGGCGGCGACTATTCAGCCCGAGGCAGGCCCCTCGTCGGGATCCGGGGCGGCGCGGTCGGTCGGCGATTGTGTTTGACCACGCGCGCGCGCGCAGCCGTGTGCCGCACGGCGCCAGGGCGAGTCTGAAAATCCCCGAGCCGCGCGTGGCGATGCGAGTCAAGTGCCGGCCGGGCGCGCCGCAACCGGTCAGGCGCACGCGTACGCGCGCGCGCGCTGCCGCCGGCCCCCAGGCGCGCCGCGCCCCACGGAGCAGCAACAGGTCAGGCTGTCTTCAGCCGTGCGCCCCACGGTGTTCAAGATATCCTTGAGGGCAGTCGGCGGCGCGGCGCGCCACCCTCAGCCGCGCTTCTGCCCGCCCGCCGCGCCGTGGCCGAGGCGCAGCCCCGCCTCCAGCCGCGCCGCGAGGCCCGCCACGACGCCGCTGGCGCCGCCGCCGCCGCTGGCGCCGTTGCCGCCGCTGCCGGGCGCCGCAGGGGTCAGGTAGATCACCACCGCGGTGCAGTCATCAATGATGTCATCCTCCTGCTCCTGCCAGCTCCTGCGCGGCGGCGGCCGGCCGCGGCTCGACCCTCGACCCCGCGCGCGCGCGCGCGCGATGTGGCGCCCGCCGCGCCCCGCGCAACGCGCCGACCCAGCCCTCCCCCTCGCCGCCCCGCCGCGCGGCGCGGCGCGGCGCGGCGCGCGCTCACTTGCGCGCGAGGCGCACGAGGCGCCGCGCGGCGTCGTTGGGCCCGAGGCCCGCGCGCGCCGCGGCGTGCACCTCCTCCATCACCGCCTGGCTGTCGATAAATTCAAAGATGCCGTCAGACATGAGCACCACGTACCTGCACACACGTGCGGCAGCGCCGCGCCAGGTCAGCGGGCCTTTTTTCAGATGCGCGCACGCGCGCGGCGGGCTAGGCGGCGCGGGCGCGCGGCGCGGCCGGCCCCGCCCGCGGCGCGCGCGCCGGCGCCGGGTCGCGCGACCGCGCGCACTTGTCGGCGGGCGTGAGCGGCGCGGCGAGCAGGGCGGGGGTGTCGATGACGCCCACGGTCGCGGCGACGTAGTCCCCGAAGCTCCGCGTCATGCACAGCCCCGGCACGTTCACGTCGCGCAGCCACACGCGCGGCGGGCCGAGCGGCTCGTCGCCGCACATAAAGCTCGCGATGCGGCCCTGTGTGTGTGTGTGTGTGTGTGTGTGTGTGTGTGTGTGTGTGTGTGTGTGTGTGTGTGGGTGTGGGTGTGTGTGTGTGGGTGTGTGTGGGTGTGGGTGTGTGTGGGTGTGTGTGGGTGTGTGGGTGGGTGTGTGGGTGGGTGTGTGGGTGTGTGGGTGGGTGGGTGTGTGGTGGGTGGGTGGGTGGGTGGGTGGTGGGTGGGTGTGTGTGTGTGTGTGTGTGTGTGTGGGGGGGGGGGGGGGGGCGGAAGTTGGCGGATGCGGCCAGCGAGGCGGGGCGCCCGCGGCCGGCACCCGCCGCGCACCCCCGCGGCGACGACGCGCTGCGCCTCCTTGTCGTCCATGGGCGTGTGGTCGGCGCTGAGCGCCACCGCCGTCACCGCGCCGCGCGCGTCCACCTTGCCTGCGCGCACGCGCGCGAGCGCACACGAGGCCCTGAGTGCTGAGCTGCTGCGGCTCTGCCGCGCCACAGCGACCCACGGTGCGGCCCGCGAGGCTGCCCTGTGGGCATGCAGCGCACCGAGCACGCAGCGAGAGTCGCCGAGGTTGGCGGCCACCAGGCGGTGGGGCGCGAGCACGGCGACGATGCCGGTGCTGCCGCTGAGGTCGGCGTCCAGCCCCGCGCGGTGGCGGACGCAGGCGTTGGCCTCCGGGAAGGCTGCCGTGAGCGCGGCCTCGATGCCGCCCGCCGCCGGCGCCGCCTGCGCCGCCGCGCGGCGGGCACGCGCGCGTGAAAGAGGGCCCGTGGACGCAGCGCGCCGCCGCACTGCTGCCGCCGCTGCCGCCGCGCCCCACCTTGCCCGCCAGCAGGCGGGCCATGATCCGCGGCAGCTGCTCGCACACGGTGTGCGACACCGCCTTGCCCTCCTGGCCATGGCCGTCAAACACGCCAAAGAGCGCGAGTTCGTGCCCCGCGAGCCGCTCCTGCACGCACCACGCGTCCTGCGAGTTTTGTGGAGCGCGCGGGGCGTCGGCGGCCGCTGGGCGCTGGGCACGCTGCACGCTGTGCGCCGCCGCGCGGCGGCGCCGCCGGCGCGCGCCTGGTTGTCCTTGGTGTTGCCCCCCGGGTCCGCGCCCGCCTGCGTGTGGGCGCCGTAGGTGGCCCGGTGCGTGCCGACCGTGGTGGCCCTGCTGGCGTCCAGCTCGCCGCCGCAGCTCATCACGCTCACGGCCTCTGCGCGGCGGCGGCGGGCGACGCACTAGCAGGGTCGTGCCGACCGCCAGGCGCACGCTACCGCGCGCAGCGAGCCTGCTGGAGCCGCCCGGGGCCCGGCGCCGCTCGCCGCTGCTCTCCGCTGCCCCCGGCCCCCACGCGCGCCTGGCAGCTGCGACGCGTAGCCCGTGCGTCCGGCGGCGATGCCTCCAGCCTCCCCGCCACTCGCGGGCGCTGCCTTGGCCGCCAGGGAGCGGTGCGCGCTGGTCAGCTCTGCGGGGTCCGTCACCGTCAGCCGCCGCGCGCGGAGGGCCCCGGGAGGGTGCATGGCTGCTGCGAAACGAGCTGGCGGCCTGGCGAGTGCGCGCCCTGTGGCCGGGAGCGCCCGACAGACGCTGCGGCACGGCGGCTCGGCGCGGCGGTGCAAGCCCGCTGCGGCGCGGCCGTCGTCGCGCCCGCTCAGCCGCCGGGCGGGCGGCCGCAGCATTCATTACGCGCGCCGCCCGCCCTCACGCGCCGCCGCCGCCGCCCTGCGCCCGTCTCAGGCGGTGCTGGTAGTCAGCGAGGCGGCGCAGCAGCTCGTCCTTGCGCCCGGTCGCGGGGCAGCCCCGCGCGCGCAGCAGCTCCGCGAGCTCTCGGTTGGTCTTGGCCTTGAGCTCGTCCAGCGTGAACAGCTGCTGCCGGCTGCTGGCCGGCCCGGCGGCGCCCGGCGCCGCCGCCAGCGGCGCCGCCGGGCCGCCGCCAGCAGGAGGCCGCTGCGCCTGCGGCGGCCCGCCCGGCTGCCGCGCCGCGCCCGGCCCCCCGGGGCCCGGCCCGCTGCTGCCGCCGCCGCAGCCGCCGCCGCCGGCGGCGCTGTCGCAGCAGCTGCGGCCGCGCCTGCCCCTGGCGCCGCCAGCCGACTGCTGGCGCGGCCGCCGCCCGCGATCGCCGCCAGCGCGGCCTCCAGCACCCCGTCGCCGCCTGGCGGCACAGCGCAGCAGGGCGGCGCAGGGCGCGCGCCTGGTCGGCACGGCGGAAGCCGCTGCCCGTTGCCGGCCCGCGTGCGCGCGCAGCGGCGCCCGCCCACCCACCTGCGTCGCCCGCCGCCGCGGCCGGGGCGGCTGCGACTCGCTTGGCGCCGCGGTCGTCGGGCGGCGCCCGCGCGTGGCGCTTGGCCGCCACTGCGGCGCTGCGCCGGTGGGCGCTGCGGTAGAGCTGGAGCAGCTGCGGCGGCGCGTTGAGCACGCGCACGCCCTGGTCCTGGTCGCTGCTGCGGCGCCCTGCGAGCTGCGGGTCGTGGCAGCGCAGGTAGACGGGCCCCGGCTGCGTCCTGACGCCCTCCACGACGCTGAAGCAGCCCCTGGAGCGGCAGCGGTGGCGGCGTCGGGGGCCGCTCGCGCGGGCGACGGCGGCGCCCGGCGCGGCCGCCGCTCACCTGTCGGGCAGGTCGCGGAGGTCGTCCATGGTGTGCCGGTGGCTTGCTGGGGCCAGGAAGGCGGACTGGGCGCGCTGCGGCCTTGTGTCCAGTTCAAACGGCGGCGGCAGCGGCGGCTGAGCGGGCGCGCGTAACAAAACCTGCAGTTCGAGCTGGGGCGCTTCGGGTGACGCTCCCACACACATCCTTGACGGACCCGTGAGCCTGCGCGCCTAGCTGCGTGGGGCGGGGCAAGCCTTTACACTCGTCTCGGCTGGCAGCAGCGCCCCGCACGATGCCCCGGGCGCCCGCCAGCTGAGCAATGGCCGTCACCAAAACACAGCGCCTGGCGCTGGCGCTGGCCGCCGCCCTCCTCCTGGGCGCGGCGGCAGCCGCCGCGCCGCCGCGGCGCTGGCCCCCCTGCGCGCGGCCGTCGCGCCGCCGCCGCTGGCGGCCTGGGTGGCGTCTGGCCCGGGGCCGGCCGTCGAGACGCTGCCGGCCGCGGGCAGCGCCGGCGCGCGGCCGCCGCCGCTGCTGGCGCCGCACAAGCCGCTGCTGCCTTTGTCGCGGGAGGACGTGGCGCTCGTCTGCCTGGTCGCGGCCACGCTCTTCATCGCCGCGGGCGGCGGCATCGGCGGCGGCGCCGTGTTCGTCGTTCTTTTCGTCTTCATGGGCGGTGCGAGGCTGCGGCGGCGCGGCGCGCGTGCCCCACGCGCGCGGCCGGGGCGACGCCCGCCCCGCGCCCAGTCGCCCACCCGCCGCCCCTGTACCCGCGCCCGTCTGCATGCGCCAGGGTTCACGCCCGGCGAGGCCGTCGCGCTCAGCAACGTGACGATCCTGGGTGGGGCGGTCGCCAACTTTCTGGCCAACGTGCGGCGCCGCCACCCCGCGCTGGACCGGCCGTTGATCGATTTTGACCTGCTGGTCATCATGGAACCCGCAACGATGATCGGCGCCCTCGCAGGCGGCTACATGAATCAGGCGCGCGCCGGCGCCGGCGCACGGGCGCGCTGGCGCACGCGGCACGAGCCCCGCCGACCGACCCGACCCGCCCCGCGCCGCGCCGTGCGCCGTGCGCCGCGTGCGCAGCTGCTGCCGGGCTGGCTGACGAGCTGCCTGCTCGTGGTGCTGCTGGCCCTGCTGACCTGGCAGCTGCTGCGGCGGGGCAGCCGGACGTGGCAGGCGGAGACCCGGGAGCAGGAGCGGCAGGAGCAGCTGCGCCTCAAGGCCACGGCGGCGGCCGCGGCCGCGCACCGGCGCGTCTGGGGCTCGGCGGCCGGCGACGACGTGCGGGAGCCGCTGCTGCTGGGGGCCTGCAGCGGCGGCGGCGCGGCGGCGGCCGGCGACGGCCGGGGCAGCCTCACGACCCGCAGCGGCCCGGGCAAGCCGGGGGGCGGCGGCGAGCGCGCGCGGCCGGGCGCGTGGGTCGACTGCGTCGGCGGCGGCGACCAGGGCGGCGCCGCGGGCCTCGCGCCGGCAGGCGCGGTCGACGTGCTGCCCGTGCCGCCGCACCTGCAGCCCGTCGCCGTGGGCGCGGTGCAGCAGCAGGCGCAGCACGCACACCGCGACGGCGCGCTGGCGCAGGACTGTCCCCGCTCCAGCGGCGGCGGCGGCAGCGCCAGCGGCGGCGGCGGCCAGGTGGCGCTCGCGCTGCCGCGCGCGCCCCTGGCGCCCGGCGGTGGCGCCGCGCCTGCCGCGCGGCGGCGCGGCTGCTGCGGCTGCCTCGACCCGGCGCGGCTGGACCTCGCATCGATCGAGGCGTACGAGCGCCGCCAGGTGCCGTGGCAGTCGCTGGTTGCGCTGGCGCTGCTGGCGGCCTGGGTCGTGGGCAGTGACACGCTCAAGGCGTCGCGGCGCTGCGGCAGCCCCGCCTACTGGGCGGCCGCGCTGTCGGTCGTCGCGCCCGCGGGCGCGGTCACGCTGCTCATGCGCCAGTGGCTGCTCGCCAGGACGGCGGCCAAGGCCGCGGCCGATGACGCAGCGCCAGAGTACGAGGCCGCCTCGCCGCCCCCGGAGCACGGCGGCGCGCGCGCGCGGTCTCCGCACTGGGCAAGCAGTGGCGGCGGCGTGCGCTGGACGCCGCGGAGCACGCTGCTCTACCCGCTGCTGTGCAGCGCGGCCGGGGTCGTCGCGGGGCTGTTTGGTGAGCGGGCCGGCGCGGGGGCCGCTGCCTGCGCGCCCGCGTCTGCAGCCGCCGCCGCCTGCCGCCGCCTGCCGCCGCTCACGCCGCCGCTGCTGCTGGCGCCAGGCGTCGGCGGCGGCATCGTCAAGGCCCCGCTCATGCTCGCGCTCGGCGTCTGCCCCGAGGTCGCGGCGGCCACGAGCAGCACGATGATATTTTTCACTGCCGGCAGCGCCGCCCTCGTGTACGCCCACTTTGGCGCGCTGGTGCTCGACTACGCCGCCGCGCTGTGCGCGCTCGGCTTTGCCGCGACGCTCGCGGGGCAGCTCGCGACGACGCGGCTCGTGCGCGCGCTCGGGCGGCGCAGCATCATCGTGCTGGCCATGGCCACGCTCACCGCCGCCGCGACCGTCGCGGCGGGCTACGCGGCCGGCGTGGCGCTCGGCGTCGCGCGCGGGCGCTGGTGGGAGTGGGGCAGCATCTGCCCGGCGGCGTGAGCGCAGGGTGGGCGGCGTGAGCGGGCGGCGGCGCGGAGCGCGTGTGCGCGGGGTTGAGCGATCGGGGGTCAGCCGCAGTCAAGCACTGTCTCTCTCAAACACCAGCGCCCACATCCACATCCATTGTCTGTCGTTGCTGCCCCCCTCCATCTGTTGTTGCCGCTGGCCCGTGCGTGCGGGGATTGCCCCCGCGCGGCGGCGCGCACGGCCATTGCCATGTGGTCGCCTGCCGCCCAGCAGCAGCCGCTGCACTGCGGCGGCCAGGCCTGTGCGGCGGCTGGTGTGCGAGAGAGGGCGTTGCAGACGACGCGGGCGGCCCGCCCGCGCCCCGGTGACGCACGCCGCTCCGGCCCGCCGCTCCGGCCCGCCGCCGCTCCGGCCCGCGCCGCGCGCTCACTGCGGCCGGATGACAAACACGGCGTCCGTGATCTGCAGCACGGTGTCGGGGTCGGGGTGCGTCGCGACAAAGGGCAGCCGCCACGCCCGGTTCTCCGCCTTGCGCCGCAGCAGCCCCAGCGCGACGTGGCGGTCCTGCGGCGCCGGCGCCGACAGCAGCGCCGCGACGAGCTCTCGATACGTGCAGCCGACGAGGTGCGGCGGCACAGGCAGCTGCCGCAGCATCGCGCCGCCGGGGCGCCCGTCGTCGCCTGCGCGCGCGGGCGGGCGCCGCGGGGCGTGGCGCGCAGGGCGCGGGCGGGCGCTCCCCGCGCAGCGCGGCGCGGCCCCCGGGGCGGCGGCGGCGCCAGCGCTGGCGCCGCGGGGCTCGCCGCGCGTCCGCGCGGCGCGGCGGCGCGTCGCACCGGCGAGCTCGGTCATGAGGTCCTGCAGCGCGCGGCGCTTGAAGAAGCCCTGGCAGGTGAACGTGTCGAGCAGCGCGGGCACCATCACGCGCCCCGCGGCGTAGTAGCTGTTCAGCTGGGGGAGAGAGAGAGAGAGAGAGAGGAGGGGCAGAGGGGTGGTGCGCGGGCGGCGGCAGCGGCGGCGGCAGCGTGAGGGGCCGGCGTGAGCGCAAGCGCGGCCGCGCGGCACGGCGCAGCGCCGCGCCGCGCCTGCCACTCCGTGAGGCCCTCCGCGCGCCCGGCGTCCTCAATCTCCTTGCGGTGCCGCCAGCTGCTGCGCGGCTGCCGCGGCGGCGGCGCCGGCGGCGGCGCGGCCGCCGGCGGCGGCGGCCGCCGGCGCGGCTGCTGCGGCGACGAGCTGCGGCTGCCGGGCGGCCCCGCCGCTGCGCCGCCCGGCTCGCGGTCGCGTGCCTCGTCGGCGTCGCGCGGCGCGCGGCGCCGCGCGTCGCCGCCGCCGACCAGTGCCGCGAGCCCGCCGACGAGGCGGCCCACCGCGGCACGCGCGCCGCCGCGCAGCGGGGGCTCGTCGTAGCTCCCCGCGCTGTGCGGCGGCGCGCGGCCGTGCAGGAGCAGGCCGGGCTGCAGGAAGCGGATGGAGCTGGTAAACCCCAGCTCCACGACCGTGTGCAGCGCGTCGGGCAGCAGCACCTCCCCCACGCCGTAGCAGGAGCGCAGCGCGTCGGCGTCGGCGAGCACGGCGGTGCGGCTGCTCGCGCCGGGCTCGCGGCTCGTGGGGTCGCCGTAGACGCCCGACACCGACAGGCTCGCGAGGTGCGTCGGGCGCTCCGACGCGCCCAGCACGACGAGCGAGCGCGCGGCCGCGGCCGCCGCCGCCGCGAGCGCGCCGCCGGAGGAGGGCTGGCCGCGGACGTAGTAGGTGGGACCGAGCGCGCTCAGCGCCTCAAACACCTCCCTGCGGCGGGTGTGACGGCGGGTGCGGCGACGGCGGCGCAGAGACTCGCCGACGCGCGCCGCGCCGCGGCGAGCCGCCGGCGAGGCCGCGGGCGGCGAGGCTGCGGCCGCGCGCGGGGCGCGCACCTGGGCGGCGGCTCCGGGTGCAAGATGACGAGCGCGGGCGGCATGGGCGCCATCGCGTGCAGCTGCTCCGCAAAGCCCACGAAGCTGCTCGCGCAGCCGGCCAGGATGAAGTGACCGCTCAGCTGCCGCGGCACGGGGCCGCCCAGCAGGGGCGGCGCGGCGGCGGCCTGGGGGCCAGAGGGGCCCCCGGCGTCGCCCGCGCCCGCTGCGGCGCGGGGCTCGAGCGCGCCGCCGCCGCCGTCTCCAGCCTCCTGCTGCGCGTCGCCCAGCAGGCGCTGGGCCGCGGCCGCAGGCGTGCCCGGCTGCCCGGCGCCGCCGCCGGCCGCCCGCGCCTCGCGCTGCTCCTGGCGCTTTCGCTGCAGCAGCGCCGCCTCAAGCAGCTCGCTGTCAGTGCTGCGCGCGGCGGCGGCGGCGGCGGCGGCGGCAGCGCTCACGGCGCGGGCCGTTCGGCGCCGCTGGCTGCGCGGGCGGCAGCAGCCGCAGCAGCGCTGCTGCCGGCGCGAGCGCTCACCAGATCTCTGTCTCGTCCATGGAGTCGCTCTCGAACGAGCCCATCCAGTTGGTGAGGCATGGGTTGAGCGCAGCGAGCGTCTCGTCGGCGTCGGCGTCCGCCTCATCAAACTCGGCCGACCGTGGCGAGCCGGCGGGGCCGAAGCTCGCGCTGCCGGGCTGGCTGATGACGTCCCGCAGCACAAACGGGCGGGGCGGCGCCGGCGCCGGCGGCTGCTGCTGCCACTGCTGCGCCCGTGGCGCCGCCGGCCGCGCCTGCTGCGCCTGCTGTGCCTGCTGCGCCTGCGGTGCCGCCTGCTGCGCCTGCGGTGCCGCCTGCTGCACCTGCTGCGCCTGCTGCTGCAGGCGCAGACCCTGGTAGCCGCGACGCTCCAGCGCCGCCTGCAGCTCCAGCTGCTCCTGCCCCTGCTGCTGCGCCTGCTGCTGCTGCCCCTGGTGCTGCTGCTCCCAGGCGCCGCGGTCGCTGCTCAACCGCACTTGCACCTGCTGCCGCCGCTTGCCGCCGCCTCGGCCCTCGGGCCCGACCTGCAGCAGCTCCTCAGCGAGCAGCCCCGGCACGCGCACGCGCACCGTGCTCGCGCCCCGCGCGGCGGCGCGCTGCGGCTGCGCCGCGTCGTCGCCAGCGCCGGTTGCGAGCGCGGCGGTCGCCGCCGCCGCCGCGAGCGCGCAGCTCAGGCTCCGCAGCTCGAGGCCCTCGCCCGCCGCGCCGGCCTCCGCCACGGCCTGCGTGGTCGCCAGCACCGCCACGGTCTGGCCCTGCTTGATGCGATAGCTGCCCGGGTTGAGAAGCAGCCGCTGGCTGCGCGTCTGCGGCGGTGGCGGCGTGGGCGGTGGCGGTCAGCGTCGTTGGCGGCGGCGGCGTCGGGCGCCGCGCGCGCCGCGCCCCGCGGTGGCTCGGCCACCGCGCACCCACCTGCACCACGCCGACCAGCAGCGCGCCGCTCGCGTCGTAGGCCGCCTCTGCGGCAGAGCTGAACCGCAGCCCCGCGAGCGCCGGCCCCGCGGGGGCAAAGAAGAGCTCGCAGTGCGCGCCGTCGGCGTACTCACGCAGCCAGCGCCGCCCCGCCATCGTCTCGCCGCCGCCGCGCGCGCCCGCGCGCCCCGCGTCGTCACGGCTGCCGGTGGGGCTGCCGGCCGCGCCGGCGCCGCCGCCGCGCGCGCCGGGCCGCGCCGCGTGGCGCGGCCCGCCCGCCGCGCCCGCGTTGGGCCCGCTGCAGCGCAGGAGGTTGGCGAGCAGCGTGGACGCGCCGGGGCAGAGGCTGTTGAGGGCGAGCAGGCGCAGGCGCGTGCCCTCCACGCTTGAGATGACGTCCTGGTTGGGGTCGAGGAAGGGTGCGATGACCGACACCGACGCGGCGCGCAGGACCTGCACGTACAGCGGCACGCGCTTCACCGCCGCCTTGATCGCCCAGACGCGGAACTGCACGTCCGTGTCCTCCGCGGCCGCGTTGCTGCTGAACCTGCGGCGGGCGGCGGCGGCGCGGCGCGGCGGCTGTCGGCGGCCCGCGCGGTTGGGCGCGCGGCGCGCGGCGTGGCCCGCGCGGCCCGCGCGACGGCGGTGCGGCCCGCGCGGCGCGGCTCTGACCTGTCGGCGAGGACCATCGCGCCGGTGCTGCCGGCGAGCTTGGCCCGCGTGAGCAGGTCCTCCTCGCTGAACGCGCTGCCCTCCACGAGCGTGAGGTGCGCCTCGTGCAGCTCCTGCGGCGCCGCCACGGGGTGGCCCACCGCGGTGTGTGCACGCGCGCGCGTTGGCGAGCGCGGCGGCCTGACGGGTGCGTGTGTGTGCGTGCGCGCGCGCACCTGCAGGGCCAGGAACTCCACCGACGGCTTGTTGCAGAGGCAGACCAGCTGCAGGCCGCCGCGCCCGCCCGACGGCCGGCCGCGCACCTGCGCCGCAGCGGCGGGCACGCGTCGCGCGTCGCGCCGGCGCCGCAGGCGCGCGCGGCCGCCGGCCTGCGCGCCCCGTGTGCGTGCGCGTGCGCGTGCGCGTGGCTGCAGGCCGCGCCTGCACGAGGAAGTCCTGCAAGAAGTCGTTGAAGCCGCGCACGTCGCTGAGGCGCCCGCTAAGCACCACGTACTCGCGGCTCCCCGGCGCCCGGCCCGGCGCGTGGCCCGCGCTGCTGAGCCGCCCCGAGAGGCGCGAGTAGAGCTGGCTCGCGCGCACGGGGATGAGCACCACGCCCGCCATCATCATCACCAGCACAAACAGACGCCCTGCGGCGCACGCGGCGGACGCGGCGGTGGCGGCGCGGGGTCGGGGCGGCGCGCGCTGCATTGCGCTGGCGGCGGCGGCGGCGGCGGCGGCGGCGGCGGCGCGTCGAAGGCGGGCGTCGCGGCCGCGCCGCGGGGCGGGGCGCGCACCCAGGCTCGACTTGACCACGACGTCGCCGTACCCGACGGTCGTGATCGTGGACGTCACAAAGTAAAACGCGTCGTGCCACGCCCACCTGCGCGGGGACGGCGGCGGCAGTGGCGCGGCTTGACAGGGGAGCCGCGGCGGGACGGGGAGCCGCGGCAGGCGGAGATGGCAGCTGTCGGGCGGGTGGAGCGGCTGGGCGGGCGGCGCCGCTCACTTCTCCATGACCGCCACGCAGCTCGCCGAGGTGAAGAGCCAGGCCACCACGCTCGCGACGAGCCAGACGAGGGGCACGTTGAGGTTGCCCGCGATCAGCGCGCCCCTGCCGGGCGGCGGCGGGCGGCGGTGCGGTCGGCGGCGGCGCGGCGGGCGACCGCTCGGCGCCGCGCGGCCGTCGCCCGCGCGGGTGGGCGGCGCGGCAGCCGAGCGGGTGCGGGCAGCGTGCCTGTTGGTCTTCATCGCGCTGAGGTTGCCGGCCAGCAGGCTGAGGCGCAGCAGGCGCAGCGCGCGAAAGACGCGGAACCAGCGCAGGTCGAGCAGGCCCCACGGCGCGGCGAGCTGCAGCCCCGCCGGCGCGGCCGCGGCGAGCAGGGAGGGCGCAAAGGAGAGCAGGTCCACCAGCGCGAGCGGGTGCAGCGCCGCGAGCAGCGGGTGCGCCGACGACGTCTGTGCGGCGCGGCGCGCCGCAGGGCGGGGACCGCTCAGCGGCGCGGGCGCACGGGCGCGGGCGCGGTGCGCGGCGCGCGGCGCGCGGCGCGCGGTGCACCACGAGGCGCTGCGCCCAGTCGGCGGCAAAGACGAGGCAGAGCCCCATGTCCAGCCACCACCGCGGCTCGCCCGGGACGACGGGCGAGTACGTGCTGCGCGGCGGGGCGCGGCGCGGGCGTCGCGCCGGGCCGGGGCCCGCCGCCGCGCTGCTGGCCTGCCTGCGCACGCGCGGCGCGCCGCCCTGGCGCGGCCGCCGGCCAGCTGCACGCTGCGCGCGCACGCGCGCACCTCCAGACGTAGAGAAGAACGAAGAGCAGGCAGGCGAGCAGCTGGCAGCCTTCGAGCACTAGCCGCGCCTCGGGCTCCTCCAGCGCCGCCGCGCCGCGCCGCGCGCGGCGGCGCAGCGCGCGCAGCGCGTCGCCGCACGCCGCCGCCGCGCCGCTCAGGAGCGCCGCCGCGAAGCTGCCCGCCGACGTGGCCGCGTCGGCGGCGGGCAGCGCGAGCGGGTCGCCGGGCGGGCGCGGCGGCGACGGCCAGGCCGCGCCGCCGCCGTGCGCCGCTGAGAGGGCCAGGCCCTGCCGGCGGCGGGGCCGCGCCGGCGGGCGGCGCGGCGCCTGCGCGGGGCGGCGGCGGCCGCGTTGTGAGCGCGCGTCCCGCTCGCTGCTGCCGGCGGCGGCACCGGCGGCGCCGCGCGCTGCTGCCGCCGCGCCTGCAGCACCGCGGGGATGCCGGCATGCGGCCGTGATGGCCACGAGACGCCGACTGGCCGCATGCTGGGAGCACCCGGCTGCTGCTGCTGCTCCCCGGAAGGCTACGGCGCCGCGCGCCCGGCGCTGGCGGCCGCGGGGCGCGCATAGGGTGAGGCCGCGTGTCGTAGAGTGCGGTCGAGACGGCGCCGCCGCCGCGTCGGGGCGCGCGCGTCGGCGCGGGGCTTTGCAGCGCGGCGCCGCCGCCGACGCGGCGCCGAGTCCCCCAGCACCCCGCCGCCCGCCCACAAGCGCGCCGCTCGACGATCTCTGCCGCGCCGGCCAGCGCCTGCGCCTGCTGCCTCCGCGCGCAGCCTCGGCGGCGGCGCAGCAGCGGCGGCGCGCGAAGCGGCTGCCGCCCGTTGCGCGATGGCGATGGAGCTGGACGCCCCCTCGGGCATGGACAGCGACAGCGACGCCGAGCAGCCCAGCGCCCCGCCGCGGCGGGGGAGCGCGAGCGGTCCGAGCGCAGCGGCGCTCGCGGCCGTGGCGGGCGGGCCGCCCGCACGGCGGCGGCGGAGCTGCGGCGCCGCGCCGTCGGCCGGGGCAGGTGCGCGCCGCCGCGCCGGGCGCCTCCGCGCCCGCCGCCGCCGACGCCGCTGCTCAACCCGACCGCGCCGCCCGCTGGCGCAGATCCCGACGGCAGCTCCGGCGGCGGGAGCGGCGGCAGGGACGGCAGCGGCAGCAGCGGGGGCAGCGACGGCAGCGGCAGCAGCGGCAGCAGCGGGGGCGGCGACAGCAGCACCGAGAGCGAGGAGGAGGGCCCGCCCGTGACGCGCGCGGAGGTGGAGGGCGTGATGGCACGCTATCGGGCGCTGCGCGCCGCCGTGGCCGCGGAGCAGCGCGCGCTCGCGCCGGGCCTCGTCGCGGCCAACCAGGCCGCGCTGCAGGAGCGCGGCGCGGAGCTGGTCGCGCGGCGGCGCGTCAACCGGCTCGCGGCGGCGGAGCCGCCCCCCGACGCCGAGCGCGGCGGCGGCGGTGGCGGCGGCGGCGACGGCGGCGGCGACGGTGGCGGCGGTGAGGGCGCGGCGGGGGGCGAGCGGCCGCCCCCCTTCACCGCGCGTTACACGTCCAAGGACGCTACCGGCTATGGCCGCCGCGCGTTCCGGCTCGCCTTTGAGCAGCGGGTGCGGCGCCAGTGCCGGGGCCCGGGCCTGCAGCCGTGGGGCCGCAGCGCGCGCCCCTCCCGCCCGCGCTGAACCCCGCCGCCGCTGGCGCCGCTGCCGCCGCGTCAGCTTCCCGAGTACTACTCCTGGCAGTTCCTGCCGCGCAGCGAGCTTGCGGCGGAGCACGGACTCAGCGGGCAGTGCATGTTTTACACCGACGAGACCGGCGAGACCATGCCGGCCAGCGACGACGAGGACAACGACCAGGCGCGCCGCGCCGGCGCCGGCAGCGGGCGGCCGCGCGAGCGGCTGCGCCGGCGGCTCGCGCGCCTCGCCGGTGGCTCGCGCGCCGCGCCGGCGGCTCACGCGCCTCCACTGCCGCTGCTGCGCCGCCGCGCGCAGAAGCCATGGAACGCCAAGGAGGGCTGGACCCACGACCACGCGCTGGTGTGCCTGGCTGAGGTGCGCGGGCGCGCGCCGCCGCGCCGCCCCTCGCGCGGCGCGGCGCGCCGACGAGCGCCGTGCGCCGCAGGAGCACGCCGACCGGCTGCCGTGGCTGCTGGCCGCGCTCTCGGAGGGGCTGCGGACACCCAGGCTGGTGGGGCCCAAGCGGGACGACGCCGGCCTGCGAGTGGGCGGCCGCGCCGCGCCGCGCCGCGCTGCGCCCGGCCCGCGCCTCGGCCCCGCCGCCACTGCCGCCGCCGCCTTGGCCCCGACCCAGCTCCCGCCGCCGCGGCCGCCGCGCCGCCGCCGCCGCCGCCGCCGCCGCAGGTCTCACCCGCCGGCCTGGCGGCGCGGCTGGAGTTCCTCAAAGGCCGCGCGCCACCGCCGGCGCCGCCGACGGAGCAGCAGCGCATGTGCGCGCGGCGCCGCGCCGCACGGGCGTGCGCCAGCAGCACCCGCGGGGCGGCGCTCACGTGCAACATGCGCCCGGCGCCGCCGCCCCGGCGCGCAGGGCGGCCTCCTTCCGCCACCGGCGCTCAGCCCTGCGCCGCCACTTCTGCGTCCGCTGCAATGTCTACCACTGCCGCCTGCACGGCGGCGACCACGTGCTCCCCGCCAACCGCCCCCCGCCGCCCCGCCGCCGCCCGCTGCGCGGCCGTGCGGGCCGGGCTGCTGGCGGCACGCGGCCGCCGCGCCGCCCGGCGCGGCGGAGCCCGGCGCGGCGGAGCCCGGCGCGGCGGAGCCCGCGCTGGGTGCGTACGAGCGCGGCCTGCTGCTGGAGGGCATTCGCCTGTTTGGCCGGGACGCCTGCCAGGTCGCACTGCTGCTGCTCGAGCGCAGCTGTGCAGAGGTGCGCAGCTGGCTGCAGCTCCTGCCGGCTGACGCGCCCGCGGCGCGCAGCAGCGGTGGCGGCAGCAGCAGCGGCGGCGACGGCGCGCCCCAGGAGGATGCCACGCCCGAACCGCCGCTCAAGACGGCGGCCGCGCAGGCCGCGCGACGGCGCAAGGTGTGGGGAGGCACAGCGCGCTGCAGCGTGCGTCGCTCGCTCCCCCCTCACTGTCACGCGCGCTCTGCCCGCCGCCGACCCCGCCCCCGACCCGCCCGCCCGCAGCGCGGCGGTGGCGCGTGGCGCCAGCAGTCGGCGCGGCGGCTCGTCGCCAGCAAGCGCGCCACGGACAGCAAAGCGGACCGCGCGGCCGAGCCGTACGCCCCCTGCACGTGCGCCGGGCCCTGCAAGCCGGGCTCCTGCAGCTGCATCGCCTCGTCCAACTATTGCGAGCGCTTCTGCGCCTGCGTGGGCTGCGCCGACCGCGACTGCTTGTGCGTGCGGCGCGGCGCGCGAGCCGCGCGAGCCCGCGGCGAGGGCGCTGGTGGCGCGGCGCGGCCTCCCACGGCCCTCCCGCCGCCGCCGCGCCGTGCCTGCGCAGCTTCGAGGGCTGCCGCTGCGTCGGGGACTGCCGCACAAACGACTGTGCCTGCCTCAAGGCGGGGCGGGAGTGCGACCCTGCGGTCTGCGCGCGCTGCAAGCCCGCCGCCGCAGCCGCGGCGGCTGGCGGCGCTGGCGCGGCAGCGTCTGCGGAGGGCGCGGAGCCCTGCGGCAACATGGGCATGCGCCTCAGGCAGCACCCGGTCATCCACGTGGGCCTCAGCGGCGTGGCGGGTGCGCGCGCGCTGTTTGCCGCCCGGCCGCGCACGCGCCGCGGCGGCGGCGTGGCCCCTCGCGCGCCACCCCTCACGCCCGCGCCGGCCTCGGCAGGCTGGGGCGCGTTCCTGGGCCAGTCGGTGCGCACGGGGGACTTTCTCGGGGAGTACGTGGGAGAGCTGCTCACGCAGGTGCGCGCGCGGGGCGCGCCGGCACGCACGCCAGCAGCCCCCCTGCCACCCCCCCCCCCCCCCCCGCGGCTGCGGCGGGGCCGCGGCGGCCGCGACCACCCCGCGCCCGCGGCCGTGCCCCCCGGCGCGTGCACGCGCGCAGGCCGAGGCCAACCGGCGCGGCAAGGCGTACGACCGCAGCAACAACAGCTACCTGTTTGGTGTCAACAGCGAGTGGGTGCTCGACGCGCGCGGCGCGGGCAACAAGCTGCGCTTCGCAAACCACAGCTCCGCACCAAACTGCGGCCCGCGGTGTGTTTGCGCGCGCGCGCTCGCCGCGGCGCTCCGCCGCGCTGGCCGCCCCGCGGCGCGCGCGGCGTCCGCCGCCGACGCCCCGCCGCCGGCCCTCCGCCGCCGCCGCGGCAGCGTGCTGATGGTGGACGGCGACCACCGCGTGGGGCTGTACGCGCTGCGCGCCATCGCGGCTGGCGAGGAGCTCTTTTACAACTACAGGTCCGCCGCAGGGTGGCAGGGGAGGGGGGCACCCGCTGGCGCCGCCGCCGCGGAGGCGCGCCTTGCCACGCGCCCGCCCTGGCCCGACCCGCCGCTGCCGCCGCCGCTGGCGGGTCGTCGTCGCGCCGCCTGCGCGCCGCAGGTACGACCTCGACAACGCGCCGGCGTGGGCCATCAGGGAGTGACGGGGAGCGGCAGGGAGTGGCGGGAGGGAGCGACGGCGGCTGCTGCGCCGGGAGGCGCGCACGCGTTTTTGAGCCACACGGGCGCGCGCGCTGTGCGCGCTGGAAGACAGTCGCCCGCCGCGCTGGTTACCACGGACGGCGCCCGCCGCCGCGCCGCGCCGTCAGCGCTGGCGGCCCTGGCTGCCCGAGCGCCCCGCCTGGGCAGCCGCGCCGCCGGCCGCTGGCCGCTGCCGCTGCTGCTGCTGCTGCTGCTGCTGCTGCTGCTGCTGCTGCTGCTGCTGCGGCGGCGGCGCCGCGCCGCCCCGGGCCTGCCGACGGCCGGCGGCAGCGGCCCGCGCCCCAGCGCGCGCCCGCCGCGGACGCGACCCACGCGTCCGCCGCCGCCTTGCGCTCGGCCGTGGCCGCTGCCGCCGCCGCGGCCGCCGCGGCCGCCGCCTCGGGGCTCGGCGGGTTGACAAACCGGCCGAGCGCCGCGCGCAGGCTGTCGCGCGTCATGCGCCGCCCGACCACCACAAACGGGATGCCCGCGTTGGCCGCCGCGCGCTCGCCCTGCGTGAGGTTCTGGTGCCGCCCGCCGGCCGTGTTTTTCACCGCCAGCAGCAGGTCGGCCTCGCTTATGCCGTCGACCTGCTCCACGCGCCCCGCCCAGCCGCACGCCGCGACCGCGCGCTCCACCGCGGCCGCGTCCACGCCAAAGCGAAACACGCGGACCACGCGCCCGCCGGCGCCAGCGCCAGCGCCGGCGCGGGCCGGGCCGCCGCTCGCGCGGGGCTGCTCGCTCGCGGCCGCCGCCGCCGGCGCCGGCGCCACGCTGCCGAAGCCCTTGCCGTTGCTGGGCAGCAGCCGCACCGCCGGCTGCTCCCTCGCGGGCTTGGCGGCCTTGGCGGGCCGCGACGGCGCTGGCTGCGCCGCGCCGCCGTCGGCCGGCGCCGCCCCGGCCTTGGCCGACCCCGCCTCCCCCGGGTGCTTGCTCGCGCGGCTGCCGGCCGGCTTGGCGTTGCTCGCCGCGCCGCCGCCACGGCCGCTGCTGCTGCTGCTGCTGCTCGTGCCGCCCTTCTGCTGCTGCTTGCCGGCGCCGGCCGGCCGCGCTGCGGCGCCGCCGCTGCCGCGCGCCGGTGCTGCGGCCGCGGGCTTCTTCTTCTTTTGCTTGCCGCCGGCGCCCGCCTGCTTGGCGGCGCCGCCGGGCGCCACCAGGCCACTAAACTGCGCGCGCAGGTCGGCCAGCAGCGCCGCCGCCGGCGGGGCGCCGCCCGGCTGCGGCGACTGCGGCTGCTGCGGCGACTGCGGCTGCTGCGGCGCCGCGCGCGGCGGCGGCGCGAGCGCGCGCCGCGGCCGCCCTGGCGAAGCGGCTGTGAGGGCTGATGCTGGCGCTACGCGGCCGCCCTGCGGGAGGCGGCGCAGCGCGCCGGCCATGGCAGCGGCGCCGGCGGCGGGCGGGCAGCGGCGGGGCGGGCGGCGGTGCGCGCGAGCTGTGCCGTGCGGGTGGGATGGCGGCGACGGCGGGACGGCAGGGATGTGCTGGGCGTCTGGTGGCGGCGAGCGGCTGCGCCGGGCTTCGCCGAGCCCGCTGCACCCGCAATACACCTCGCAGCGGCCGGTCCTCCGCCGCCGCGCACCCACGCGGCCCCGCGCTGCCACCCGCTGCTCTGCGTCGTCCCTGCTACACTCCAGGCGGCAACCCACCCCTCTGCGAGCCCGGCGCTCCGCGCGCGCCCGCGGCGTGAGCGGCCGCGATGCCGAGCAAGGCGGCGCGGGCCGTGTTTGGGACCGCGCAGGCCTGGAAGATCGTCCGCGGCGACACGGTGCAGGTGATGACCGGCCGGGACCGCGGCAAGGTGGGGGAGGTGATCAAGGTCATCCGCGACGCCCGCTTCCCGCGCGTCTTCGTGTCGGGCGTCAACATGGTGCGCTTGTGCAGCCGTGGCCGGCGCCGCAGGGCGCGCGGCGCGCCGGTCGCCGGCCGGCGGCCGGCGGCGGCGCCGCTGCTGCCGCCGCTGCTGCGACCGCCGCTGCTGCGGGCGGCCACACCGCTCCGCCGCCGCCGCCGCAGGTCACGCGCCACATCCGGTCCATGGAGGAGCCCAGCGGCGAGCCGGTGGCGGGCTACTCGGTCAAGTACGAGGTGCGCCGCCGCGTGTGGAGCCCGGCGCGCAGCGGCAGTCGTCTGCCCGCGCCGCACGCCGGCCCGCCGCGCGCTTGAATGCCGCCGCCGCCGCCGCCGCCGCCGGCAGGCGCCGATCCACTACAGCAACGTGATGCTCGTCGACCCGGTGACCGCCAAGCCGGCGCGCGTGCGCTTCGCCTACGAGGACAAGCCGCCGTACAAGCGGTGTGCGCGGCGGGCGCGACGGCAGCGGCGGCGGCGGCGGCAGCAGCGGCGGCGGCGGCGGCGGCGGGGGCTCGCTCACGCGCCCGTGGCGCGCCGCCGCGCCCAGGTGCGCATCACGCGGGGCAAGAACGCCGCGCGCTGCATCGTGCCCTGGCCGCGCAAGTGGGAGAGCGACGCGCGGCGCGCGACCGAGGGTGCGGCGCCCGCGCGCCCGCGCCCCCCGCGCGCCGCGCCCCGCCGCGCCCCGCTCCACAGCGCCCGCCGCCGCGCCGCCGCAGTCAACCCGAGCCTCGACACGCGGCTGGAGGAGGTTGACAAGGTGACCTACAGCCCGGAGGCCTCCGACTTTGATGCCTTTGCCGTGCCCTCGGCGCACCGCGCGCTGCGCGAGCTGCGCGCGCTGCGCGACGCCGAGGCCGCGGCCGCGGCGGCGGCCGCGGCGGCCGCCGCGGCGCCGCCGCCGCGGCGGGGGCCGCTGTTTGAGCTGGCGGTGGCGCCGAGCTGGGGCCCAGCGCGGGCGCCAGCCGGCGCAGCAGCAGCCGCGGCAGCAGCAGGCGCGCGGCGCGGCGGGGGCAGCAGGGGCTTCAGCAGCTGCAGCGGCAGCGGCTGCGGCCACAGCAGCGGCAGCGGCAGCAGCGGCGGCAGCGGCGCCAGCGCGGCAGGCCTGGAGGCCCTGCAGGACGCGCTGAGCAGGTGCAGCGTCAGCGGCGGCGGGGGCAGCGGCCTCGCGCTGCTGCAGAGCCGGCTGCCACGGTGCAGCAGCAGCAGCTGGGGGGCCGCCGCGCTGTGCGGCGGCGCGCGGCACGGCGTGTGGCGGGGGCTTGCGGCCGCGTGTCACGCGGGCCTGCCGCTGTGAGCGCGGCGCCGCCGGCCGTGTGACGCTGCCTGCCTGGCGGGGTCGCTCCGCCGCGTGCTCGCCGCCGCCACCGCTCGCAGCGCTTACACCCAGCAGTCGCCTGGGCAGCGAGAGCCCGCCGAGCCGGCCGACTGGGGCAGCGCCGCCCTAGCGCCGCTAGTCGCCAGCGCCCCACTCGCGCGCTCGCCACGCGGCGGCGCGTTCATGTCAGCTCGATGAGCGCGCGCGGCACCGGCCGCGCTGCGCGCCGCAGCCCCACGCCCCTGCGCCGGCGCCCCGTCCGGCCTGCCGGCGCGGCGCGTCAGATGCGCAGCGGCGTGGTGCCGATCGGCTTGACCTCGTCCATGGGGCTGTTGCGGATGAAGTCCGCCCAGTGCTTGGGCATGAGGTTGGCCAGCGTCACCGCGTCGCTGCCCTCCGCCAGCGCGACCTGGCGCGCCGCCGCGGCGGCGGCGCAAGCAAACGGCGTCGCACGGGCGCGGGTGGGCGCGCGCCGGCGGGGGGCAGCGCGCCGGCCGAGCAGCGAGAGGCGGCGGCGCCGCGCCGCACCTCGAGCGTGGCGACCTCAAAGAGCAGCTGCTCCACCGCAACCTTGGTCTTCTGCAGCTTGGGCACCAGCGCCGACGCGATCGCCTGGCCCTCCTCCGCGCCCAGCCACAGGTTGTCCAGCACCACCGGGAAGCCGCCTGCCGGGCGGGCGCAGGGCGGGGCGCTGGGCGCGGGGCGCCGGGCCCCGGGGCGGCGACGCCCTGCGCGGCGCGGCGCGCCCGCGCGGCCCCGCTAGCTGCTTCCCGCGCTGCCGCGGCCCCCGCACCCTCGAGGTTGGTGTTGATCTGCACCAGCTTGGCCGCCAGCAGCCCCCGCAGCTGCGCCGCCTCGCCCTGGATCGCCTCGACCGGCTCCGACGCGCCGCCGAGGCTCTTGCACGCGCGCGCAAAGAGGCCCTTCAGCAGGTACGTCACCTGCGCCGCCGGGCGGGCGGGCGCGGGGCGCGGGGCGCGGGGCGCGGGGCGCGGCGCAGGGAGGCGCTGAGCTCGACGGGCGGCGAGGCGGGAGCTGCCGCCGCGCGTGGCGGCGCGCCGCCGCGCCCGCCGCCGCGCGCGGGCGGGGCGCGCCTGCTTCATGCCGTCGTCGACCGCGAGCTGGCCGAGCAGCCAGTCGGCGATCTTGGGCGCGTGCTCGGGCGCGCTCCACAGGATGTGCTCCAGCAGCAGGCAATCATACTCGGACACGCTGTCGCGCCCGTTGCAGTAGGCGGCGACCTAACAGCAGCAGCGGCGGCCGGCCGCGGCGGCGGCACGCACGCAGGACAGGGTCACGGCGGCGCGCGCGGCGCAGCGGGCGCCCGCTGCGCTCCCACGCCACGAGGAGCAGGCCCGCGCCGCGCGCGCCGCCGCACGGCCGGGCGCGACGCACCTGCATGAGCGCGACGGCCTTGACCAGCCGCCGGTCGCTCACGTACACGGGGGGCTCGATCTTTTCCTGCAGGAAGCTGCGCAGGTCGGCGAGCAGCTGGATGACGTGCTGCGGCACGCGCACCGCCGCGAGCGCCGCCGCGCGCGTCTGGCTGAAGTCGTCGAGGCTCAGCCGCGCGCTCGGGTCGACCTGGCGGGGCGGGCGGGCGCGGTGCGCTTGGCACAGGGCGCGCACGCAGGGGGCCGTGCACCTGCATCGCGCCGCGCCGCGCACCTGCATCGCGCCGCTGCGCGCGCCGGCGCCGCCGGCGTCGCCCGCGCCCCACTCGCCGCCATCGACGCTGTTGCCGGCGTAATAGTCAAGCATCTGGGTCAGGCCTGCGTGCGTGCGTGCGTGCATTGCCTGTGTGCACGCGCCGTGTGCGGCGAGCGGAGCCGCCGCCGCCGCCCGCAGCGCCGTCCGCAGCCGCCGCGCCGCGCCGCTGCGCGGCAGCTCTGCTGCGCACCCGCGACGGTGACCTGCTTGACCTGCTTGCGGATGAGGAATCGGTCGTACAGCGCGTCGAGCTCCTCGCTCTCGGGCAGCTCGTTCGACGCGCCCACGAGCGTCACGAGCGGCACCTGCGGACCGCGGCCGGACCGCGGCGCGGCGGCTCGCGGCGGCTCGCGGCGCCGCGGCGCGGCGCGAGCGCGCGCGGGGCACGCCGCGGACGCGTGGGACGGCGTGCGCCGCGGGGGGCCGCGCCTTGGTGCGCGCGCTGCCATTGTCGAAGAGGCGCTCGTTGAGGATGGTGAGCAGCGTGTTGAGGATGGCGCTGTTGGCCTTGAAGATCTCATCGATGAACGCGACCTGCCGGCGGCGCGGCGCAGGTCGGGTCGGCACACGTCGGCGCGCGTCGGCGCGCGTCGGCACGGGTCAGCGCGGGCCGCCCCGCCCCGTTGCTGCGCCAAGCGCAGCCCCGCGGCCGAGCCCCGGCGCCGTGCCGCGCCGCGCCTGGGCGTCTGGCAGATACCCCCGGGTCTGGCGGACGTACTGGTCCTCCTCGAGCGCGCGCATGCTGAGCGGGCCAAAGAGCTCCTCAGGCACGCTGAAGCGCGTCAGCAGGCGCTCGAAATAGGCGCCCTGGATCAGGCTGCTCAGCCGGCGCCCGACCTGCGGCGCGTGTGCGCGGCGCGCGTGGCGCGGCGGCGGGGGCGCGGCGGCGGGGGCGTGGCGCCGCGCGTGGCGCCGCGCGCGGCAGCCCCGCCGCGCGCGGCGAGGCCGCGGCCGCACCTCCGACTTGGCGGTGCCGGGCGGGCCGATGAGCAGGATGTGCTCCCGGCACATCGCCGCGAGCAGCAGCAGCCGCACCTGGCGGCGGCGGGCGGGCGGCGCCGCACGTCGGCGGCGGCGCGCGGGCGCCCCCGCACGCCCGCCGCCCGCGCACGCCTGCGCTCGCCACGCGCGCCACGCGGCCCCGCGCCCACCTCGGTGTCGCGCTCCACCAGGCCCGTCTGCATGATGCGCACCGCGTTGTCCAGCTTCTGCCGCAGCGCCCAGTTGTCGATCGTGCCGCCCGCAGCGGCGGCGCCGCCGCCGTTGCCGCCGCCCGAGTGCGCCTCGAGGATGCTGGCGAGGTGCTCCCGTGCGCGGTCTTTGAGCACCTGGAGCTTCTGGTTGGCCGCCAGGTCCCGCGCGACGTAGTCGCCGCCGCCGTCTGCGCGCGCGGCACGCGCGGCGCGGCAGGGTGGTGGGCGCAGGCAGGGGCGGGCGACCGCCGCGAGCGCGCCGGCGCGCGCAACGCACCAGAGGCCGCGACGCGCAGCCGACAGCGCCTGCAGTGGCCCGGGTGAGGGGGCGCGCATGAGTGGGTGGGGCGGCGGCGGGCGGGGGGGGGGTGGGGAGCCGCAGCGGCAGCGGGCGGGAGCAGCGGCAGCAGCGGCAGCAGCAGCGGCAGCAGCAGCGCCCCGCGCGACGCACCTGCCGCCGCTGGCAGGCGCGCGTGCTGACCGGCAGGCGCTGGGCGCGCTGCTGGCACGCGCACAGCGGGCCAGGGCAGGCCGGGGCTGCGCGTGGGCTTGCATCATCGCTTGCATCGCGCTCTCCTGCGGGCCGCCACGCGCGAGAGGGGCGCGCTGGTGGTGGTCGCAGATGGACGCTTGCGGTGCTCACGGTGTGTGCTGAGGCTGCAGGCGCACACTCGGGCAGGGCGCGGCGGCGGGCGCAGGGCTGTGGCGGCGCACACTAACGCCGCCAGGCCCCGCTGCTCCATCTGCTGGGCCCACAACCACGCACACCGCACCCGCAGCGTCAGCGACACGAGCGCTGCACACCGCAGACAATCGCCGCGCTGCCACGGCCGCCGTTTGCGCGCGCGCCGGCGCGATGGGGCGCAGCCGCAGCCGCAGCCGCAGCCCGGGGCGGCGGCGAGACGACGAAGAGGGCCAAGAGGCACAGCAGCGACGGCGGCGCAGCCGCTCGCGCAGCCGCTCGCGCGGCCGCGAGCAGCAGCGGCGAGAGCAGCAGCAGGCGGCCGGGGCCGGGCACCCAGCCGCGGCGGCGGCGGCGGCGCCGGACGCTGCACGCGCCGGCGCCGGCGCCAGCGTCATCCTGCCCCCGCGCTGCGCAGCCGCGCCGCCGGCGGCCGCTGGCGCCGCGGCGCCGGCGCAGCAGGGGCTCGGCCGTGGGGACGCCAAGGCCAAGGCGAAGCTGCTGTGGGCGCGGAAGAAGGACGCGGCAGCGGCGGGGCTGGCGCCCGCGGCCGGGCTGAACCGCTGGGACGCTGCTGAGCTGGGCGACGACGCGGCGACCGCCAAGTTCCAGCGATTGATGGGCGCGCGCAAGGCGGCGCCAGCGCCAGCGGCCGCGGCGGCGGCGCCCGGCGGCCCGCTGGACGGCGGCGGCGGGTGCGAGGGGACCGGGGGCGCGCCGCCGGCGATCATGCGCCGCGAGGTGGCGGCCAAGGTGCTGTCAGACGTGGAGCGGCAGGCTGTGGCGGCGCGAGCGCGGTACGGCACGACCGGGCTGGGGCTGTGAGGTGGGCCGGTTACCGGTGCGCACCGGCATGCCCTGCTCCCCCAACGGCAGCGCCGCCGCCGCAGCCGCGCGACAGCCCGGCGCGCAACGCGCCGGGCGGGGCCGCCGCGGCGCGCGCGTGCGCGCGCCCCAGCGCAGTCGGTCCGCCCCCGCAACCGCCCGCGAGCTACTGAGCCCTGTCCCCCGTTCAACTGCCTAGGCGACCGACCGACATGATTCAAACCAAGGAGGACCAGTGCGAGTGGCGCGCGCAGGCCCGGCCTAGGCACGCACGCGGCTGTCGCACGTGCAGTGCAGCGCGTGGGCCCACGCGGCCGACCGCGGGCGAGGGCCCGCGGGAGACGAGCAATGTCCGCCCCACCCCCCCATTTGATTGCCAAGGCCGCGCTCGGGCGAGAGGCTTGCCCCCGAGCGCGCCGCCGCCCCCGCCCCCCTTGCGCGGAGCGCGCGCCGCCCCGTGTCCCTTGCTCGTTGCCAGCAAAGTGCCCCAGGCGCGCGCGTGCATTTGGAGAGCAGGCGGCCCAAAGTCTCCCACGTGGTCGGCGCCGACACAGATACAGGCAGATACAGGCGGCCGCCGCGCCCCAGCTGGGGCGCTGCCGCTGTCCCGTCCCCCACCAGCGAATCTCCACGCCGCGCGGCGGCGGCTCAGCCTCGCCCGCCGGCCCCGACGACAGCCGGCCCCCGGCCTGCTCACGCGTGGTGGCGGGGCGGCGTGCGGGCCGCTGCGCCGCTGCCGGCGCCGGCAGCGCCTCCGCCGGCGGCGCCGCGCTTGAGCTGGCGCAGGTCGGCCTGCAGGCCCGCGACCTGACTCTGCAACGGCTCCAGGACGGCTGTGATCTGGCGGTGCATGCCCTGCAGCTGCGAGGCGACCAGCTCCGCGACGTCACTGCCGCCGCCGCCGCGGTCCCTGACGCCGCGGGGCTGCGGCGCGAGCAGGCCCAGGCCGCCCAGCCCCGGCAGGCCCCCGGCCGCGCCGGCGCCGGCGAGCAGCGCGCCCGCCGCCTGCGCGCCCGCCGGCGGGCGCGCGAGCAGCGCGAGCAGCTGCTGTTGCGCGTGGTGCAGCTGCTGCAGCTGCTGCGACTGCGCCAGCAGCAGGCCCACGCCGGCCGCGGGCTGCACCGCGAGCATGTCGCCGACGAGCTGCGCGCCGAGCCCGCCGCTCAAGCCGCCCAGGCTGTTGGTCAGGCCCGCCACGCCACCGCCCACGCCGCCGCTGAGCAGCGAGCCGAGGCCGCCCAGCGGCGAGCCCAGGCCCGCCGCGAGGCCGCTGAGGGCGCCGAGGCCGCCGAGCGAGGAGGCCAGCAGGCCCGGCAGCGCCGCGGGCGCCGCCAGGCCCGACGAGCGCAGCGCCTCCTGCAGCGCCTGCACCAGCACGTCGTTCGGCTCGCTCACCGCGCCGCCCAGCAGCGCGCTGAGCCGCCCGGCGCCGGGCGAGCGGCCGCGGCCGGCCTCGCCGCTCACGCGCGTGAGGCTGTCCGAGTGCGCGCCCAGCAGGCCCGCCAGCGACGCGGGCAGCTTGCCCACGCCGCGCGGCGCGGCGGGCGCGGGCGGCGGCGCGTCGGCGGCGGCCAGGCGCGAGTCGAGGCCCGCCGAGCCCCCGCGCGAGCCGGGCACGCGCGCGACATCGTCCGACGCGCGGCCGGAGCTGCCGCGCGGCGCCGCGTCGCCCGACTCGGCGCCCGCCGCCGCGCGGGCGCCGTGCGTCGCGGCCGCGCCCGCCAGCATGTCTTGGAGGAGCGCGTCCAGCAGCGACTGCAGCTTGGCGTGGCGGCGCCGCCTGCTCTTGCCGCTCCGGCCCCCGGGCGGCGGGGGCGGCTCGCGCGCGCCGTCGGCGCCCGCCGCAGCCGGCGCCGCGCCGCGCCGCTCCGCGAGCGCCGGCTGCTGCTCCTGCAGCCGCATCGCCGCCTGGGCGGCCTGCAGCTGCCGCAGCAGCGCCTGCGCGGCCGTCTCGGGGGGCTGGACCTGGAACGGCCCGGACGGCGCGGACATCTCGTGCTGCTGCGCCCCGCCCAGCTGCGGCGGCGCCCCGCCCAGCTGCTGCACGTCGCCGCCGCCGGCGCGGCCGCCCGCGCCGGCCGCCGCCTGCGCGGCCAGCTGCGCCTGCGCGCTGCTGTCGCCGCCGGCCGCTGCCGTGTAGACGGCCGCCAGCGCGGCCGCGGCCTCGGCCGACGTGACCGCCGGCATGCCGCCGGCGCCCGCAAAGTCCATGTGCGCCGACAGCCCCGACCACAGCCCCGCGCCGGCGCTGAGGTCGTGCAGCATCCACCCCTCCGACATGCCGCCCTCGGACAGCGCCGCGCCCGCGAGCAGGCTGCCCGCGCCGCCGGCGATCATGCCCACCGCGGCCGCGGGCGACGGCGCGCCGCCGTAGTGCGCGCCGCCGGCGTCGTCGGCGGCGGCGGCGCGCGAGTCGTAGCTGTACGCGCCGCCGCTGCCCGCCGTGGTGGAGGGCTGCGGGCCGAGCGAATAGTCGGCCTCCTCGTCCGACTCGTCCTCCTCCCACGGCGCGTGCCCGTAGGGCAGCGCCTCGCCCGACGCCGTGCGCAGGCCGCCCAGGCGCATGCGCTGGCGTTTGCTCGAGTCGTGCGGCCGCGTGCTGTGCGCGCGGCGCTTCTGCAGGCGCGTGCGGCAGGACCTGCGGCGCCGCCGCGGGCGCGCCGGCGACGGTGAGCGCCGCGCCGCGCCGCGCCGCGCCGGCGCGCGTGAAGAGCCCGCCGCGCGGGCGCGGGCGCGGGCGCGGGCGCGGGCGGCGCACCGCTTGTTGCCGTCAAACATCTCCAGCGGCTCCAGCTTGCCGCACTGCTGGCAGAAGCGGTAGAGCCGCTCGCTCGTCGAGCCGCGGCGCGTGACCGCGTGCGCGGTGAGGTGCTGGGGGCAGAGCCGCTTCTTCACGCAGTACGGCTTGGCGTGGCGCAGGTCCTCGGAGCAGCCAGCCGCCTGCGCGGAGGGGCGCGGCGGCGCGCGACGCGGGCGCGCGTGGAGCGCGGCGCGCGCGGCGCCGGCCGCGCGCCGCTGCTGCGCCCCTGCCGCCCCGCCCCCGCCGCGGCGCGGGAGCGCACCTGGCACTGCATGCGGCCGTCCTTGCCAGCGCTGCCCTCGCCCACGACGCCTTCGTCGTCGGCCATGGCCCTCGCTGCGGGCGCTGCGGGCGGGCGCCCCGGGTGCTGCTGCCCGCGCTCTGGCCCTGTGGCTGCAGATCAAGGCCGGGGCGGCAGCGCGGAGGCGTTGGCCGAGATAGGGGAAGCGCCTCGGCGCGCCAGGACGGTGCCGCGACGCCTGCGCAGCGAGGGGGCCGCTGCAGATGCGCCAGGCCCCCCTTCGGAGAACGCCGCCCTTCCCTGCTGCCACCGCGACGACCGGAGGCCTCCTCACCTCACGAGCTTGGTCACGCGCGGCGAGCCGGGGCTGCGCCGGCGAGCCAGGTGCCCCGCGGCTAGCACCTAAGAAGGAGGCGCGTCGGCCATGCCCAGACCAGGGCGAGTCCGGGCGCGGCTTGTGCCTCCCGTGCGAGCGGCCCAAGCGTCACCTTCGAACGGCGCGGGCGCGACGCGTCGGCGGCGCGGCGCGGAAACTCGCGGTTCCCCAATGTTGCGCAGCACCCGCGCCGCGCACAGCCTGCCGCCGCCGCTCACAGCCCAACGCCGCCGCCGCCGCCGCCGCCGGCGTCGACGCGCTGCGCGCGCGCGTCGGCGCGCGCGTCGGCCTGGCGCCGCAAGTGCTGTGCGAGCTGCGCGCGCAGGCCCGCGCGCTGCGCGCGCAGGCCAGCGACCACGGCGCGCGGCCCGGCCTCGACGCCGCCCGGCGAGCCGGTGCCGCTCTCCTCGGGCAGCATCGACTGCAGCGCCTCCAGCTGCGCCTCCAGCTGCGCCTCCTGCGCGGCGAATGACTGCAGGCGCAGAAACGGCGGCGGCGGCGCGGATGAGGAAAGGGGGGGGGGCTCTCTCGCGCGGCGCGCCCGCAGGCCGTGCGGGCGCCCCCTCGCCGCGCCCCGCGCCCCGTGTGTGCGCGCGCGGCCCGCCGCCGCCACGCACGTGCAGCATCTGCGCCTGGCGCGCCGTGTAGTTGGCCTGCCGGATGTTTTCCTGCGCGGCGCGCGGGCAGGCAGCGCTCGGCGCTCGCGGCGCGGCGCGCGCACACACGGGGCGCGACGCCGCCGCCGCCGCCGGCGCAGCGCAACTCGCAGCGCCGCGCCACGCAAGCGCCGCGTCGCGCCTGCATGATGCGCCAGTAGCCCCCGTCGCTGGTGCGCTGGCAGTAGCTGGTGAGCAGCTCCCCGCCGGCGGGCACGGGCGCGCTGGTGAAGACGGCGATGGCCGGCACGTAGCTGCCGTCGCCCGCGCGGTACAGCACGTGCTCGAAGCGCAGGTTGGGCTCGCGCGCCGCGTAGCTGCGGCGCGCGCGCGCGGAGGCAGAGGGCGCGCGGGCGGCGGCGCGTGGGCCTCGCGCGGGCGGCGGCGGCGGGCCGCGCGCGGGCGCGCGCGGCGGCGGCGCCGCCGCACCGCGCGCAGGCGCAGCGCCCGTGCGCTGCCTGGGGGCAGGGGCCCATGTCGGCGGCCCAGCTCTTGGCGTCGTTGACCAGCGCCATGCGCGCGCGGTGCGGGTCGCCCACCACGACGAGGTGCTGCCCCGGGCAGTCCAGCGCGAGCTCCACCGCCGCCTGCGCGCGCGAGCGCAGCGCAGCGCGCGGCGGGCCGGGGTCTGGCGGCGCTGCGGCGGCGGCGGCAGCGGCGGCGGCGGCGGCGCAGCAGCAGCAGCAGCACAGCGCGGACGCCCAGCCGGCGCGCACCATCGTCCACTCGACGTCCATGGTGTAGGCGTGCCGCACGCCGTGCTGGTTGGTCAGGTCTGAGTGCGCCAGCGCCATGTCCTCACTGGCGCCGCGCGGCGGCAGCGGCGGCGGCGGCGGCGGCGCGGGTCGGCGCGGGTCGGCGCGGGTCGGCGCGTTTCGGCGCGGCACGCCCCGCGCGCGCGCGCGCTCGCGCTGGCCGCCCTGCCGCCTGTGCTGTGCGAGCGCGTGCATGTGGCTCACTCTAGCGTCATGACTGTGCCAAAGTAGATGCCCAGCAGCTCCCTCGCCGGCAGCGCCCGCGCCGCGACGACCATCAGCGGCGGGCGCTGCGGCACGCCGCCGCAGCCGCCGCCCGGCCCGCCGGCGGCGGCCGCGCCGTCGTCGTCGCCGGGCTCGGGCGGGTGCGGCTCCAGCGTCGGGATCGGGTTGCGGCGGCAGGGGTGGCAGGGGTCGTCCACCACCTGCACGCGCGTCAGCCGCGACAGCCGCCTGCGCGCGCGGCGCGCGGCGGCGGGCGGCAGCGTGGGTGGGGCGCGGTGCGGGCGGGCGGGCGGGCCGGGGGCCGCGTCGCGCGCTGCACGCCGTGCCGCGCGCCGCCGCGCGCCTGATCAGGCCCGGTAGCTCGCGCGCCGTGGCGACGCGGAAGGGCGCGACGAAGCCCCACAGCGACACCTCGGGCTGCTCCAGCGCCGCCCAGTGGAGCTCGTAGAAGCGCTGCCGCGGCGCCTCGGCCAGGCTGAACTCGGGCGCCGGCGCCTGGGCGTAGAAGCGCGCCTCGGCGTCGCCGCCGGCGCCGCGGGGCGCCGCGCCGGCGCGGCCGCGCCGCGGCCGCTCGAGCGGCGGCAGCGGCGCGGACAGGTCGCGCCGCGCGACCGCGAGCGCGGCCGCGAGCGCGCCGGCGTCGGGAGGCGCGACGTCGCCGTCGCGCGGCGCGTAGAGGCTGGCCAGGTCTATGAAGCGCTGCGCCCGCGGCCGCGGCGGCCGCCCGGGCAGGGCCGAGAGGTCGCCGAGGACGACCAGCTGCTGGCTGCTGGGCTGCTCGCGCCACACAAAGCCGTAGCGCTCCTGCTGGCGCAGCCGCCGCAGCGCCTCGGCCAGCTCCGGGTCCGCCGGCAGCGGGTCCGGCGACGCCGCGGCCGCTGCCGCGCCAGGCAGCTGCTGCTCGGCGGGCGGCGCCGGCTCGAGCGCGGGCGCCTGCTGGCCCCGGCCGCGGCCGCGCCCCCGCCCGCGCCCGCGCCCCCGGCCGCGCCCCCGCCCGCGGCCCCTCCCGGGCGCGTCGGGCTCCGCGTGCTGCTGCGAGTGCGTCGTGCGTGCGATAAACTCTGCCAGGAACAGCCGGCTGCCGGCCGAGAGGCAGCTGGCGCTGATCAGGTCACCGCTCTCGGCGTCGCCGAGCGGCGGCCACACCCTGCGGCGCGGCGGCACGGCGCGTGAGCAGCGAGCGCACGGGCAGCCGTGCGGCGTGTATGCGCGCGCGGGCGCTCACAGGAAGCCCCGCGACAGCTCGTCCTCCTCCGGCCCCTCCTCCTTCGCCTCCTCCTCCGCCTCCTGCTTCAGCGGCGCCTGCTGCTGCGCCGCCTCGTGCTGCGGCTGCTGCCGCCGCAGCTCCGCCTCGGCCTTGCGGCGCTTGCGCTTGGCTGCTTTGGCCGCCGCCCGGCCCTCGTCCGCCGGCCGCTTCAGCCGCTGCTGCTGCTTCTGCTGCTGCTGCTGCTGCGACTGCGACTCGCAGCTGGCCCCGTCGCCGAGGGGCTCCGGCTTGACCGCCCGCGCCAGCAGCGCCCGCCGCACCGCGCACGCCGCCTGCAGCACCTGCGCCCCCGCGGCGGCGGGCAGCGCCGGCGCGTCCCCCGCGCCCCGCGGGCCGACCGCCGCGGCGGCGGTGATGACACGAACGAGGTGCTCCGCGGCGAGGGCCGCCGCGTCGGCCGCGCCGACGTCCAGCCCCGCCTCGTCCCGCAGGCTCGCCACCAGCTCCGCGCGGTCGGGCGTGAACCGCGCGGCCTCGGCCGCCGTGATGGAGGGGTTGGACCCAAACGTGTGCAGCATCTGCACCGCGGCGCCGAGCGCGCCGTCGACGACCGCGAGCTCCGCCAGGCGCTTCGCGAGCAGCGGCAGCCCCGGGTCCGGGTCGGGGTCCTCCCACGCCAGGCAGCCGGGGCACATGCACCACACCAGCACGCGGCAGAAGCCGGCCGCGAGCTCGCTCGCCGCTCTCGCCGCCGCTGCGGGCGCCGGCGGCGCCGGCGGCGCGGGCGCCGCCGCGTCCGCCGCGTCCGCCGCGCGCCCCGCCGCCACGCCGCCGGCGGCGGTGGGCGACGCGCCCGCCGCGTCGGGCGGCGTGTGGTCGCGCGTCGCGGCGGGGCGGTCGCTGTCATCCTCGTCGCCGTCCTCGTCGCTGTCGATCAGGCACACGCAGTCCGGCGCTGCGAGCGACGTGCGGCGCGCAAACACGGCGCCGTCGTCGCCCGGGCTGCCCACCAGCACCACGTCGCTGTCCCCCATCGCGCCGGCCGCGCGGCGCCGCACGGCGGGAGCAGCAGCAGCACCTCGGCGGCGCGCGAGCTCAGGGGCAGCAGCGGCCCCGCTGGGCGTGCCGCTGCATCGCTGCAGAGAGGTCGTGTCACATACGGTTGTGGCGCCCAGCGCCCGGGCCGCCCGGCCCGCGACCCGGTCAGGCAAGGCCGCGCCAAATCAAGGTCCGAGCTCCCGGCCGCTCGCCGCGCTGCAGGCGCGAGGGCGGCGTGCGCCGGAGCTGTGGCACGGCTCCAGCCGCGCGTGGGGCGGGCGACGGCGCTGGAAAGATCGCGGCGTCGACAGCGGCGGCGACAACGCCCGCGCTCGAACTCGTGCTGCCGCGTCGGCGTCCCCTCCTGCGGCGGGGTGTTGCTGCTGCTGGCGTGTTCGATCGGCGGGGAGGGGCGGGGTCCCAAATCGCGCGGCGCGTTAACGTTACGCCGGCGCATGCTGCGCGGCGTGCTCGGGCGGCGCTGCTGCCGGCGCCAGGTTGGTCGGGTCCGCCAGCACGTAGTTAGGGACGTCGTAGCGCGCCCCCCGCCTGCGGCGGCGGCGGCGGCGGCGGCGGCGCTCGGGCGGCGCGCGGCGGGGGCCCGCCGCGCATGCGCAGCGCGCCGCTCCCGCCGCCGCGCCTCACTCGTCATACATCACCGTCATGTCTCGCCGCGCGACGATGATGCCCGCAGCGTCGAGCACGAGCCGCGCCGTCTCGATGTCGGCCGCGAGCGTCGCCTCGGCTGCGGCCTTGATCGCCGCCCACATCGCTGCGCGGGCGCGGCCGTGCGGTGAGCCGCGGCGGCGCGGCGGCGCGCGGCGCGGCCGCTGCGCGCCGCACCCCGGTCGCCGCCGTAGTGCGGCTGGGTGTCCCAGTACTGCTCCCGCATCGCTGCGAGCCGCTCCCGCGTGAGCGGCTCCTCCGACCGCCAGCGCGGCCGGGCGAACTGCTTCGTGGGCGTCTCCTGCTTGCTGTCGTCTTTGCTCTGGAAGCAGCCCATCACACTGCTGACGCGGTCGCTGCCACTGCCGCAGTCGCTGCTGCCGCTGGCACCGCTGCAGCCGCTCGCTGCTGCCGCCGCTCCGCGCGCCGCTCGCCGGAGCTCGCGCCCTTCTGCCCACAGACCCAGGGCAGGTGCAGCTTCCAGGATCCGCGGCGCTGCGCGCTCCCGGGCAGAGGGCGCCGGCGAGCAGCAGCAGCGACGCGCGCGGCGGTGTGTCGGCTGCGGGGGCGCGCTGGGGCGAGCTTCCACGTGCGCGGTGTGCGCGCAGACGGCGAGCGCGCGCCGCGACGGGCGTTGCTCGCGGCCGGGCAGGCGGGCGGCCGGCTGACGCTGTCGCGCGCCCGCCCGCTGCCGCCGCCGCTCTCGCTCGCGCGCTGGCTGAACGGCGCGGGAGCTGCTCTCGGCGTCGCTTCCAGCTGCACCGGCACCAGCACCGAGCTCACGGCCGCCGGCGGCGGCGGCGCAGCGGCGGCCCGTCGGACGCGCCCTCGAGGCTCCGCGCTGCCGCTGTCCCCAGCGCCCATGACAGCGGTGCAGCAGGCGTGGCAGGGCGTTGCTTGGGACCCGCAGGTGCGACGGCGGTGGCAGCTGGCAGGCCGGCGGCAGCGGGCGGCGCGCGCCCGGCCCGCGGCGGCCGGACACCGCCGCAACCTGCAGGTGGCGGCGTTCCTGGCGGCGGCGCTGGGGCAGGCGCGCTTCGAGACCATCTGCGCGGCGGTCGCGGCGCCGCCGCTCGCTGCGTGCCTGCGAGTCAACACGCTGCGCTCGAACGCTGAGGTGCGCACCCGCCCACCACGCGCAGGAGACGGCGCCGCGCAGCGGCCGCGCCGACGCGGCCGCCGCCGCATTGCAATGCGGCGGCAATTGCCGCCGCCTGCGCTGCGCGCAGGAGGTGCTCGAGCAGCTGCAGGCCAGCCTGCCGCCCGGGCGCGCGTGACGCGGCACCCGCAGCTGCCGATCGCGCTGCTGCTGCACGGCTCCGGGCCGCACGCCGTCGACCCCGCAGCTGCCGGCGGTGAGGGACGGCACGATGACGCGCGCGCGCCGCGCCCTCCGCGCCGCCCCTCGACTGCCGCCCTCCGCCGCACCCACCCCCGCCGCGCTGCAGCGACGAGGGAGGTCGTCGTCTGTCGCAAGGCCGCCGAGGCGGTGCTGCGCGGCGCGCACGTGTTTGTCCCCGGCGTGCTGGCCGTGTCGGCCGGGCTGACGGCGGGCGAGCTCGTCGCCGTCACCGTGGCGCCCGACGCGCCCCGCGGCGCCCACAGCGCGATCACGCGCGGCACGGTGCTGCCGGCCGGCCCGCGCGCGGCGGCGCCGCCGACGCAGCGCCGCGGCCGTGCATCGGCGTCGGCCGCGCGTGCCTGGGCCGCGCGGAGGTCTTCCGCGCACATCGCGGCGTGGCGGTGGAGCTGGTCCAGCGAGCGTACGACGCGCCCTCGCCGCAGCTGGACGGTGGGTCGCGAGCCGGGCGCGCCGCCGCGCCGCGCTGCGCGAGGACCTCGGCCGCTGCCAGCGGGCGGCGCCCACGCCCGGCCGCGCGCCGACGCGCGGCGCGCAGGGCCGCTGCGGGGCAGGGCGATGCTGCAGAGCCTGCCCAGCCTCGTCGCCGCGGCGGCGCTCGCCCCCGCCCCGGGGTCGCGTGTGCTGGACATGTGCGCCGCGCCCGGGGGTGAGCGCCGCGCGGCCGGCCGCCGCGGCGGCGCGCGGGCGCGCGGCCGGCCGCCGCGCCCGCCGACGGCCACCGGCGCGGCGTCGCAGGCAAGGCCACGCTGCTGGCGCAGCTCATGGGCGGCGCCGGCGAGGTGGTCGCGCTCGATCGCTCGCACGCCAAGGTCGACGGCATTGCCGCGCTCGCCGAGGAGCTCGGCTGCGCCGGCTGCGTGCGGGCGCTCAGGCTCGACGCGACCAAGGCGGTGGCCAGGAGCGGCGGCCAGCCGGCGGCCGGGGGGCGGCAGCAGCAGCAGGAGGTGCAGGAAAATCAGCAGGCGCAGCCAGAGCAGCAGCAGCAGCAGCAGCAGGAGCAGGAGCAGGAGCAGGAGCAGGAGCAGGTGCAGGAGCAGGAGCAGGAGCAGGAGCAGGAGCAGGAGCAGCAGGAGCAGCTGGCCCCGGCGCCGCCCGACACAAGCACCTTGTCGGCCAAGGCCCTCGCGCGGCTGCAGCGCCGCACGGCGGCCATGGCGGCGCGCGGCCAGGCGGTGCCCGCCGCGGAGCTCAGGTGGGCCCGTGGCACAGCGCTCCCCGCCGCTCAGCGCCCTGCCCGCTCCCGCCCCTCGCCCCAACACCTGTCCGGCGCCGCAGGTCGTACGGGCTGCTGGCCCCGCCGCGGAGCGGCGGCTTCCCGCCCGAGTCGTTTGACGCTGTGCTGCTGGACGCACCCTGCTCCGCGCTGGGCCTGCGCCCGCGCCTGGCGAGCCACCACACGCTGGCGCAGCTGCTGGAGACGGCGCATTATCAGCGCGCCCTGCTCGCGGCCGCGGTGCGGCTGCTGCGGCCCGGCGGCACGCTGGTCTACAGCACCTGCACGATCAGCCCAGCAGAGAACGAGTGGAACGTGCGGCACGCGCTCGACGCGCACCCCTGCCTGCAGCTGGCGCCCGCCGAGCCGCGCCTGGGCGGGCCCGGGCTGACGCGCGCCGCCGACGACGCCGACCTCGCGGCCGCGCTGGCTGGCGCGCCCCCGGCGGCGGCGGCGGCGCTGGGCCTCGGCGGCGGCGGCGGCGGCGGTGGCGGAGGCGGGCTGTGGCTGACCGAGGCCGAGGCGGCAATGGTGCAGCGCTTTGACCCGGGGGGCCCGGACGACACCATCGGCTTCTTCGTGGCGCGGTTTGTCAAGACGCGCCCCTGCGCGCCGCGGTGACGTCAGCGGCCGGCGTGTTGCACGGCAGCGCCGGTAATCCCCAGTGGTGATCAAGCCCCGCGCTCAGTACGAGTCGAGCAGCCGCTGGTCGGCGATGGAGCGCCGCCCAAACTCGTGCTGCCGCGGCACCGCATAGCAGAGGTGGTCGTCGTGCAGCCAGGCGTGCGCGTCGGCGAGGCCCCGCAGTCCGCGCGCGACGCCGCGCCAGTGCTCGCGGCTGGCCGCCTCCTTGTGCCGCCGCGCCTCCGCGACGTGCTCGTCAAACACGCCCTCGTCGCTGGCGGACAGGAAGGCCAGCGAGAAGCTGCGCGGGCCGGGGCGGGGCGGGGCGGCGCGGCGCCGTCACGCGCCGGGGCCCGAGGCGGGGGGCCGAGTGGCAAGCGCCGCCGGCGCTGCCGCCGCCGCACCCTGCGCCGTCGCCCCGGCGGCGAGTCGGCAGAGGTCGGCGAAGAGCGCGGCGGAGCGGGGCATGTGGAACGCGCTCGTGACGACCGCGAGGCGCCGCCAGCCCGCGGGCAGCGCGTGGATGGCCAGGCCAAAGTAGGCGTTGCCGACGGTGTCAAAGCTCGAAGCCTCCTGCGCGCAGTCACGCACGTGGTGCACGCGCGGCGGCCGCGCGGGCGGCGGCGGCGGCGGCGGCGGCGGCGCGGGTGGGCGGGCGAGGCCGTGCGGGGCTGGCCGGCAGCGTGCGGGGGCCCGGCCGCCGCGCCTTGAGTATGTCGGCCGCCTCCACGCCGGTGGCGATGAGGTAGTTGGCGCAGCTGGTTGACTCGTGGAGCACGTGGCCCGTCGGGCCCAGCACCGCGGGCTTGTGCGGCGTGCCGCCACCTGCGCGCGCGCGGGCGGCCGCGGGCGGCGCTCGCGCGGGCGGCGCGGCGGCCGCGGGCGGCGGCGCCGCGGCGGCCGCACCCAGGCACACGATGGGCGGCCGGCGGCCGTGAAGCAGATGCAGGTCGCGCGCCACGTCCAGGCGGCGGTGCACCCACTCGGGCAGCCCGCCGTCGGGCGTGAGGCCGCCAGCCAGCACCATGATGGCATCCAGCTCCAGGCCAGCCAGCGCGTCTGACGGGAGCGGCCCGAGCTCCTCGTCCGTCGTGTCTGGGCTGCTCGCCGCGCCGCCGCCGCCCGCGGCGTCGTTGGCGCCGCCCCCGCGGCCGCCGCGGGCCAGGCCTGCGCCTCGCAGAGCCAGGCGATCTGGGGGTGCAGCGAGCCCTGCCCGCCGCCGGCGCGGGGCGCGGCGCTGCAGCAGCGCACGCCCGCGCTCGGCTGCGCGGGGCGGGGCTGGCCGCCGGCGCCGGCGGCGCGGTGGCGCGTCCGCGCTGCCGCTGCGGTCACGCGCCAGCTCGTCGCCGCGCGGCTGCGGGCGGCAGCGGCGCGCACGACGCCCGCCGCCGCTGGCGTGTCGAGGCGGGCCAGCGCGCGTGCCGCGCGGGCCTGCGGCAGGCAGGGCGCGCGAGCGGCAGCGGTGAGCGTAGAACACGTCAGTGGCTGCTGCTCAGTGAT
Organism: Scenedesmus sp. PABB004; assembly: GCA_014905635.1. NCBI lineage: Eukaryota > Viridiplantae > Chlorophyta > Chlorophyceae > Sphaeropleales > Scenedesmaceae > Scenedesmus > Scenedesmus sp. PABB004. The sequence continues at coordinate 1,948,084 of JABVCE010000002.1, forward strand.
GGCCGGCCCACCCACCAGCGGCGCCGCTCTCATCGCGCACGGGACGTTCGGGCGGTGCTCCCGCCGCCGCTCCGCGCGCCGCTCGCCGGAGCTCGCGCCCTTGTGCCCACAGACCCAGAGCAGGTGCAGGTGCCAGGATCCGCGGCTGCGCGCTCCCGGGCTGGGGCAGAGGGCTGGCGCCGGCGCGAGCAGCCGCAGCAGACGCGTGCGGCGGTGTGCCGGCTGCGGGGGCGCGCTGGGGCGAGCTGCCACGTGCGCGTGCGGGCGGTGTGCGCGCAGACGGCGAGCGCGCCGCGACAGGGCGTTGCTCGCGGCTGGGCAGGCGGGCGGCCGGCTGACGCGCCCCGCCCGCTGCCGCCACCGCTCTCGCTCGCGCGCTGGCTGAACGGCGCGGGGGCTGCTCTCGGCGTCGCTGCCAGCTGCACCGGCACCAGCACCGAGCTCACGGCCGCCGGCGGCGGCGGAGCGCGCGCGCGCTGGCCGCTAGTCACCGGCGCGTCGCCGCTCCGGTTACCAGGCGCCGGTCCGTTGTCGTCAGTCGTTGGTCAGCTCAAGCCAAGGAGCCGCCCAGTCGCACGCCGCCGGCAGTGAGGCGCGCACGCTGCGGTCGGGCCGTCAAGCGCTCTGCGCAGCCCAGCAGAGTGAGTGTGCGTGGACGAGCTGGCGCGCGCGCTCGCTGCACGCGCCCCGAGCGCCAGGGCATCGGCGGCCGTGGGGAGCGCGCGCCGCCGGCCAGGTGCACAGGCGGGGGGTGCCGTCGCCGTGCAAGCATCACTGGCGCCAAAAGGAAAGCAGCTGGTGTGTGCTTTTTTGTAAAAGGTAAGCATGGGGGGTCAAAGAGTAGGTCAGGTGTGCAGGTCAGTCAGAGGTGTCAAGGGTCAAAGGTCAGAGCAGCGAGCAGACGCGACAGAGAGAGAAAGAGGCGCCTCAAGAAACCCCAAAGCGGCTCCAGCCGTCGGCAAGCCCGCGGCCGTGGCCGCCGCGTGATAGCTCGGCCACCCGCGCGCGCGCGCGCGCGCGTCCATCCTGCGGTCCATCACCAGCAGTGCACTCGTTCTCGGCCGCTCGTGCAGCCCCGTGTGGTTTATGCGAACTCAGGCGCTCCGCCCCCGGTGCGCCAGCGGGGGGCGCAGCCTCTCACCGCTCGTGCAAGGCTGGGCCCGGCTCGGGCCCTGCTGCCGCTGCTGGAACAGTTCCGCTAATGCCGCGGCGCGCTCTGGCTGCCGGCGGCGCCGCCGCGCACTGCGCCGCCGCGCGGCTCACGCGGCCTTGGCCCTGGGCCGGCGCGCCGGCGCCGGCGCGGGCGCCGGCTCCGCAACCGGCACGCGGCGCTTGGCGGCCTTGGCCTTCTCAGACGGCACCTGGACGTCCCACACGATGCCCAGGGCCTGGAGGGCGAGGATGAGGTAATAGGTGGGGTCAATCTCAGACGGCTCCAGGCCGTGCCGCGCGCTGTACTGGAAGGCGTGGTGGCTGCACGGGGCGGGGCGCGGCGGCGGCCGGGTCAGGCGCGGCGGGCCGGACACGCCCCGGCGGCGGTGCCTCGCGCGGGCGCCGCGCACGGGCGCGCCGCGCGCCGCTCACTTGTTGTGCCACCCCTCGCCGAACGAGACGGCGGCGACCCACCTGCGCGGGCGCGGCGCGCGGGTCGGCCGGGCGCGCGCAGCCGCCGCGGGCCACAGCCAGCTGTGCGGCCTGCCCGCGTCGCGCCGCGGCGCGCACCAGCAGTTGGTCGAGAGGTCGCCGGTGTCGTAGTCGCGGCGGCCGTAGACGTGCGCGGCGCTGTTGACGAGGAAGGTGCTGTGCCAGCCGCAGACCATGGGCACCGCGATCGTCCACGCGACCGCCTCGAGGCCGCCGAGGTACTTGTAGGTCAGCCAGGGCTTGATGATGAAGAGCCAGGGGAAGAAGGAGACCTCACAGAACCTGGCCGGCCGCGGCGGCGGCGGCGGCGGCGGCGGCACGGCACGGCGCGGCGCTCAGCGCGGAGCGAGGCGTGGTGCAGCGCTGGCGCGGCGCGGCGGCGCGGCGCTGGCGTGGGGCGCCTGGGCGGCGCGGCGGCGGGCGGAGCGCGGCCGCTCACTTGTAGAAGACCTGGTTCTTGAGGTCGGGCACGTTGGCATAGTCGAGCATCGACGCCTCGGTGCTGAACAGCCAGGTGAAGTGCGACCACCAGAAGCCCTCGTACGGCTGCGCGCATACGCGCGGGCGCGGAGGGCGCGTCGTCGGGCGGGCCCGCGTTGCGGCGCGGCGCAGGCGCGGCGCGGCTGAGGCACGGCGAGGCGTGGCGCGGCGCGGGCGCGGCGTGCCGTGCGGGCGCGGCGTGCCGTGCAGCGCACCGAGTGCGGGTCGAGGGGCGTGTCGCAGTGGAGGTGGTGGTAGCGGTGCGTGGACACCCCTGCGCGGCGGGCGGGGCGGGGCGGCGCGCGCGCGCGGTGGGCGCCAGCGCCGACGCGTCCGCCCCGCCCGCCGCCCGCCGCGCCGTCGGCCGACCCCCCGGCCGCCGCGCGCCGCGCCGCGCGCTCACACTCGATCGGGTCGCCCTGCCCCGCCTGGCAGCCGAGCCAGGCGCAGGCGTACTCAAACCACTTGGCGCACTTGAACGACCGGTGCGTGAGCATGCGATGGTAGCAGAGCGTGATGCCAAAGATGCCTGGGACCGTGTAGATGACCCACGCGAGCGCCGCGTTGCGCCACGAGAAGCACCTGAGCCGCGGTCGCGCGTGGCGCGGCCCGGCGGAGCGGCGGCGGAGCGGCGGGCGTGGGCCGCCGCCGGCGCACGGGTGCCGCCGCCCCGAGCCGCCGCCGCCGCCCCTGCCGCCGCCAGTTCCTGCGGCCGCCGGCCCCGCCGCCGCGGCGCCGCGCGGCTCGCCTGGGCGCGACAAAGAAGGCGATGGCGTGCATGGCGACCATGACGGCGAGGCGCATCGCGCAGGTGACGCCGTTCTTCACCACCGCGCCGCGCTTGGGGATCTCCTTGGTCTCCAGGTTGAGCAGCGGCCGCGCCTCGGACCGCGCCCAGATGTCGGCGCCGAGCAGCTTGTGCGCGCCCGGCACGGCCGCCTGCGCGGCGCGGCTGGGCTTGGCGTGCGCGGTCGAGAGGAGGTCGTAGTCCTTGGCGCCCTTGAGCCGCGCAAACTGCTCCGCGTACGACGGCGCCGCCGCGGCCTCGCCGTCGGCGCTGCGCGTAACCGCCATGGCGCCGGCCTGTGCGCGGGGCGGCGACGGCGGCGGCGGCGGCGCGCGGGGCGGCGGCGGCGCGCGGGGCGGGGCGGCGCGCGGTGAGCGGGTGCTCACCACCCGCTGCTCGCGCCCCGGGTGACGCGCGGCGGCGGCGGCAGCCCCCGCGCGGGGGCACTCGGCGGCTGCCGCCCAGGCGGCGCGCAACCGCGGGGGAGGGCCTGGGATGCGCGCGGGGCTGCGGGGAGCCGGCCGGCGGGCCGGGCCGCGCCCAGGAGCCCCGCCGCGCGGGCCGCGCCGGCGCGACGAGCGCCACACACCTCGGGGCGTGCGCTGCGTGTGGAGCTGGCGCCTGGGAGGCGCTGGGGCCTGGGCGCTGGCGGGCGCTGCACCTCGGTCTGCGCGGCCTGGCTGCGCGTCGAACGGGCGCGTAGCGAGTCGCGAGAGCGTGGGCTAGTGCTGGCCGAGCTCCTCGCGGGGCGGCGGAGCGCGGGCTGGCTTCCGGCAGCGCGAGCGACGCGCGCAACGACTCGAGGCGCCGTGGGCACTCGCGCCTCTCCTCGACGGTCGGGTCGGACAGGTCGCAGGCCGCACGATGCGTCGCGCGCCCGGCCGGCGTGCGCGGCTCGGCAGGCGGCGGCGGCGGGGCGCGCGCAGCGCGACGAGCAGCTGCTGGCGTGAGCTCGAGCGCGTACTGCCTGCTGCCGCTGCGAGTGAGAGGTGCTGGACGCGCAAATTTTCAAGACTCTGGCGGGCCCGCAGCCGCACGGCGCTGCCGAGCGCTGCGCGCGCCGCCGCCGCGGCCGGCCGCCCAGCCCGACGGCGGGCGCTCGGGCGCGGGCGGGGTGATTGGGCAGGCCGCGGGCTGGGTGATTGGGCAGGCCGCCGTGCCGGTGGGCAGGTGGGCTCGCCGCCGCCGACCGGGCACGTCAAGCGATGACGCTTTCGGGCGGCGCCAGCTGCCCAGTGCTCGGCGCGTGCTCGGCGACCACAAGGGCGTCCTGTTGTGCAGTTCTGCCGGCGTTTGCTCGCCTGACGGTTGAGAGAGGGCACGTGGCCCCTCGAGCCGAGGCCTCTGCGCAGCGCCCGCTGCCCGCGCCCCACTCCCCGGCCCACCCGCTGCTCCGCCTGCGCGCCTGTGCACACCCTCCCGCTCCCGCGCGGCGCGCCGCCAGCAGCAGCCGTGTGAGAGGACCTTTTTGCGGGGCAGCAGCACCAGCTCCGCCGGCGCCATGCGCGCGGCAGCGGGCCGCCTGGCCTCGCGCCTGCTGCTCGCGGCCGAGCGGTGGCCGGGCAGCGGCGCCGGCGGCCGCGGCTCGGCGACGAGCGCTGCCGCGGCGTGCGCGCTCGCGCAGCCGGCGGCCGCGCAGCCGCCGCCGGAGCCGCTGGCGGACCTGGACTACAGCCGCCGGCTGCAGGAGATGCTCGCCTACGAGTCCGCGCGCGCGCAGCGGCAGCAGCGGCAGCAGCAGCCGCAGGAGCAGCAGCAGCACGGGAGCGCAGCGGCGCCCGCGCGGCAGCGGCAGCGGGAGCAGCAGCAGCAGCGGCAGGCGCAGCAGGGAGAGCAGCAGCAGCAGCAGTCAGCCCAGCAGCAGACGCAACAGCAGCCACCACCCCAGCAGCAGCAGCAGTCGGCGGCGCAGCGGCGCCCGCGCCGGCTGGACCTGGACGCCGTGCCCGCGTTCAGCCTGCCGCGGCGGCAGCAGCCCGCCCCCGCGCCGGCCAACCCGGGCAGCGCGCCCGCGGTCGACTGGCGCGCGGTCGTCGAGCACGTGCGGCGCAGCGGGCAGGCGGTGACCGGCGAGCGAATGCTCACCGACACGTTCAGGCGCGGGGCCGCCGCCGCCGCCCGCGCGCCGCGCCCGCAGGCCCCGCGCGCCCCGAGCGCGCGCGCGCGCCGCCGCCGCCGACGCCGCCGCCGCCGACGCCGCCGACGCCGCCGCCGCGCAGGCGGAAGCACACATACCTTCGCATCAGCCTCACCGAGCGCTGCAACCTGCGCTGCACGTACTGCATGCCCGCTGATGGCGTCGCGCTCACGCCGTCGCAGCAGCTGCTCACGCCGGCCGAGGTCGAGCGGCTGGTGAGCGCGCGCAGGCAGGCGCCCTCGGCCCCGCGGCGCTCCGCCCCGGTCCGCGCCCGCCCGCGCCCCGGCTCAGCGCGCCGCCGCCGCGGCCGCCGCGGCCGCGGGGCGCAGGCGGCGCTCTTTGTGCGCGCGGGCGTGACCAAGATCCGGCTGACCGGCGGCGAGCCGACCGTGCGGCGGGACCTGCTGGAGATTGTGCAGCGCCTCGACGGCCTGCGCCCGCTGGGGCTGCAGACCATCGCGCTCACGAGCAACGGCCTCACGCTCGGCAAGGCCCTGCCCGCGCTGCAGGCAGCGGGGCTCGACGCGCTGAACATCAGCCTCGACACGCTGCGCCCGGAGCGCTTCGAGGCGCTCACGCGCCGCCGCGGCCACGCCCGCGTGCTCGACACCATCCACACCGCCGTCGGCCTCGGCTACGACCCCGTCAAGGTGCGCGCAGCGCGGCACGCGCAGCACGCGCAGCACGCGCAGCAAATGCAGCACGCGCAGCACGCGCACCGCTCGGCGCCCTTGCGGCAACGCCCTGCCGCCGCCGCGGCCGCCGCGGCGCCAGGTCAACGTGGTGCTCATGCGGGGCGTGAACGACGACGAGGTCCCCGCCTTTGTCTCGCTCACCGCCGCCGCGCCGGTCAACGTGCGGTTCATCGAGTACATGCCCTTTGACGGCAACGTGTGGAGCACGGGCAAGATGGTGCCCTACCGCGAGCTCATGGCCGCGGTGCAGCAGAGGTGCGCGCTGTGCGCGCTGTGCGGCGCGCGGGGTGCTTGGCGCGCGCGGCCGCCGCGCAGCGCGCCGACCACCCCGCCCGCCGCCGCCGCCGCCGCCGCCGGCGCAGCTTCCCCGCCGGCCTGGAGCGCCTGCCCGCCCCCGCGGGCGAGGTGGCCAAGAACTTCCGGGTCCCGGGGTTCAGGGGCAGCGTGAGCTTCATTACCAGCATGACGCACGCGTTCTGCGGCGACTGCAACCGCCTGCGCCTGCTCGCAGACGGCGCGCTCAAGGTGGGCCCAGGGCGGGGGCGGGGGCGGGGCGCGGGGCGGGGCTGCCGCGGCCGCTGCCGCTGCCGCCGCGCCGCGCGCAAGGGCCCAGCTGAGAGGGGGGGGAGCGGGGCGGGGCGCGGCCGCCGCCGCGGGGCCCCCGGCGGCCCACGCACCCCGCCCACGCGCTGCGCTGCGCCGCGCGCCGCAGGTGTGCCTCTTTGGCGCGAACGAGGTCTCCCTGCGCGACGCGCTGCGCGGCGGCGCGAGCGACGGCGAGCTCGGCGCCGTCGTCGCGGCGGCGGTGGCCAACAAGAAGGCGGCGCACGCCGGCATGGAGGTGCTTGCGGTCACGCAGAACCGCCCCATGGTCGCGATCGGCGGCTGAGCTCACGCGAGCGCGCGGGGACGGCGCGGCGACAGCGGCGAATTGCCGCCTGCCAGGGGGTCCGGGGCGTGCGCGCGGGCCAGTACCTAGGTGCGCCGTGTGGGCGGCGGTTTTGCGGCCGGGGGACTGTGACGTACCGGCAACTGCAGCGGCGGCGATTGCCGCGGGCGGGAGAGGGGTCGCGCGCATGTAAGACCCAGTGTCGCCATCACACGCGCGCGCGGGCCGGCCGCCCGGTGCGGCACGCGGCGGCAAAGAAGAATCCCCCCGAGTGCCCTGCCACGCACGCACGCAGGATAGCACAGCACAGCACAGGCCATGCGCACGCGGAGCACGCGCCAATCACGCCCCCTGCCTAGGTTCGTCGCCCCCGCCTGTCTTTCTAGGCCCAGCCCTCGGGCGACGCGGTCGGCCGGCGCGTCACGGCCGCTCCGGCAGCCACGCGGGCCGGATGTCGCGCCGAGCGGCGAGCGGGAAGTGAACGCCCTGCGGCACCACGGGGGCAGCGAGGCGGACGATGCCGGGCAGCTGCGCGGGCGGGCGGGCAGGCGGGCGGTGGCGCGTGGGGCGGCCGCAGCACACAGCAGGCCGTGCAGCGCAGCGCAGCGGCCGGCCCCGCCCGGCGCGGCGCACCAGCACGTCCGGCAGGTGCCCCAGGTGCGCGGCTTCCCGGGCGCCGCCGGCGCCGGCCCGCTGCAGCCGGTGGTGGCACAGCAGCAGCGCGCGCGCGGCGGCCTTGAAGGCGCGGGGGAAGAGGGTGTGCGCCTCGCGCGTCCACTGCAGCTGCGGCAGCGCGCCCACAGTGACATCAATCACCGGCACGCCCGCCGGCACGCCCGCGAGCGCGCCGGCGCCGGGGCCGGGCAGGCCCGGCTGGCCCGCGCCCGCCGCCTGCAGCTGCTGCCCGCCGCCGCCGCCCTGCTGCTGCTGCTGCTGCTGCTGCTGCTGCTGCTGCTGCTGCGCCGCCGCCGCCGCCGCCACCGCCGCCGCCGCCGCCGCCGCCGCCGCCGCCGCCTGCTGGGCCGCGTGCGCCTCCGCTGACGCGACGAACGCCTCGGCGCCGTTGAGCAGCAGGCGCGTGCAGGTGGCGAGCTCGCGGACGACCCAGGGGTGCGTGAAGTAGGTCGACTGCACCGACACCGCGCCCGGCTCGATGATCTCGTACGCCACCTGTGCACGCACGGCACGGCGGGCGGGGCGTCGCCGCTGCGGCGTGCGCTGGCCTGGCGCCCGCGCGCTGCGCGCGCTGCGCGCGCCGTGCGTGCCTCGTGGCCGCTGTAGTTGAGCCACAGCATGCGCACGCGGTGCGGCGTGGCGTTGGTGGTGCGCATGAAGCAGAGTGCGCGGCTGCACTGCGCGCGCAGCCGGTGCTGCGGGCGCGGGCGGCGCGGGCGGCGTGGGCGCGGCTGGCGCGCGCGGCGGCGGCGCGCGCGGCTTGCACGTGCGGCGCCAGCGCGCGGCGCGCACCCGGGTCGGCGCGTGCAGCTGCGCCGCGCCGCCCGCGCCCTCCGCCGGCCACTGCACCCAGTCCGCCGCGTCGGCGTCTCGCTCCAGGAAGCGGTGGGGAAAGCCCGCCGCGGCTTCGAGGTCGGCCATCCACGGCTCACGGGGGTGCAGCGCGGGCGACGGCACCTCCGCCGCGGGCGACGGCACCTCCGCCGCGGCGCTCGAGCCGCTGCTGCCGGCGCCGTCGCCCGCTGGCGGCGCGCCGCGAGCCTGCGGCAGCGAGACGATCAGCGGCTCCCAGGGTGTGAGGCCACGCCTGGGCGGCGAGCCGGGCCGGCAGGGGCGCGCCGCCGCTGTGGCGCGCCCCTGCCACAGCGGCGGCGCGCCGTGCCCGTTCGCACCTCGCCGCCGTCGGTGGCGCGCCCGCTGCGGAGCCTCATGCTGTCGCCTGCAGGTGTGTCCGTCACGGGCGGAGGGGTCGGGAGCGGCCCGAGTGGGCTGGGCGGGAGCTGGGCTGAGCTCGGATGTGAGAGCGCGGCTTTGCGCGCCCCCGCACCTCGCCAGGCCGCGCGCCACAGCCAGGAGAAGCAGTAGCTCATTCCTCGATCGTCGCGGTCGCTGCCTGAGCTGGTGGTAGCACCCGCGCCCGCCGGCGGCACGCCAGCGCCGTGAGGCGTGGCGGCTGGCCGCGGCGCCCAGCTCGCCGCAGCGCGAGCTGGCGCGCCTTTGGTGCTCCCGTGAGCTGCCTGGAGCTGGGCGCGGGGCTGAGGCGTTGTGAGGCCTGGCGCGCGGCGGTTCAAGCGCTCGCGACGACAGCCAGGCGGTGGGAACTCGTTACAGAGCGAGACGAAGCCCAGAGCGGGATCTGTACACGGGAGGAAGGGCCTCACAACGTTGGGAGGGCCAAGGGAAGACAAAAACCAATGGTGGTACACAGGCCAGTGCGGTGTGCAGAGTGGTGGCGACCGCACGCCGGCCGCGCGGCAGTGCCACGGCCGGCCGCCGTGCGGCGACATCGCCGCGCGCCCGCTGCACGCCCTCGGGGGCGTGGGTGGGGCGCGTGCCGCGCCGCCGCGGCGCGCGGGCCGGCCGCCAGTTGCGGGTGTGGGGTGAGCAGTGAGCAGTGAGCAGTGCGCGTCGACGCTGCGGCGGCGCAGCCGGCGCGGGCCGGCCGCGCGTCCCCCCGTCCCGCAACGCCTGCCCCGGGCGGGCCGCGGCTCAGCAGCAGCCTAGGCCGAGGTGCTCTCAACCCCTGAACTAACCCGCCCGCCGCGCTCAGTAGACGAGCTCGGCCTTGTTCGCCGCGAGGTCGTAGCTGCCCGCCTCGGTCGGCGTCATCGCGAGCACGCGCAGCAGCAGGCTGCCGAGCCGCTCGTAGAGCGCGAGCTTGGCGAGCGGCCGCAGCAGCGCGGGCACGGTGCTGCTGCCGTTGCCGAGCGCGGAGAGCTGGTTGTTCACGCTGACCATCTTGTCCATGAGGTCCCAGAACACCGGGCTGTCCACGGTCGGCACCTGGCGGGCGGCGACGCGCGGCGTGGCGGCGGCGGCGGCCAGGTCAGGAGGGGGTGGGGGTGGGGGCGCGCGGCGGGCGCGGGCGCGCGGCGGGTGCTGCGGGCGCGGGCGCACCTCGGGGAAGATGCGCTTGCTGGTGTTGTTGGTCTCGATGATCACGTGCTTGCAGAACGCGGTCGTGTTGAGGCCGAGCGCCTCATAGAACGCGGAGCGCTGGTGGTCGTTGAGGTACATGGTGATGTAGACTGGGGGTTTAGGGTTGAGAGCGCGGCGCGGGCGGGCGGTGTGAGGGCGAGGCGCGCTGCGGTGAGGGGCTCGAGTTCAGCGGCGCGCTGCGCCGGCGTCGGCGCGCCCGCAGCGGCCGGCGTCGCGCACCGGTGAGGCAGAAGAAGCGCGTCCACAGCTTGGCCACGGTGCCCTGCAGCAGCTCCGGCTTGCTCTTGAGCAGCGCTGCGAGGAAGTCGCCGTGCCTGCGCAGGCACGCCGGCGCGCCGCGGCGGCCGCGCCGTGAGCGGGCGCCGCGCGGCGCGCGCCGGCGCGCGCGCGCAGCACCCGACCCCGCAGCGCCCGACCCTGCAGCGCCCCCAACGCACCTGCACTCGTCCTGGCACCAGGCCTCAAAGTACTCGAAGAGCGGGTAGAACTGGCACTCTGGGTTGCGCTGGAGGTTGCGGTAGATGGTGATGTAGCGCCAGTACCCGATCTTCTCGCTCAGGTACACCGTGTACAGGATGTACTTGGGTTGGAAGAACGTGTACGTCCTGTGTGGGGCGGTGCGGGATGAGGGAGAGGGAGGGAGAGAGGGGGCGGGGCGAGGGCGGGCGGGCGGGCGGCCGGTGAGAGGCAGGCGGGCGGCGGCGCTGAGCTGCGCGCGCGCGCGGGTGGCCACGCCTCGCCGCGGCCGCCGCGCGGCTGCAGCTGCTTGTCAGCTCCTCGCCTGTTCTTGGTGAGGAAGCCGAGGTCGAGCGCGAGGTTGAAGTCGCTCATGGCCTTGTTGATGAAGCCCGCGTGCCGCGCCTCGTCGCGGGACATCATCTGGAAGATCTCTGGTGGGGATGGCGGTGGTGTGGATGTGGCGGCGCGGCGCGGGCGGCGGGCGGCGGGCGGCGGGGGCGGGCGTGAGGAGGGAGAGCGCGGGAGAGATGGCAAATGAGATCGTGATCTCAGGAGAGCCGCGCCGGTGGCGCGCGGAGCCGGCCGCGCGCGCACCCGCGACGGTGGGGTTGACGTCGCGCAGGCGGCGCGCGAGCTCCTTGAAGAGCAGGAAGCCGGAGAACTCGGCGGTGCAGGAGCGCTCGAGGAACTCGATGAAGATGCGCCGCGTCTCGCCGGTCACGCGGTCGGCGGCGGCCTTGAACTTCTCGCTGCGCACAAAGTGGCGCTGGTTGTAGTCGGTCCGCATCTCGCCCAGGAAGGCCTCCAGCTCGGCCTGCTGCTCGGGCGCGATGTTGGCGGGGTCGACCAGCTCCGCCATGGCCTCAAAGTCTGCGCGCATCACGCGCGACGGCGCGGTGAGCGCACGCAGCGGTCGGCGGTCAGCGGCGCGGTCGGCGGCCGGTGCCGACCCGCAGCGCGCCTCGCGCGGCTGCCAGGAACACGCACCCGTGGTGTAGAAGCGGGGCGTGAGGACGGTGTCGGCGCTGGCCTTCTTGATGCCGGTGCGCATGAGCTCAAAGCCCATCTCGTCGGTCGCGGCGCTCGCCCGCGCGGCCACAACGCGCGCGCGCGATGCCAGACGAGCAGGCCGGCCCGCGCGAAGCGGCGCCGCCAGGGCGGCGCCGCGGTGCGCGGTCCCGGCCGCCTGCGAGCGCGACTGCATGGCGAGGGGGGCCATGGCTGCTGAGCGTGGCGAAAAAGAATCGGGGGAGCGACGGCGAGTGTCTTAGGGCCAATGGGCGGCCCTAAGAGGCCGGCGCGGAAGAACGGTGTGGCGTGCGCATGTTAGGCACGCAGCTGCCCGTCGATCTGAGATGGCGGGCACGAGGCCGCCGCTCGGTGAGCTCCCCTCGAGAAACGATTGACAAGAGCGCCGCGCGCGCAGGCCAGGGCCTTGCTGCTGGCCGGCGCGCGGCGGCGGGCTCGCCGGCTGCGCGCCGCCGGCCGGCGGCGCCGGCTGCGGCCCAGACGCTCGCGCGCCCCGCTTGATTGTTACAGGAGGCCGGGCGCGACCCGGGCGCGCCGCGGCAGCGGCAGCCGCCGTCGCGCACCGGCCGGCGCCGCGCGTTGACCGGGCGAGCTGGTGCTGGTACATCGCGTGCCACTCGTGTGGTGTACAGCCCCCCCCCCTCCGCGAGCCCGGGGCCTCACCCCGCCAGCGCGAGCGCCGGCGCGGCGGCGGCCGCGGCGGTCGCGGCGGTCGCGGCGCCGCGCTGGCGCGCGTCGCACTCGGTGCCTTTCTGCGTGACGAAGCGGAAGAAGTCGCGCCAGAGCAGCTCGAACAGCAGCCACTGCATGCCTGCGCGCGGCGGCGGCGGGAGGGGGCGCGTGGGCGTGTGTGCGGCGGCGGCGGCAGGGGCGGCGCGCGCCCGACGTCGCCGAGGCACGCGCGGCGTCGAGGCACGCGCGGCGCCGCCCGCCCGCCCGCACCGGCGTCGGCCTCCTCGCCCGGCGCGCGCAGCTGCGCCGCCGCCGGCGCGGCGGCGGGCTGCGACTGGCGCGCCTGCTGCTGCGCCGACAGGCGCGCATAGAGCTCGCGCGGCGACAGGCAGCCGAGCGCGAGCCAGGGGCTGATCTTGCAGCAAAAGTTGGAGGGCGCGGACGCGCGCCGCGCGGCCGCGGCCGCCGAGGCCTCGCCGCGCGCCGCGGGCGGCGCGGGCTGGCCGCCGCCGCCGCGTGCGCGGCCAAAGTGCGCGACAAAGTCGCCCAGGCGGCGCAGCGCCTCGGACTCGCCGCCGCGCAGCTCGGCGCCCGCGGCGGCGCGGTCGGCCGCGCAGCGCTGCAGCGTGGCGGTGTCAAACCCGAGCTGGCGCAGGGTCGGGATGTCGCCGGGCGGCACGCTGCGCGCCGCGCGGGGCGGGCAGGCGCGCGCGTGCTGTGAGCGGCTGGGCGCGCGCGTGCAGCGCGCGGAAGCGGCCCGCGCGCGGCGCTGCCCCCGCCCCCGCCCGCCGCCCCCGTCGCCCCCGCCGCCCCGCGCGCGCCGCTCACGACGCGGCGGGCAGGCCCTTGAGCTGCGCCGGCGCCGCCACGGGCGCGCGCACGGCGCGGCCCTTGAGCGCGGACCGGAACTCCCCATAGCTGCCAGGCATGGCGGCCAGGCGGAAGGGCAGGTCGTCCACGTGGAACAGCGTGCCGCCCCACAGCACCTGCGCACGGGGCGACGACGGCCGCGGCGGCGTCGGACTCAGCCAGGCGCCCGCCCGCCCGCCGCGCGCAGACGCCGCCCGCGCGTGTGCGCGGCGGCGCGCGCGGCGCGGGCGCGGCCCGGCCCCGCGCGCGCGGGGCGGCGCGCCTTGAGCGCCGCGCCGGCGCGGTCGAGCGCGCGCGCGACGCCCGCCTCAAGCCGCGCCTCCTCCGCCGTCGCCTCGCCGTGGCAGTACACCGCGCCCGCGCCGACGGCGCGCACGAGCGACGGCAGCACCTCCTCTGCGCGGCGCCGGCGCCGACGGCGGCCAGACGGCGCGGCAACGGCGCGTGGGCCGCGCGCCGAGCCCGCCCGCGCCGCGCCGCGCCTGCTGGCCGCGCGCGCGGCCAGCCGCGCCGCGCCGCGGCGCGCCGCGCACCCGGCCTGCCGACGCGCACGACGAGGTCGCTGCCGGCGTCGCGCAGGCGCGCGCGCAGGTCGGCGAGTGCCTCGGCGATGAAGCGCGCGCGGTAGGGCCCCGTCTTGTCAAACCCGGTCCGGGTCTGGTCAGCCGCGGCGGCGCGGCGCGGCGCGGCGGGGCCGCCGGTCAGCCGCGGACGACCGCAGCGGCGGCGCGGGCGCGCGGCAGGGCGCGCGGCAGGCGCGGCTGCGCTCGCGGCGCGCGCGGCGCGCAGGGGGGGGGGGGCGCATGGGCGTCGGCGTCGGCAGCGCGGCGCTGCCGAGGCGCACCCGTCCGTACTCGCGGGGGTCGAAGACGTACACGGGCACCACCGACGTCGACGCGGCGCACGCGGCGGTGAGGGGCTCGTGGTCGTGCAGGCGCAGGTCGCTGCGGAACCACACGAGCGCCGGCTTGCGCCCGCCGGGCGCGCCGGGCGGGCCGGCGCCGCCGCCGCCGGCGCGGCGCGGCGCCTGCGCGGCGCGGTGTGGCATGGGGCGCGGCGTCGGCGGCCGCGGCGCGGGGCGGCGTGCGGCGTGGCGGGCGGGGGCCGGCCGGGGTCGGGCGCACCAGGGTGGGCAGCAGGCGGCGGGCGCCGGCGGCGGCGGGCGCGGCGCGCCTGCCCGGGCGCAGCGCGGGCAGCACCTGCGCGCGCGCGCGCGGGGCGGCGGCGGCGGCGGTTGCGGCGGTGATCGGCCCGCGGCGGCAGGGAAGGGGCGGCCGCGAGCGTCCGGGTCGCCGCGCTGCGCGCTCCCCCGCCTGGCGCTCTCACGTGGGCCGCCGCGGAGCGCGCCAGGCCCGCCAGCGCGAGCGCGCCCGCCGCGAGCGGCAGGCGCCAGGAGGCCCTGCCGCGGCCGGCGGCGGCCGTGGCGGCCGTGGCGGCCGCGGGGCGGGGCGCGGCCGCCGCCGCGGCGGCCGCGGCGGGGCGCCGCGCCGGCGCCGCGCCGCCGCGGCGCACGGCCGGCATGCCGCGCAGCGCCGCGGCGCCGCGCGGCGCGGTGGGGCGCGGCGCCGCGGCCGTGCGGCCGCTGCTGGCCGCCGCCGCCGCGGCGGCGCTCAGGCTCGCCAGCGGCGCCGGCGGCGGCGGCGGCGCGTCGTCTGCGGCAGCGGCGGCGGCGGCGGCGGCGGCGTGGGCGCGCGTTCGGCGTGCCACCCGCCCGGGCGCCGTGAGGCCAGCGTCCGTCAGCGGTGCGCACCCTGCGGGGCCATGGCGCGAGGGGGGTGATCGCCGGCGGCGCCGCTGCTGTCGCCGCTGTCTGCTGCTGTTCCGGCCGCCGCTATGTCGCTGCTCCCCGCACGGCGCCGGGGGCCGCAGTGTGCGAGCACGGGGCAGGAGGCAGCGAACTGGGGCGCGCCGCGACGAGCGAGTCCGCGCAAACTCGCGCCCGCTGAACTGGCAGCTGCTGTCGCGCCCCGCCAGAGCGCCGCGCGCCCCTCGCCGCCCACTCTCCGCGCCCGGTCCCCTCCCGCGCGACCCGTTTCCGCCCCCTGCGCAGCGCGCCGCGCCGCAGCGCCAGGCCGCCCCCGCGCCGCCCGCGCGCGTCGCCAGGATGGAGGGCATCCGCCCCGTCGACGAGCCGGGGCTGCCCAGCGGCTGGATGGCCCTGTTCGACCCCGCCAGCGGCAAGAAGGTGCGCCACAGGGCCGCGCATGCGCCGCCAGCGCCGCGCCGCGCCTTCGCCCCCGCCCCGGCGCGCTGAGGGCCCCCGCGCCGCCGCCGCGCCCGGCTTTCAGTACTACTGGGACCAGGCCAACAACGTGACCACCTATGACAAGCCCACGAGCGCCGCCGGCAGCGCGCAGGTGGGGCGCTGAGATGATTCGCGCGCCCGCCGCGCCCGCGCCGCTCCCCCGCGCGCGCGCGCGCGCCTCCGCGGCCGGCGTGCTGTGCTGCGCGAGCGCGGCACGAGGCACGCCTGGGGCTCATGCGGCAGCCGCCCGCCGCCGCGGCTGCCGCAGACCGCCTTCCACGCGAGCGCGTCGACCGGCTCGTTCGTGGAGAGCGACGTCAAGGTGCTCGCGCCGGCCGACTACCTCCGCCAGCACGACCTGGTGGTGCACGGCGAGGGCCCGCACGACGTCGTGCCCGACCCGATGCAGACGTTTGAGAGCGCGCGCTTCCCGCGCGACCTGCTCGACGAGGTGCGCGGGCCGCCGCCGCCGCGCCCGCCGCCGCCACATGAGCCGCGCCGCGCCCCCGGCGCCGCCGGCCCCCGGCGCCGCCGGCCCACGCACGCGCGCCGCGCCGCGCCGCCCGCCCCGTCGCCACCCCGCCGCCGCCGCAGATCCGCCGCGCGGGCTTCAAGGCGCCGACGCCCATCCAGGCGCAGTCGTGGCCCATCGCGCTCGCGGGGCGCGACATGGTCGCGATCGCCAAGACCGGGTCGGGCAAGACGTGCGGCTTCCTGCTGCCCGGCATGATGCACATCCGCCAGACGCAGCGCGACGCGCGCTACGGCCCCACCGTGCTCGTGCTCGCGCCGACGCGCGAGCTCGCGATGCAGATCAAGGTCGAGGCGGACAAGTTTGGACGCGGCAGCGGCGTGCGCAACACGTGAGCGAGCCTGCGTCCGCGCCGCGCGCCGCCGCCGGCGCCGCCAGCACGCGCGGACGCAGGCGGCGCCGGCAGCCCGCCGCGCGGGCGCAGGCGGCGCCGGACGCCCCGCCGCCGGCGCTCACCCCCGCCCGCGTGCCCCGCCCGCGCAGCTGCGTGTACGGCGGCGCGCCCAAGAGCTCGCAGCTGCACGACATCCGCAGCGGCTGCGCGATCGTCATCGCCACGCCCGGCCGCCTCAACGACTTCCTGGAGGGCGGCCAGATCCGCCTCGAGCAGGCGCGCGCCGCCGCGCGCCGCCGCCGCTGCCGCCGCCGCCGCGCCGCCGCCGCCGCCGCCGCCGCCGCGCGCCGCTGTCGTCGCCGCCGCGCGCCGCTGCCGCTGCCGCTGCCGCGCCACCCCCGCGCGCGGCCCGCGCCCCGCCCGGCGCGCCCCGCCCCTGACCCTGCGTCCCGCGCGCGCCTGGTGGTGCCTGCCTGCCTTGCCGCCCCGCACAGGTGACCTACCTGGTGCTGGACGAGGCCGACCGCATGCTCGACATGGGCTTTGAGCCCCAGATCCAGCGCATCGTCGCGCGCCTCCCGCCGCAGCGCCAGACGCTCTTCTTCTCCGCGACTTGGCCGCGCGAGGTCAAGGTGCGCGCCCGCGCGCCCGCGCCGCCGCGCGCCCGCGCCCGCGCCGGCTGGCAGCACGCGCCGCGCCGCGCCGCGCCGCCCGACCTGGCAGACTGCGCGAGCCTCACCTCCTCCCCCTGCCGTCCCCGCCGTCCCCGCCGCCGCCCCGCCCCGCCCCGCGCCGCGCAGCAAATCGCGGCCCAGTTTGTGCGCAACCACCCGGTCTACGTCTTTGTCGGCGGCGTGGAGGAGAAGCTCGTCGCGAACAAGGCGATCACGCAGATCGTGCTCGTCGTCAACCAGCACGAGAAGATGGGCCAGCTCGTCGCGGTCATGCGCGCCAAGCCGCCCGGGACCAAGATGATCCTCTTTGCCGGCACCAAGCGCATGTGCGACCAGCTCGCGATGACCGTCGGGCGCGAGTTCAACGCGGTCTCCATCCACGGCGACAAGCGCCAGCAGGAGCGCGACTTTGCGCTCAACAGCTTCAAGATGGGCCGCACGCCCGTGCTCGTCGCGACCGACGTCGCCGCGCGCGGCCTGGACGTCAAGGACGTCGGCGTCGTCATCAACGTGCGCCCGCGCGCGCGGGAAGAGGGGTCAGGAGGGGGGCCCAACCGCCGGCGCTGCGGGACGCCGGCGTGGGGCGGGGGCGGGGCCGGGGCGCCGCGCGCCCCTGCCGCGCGGGCCCCGCCGCCGCGCGCTCCCAGCCGCGGCCCCCCGGCACGCCGGCCCTCAACCCCCGGCCCCGGCCCTCAACCCCGCCCTGAAACCTGCCCCGCCGCCCCGCCCCGCCATCGCCGCGCGCCGCCGCAGTACGACTTCCCCAACGGCGTGGAGGACTACATCCACCGCATCGGCCGCACGGGCCGCGCCGGCGCGACGGGCGAGGCGGTCACGCTCTTCACGCCCAACGACTCCAAGTACGCGCGCGAGCTCTCGCAGGTGCTCGAGGAGGCGGGCCAGACCGTGCCGCCGCAGCTCGCCGAGATGGCGCGCTTTGGCGGCGGCGGCGGCGGGCGCAGCAGCCGCTACGGCGGCGGCGGCCGCAGCGGCGGCGGCGGCGGCTACGGCGGCGGCGGCGGCTACGGCGGCGCGCCCGGCGGCTACGGCGCCACGGTGCCCGCGTACGGCGCGTACGGCGCCGCGCCGGGCGGCTACGGCGGCGTGAGCGGCGCCAACCTCGCGCCGCTGGGCCAGGGCGCGGGCAGCGCGGTGTTTGCCGGCCACGCGGCCGCGCCCGCCGCCGCGGCGCCGCGCGACCCGTACGGCGCGGGCGCGTACCGCGGGCGCAGCCGCAGCCGCTCGCCCGTGCGCGGCGGCGGCGGCGGCCGCAGCCCCGCGCGCGGCTACTCGCCGCGCAGGTGATGCGCCGCGGCAGCGGCGCGCCCGAGCGCGGCGGCGGCGCGCGCGTCGAATAAGCTGCCGGGCCGCGCGCCGCGCACCGCGCGGCCCGGGGTCGGAGAGAGCCGAGCGCGACGGCGGCGGCGCGCCGCTGCGCCCGCCGCCCGCCCGCCCCGCATTGGGGGCGCACGAGCCGGCCCCGCCGGCGAGCGCGACGGAGCGGCGCGCGCCGCCGCGTGCGTGTGTTTGCGAGTGCCTTGCGCGCCGCGGCGGCGGCGGCGCGGCGAGGATTCGTGTCGCCATCACTTGCGTTGACGGGGCCGGCGGCGCGGGGCGCCCGCGCGGGCGCTGCGGGGCGGCGGCGGCCGTGGGCGTGGTTTCGCCGCGCCGCGCGCAGGTGCCGGGGCTGCCACACGCGGCAGCCCGAGGGAGCGGGGCAAGGCGCCGCTGCGTGCTGCGACGCACGCGGCTGGGCGCGCCCTTGGCTGGCGCCTGCACTCACACCCGAGCGCAGTCCGGCCCCCTCGCAGGCGCCTGGGCCGCGAGCGCGTGCGCCCGTGCGCGGCGCGCGCGCCCCGCTGCTGCCGCCGCAGCCGAGGCGGCGTCCTGGCAGCGGCTGCGGCCGGCGGCGGCGTGCTGCGGCGGCGCTGTGCTGCCGCTGCCCGCTGCTCCGCGCTAAGGGCCCAGCAGGCCGGGGCCGCCAACCAACGCCATGTTGGCTGCGCTCCGCCGCCTGCTGCGCGCTCTCACGCGCGCGCCGCCCCTGCCAGCCGCTGTGCAGGTCGGCGTGCGCTCGCGACCCGCGGCGGCGCTGGCCGCGCCCGCGCTGCGCCGCGCCGTCCCTGCCCGCCAGCCCCACTCCCGCATTGCAGCTGCTGCCCCCGCGTCCCATAATGCCCCGCTGCTGGGGCAGCTGGCTGAGGAATGCTCTGTTGTGTAACCTGCTCGGCTCGGTTTACCGCCGCCGCCGCCGCGCCCGAGCCGAGCACACAGCACAGGCCGTGCGGCAGCCCCCCGCCCCTCGGCCCCTCGGCCCCTGCCCGCCGCCCGCCTCCCGGTCGGGAGAGCTCGCCCACGCGCGCAGTCCGCCCACCCGCCGCTGGTGCCCGCGCTCACGCGTGGCGCCGCCGCGCTGCCGCGGTCTTGGCGGTGCTCGCCGCCTTGACGACGCGCGGCTCAAGCGGCACCGCGTCGGGCGGCCCGCCGTCGGCGTCGCTGTCGTCGCTGTCGCTGTCGCCGCCGCCGCGCTGCGCGCCGGCGCGGCGCGGCGCGGCGCGCGCGGCGTCCTTGTCCTTCTTGGCCGCCATCTTCTCCACGATCATCCGGTGCGCCACGATGGTGCCGAGCGCGAGGAACGCAGAGGTCGTGAGGTCGAGGAACAGCTCGGCCGCCTTGGCCGCGCCCAGCGCGGACTCTGCAGGGGGCGGGCGCGGGTGAGCGCGGGTGAGCGCGCGCGCGGCCGGCCGGACGCGGCCCGCCGCCGCCGCCCGCTGGCGCCGCCGCCGCAACCGCGGCCGCACCCGGGGAGAGGGACGGGTACGCCGCCACCGCCCAGCGCGCGACCGCGTGCGCGTACGCGTACGTCGCGACGCCGCCCGTGTGGGTGCCCTGGTGGTAGATCCACGCGGACAGCACCTCCTGCGCCGGGCGCAGCCGTGCGGCCGTGTTGCGCGGCCGCGTGGCGCGGCCATCGCCCTCGCCGCTCGCCGCCCGCCGCCTGGGCCGCGCGCCGCCTGCGCCGCGCGGCGCACCGTGGCGGTCATGAAGGCTTGGATCATGTTGAAGGTCTTCAGCAGGGCCAGCGACTCCTTGGCGGCGCCCAGCTTGGCTGCGCCCGCGGCGACGGCGCGGCGGGACGGCGCTCGGCGGCGGGCGGCGCTCGAGGGCTGGCCCGCGCGCGCGTGCCGCAGCGGCGCCCGCCACAGCACAGCGCGCACCCTCGTTCAGGACGAACAACAGCATCCCCTCGCCCCCCGCGAGGCCCAGCACGTGGCGCGGGAAGGGCATGCCTGCACGAAAGGCGCGGCGGCGCGGCAGCAGCGGCGCGGGGGCGGCAGGGATGGGCGCGGGGCGCGCGGACGCCGGCGACGCGCCGCCGTCGCGGCCGCCGGCCGTGCGCCGCCGCCGCACCCGAGACGGCGTTGGCGCCGGCGTACCACGCGAGCTTCAACATCACAAAGACGAGCTGCGCGCGGCGCGGCGGCGCGGCGGCACGGCGGCGCGGGGCGCGGGGCGCGGTCGCGCCCGCTGCGCTGGCCCGCCAGGCGCCGCGCGGCACGGTGCTGCCAAGCGGCGCTGCCGGGGGCGGCGGCGCGCGCACGTGCAGGGCGATGCACTTGTGCACGGACTGCTTGAACTCGGCCATGCGCTTGTAGCCTGCAGACAGCGTGCGCGCGGTGTGTGTGTGTGGGGGGCCGCGGGCAGCAGTCGAGCGCCGCCGCGCGGCGGCAGCGGCCGCCGCTGCCGCGCCGCGCTCACGGTCAACGATGACCTCCCGGTAGCTGTGGTCGCTGCCATCGGTGCCCGCCTGCAGACAGCGGCCAGGGGGGCGCGTGGGGCGCCGGGGCGGCGCCGGCGCGGCGCCGCCGCGCCGCGGCGGCCCGCACCGGCCGCGGCGGCATCTCGGCGGCTGGCGCCGGCGGCGGGGGCCCTGCGGGATGGCCCTGCGGCGGGTGCGGATAGGGCTACGGACAATGCAGCCTCCGGGCACGACTGGGGGTGATTTGCGCGCGGCTGAGCACTGATGCTGCGCGCGATTGTGCTGCAGCAGCAGCCGAACGTTGTTGGCGGTTGCGACGTCCACGGCGGCGCGGCTGGCGAGGAGCGGCAGTGCGTGGTCGATGACGCTCGGAGCACCAGCGAGCCCAGGGCAGGGAGGCCAGCGGGCGGGGGCGCGCGGGTCTGCTGATTCGCCGGCACCCCCGCGCGCCCACGCCGCCGCCCGGCCGCCACGCCCGCTCGAGAGCCACGCCCGTCGTCACCGCCGTCTCCGTCGCCTCCGCGCCCCACGTCGCGCCGCGCCGGGGCTTCCTGCAGGCACCCGCACGCTCGCAGCCCCCGTCCGGCGCGCCATGGCGACGCAGGCCGGCGTGATCGGCCTCGCCCGCTTCCTGGGCCGCGCCGGCGCGCCCTGCGCGGGCGGCGCGGCGGCGGCCTTCTCCACGGCGGGCGGCGTGGCGGCGTACAAGCTGCCGGAGCTGCCCTACGCGTACGCCGCGCTGGAGCCGGTCATCAGCGGGCAGATCATGGAGCTCCACCACGCCAAGCACCACGCCGCGTACGTGGCCAACCTGAACAAGGCGCTCGAGGAGTACGCCGACGCCGAGGCGAAGCATGACCTGCAACAGATGATCGCGCTGCAGCCGGCCATCAACTTCAACGGCGGCGGTGCGCGCGCGCGCGGCGCGGGGCGTCCGCCGCGCCGCGCGCGGCGCCCGCGGCGCGCGGCGGCTCTGGCCGAGACCCCCGCGGCGCGCCGCGCCGCGCAGGGCACATCAACCACGACATCTTCTGGACCAACCTGGCGCCCGAGAAGGACGCCGCGCCGCTGTCGGGGCCGCTGCTGGACGCGGTCAAGGCGCAGTGGGGCAGCCAGGAGGCGTTTGTGTCGACCTTCAGCGCCAAGACCGCCGCCGTGCAGGTGCGCGCGCGCGGTGTAGATGGAGGCGCGCGGCGCGCGCGGCAGGCGCGCGAGCGCGCGCCGCGCCGCGCCGCGCCGCGCCGCGCCGCGCCGCGCAGGGCTCCGGCTGGGGCTGGCTCGGCTACAACAAGGCGAGCGGGGCGCTGGAGATCGCGACGTGCGCCAACCAGGACCCGCTCGCGGCCAAGGGCCTCGTGCCGCTGCTCGGCATCGACGTCTGGTGCGCGGGCCGCGGCCGCAGCCGCTCGCGCGCGCGCCACGCGCGCCGCAGGGCCGGCGCCGACCCGCGCCTCGCGCGCTGCGCGGCGGCCCACGCGCCGCCGCCCACGCGCCCGCGCCGCCGCGCCGCGCCGCTGTCCTGCAAGGGAGCACGCGTACTACCTGCAGTATAAGAACGTGCGGCCCGACTACCTCAAGGCCATCTGGCGCGTGGTCAACTGGGACAACGTGGCGGCCCGCTACGCCGCCGCCAAGGGCGCGTGACGCGCGCCGCGCGGCCACGCAGGCGCGCGCGGCGTGCTGCACGGTGGCGGCGGGCCGAGCTTGTTGGGCGACGCGGCGGCGGCAGGGGATGTAATAATGCAGGGCGTCGCGCCGCGCCGCGTGGGGTCGCGGCCGCGGGCGCGTGCCGTGGCGGCGATCGCGGCGCGGCGCGCGGCGGCGGCGCCGCGCGCTGTGTGGGCGCCCAGGCCGGGGCCTGCGCGGCTTCAGGCAGGCAGCCAGGCAGGCAGGCGCGCTGCGGCGGCGTGCGAGGCCCTCCAAGCCCTGGCCTCGCCCCTGCCGCCTGCGCGCACGGCACCGGCCACAGCTCGCCCCTTCGTAGACGGGTGCCGGCAGAGCGAGGCAGGCAGCTGCGCGCGGGCGCCCCTCGCCTGCCTGGCGCGCGCAGCCGCCCGTTCCGTGGCCCACGGTCCCGGTCACCGTCGGCCCCCGCGCCGTGCGCCGGCGAGGAGCTCGTGGCGCTCGCGCCTGCCAGCAGAGCTGCTGCTCTCTCTGCTGATGCTCGCCAGCCGTCAGGCGGTCCGGGGCGCCGCGCCCGCCCGCTGATGTTCGCCCCCAGCATTGAGGCGCAGCACCCGCCCTCGCCGCCGGGCTACGCGAGCCTCGGCGGCGCGCCTATGCTCAGCGGCAGCCCGGAGCGCAGCAGCAGCAGCAGGAGCGCCCGGCGACCGCACGCGAGCTGCTGCGCCGCCCTGATGATGTGGTGGAGACTCATAGACTGCTTCCGCAGCAGCCAGGAGCAGCAGCAGGCGGTGCAGGCGGCGCGGCCCAGGTGCGCGCGCGGGAGTGGACCGCTGGCGGCGCGGCGCTGCTGCGGCGCGCCCGAGCGCACGCGCGCGCCCACGCCCCGCCGCCACGCAGGCCCGCGCCGGAGCCGCGCCTGGGGCACTACGTGGCGCCCGCGGTCTCGCCCTCGCCGCGCGCGGGCTCGCTGTCGTCGTGCGACGACGACCAGGACTATGAGCGCGGCACGCTCCTGCCAAAGGTGCGGCGCGCGGGGGCGGCGCGCGGGCGGCGCGCAGGCGGCGCCGGGCGCTCGGGCGGCGCCGGGCGCTCGGGCGGCGCCGGGCGCGGGGCGCAGACGGCGCGCAGGCGCGGGGCGGCGCCCGCCAGCCAGCGGGGCCCACGCCGCCCCGCGCCCGCCGCGTGCGCGCAGCGCCACACGCCCGAGCCGGGGGCGCGGCCCGGCGCGTCCACGTCGGCGGCGGCGGTCGTAGCCACGGCCGCGGGCGGCGCGGTGGCGGCGGCGGCGGCGGCGGCGCACGAAGCCGACGCGGCGGCGCAAGAGGCGCCGCGGCACCGGCGCACGGGCTCCGACAGCAGCCGCGGCAAGCCGCACGCCGAGGGCGTGCGCGCGCGCGTGCTGCCGGGCGGCGGCGCCAAGGGCGGCAAGGGCGGCACCATCGCGGCGAGCGAGTACGCGGCGGTCGCGGAGCTACTGGGCGTGGACGGCGACGACGAGGACTTCTGCCCCACCTGCCTCGAGCCCTACACCGACGGTGCGTGCCCGATGCGGCGTGCGCTGCGCCCCGCGCGGCGCGCCGCGTCGGCGTGCGCAGCGACGGGGGGCCGGCGCTGCGGCGGCCGGCGGCCGACGCGCCCCACATCGCCCTCCCTCCCTCCCCTCCCCCCGCAGACAACCCCAAGATCTTCACGCGCTGCGGGCACAACTTCCACATGCAGTGCATCTACGCGTGGCTCGAGCGCAAGAGCACCTGCCCGCTGTGCGAGAGCGCGATGGACCTGCAGGACGACATTCTGCTGTGACGCCGCGCTGCGGCGCGCGCCCGCCCGGCCGCGGCGTGCGCCGCCCGGCCGCGGCGTGCGCCGCCCGGCCGCGGCGTGCGCCGCCCGGCCGCGGCGTGCGCCGCCCGGCGCGGCGCACGCCCGGCGCGCACACGCACGCGGCCCCCGCGCCGCGCCGGGCCTTGTATTTCTAGCCGCCCGCCGGGGCGCAGCGCGCGCCGCGGCCATTGTACAGTGCTCCCGCGCCGGCGCCCCCGCCACCCAGCCCCTGTGCGGCTGCAGCGCGCACGCGCCGGCCCCGGAGCGGGGGCGTCGTCGGCGCGCGGCTTTCATTTCACACCTGCCTGGGCGCCTTGACGCAAGCGGCGGCCAGCAAGTGCTGCGGGCGGGGGTGTGGGTGGGGTGGGCAGGCGGGCGGGCGGGCGGGCGGGCGCAACCAGGCGGGCAGGCGGGGCGGTAGCGGCGGCACCTTGTCTCTCCCTCTCTCTCCGTCTCTCTCTGTCTCTCTCCCCTCGCGGGGTGTGTGGCGCATCACGCCACGCCGCGGCAGCGCTCCGCGCGCGCCGCCGCGCGTCGTGCAGCCGGCCTGGCGCGCGGCGGCCGGTTCCGGGACGGAGCGTGCGTGTGCGGCCGCGCGAACCCAACCTGTGTGGCGATGCTGGTGGCGAGCGGGCGGTCGCGGAGTTGAGCTGGCGGCGGTCTCGAGTTGGCAGCGAGATAGCTAGCTAGCTGTGCGCGAGCCGCCTGCGCGAGCGAGCGAGGCTGTGCGACGCGGGGCGGCGGCGAGGGTTTCAACAATCGGGGCCTGGCCGACCCGCCGGCGCGCGACCCGGTCAGCCCAGCAAGGCCAGCAACTCATCACCGCCGGCGTCGCTGTCAGCCCAACAGCAAGGCCAGCAACTCGTCGTCGTCGGCGTCGCTGTCAGCCCAACAGCAAGGCCAGCAACTCGTCGTCGTCGGCGTCGCTGTCAGCCCAACAGCAAGGCCAGCAACTCGTCGTCGTCGGCGTCGCTGTCGCTGTCGTTCACGCCCGCCGGCGCCAGGCCCCGACAAGGCGCAGGCACCGCCAGCGGCACCGGCACCGCCACCGGCACAGGCACCGCCAGTGGAATCTGCGGCGGCGGCGCAGCAAATGCGAGCGGCTGCTGCTGCAGCTGCTGCTGCTGGTGCTGCTGGCGCCGCTGCGTGAACTGTGCCTGCGCCAGCGGCTCCATCAGCTGGATGCCCGGCAGCTGCGCGGCGGCGCCGCTGGCGCCAGACGCGTACGCCGCCGGCGCGGCGCTCGACATGGCCCTCGCCGCGTCGGCGGCGTCTGCGGCGGCCGCGGCGGCGGCCGCCTCGGCCGCCGCGTCCGCCGCGTACGGCGCTGGCGCGGGCACGCCCGCAAACATGCTGGTCAGCCACGACGCGCCGTCCGACGCGTCGCTGCCGCCGCTGCCGTCGGACGCGACACCGATCGCCAGCCGCTCGTCGTCGTCGTCGTCGTCACTGGCGCCGCCGCCGCCGCGGCCCACGCTGCTGCCGCGCTCGCTGCCCGCGGCGGCGCTCGGCCCCGCCAGCTCGTCCCGCCTGGCGGCCTTTGCTGCGGCGCGCCTGCGGCGCAGAGCGGCGCGGCGCCGGGGCTCGCCTCGGCCCTGCCAGCGCGGGCGCGCAAGCCAAGCAGCGCGCTGGCCCTGCGCGGCCGCGCACTGGCGGCGGCCCCGCCCCGCCCCCGCCTCACTTGGCGTTTTTCTTGGCCGCCTTGGCGCTGGCCACCTTCTCTCGCTCCGGGTTGCGCCCCAGCGGGTCGGCCTTGGGCTCCTCCAGCGCCGCCAAGCCCGAGCTGCCCAGCGAGAGCAGCGACGCGCTGCGTGCGGGCAGCACGCGGCGCGCGGCGCGCGGCGGTCAGCGCCGGCACGGGCGGCCCAGACCCCCCTGCCCGCGCGCTGCCGCGCCGCCGCGCGGCCGCGCACGCACGTCGAGCCCAGCCGCTGCATGGCCTCGGCCGGCCGCGGCGGTGGCGGCGGTGGCTTGGGCTTGGCCGGCTTGACGGGCGCCGCGGCCGGCTTGCCGCCCGCGGCCGCCTTGGCCGCGGCCGCCGCCGCGGCGCCCTTCAACTTGGGCCCCGGCTTGGGCAGCGGCGCGGGCTGCGCGGCGCGGCGAGCGCGCGGTTAGCGCGCGGCCTGCCGCAGCCCGCCGCGGCCCGCCGCGCGGCACGCGCACCGGCGGCGGCGGCGGTGGCTTGGGGGCCGACTTGATCACAGGTTTCTGCATGTGAACGATCTTGCCCCTGCACTTCTGCTGCGCGACGTCCTGCCCCGCCTTGCCCAGGCCACGGGGGCAGGGAAAGCCCGATTTGCGCGAGGGGTCCCAACTATTTGCGTGCGCGCGGGGCGGGCGGGGGCGGTGCGGTGAGTTGGCGCGCGCCGGTGCGCTGGGCGCGCGCGGCCCGAAGCGGCGGCCGCAGCGCTGCGGCCGCTCGCTTTTTGCCAGGAAAGCCGCGCAGGTAGCTCTTCACGCAGCGCTCGTGGATGAGCTCAGTCTCGCGCGGCGCGTGGCACTGGTTGCTGCACGTGAGCGCCATGCAGTCCTGGCGCGGCGCGGCGCGGCGCGGGTGAGCGACGGCTGCAGCGCGCGAGCGAGCGCCGGCTGCAGCGCTCGCGCCGTCGGGTGCGCACCAGCGGTCGTCCATAGGCTTGCCGCACCAGTCGCAGTTGGCGGGCGCCTCCTCCGCCGGCGCGGGGGGCGGCGCCATGCTGCCGCTGCAGCGGTGCTGCGCTGTGCCGCCGCCGCCGCGGCGCGCGCCTCCCCGCGACGCCCGCCCCAACCGAGGCGAGGCGCTGACGCGCCGATCGACCGCAGCTGCTGGCAGGACGCCTCGCGCTGTGTTGCCGGCGCCGCTCGCTTCCGGACTCGCCGCCGCTGCTGCTGTCGCCGCGTGCCCCGGCCGGAGCGTGCTCCTGGCGGACGAGACAGAGCCGACCGCGCGCCCGAGCTGTGTCGTCTCGCGGGACCCCCAGGCGCCACGGCGGCCGCGAACGACGGCGCGTCGTTCGAGCGCTCAACCCTGCGCCGCTGCCCGTGTTGCGCGACCGCGCGCGCGCGCAGTCACCGTTTCGCCAGTCACGCGTAGATTACAGGGTCCATCCACAAGGGTCACGCGCGCGCGCCCGGCGCGGCGGCAGACTGCTGTTCGCCGCGCTGCGCGCCGCCCGCCCCGCCCCGCCAACGCCCAGCCCGCCCCGGCGCCGCCGGCCCCTCCGCAGCCAGCTGGCCCTAGCTGCTGAACATCTCGCCCAGTTTCTGGAACACGCCCTGCGGCCCGCGGCGGCGGCAGAGGACGGCGCGCGTCGGCTCGGGCGTCGCCGCTCGCGCGCGTGCAAGGCCGCCGCCGTCCCCTCCGCAGACACAGGCCCAGGCACACAGGCACACAGGCACGCACCTTGTAGGGCGTGTTAAGGTCGATGAAGTAGTCCTGCTTGCCGATGAGCCGCCGCGCCGCGTTCTCAAACGCGATGCCGCTGAGGCTCAGCTTCTTCTGCAGCACGAGCGGCTCGCCGCGGTTGGTGCTGATGATGACCTGCTGGTCCTCGGGGATCGCGCCCAGCAGCGGGATGCCCAGCATCTCCTGCAAGCGGCGCGAGGCGCCAGCGGGGGGCGTGAGCGCGGGCACGGGCGGCGCGCCGCCGCTCGGCTCCGCTCCGCGCCACGCGTCCGACCAACCGACCGACCGCGCGTGGCCGCACCTGCACGTCCCGCACCGACATCATGTCATTTTTCTGGATCATGTCCGGGCGCACGCGGTTGACCAGCAGCTTGGTGTTGTAGATGTTGTTGGCCTCGAGCAGCCCCGCGACGCGGTCGGCGTCCCTGCATCACGAGCGGGCGCGGGCGTCGGCGCCTGCGCCCACGCCCTCCGCCGCCGCCGCCGCCTCCGTCTGCGAGGCCTGGGCACGCGCGCGCGCCCGCCCGCGCGCGCGCGCACCTGATGCTGGTGATCTCTGGCGTCGTGACGATGAGCGCCTCCTTGGCGGGCGAGATGGCGTTGATGAAGCCCACGTCGATGCCCGCGGGGCAGTCGATGAGCACGTACTGGTACCCCAGGCTCTGGATGCTCTCCACCAGCTGCTCCATGTGCTTGCGCGTGATATTGTACCTGCGCCGCGCCCGCAGCCAGGCAGACGCGCGTGGGCGGCCGTGCCGCGCGCGCGCGCGCGCGCCGCCGCGGGGCGCCGCTGGGCGCGCCCCGGCGCCGGCCCGCCGCGCGCACCGCTGCCTGTTCCGGCTGATGGACAGCAGGCTGAGGTTCTTCCAGCGCTTGTCGCGGATCAGCGCCTGGTCCAGCCTGCCCGGGCGCGGCGGCGCACGCGGCAGCAGGCGCGGCGTCGGCGGGCGCGGCGCACAGGGTGTGTGCTCGCCGGCCGCACGCGGCGGGGGGCGCTGACGTCGCACCTGCACTCGCCGTCCAGGATGTCGATCGCGGTGTACAGCACGCGGTTCTCCAGGCCCAGCAGCAGGTCCAGGTTGCGCAGGCCGATGTCGGCGTCGACCAGCGCCACCTTGTAGCCGAGCCTGCGGCGGGCGCGGGCCGCCAGCGCGACGGCGCGCGTTGGCGCGCCAGGCACGCCAGGAGGCAGCTGCGCGGCGCTCCGGCGGCAGCGGAGCAGCGAGCGCGTGCGCGCGCCGCTCCCGCCCCGCGCTGCCGCACCGCGCGATTGACATGCCCAGGTTGGCGGACGCCGTCGTCTTGCCCACACCGCCCTTGCCCGAGGTCACCACGATGACCCTGTTCTCGCCCGCATCGCCCGCGTCGCCCTCGCCCTCCGAGAAGCGCGCCGGCTGCACCGGCCGCGGCGCCGTCTGCACCCACGGCCTGCTCGGTGTGCTCACCACGCACCGGCGCGCCGGCAGCGCCTGCGGGCGCCGGGACGGGGCGGCGACGCGGGCTCGGCCGGCCCGTCGACGGCGGCCCGTGCGCCGGGTCCGGGGCGGGCGGGCGGGGCCGGCCAGTCTGCTGCGCATGTCGCCCCCGGCGCCCCCGGCCGCGCCGTGCCGCGGGCGCTCCCGGCGGGGCGCCCGGGGGTCTGGAAGCATCACTGCGCATGCGAGGGCGCGCGGGATCGAGCCCCCACCTGCCGCGCCAGGCCGGGGCCGGGAGACGGTTGCCTGAGACTGTTGCAGCGCCCAGCCCGCGGCGCCAACCCCTCCAGCCGGCTGCCCGCCGCCTGAGCCGCGCCAGCGGTGAGCGCCATGGTCTGCCGGCGCGCCGCGCGGCGCCTTGTGCCCTGGGCGCGGGGGGAGGGCGCGCGATGGCCCCAACAGTCGGGCGGCGTCTGGCGCGCGCAGCGGCTTGCGGGGCGGCCCGGGGCGGCGAGCGCGCGCGTGTGGCGAGCCGTCGGCGCGGCGCGTGGCGCGGGCGCGCGTCGCGGGCGGGTTTGAAAGGGCTGTCAAAGAAAATAACAACCAACCAGGGCCCGCCAGCTGTGCACGGTGTGGGGGAAGCACGGAGGAGCACCTGGGCACGGCCGCACACGCGTGGGCGCGGAGGCGCCGCGCGCGCGAGCGGCGGCGGGCGCCGCGCGCGCGCGCACGGCCGCCGGGCGCGTTGCGAGCCGCCCGCAGACCCGGAGGGCTCGTTACCACCAGACCCGGGGCCCACCGCGCTGCCGCTGCAGCGCGGCCCGGGCGCGCGCTGCCACGGCGCCACCTCAGCCGAGCGCGGCGGCGCCGCTGCTGGCGGCCTGCTGCGCCTGCATCGACCGGAGCTTGTCCTGCAGGACGGCCGTGACCTGGCCCAGCGCGTTGCGCCGGTCCTGCACCACCTGCGGCGCCGGCGGGGCGGGGGCGACTGCGACCGCGCCGGCGCCGGGGCTGCGGGCGCGCCGCGCGGCCGGGTACGCGCGCCGGGCCCGCCCGCGCCCGCCGTCGCGTGCGGGGCGCGCACCTGCTGCACGGCCTGCTGCTGCTTCTGCAGGAACAGCACCTTGCGCCTGCAGTAGTCGGTGGCCTGCTCCGTCGACATCTGCGCGCCGCAGCGGCAGCGGCGGCGAGCGAGTCGCAGGGGGGCCCCTGCGCCTGGCGCGCTGCCCCCCCCCCCCCGCGCCGGTGTTCCCAGCAGCTGCGCGCCTGCACGTAGTAGTCGGTGCCGATGTTGACCAGCACGCTGTCGGTCGCCGCGACCTGGCCCTTGACGTAGAGCGAGCTCGTGAGCGGCAGCAGCAGCGGCTGGTCTGCGGCGCGGCCAAAGCGGACAGGCGGAGGCCGCGGCGCCGGTCGGCGGCGCGGCGCGGCGGCGGGGCGCGCCGCGCGACGGCGGCGGGAACGCGGCGCGGCGCTCATGCGAGGCCCGCAGCGCCGCGCCGCTGCGGCGGGCGCTGGACCGGGAGGCCCTGCGCCTGTGCAAGCGCCCGCGCTCCTTGATCCCGCGGCGCGGCCGCCGCGGCGCCCCGCGCACCGGGCTTCGCCTCGCCCAGCGTCTCCACCGCGCGCGCTGCGTTGCTGGATCGCGTCGCCAGGCGTCCCAGCGTGGCGTGGCTGTCGATCAGGTCCTCCACCTCGCCCGCCAGCGTCTCGCGCAGCTTGGAGAGCTGCTGCGGGCCGAGGCTCGAGATGGGAATCGAGTCCGGCTGCTGCTTCTTGTCCGCAGACGCCATGGCGCGCGCGCCTCTCGCCGGAGCACAGAACGACTAAGCGCAGCGGTGCTGCTGCGCCCGGCGGGGGGGGGGGCGCCCGAGGAGCGGGGGCGGCGCGTGCGCTTGCTGCGTGCGCTTGCGGGCGGCGGCGGACGGCGGCGGCGGCGCGCGGTCGAGCAAGGGGACCTGGGCAGCTTGCTGTGCACCGCCCGGCGGCGGTCTGCGCCTGCTGCGCTGAGCCCTGGCGGTTGCGCCGGTTGCGCCGCGAGCCCGGCCGACACGCCGACGGCCCCGCCGGTGCGCCCTCTGAGCCCCCAGACCGGCCGTCCCGCCCCAAGCACCCGGCAGGCCGGCCGCCGCCCGTAGCGCGCCCCCCACCAAGGCCGGGCGGCGCCGACAGCAGCGCCGCGCCCGCCGGCGAAAATGTTCTTCGACGGCCGGGCCGGCCCCACGCGCCGCGTGGCGCTGGGCGGGCGGTCTCGGCAGGAGGAGACGCGCGATCAGGTGCTCGAGCGGACGCGGCTGGAGCGGGAGAAGCGCCAGCGCGCGCGGCTGGAGTTCGCGAGCGCGGTGGCCATCCAGGCGCGCTGGCGCGCCCACGCCGCGGCCCGCGAGCATGCTCGTCGCCTTCGAGATGAGTGGGACGCGAGCTTCGCGGCGGCGCTGGCCGGGTGCGGCGCGCGCATGGCCGGGGGGCGCGCGGGAGCAGCAGACCTCTCGAGGCGCGCCCTCCACGCGCCCTCCTCACGCCCGCCCGCGCCCGCCACGCAGCGCGGACGGCGAGGCGGTGCTGGCCAGCCAGCCTCGCTGCCTGGGCAGCCTGCTGTTCTTCTTCCGGCCGGCGGACAGCGGCGACGCGCGCCGCCTCGCGCTGGCGTGCCGCGCGCTGTGCCGCGCCGCGGCGGCGGGTGCGCGGGCGCCGCCGGCGGGCCCCGGGGGCGGCCGGGGGCGCGGGGCGGGCGGCACGGCGGCGCGGCGGCTGCGCAGCGGCGCGCCAGGCGCGGCACGACTTCCGCCCGCCCGCCGCCGCCGCGCAGGCAGCTGCCCGCTGCTGGTGGACGCGGCCGCCGCTGCGCTGACGGCGCCCGGCGCCGCGCAGGCGCCCGCGCCGGCGCCGGCGCCGGCGGGCGAGCGGGCCAGCCCCAGCGCGCAGCAGCTCGCGCTCGCCCGCGTCTGCCGGCTCGCACGCATCTGCCTCTCGTCGCTGGGCCCCGACGCCGCCGCACAGCTGTCCGCGCCGCTCGCGGCGCTCGCGGGCTCGCAGGCGCCGGCGGCGGCGCTCGCGGAGGCGCTGCTGCGGCTGTGCAACCCCGACGGCTGGCGGCCCGCGCTCGGGGGCCTCGCGCAGCCGCAGGCCGCGGCGAGCGCGGGCGCGGGCGCGGTGCTGGCGCACCTGTACCACCGCCGACTCTACGCGCACCTGGGGCGCCTGCTCGCGCTGCTGCCGCCCGGCTTCGCGGCCGCCAAGAGCAGCCTGGAGGTGCTCGCGACGCAGCTGACCGTGCGCGCCGTCACGCTGCATCTCGTGCCGGCGCGCATGCCGCCGCCGGCGGCGGGCGGCGGCCCCGGCGACGCCGCGCGCGGCGCAATGAGCCACGGCGTGAGCCAGCTGCTGCTCGTCCCCGACCTGTGGGCGCGCTGCGCCTCGCTCGCGCCGGTGTCGGGCCGGCTGTGCGCGCTCGCGGTCGCCGAGGTCGCGCGCCAGCCCGACGAGGCGGCGCTGCTGGCCGCGCTGCCGCACGGCGGCGCGGCGGGCGGCGCCGCGCTCGCGGCGTGGGTCGGCAACCTGCTCGCTGCGGTGGGCAGCGGCGTGCTGCTCAAGGGCGCAGACGGCGAGCAGGGCCTCGCGGCGCAGGCGGTGGCCGCGCTGGCGCTGCTGCACGGCGCCGCGGCGTCGCTGGCGGGCGCGCAGAAGCGCGCGGCGCGGCTGCAGCGGCAGGCGGCGGCGGCGAAGCGCAAGGTGCCCGCGGGCCCGCGCGACGCGCCGGGCGCGCCCGCGGCGCAGCCGGGCCGGGCCGCGCCTGCGTCCGCGTTTGTGCCGGGCGCCGGCTTTGTCGGCGCGGCGGCAGCGGCAGCGGAGGCGGGCGACAGCAGCGAGGACGGCGAGGCCATGGATGTGGACGCCGCCAGCAAAGCCGCCGAGCAGCCCGTCGTCGCGGCGTCCGCGTACGAGGCGGAGGGGGCGGCGCAGCACGGCGGCGGCGGCAACGCCTGCCTCGCGCTGCTCGCGGGCAGCAGCGCCGGCACGGCGCTGCTGCGTCGCCTCGTCGTGCTGCTGCTGCCGGCCACGAGCGCCGAGGAGTCGGGGCGGCTGCAGGAGCAGCTCGCCGCCAGCGCGCGCGGCGGCGAGGGCGGCGGCGCGGACGCCGCGCTGCTGCCGGGCGGCGCGGCGCAGCAGCAGCTGTGCGCGCTGCTGTGGCAGCTCAGCCGGCCCAAGCAGTACCGCCAGCGCGTGTGGCTCGGCCTCAGTGTCGGCGCACGCCTGGTGCCGCGGCTGTGGTTCAGCCACGTGCTGCCGCTGCACGCCGCGACGCCCGGCGGGCTGCTCGCGCTGCCGGGGGGCGGCTGGGTGCAGCCGCTGCTCGTGCTGGCGCAAGCGTACAGCGCGGCGCTGTCCTTCACGCACGTGGAGGACTTCTACGCCGAGTCGGCGCCGCTCGTGCCGCTGCGCCAGCTGTACGACCCCGCCGCGCCGAGCAGGGGCCTGCTGCTGCTGTTCAAGTCCGCGGTGTGGCAGGTGCGCGCCCGCAGCGCGCGGGGCGGCGGCCGTCACGGGGGGCGCCGGCGCCCGCTGCGCGCGCCGCCAGCCGGCCGCCGGCCGCGCCTCACCTGCCCGCCTCGCCTGCCCGCCGCGCCCCGCCGCTCCGCCGCTGCCTCGCAGGTGCTGTGGTGCGACACGTCCGCGCCGGCGGCGCCGGCGGCGGGCCAGGCGGCCGCGCAGCGCGCGGCGCAGGCGCTGAAGCGGTCGCTCGGCGAGCTCGGCGGCCTCCTGCTGAGCCAGCTGCACGACCGCAACTGCAGCCGCGCGTTCTGCCCGCCGGAGGCGTTCCTCGCAGACAGCCTGCCGCCGGGGCGGCTGCTGCAGGAGGTCGCGGCGCGCGGCGGCATCGAGGCGCTGATCGGCGCGGGCGGCAGCGACGACGACGACGCCGCGGCGACGCCCTGGGAGCAGCAGCAGCAGTGGCAGCGCGCGCGCCAGGCCGCGTCCGCGGGCGTCGCGCGCGCCGAGCCGGCGCCGGGCGCCGCGGGCGGCGCGGCCGCGGGCGGCGGCGACAGCAGCAGCTCAGACGACGACGACGACGGCGGCGGCGCCGGCGCAGCAGGCCGCGGCGCGCACCAGCAGGGGCGCAGCGGGAGCAGCGCCGGCGGGGCGGGCCCGCTCGCCGGCGGCGCGCCGCCGCCGGCCGCGGGCGCGAGCAGCCGCGTGTGGCTGGTTCTGCAGCACGCGCCGTGCCTCATCCCCTTTTCGGACCGCGTGCAGCTGTTCCAGGACGTCGTGAGCGCCGAGAAGGAGGCCGCGGCGGACGCGGAGCTCGCGGCGCGCGGCGGCGGCGGGGGCTTCATGTTTGATGACCCGCTCGACGCCATGATGATGGCCGGCGGCGAGGGACCCCGCTTCGTCACGATCCGGTGCGGCGGCGGCGCCGCCCCGGCGCGTCACGCGCGTGCCGGCGCGCGGCGCGGCGGCGGGCGCTGCTGGCTCATGCGCGCCACGCCGCCCGCCCCCCGCGCGCCCGCGCCAGGCGCGACCAGCTGCTTGACGACAGCTTCAGCCAGCTCTCCGCGATGGACCCGGACCGCCTCAAGGGCCGGCTGCGCATCTCGTACGTCAACGAGGCCGGCGTGCCAGAGGCGAGGCGCCGCGCCGCGCTCCACCGCGCCGCGCCGCGGCCCCAGCCGGGCCCGCCGCCGCGCCGGCTCAGGCCTGCTGGCCCCTGCTGACGCTGCTGACCCGGCCGGCCCCGCGCCGCGCAGGCGGGCATCGACGGCGGCGGTCTGTTCAAGGACTTCATGGAGGAGCTGCTCAAGCAGGGCTTCAGCCCCCAGGTGAGATAGAATAACCCTGCGCCGGGCCCGCGCCGCCGGCACGCGCCCGCTCACAGCGCGCGCGCGCGCGCTCACACAATGCACACGCCGCGGCCGCGCGCACACTCCGCACGCCGCAGTCGCACCTGTTTGCGGAGAACCCGCAGCACCAGCTCTACCCCAGCCCCGCCGCGCTCGGCGCCGCCCCGGACGCGGAGGGGCAGCTGCAGTTCCTCGGCCGCATGCTGGGCAAGTCCCTGTACGAGGGCATGCTGCTGGTGCGCACCACCGCGCCGCACCGCCGCGCCGAACAGTCCCCGCGGCGCGCGCGCGCCGCCGCCGCCGGCACCGCGCGCACGGCCTGCCGCCGCCGCCGGCGCCACCGCCCGCTCGCCCGCGCTATCACGCGCGGCGCGTGTTGTTATTGTTTTGACCACACGCAACCACGCACACGCACAACCACACGCACATCACGCGCAGGAGCTGCCGCTCGCGCGCTTCTTCCTCAAGAAGATGCGCGGCGGCGTGTGCGACATCAACGACCTGCCCAGCCTCGACCCCGAGGTCTACACCCACCTCCTCGCGCTGCGGCACTACACAGGTGCGCGCCGCCGCGCCGCGGCGCGGGCCGCGCGGGCGGGCGGCGCTGGGGCGATCGGGGGGAGGGGCAGGCAGGCAGGGGCTGGGGGCATGCAGGCCGCGCGGACGCGCGCGCGCAGGCCGCAGCCGCCGCTGCCGCCGCGCAGGCGACTTTGCGGAGCTCTCGCTGACCTTCACGGTCGCGATCGCGAGCGCGGGCGGTGCGCCGGTCGAGGTGCCGTTGAAGCCGGGCGGGCGCGAGGCGGGCGTGACGCGGGACAACGTCATCGAGTACGTCCACCGCCTGGCCGACTTCCGGCTGAACCGCCAGATGGACCGCCCCGCCGCTGCGTTCCTGCGGGGCTTCTTCGAGCTCATCAAGCCCCGCTGGGTGCGCATGTTCAACGAGGCAGAGCTCCAGGTGCGCGGCAGGCGGCGGGGGCGGCGCGGCAGCGCGGCAGCACGGCGGCGGCGGCGCGCCGACACCCGTGCCGTTTCTCGCTTCGCTCTCGCTCACTCTCTCCTCTCTCATGCACGCGCGCCAGATGCTGATCAGCGGGAGCGAGGAGGGCATCGACGTGGCAGACCTCGAGGCGCACGTCAACTACGCGGGTGCGCACACCGCGCCCCCACGCCCGCGTGCCGCGCCCCCGCGCGCCGCGCCCGTGCCGCCCGCGCGCCGCCGGACGCCGCCCGGGCGCGCTGCGCGCGCGCGCTCACACCTCATCACACCTCACGTGACGCGTGCTCACCCCCCCCCCCCACACACACACACACACTCACACACACACCGTGCCGCGCCAGGCGGGTACCACGAGCAGCACCCGGTCATCGGGCACCTCTGGGCGGCGGTGCGGGGCTTCTCCCCGGCGCAGCAGCGGTCGTTCCTCAAGTTTGTCACCTCCTGCTCGCGCGCGCCGCTGCTCGGCTTCGGGCACCTCGAGCCGCGCCTGTGCGTGCAGATGGCGGGCAGCGTGCTCGCGCCCGGCGCGCGCGTGCGGCTGCCGACCGCGGCGACGTGCATGAACCTGCTCAAGCTGCCCCCCTACGCCAGCCTGGAGGAGATGCGGGCAAAGCTGCTCTACGCCATCACCGCGGGCGCGGGCTTCGAGCTCAGCTGAGCGCGGGCGGGGCGCGACGGGCGGCGCGGCGCGTGCGGCGCGCGCGACGCGCTGCTGCGGGGAGTTGCAACCGTGGCCCTCGGAGCGCGGCGCGGCCGCGTGCAGGCCCGGCCATCAGCCGCACGCGTCCTTGCCAGCACCCGCGCGCGCCGCAGCGCGAGGCGAGCGCAGCCGGCCGCCGCCGCCGCTGGCCGGGCCCCTTGCCTGGCTGCCGCCGCTTGGCGACGCCCTCCCCTGCTGCAGGCGCGGGTCCGGGCTCGGCTCGCGTGCGGCCAGCCGGGGCAGCCCCAGCACGCCCCGCAGACTCTGCTGCAGCTTGGCGTGCTGCGCCGTGTGCGTGAGCTCGAGGGACAGCCTGGTCGCCTGCGCGCGCGAGCGCCGGTGAGGGCAAGCTTCGCGCGAGAGGCGCCGCCGGCCGCTGTCCGACGCGCGCGGCGAGCGCACCTGGCGGTGGCGAGCGAGCTGCTCCAGCTCGCGGCCCCTCTGCCGCTGCGCGGCCTGCAGCGCCGACGCCGCGCGCGCGGCGCCCGCCTCGCGCTCGCGCGCGTGGCGCGCGGCGAGCTGCGCGCGCTCGGCCGCCTGCTGGTCCGCGGCCTCGCTGCCGATGCGGCCGAGCTCCAGCCGCTCCAGCTCGTCCGCCGCGCGCTTCGCCTGCGCGGGGGCGCGGCCGGCGCGGCCGGCGCGCTCAGCCGGCCGCCGCTGCCCAGCGCGGCCGCCGAGCGCGTGGCGCACGCGCTGCGCTCGCGCACCGCGCCCGCCGCGTCGAACTTGCGCTGCGCGACGAGCGCGCGTTGCCTGTGGCGCATGTCGAGGAGCTGCGGCGAGAAGCGCGCGCGCGGCTGCGACGCCGCCTGCGCCGCCGCCAGCTCCGCCGCCTCGGCCGCCTGCCGGCCCAGCAGCGCGCGCGCCGCGCCGCGCAGCTCGCCCGCCAGGGCGGCCAGGCGGCGCGCCCACTTTTCGCTGAGCTCACACGCGGCGGCCTCGTGCGCGCCGACCGCGCGCCGGCCTGCGCGGCGATGAGCGCGGCCAGCACCGCCGCCTCGTGCGACAGCTTGAGCGCCGCCACCTCCCGCTCCGCCGCCGCTGCACCGCTGTAGTCGGCGGAGCGCCTGCACTCGTCCCGGCGCGCCTCGAGCGCCCGCAGGCGCGGCGGCGGCGCCAGAGCTGCCGGCAGCGCCGCCGGGCGTGCGGGGCTGCCGGCACGGCTCATGGCGAGCTCACAGTCGGCGGCTGGTCAGCGCGCGGGCGGCGCCACGAGCGTGGCCGGCGCGACCAGCGCGCGCCGGCGGCTGCTGGTCAGCGCGTGCGCTCCGCCGCAGGGCGGGCGCGGCTGCTTCCAATCCTCACACAATGGAGCGCCGGAGCCGCGGGCCGCCGCCGCTGACGCGCCGCCCGAGCGCTGCGCCCTGCGCCGCCGCCGGCGCCGACGCCACGGCGCCGCCGCACGCGCTCAGTTCCCGCCCCGCACCTCCTCGCCCGCCGCAACTCACGCGCCACCGGGCGCCCCCGCCACCGCGCGCAGCGAGCAGCAAGGCGGCCTTGCCGGAGCAGCTCCCCGTCCGCACCGCCTGCGCTCCCGCGGCGCCCAGGGTGATGTGTGTCGACGACCGACCGTCCTAGCGTCGCGCGCCCGCTGGGTTCGGAGGCCGCCAGCCGCCCCCGCAGCAGGCAATCGCAGCAGCAGCAGCCCGCTGCCATGGCGGACGACGTCGAGAAGGCCATCCTCATCACCTTTGGCGCCGGCGGCGGCGACCAGGCGCTCAAGGCGCGCGCGGCGCGGCCGGCAGGCGCCGCGCGACGCGGCCAGCGGCGGCAGCGGCGCGCGCCGCCGCCCGGCCGCCGCGGCCGCCGCGGACGCCCGCCGCGCCGGGGCGCGCAGGAGCGCGCGGGGGCCTACATCGCCAGCATCAAGGCCTCCCCGGAGCTCTGGAAGCTCTGCGCGGAGCGCTTTTCGAGCACGGCGTACCCGGAGGTCAAGTTCTGGTGCCTGCAGACGCTGCACGAGGCACGGGCCGGGGCCGCAGCGGGCGTGCAGGAGGGGCCGCGCCCAGGCGCGGGCGGCCCACGCGCCCGCCGCGCTGCCGCCGCCGCAGGGGGTGTGCGCGTGCTACACGCAGCTTGACGAGGGCACGCGCCAGCTGGTGCGCGCCTCCGCGCCCGCGCCCGCGCCTATGTGCGCCTGCGCCCGTGCGCGCGGCCGCCGAGCGCGCCCCCGCCCGCGCCGCCGCCGCGCGCGCTGGCCCGCAGGTCAAGGGCGCGCTGCTGACGTGGCTGCAGCGCGACTGCACGTCGGAGGGCGCGCCGCTGCCGCCGTTCCTGCGCAACAAGCTCGCGCAGGCGATCGTGGCGGTCGTGAAGCGCGAGTACCCGGCCCAGTGGCCGAGCTTCTTCCGCGAGCTCTGCGCCGCCGCGGGCAGCGGGCCGGGGCTGGCCGACATGTTTGCCCGCATCATGGTCGCGGTCGACGAAGACGTCATCAGCCTCGACATCCCCCGGTGCGCACCCGCGGGCGAGGCGACGCAGCGCGGCGAGAGCGCGCGCACTCTTTTAGCCCTCTCTTTTTGACTCGGCCGGCTGGCGGCGATGCGCGGGCGCGGCGGCGGCGGCGGGCGGTGGCTGGCGGCGGCGTGACAGCGCCGCGCCGCGCCGCGCCGCGCCAGGTCTGGCGAGGAGACCAAGCTCTCGATGCACCTCAAGGACAGCATGCGCGAGCAGTGCATCGGCGAGGTGCGCCGCGCGGGGGGCGACGCGCGGAGGGGCGACGCGCGGCACGCGCGGCGCGCGGCCCGCCCGCCGGCGGCGGTGCGCCGAGCGCGCGCCCATGCCCGCGGCTGCCGGTGCGCGCAGGTCGCGGGCGCGTGGTACAGCGTGACGCAGGCGTACAAGGGCAGCCGCCCCGAGCTCGCGGCGTTTGTGCTCGGGTCGTGCGCGCGCTACGTGCACTGGATGGACATCGGTCTCGTCGCCAACGACAGGCGCGCGCTTGGCCGGCCGGCCGGCCGCGTAGCGTGCTGCCGGCCAGCCGCGCGCGTCACGCTGCAGTGCGCGGCCCGCCGACCCGTCGCCGCGCTGCGCTGCCGGCTGCCGCTTCCCCTCGCAGGTTCATCCCGCTGCTCGCGGAGCTGATGGACCACCCGAGCCCCGCGCTGCGCGGCGCGGCGACCGACATGCTGGCCGAGGTCGTGAGCAAGCGCATGGAGCCGACCGCCAAGATTGCGCTCGTGGAGCAGCTCAAGGTCGTGGAGTCGTGCGAGCGCCTGAGCGCCAACCTCATCGCCGCCGCGGGCGCGGCGAGCAAGGCCGGCGCGCCCGGCGCCGGCGCCGCGGGCGCGCCGGCGGGGCCCAAGCGCGGCGAGCCGGACGAGGAGCTGCTGGCAAAGTACGCAAAGCTGCTCGCCACGCTCGCGGGGGAGGTCATGGACGCGCTGAAGCGCGTTGAAAACGGTGCGTGTGCGGCGTGCGCCCGCGGCGCGGCGCGGCGCGCGGCGGGGGCCGGCGTGTCGCCGCGGCGGCGCCCCGCCCACGCCGCCTCCGCCGCCGCCGCCGCTGCCGCCGCCCACCGCCTGCCGCGCGCCGCCGTGCACATCAGTCGTGATCAGCTTCAACGTCACCGGCCTGGGCGTGGACGACGAGGCGGCGCGCGACGCGACGCACGCGGCGCAGGCGGCCAACCGCCTGCTCGCGTCGCTGACCGCGGCGGTGCTGACCGCGTTTTGCAGCGGGCTGGAGACGATCGCGATGCCGCTGGTGCCCTTCATCGGTGCCTATGTGGCGCGCCTGCGCGCTCTTGCCAAGCGCGGGCAGGCGCTGCCGGCGGGCGCGCAGATGCACCTCGCGGCGGTGCTCGAGGGCGTCGCCGCGGCGGCGCGCTACCCCGACGGCGGCGCGAACGAGGCCGAGGACGGCGGCGCCGGGCCGGGGCTCGGCGGCGGCGGGTCCGGCGGCAGCCGCGGCGGCCGGCCGCGCCTGAGCGACGCCGACCTGCTCGCGGCGCGCGAGGAGCAGTGGGAGGTCGAGGAGCGGCGGCGGGAGCTGCTGGTGCTGCTGAAGAACGCCGCCAAGCTCGCCTTCCCCGATGCGCTCAACTTTGTCGCGTCGCGCCTGCA
Organism: Scenedesmus sp. PABB004; assembly: GCA_014905635.1. NCBI lineage: Eukaryota > Viridiplantae > Chlorophyta > Chlorophyceae > Sphaeropleales > Scenedesmaceae > Scenedesmus > Scenedesmus sp. PABB004. The sequence goes on from JABVCE010000002.1 coordinate 1,988,256, forward strand.
GGCCGCGCTCGCGGCGGGCGAGCCCGGCAGCGCCGGCGGCGGCGCGGCGCCGGGCGGAGGCAGCGCCGGCGGCGGCGCGGCCAACGGCGCCGCCGCGGGCGCGCCGCGCGCGGGGTGCGGCGGCGGCGGCGCGCGCTTCCAGGAGGCCGAGATCGCGGTGACGCTGCTGTACGAGCTGGGCGAGGGCGCGCCTGAGGACGCGCTCAAGCCGGGGCGGGGCGGGTTGGCGCAGCTCGTGCTGCTCCTCGTCGGCCGCGCCGGCGGTCTGCCGGCGGGCGGGCACCGCCTCGTCGCGCTCGCGGTGCTGGAGACGTGCGTGCGCTACGTGCGCGTGCTGCAGCAGGAGCAGAGCGCCATCCCGCCGGTGCTCGCCCTCTTCCTCGGCCCGCGCGGCCTGGGGCACCCCTCGCCCGACGTCGCGACGCGCGCCGCCTACCTGCTGTCGCGGCTGGTCAAGACGCTGCGCGCCAACCTGCGCCCGCTCGCGGCGGAGGTGCTCTGCGAGCTGCAGCCGCACCTGCTCGCCGTCGCGACGCGCCCGCCGCCGGGCCGCGACGGCGGCCTGGGCGGCGCCGTCGGCACGGGCCGCGACGGCGCGGCGGGCAAGACGCTCGCGCCCGTCACGTCGCTCGTGGACGACCGGCTGTACGTCTTTGAGAGCGCCGGCCTGCTGCTGGGGCAGGAGGAGCTGCCCGCGGAGCAGCAGCTCGCGGCGCTGGGGTCGCTGCTCGCGCCGCTGACGGCGCAGATCGAGACCAACCTCGGCGCGGCGGCGGCGGAGGGCGCGTGCGCGGCAGTCGCGCCCGGCGGCGCCGCGTGGGCGGTGCTGCAGGCCATGGAGGCGATCGCGCGCCTGAGCAAGGGCTTCAAGGCCGAGCTCTGCACGCGCAGCCGCCCGCAGCTGGGTGCGCAGCGCGCAGCGCGGGGCGGCGCCGCCCCGCGCGCCGCGCGCCGCCCGTATCGCCCACACCGCCCGCGCCCCGCACCGCGGCGCGCGCGCGCAGGCGCCGCATTCCTGCGCTGCCTCGAGGCCGCGCTCGCCGTGCCCAAGGCCGCGCCGGGCAGCAAGCAGCTGCGCGCGCGCTTCATCGCGCTGCTGCACCGCCTCGTCGAGAGCCTTCTCTCCGGCGTGCTGCCCTACCTGCCCGCCGCGCTGGAGGCGCTGCTCGCGCGCGAGGCGGACGTGGGGGACGTCACTGACGTGCTGACGCTGCTGGTGCAGCTCGTCACGCGATTCAAGGCCGACCTCGCCAAGCTCGTCGACGCGGCGCTGCCGATCGCGGTCGCGCGCGTGCATGGGCTGCTGGGTGAGCCGCCGGCGGCGGCGCGCGCGCGCGCTGCCGGCGGTGGCGGCGGCGGCGCGCGCGCGCGACGGGAGGGGCGGGCGGCTGCGCCGCGCAGGGCGCCCCGCCCACGCGCGCCCGCTGCCGCCGTGCTCACGCGCGCCCGCTGCGCCGCGCCGCTCGGCCGCGCAGGCGCCGACTGGGACTGGAGCGGGCGGCTGGCGTCGCCGGCGGCGATGTCGGCGGCGCAGCAGCCGCAGGCGCAGCAGGCGCAGGCGCAGCAGGCGCAGACGCAGGTGGCGGCCACGCTGGAGGACGCGCGGGAAAAGGGGGAGCTGCAGCGCAGCTACTACTCGCTCCTCCACTGCCTCGTGCACCAGGGCCTCGCCGGCAGCCTGGTGGCCTCGGAGCGGGCGGTGCTCGACAGCGCGCTCACCGCGCTCGCCGCGGGCGCCGCCACGCACGTCGACCCGGGCGTGCGCAAGATCTGCGTCCAGGTGCTCGCGCGCCTCGTGAGCGAGTGGTGCCCCGCCGGCGGCGAGGAGCTGGTGCCCGGTTTCCGCGCCTTTGCGGTGCAGCAGCTGGGCGGGCAGGTCGTGCTGGGGCTGTTCCGCGGCGCCGGCGCCCGGGCGGGGCGCCCGGGCGGCCCGCTCGACGCGCGCGACGCCGCGACGGTCGCGCTGCTCGGCGAGGTCGCGGCGTCGCTGCGGCTGCTGCACGAGCGCGCGCGCGACGAGGCGGCGGCGCACCTCTGCGGGCGCGCGCTGCCGGAGAGCGGGCTGCCGGGCGAGCTGCAGCAGCAGCTGGCATACCACGTGCGCGAGAGCGAGGCGAAGCAGCTCAGGGACTTCATGCGCGAGCTGCTGCTCTCCGCGGCGGCGGCGGCGGCGGCGGCGGCGCAGCAGGCCGCGGCCGGCAAGTGATGCGGCGAGCGGCGGGGCAGCGCGAGCTGCCAGGGGGGCTGGTAGGCGCAGGCATAGGCAGGCAGGCAGCGGGGGCGCGTAGCGCAGCGTTGGCGCGGCGCGCGGGTGCCGCCTGTGCGGCGCCCAGGCGCGTGTAAGCAGAGCGATCGAGCGCGGCCGAGCGCGGCCGGGGGCTCCAGCATCGCGAGGTTTGCCCCAGCGCGCGTCAGCCAACCCCCGGTCCGAACAGACGACCCGCCGCCCGCGCGCGCGCTCAGTCGCGGTGCGCGTCGCCGAGCCGCCGCCCCGCGCCGCGGAACGCGGCGAAGCCCGCCGGCACGCTGTCGACCGGCCGCGGCGGCGGGCCGATGCCGAGGTGCGCCGTCGCGGTCGCGACCCAGCGCGGCGTGCCGAGCAGCGCCGCGCCGCCGCTCGCGGGGTAGATTTCGCTGAAGAACCAGTAGGCGTGGCCGACGGCCATGCCGAGTATGTCGGGGATGGGGTCGCCGCCGAGGATGACTGTGATGCCGAGGAAGGCGAAGGGCAGGTAGAACGACTGCACCGTGAACAGGCCCATGATGCTCACGTTCTGGGTCGGGAAGTTGCGGGAGTAGACGTAGATGAGCGTGAAGATGAGGCTCGACGCCGTGAACACGAGGCCGAGGCTCGGCACCGCGAGCCCGACCGCGGTGAGGCAGCCCGCGGAGAAGAGGAGCATCCAGACCATGTCGGCCGGCGCAAACATGTACGTCTGGCCCTCCAGGATCTGGCCGTACTGCAGGAGCCAGATCATGTTGAACAGGAATTTCATGCCGAAGCCGCCGATGAAAAAGTGGGGCGTGACGAGGCGCCACAGCTGCGGGCGCGAACGCCACGCGGCGGGCCGCGGCGGCGGTCGGGGCGGCGAGCGGGCGGCCGCGTGTGGGTTGCTGGCGACAGGGGCGGCGCTGCCGCTCCTGGCCGCGGCGCCTGCCACTGCAGTGCCGCTGCCGGCGCGGGGCGCTGCGGGCCGCGGCAGCAGCGGCAGCGGCGGCGGCGTGCCGCTGCCGCCCGCCGCGGCCCCCCGGCGTGCGCGGCGCCCGGCGGGCGCACCTCATACTGCTTGAAGATGAAGGGCCCGAGGAGCGCGAGGTTCTTGGGCTGCAGGATGCCCAAGTACGTGCCCAGGCTCGACAGGAAGCAGGCGGTGGCCAGGAAGCGCGTGATGGGCGGCAGGCTCTGGTACCAGTTCCCCACCCCCGCGCCCGCCTGGTTCACGTCCACCACGCCGCGCGGCATGGCGCGTGGTGAGGTGAGCGCTGCGCTGCTGCTGATAACCGAACGCTGAGCGCTGCGCTGCTGCTGATTCGCGAACAGCAGTGCTGTCCCGCGAGCGAACAGGGCGCTGCGATCGAGGCGAGCGCGGAGTCAGCAGCGCAGCGGGGAGGCGGGTGCGCACGTCTGCGGCGCGGCCGGATCGGCGGCGGCGCGGGCGCACCTCGGCGGCGGGCGTCGTTTTGCCGGCGCTTCAAGCGCCGGCGCTGCGCAGCTTGGGCCCCAGCCGCCACTCGCCCAGACACGGCACTCTCTCCACGCCGGGCGCGGCAGGCCGGGGCCTGGGCTGCCGCCGCGCTCGCCGCGCAGACAGCGCCCGCAGCACACAGCAGCGCGTGCGCACTCCCGCGCCCGCTGCGCGCCACCGGCCCCACGCGCGGCGCGTCGTCCGCACGTATACCTGCCGTCCCTGACGCCGGGAGGCGTCCGCGGCAGCCGGCGCGGCCGCAGCGGCCGCAGCGGGCGCGGGGCAGCGGACGCGCCGCTGCCGGAGAGCAGCGCTCTCCGGGGCAGCGCCAGCGCGGCGGCGGCGCGGCCATGGCGCTGCGCGTCATCGCACACGTCGATCTGGACGCGTTCTACACCCAGGTGCGGTGGCCGGGGCCAGGGACGCGCCCCGGCGCCGCCGCGGCGTGGCGCGCGACGCCCGACGCCGCCGCGCCAGGCGCCGCCGTGCCACCGCTGCGCCAGGCGCCACCGCTGCGCCAGGCGCCGCCGCTGCGCCCGGCGCCCGGCGCGCGACGCCAGACGCGCACGCCGCGCCGCGTGCCGCAGGTCGAGGTCGCGCGTGACGTGACTCTGCGAGGCAAGCCGGTGGTGGTGGTGCAGTACAATCCCCACGGCCCTTGCATCACCACGCCGCCTGACGCGGTGCGCGTCTTCCCGGACTCCAACGGGTCAATCATAGCGGTCTCCTATGAGGCCCGCGCGGCGGGCGTGAAGCGGTGCGCGCGCCGCGCCCGGCCAGGAAGGACGCCGCGCGGGCCGGGCGCGCCGCGCGCAGCGCGGCCGTTGCGGCGCGGTCAAACTTGTGGAGTCGACCCCTTGCTGCGGCGCGCTCCGCCGCCGCAGCAACATGGGCGGCAGGGACGCGAAGGCAATCTGCCCCGACCTGCAGATCGTGCAGGCGAGCGCGCGCGCTGCCGCGGCACCAGCGGCTGGCTTGCGCGCGGCCGCGCCGCCGCCGCCGCCGTGCGGGCGGCGAGCCCTCCGCAGACGGTGCGCGCCCACGTGCGGCGCGCGGCCGCCGCGGCCGCGCAGGTGCCGGTGCGCTTTGGCAAGGCCGACCTCACGATCTACCGCGAGGCGGGCGAGGCGGTGATCGCCATCCTGGCGGGCCGCGACGGCGTGACGTGCGAGCGCGCGAGCATCGACGAGGCCTACCTGGAGGTCACCGCGGCGGCGCGGCAGCTGCTCGCCGGCGCGGCGGCGGCCAGGGTGGCGGCGGCGGCCGCGGCGGCGGCGCAGGGCGGCGAGGCGCAGGCGGCGGCGGCGGCGGCGGCGGAGCAGGGCGGCGCGCCGCTGCCGATGCCCGCGAGCGTGGAGGGCTGGCACGTGGCCGGCATGGTGCGCCGTGCAGGGCTGCGTGGGGCGTGCGCGCACGGGGTGGGGAGCCCTGCCGGTCTGTCTTGACCTCTCCGCGCGCGCGCGCAGGAGCCGGGCGCCGCCGGCGTGGCGGCCTGGTGGGCGCGCCCCGCGCACGCGTGGGGCCCGGACGAGGCGCTGCTCGCGGCGGGCGCGGTGGTCGTCGCGGAGCTGCGCGCCGCAGTCGCGGCGCGGCTGGGCTTCAGCTGCTCCGCAGGGCTCGCGCAGACCAAGATTCTGTCCAAGCTCGGCTCTGGCCTCAACAAACCGCGGCAGCAGACGCTCGTGCCGGCGTGTGGGGTCGCGGGCCTGCTGCACCCGCTGCCGATCGGCAAGCTGCGCAACCTGGGCGGCAAGTTTGGCGCCGCGGTCGCGGAGGGCCTCGGCGTGGCGACCGTGGGCGAGCTGCTTGCGGTGCCGCTGGCGCGGCTCGAGGCGCTGGTGCGTGGCGGCGGCGCGCTGCGCGTGCCAGCGCGCGTGCGCGTGCGCGCGCCGCTGCGGGCAGCGACACACCGTGCGCCCCCGCCGCCCTCGGCCACAGGTCGGCGAGGAGACGGCGGCGTGGGTGATGAGCCTGGCGTCTGGCCAAGACGGGCAGACGGTGAAGCAACGCACGCTACCGATGCGCATTAGCACCGGTGCGCCGGCCGGCGGCCGCGCTGGCCCGGGGGCACACGCCTCGCTGCCCGCGCGACGGCGGCAGCGGCGCCGGGCGGCGCCCGCCGCTGGCCGCCTGCTGCGGCGCTGAGCGCGGCGCCGCGCGCCGCCCGCAGGCAAGACCTGGCGCGTCGGCAACGCGCTGACCAGCTTCACCGCGGTGCAGACGTGGCTGCTGGAGCTGGCTGGCGAGCTCAAGGTGCGTGTGGGGCCTGCGGGCGCGCGCGGGCGGCCGGCCGGGCCGCGTGCCCGCAGCGGGCGCGCGCCTGAACGCGCGCCGCCCCGCTCCGCCGCGGCAGGACCGCATCGACGCCGACCGCAAGGCCAACCAGCGCCTGCCGTCCCAGCTCACGGTCACCGTGGAGACGCGCACGAGCGGCACCGTCAGCGCGGCCAGCACGGCCGCCGCCGCCGCCGTGGGAGAGGCTGGCGGCGTCCCCGTGCGGACGACGTTCAAAAACTGGAACGACGGCATCGTCGCGACCAGCCGCAGCACGCCGCTGCGGCTGTCGGTCGATGCGATGGCGGCCGACGCGCTGCTGCTGGTCAAGCGCTGGGCGCGCGAGCGGTGCGCGGCGCCGGGGGCGCGGCGCAGGCCAGGCGCACGCGCGCGCGGGCGCGGGCGCGCCGCTCCCGCCATGCGCGCGCAGCGCTCCGCGTCGGCGGCGGCTGACCACTCCGGCGGCCCGCCACCGCCGCCGCCGCCGCCGCGGCGGCGGCCGCTCAGGGGCGAGGCCTGGGCGATCGTGGGCATGTTTTTGGCGGCGTCCAGCTTCCAAGCCGCGCCGACGTCCACCATCGACCGCTACGTCACGGCGACGCGGCAGCAGCAGTCGCCGCGCTCTGGCGGGGGCGGCTCGGCGGCCGGCGCCTCGGGCGCCAGCGACGGCAGCGGCGGTGAGCAGCAGCAGCTGAGCGCCGACGCGGCGGGGCCAGCGGCAGCGGCGGCCAGGCGGGCACCAAGCGCCCGGCGCCGGCCGGCGCGGCGCAGAGCCCTGGCCAGCGCGCGCGCAGCGGCGGCAGTGGTGGCAGCAGTGGCGCCGGCGGCCGCAGCGGCGGCCAGGCTGGCCTGCGGGCGTTCCTGGTGCCGGCGCCGCCCGCTGCCGGCGCTGGCGCGCCCGAGCAGCTGCAGGAGCAGCCGCAGCAACCGCAGGAGCTGCAGGAGCAGCCGCAGCAGCAGCCGCAGCAGTTGCCGGAGCAGCCGCCAGGCGCGGCGCAGCTGCAGTCGGCGGTGCCGCAGGCTCGCCCGCTGGGCGACACGCTCGGCGGCGCCGCCGATCCGCAGGCGGACGGCGCCTCGCAGCAGCCGAGCCAGGCGGTGGTCGCATCGCTGCAGGGGTGGCTGGCCCAGCCGCCAAGCCAGCCGCCGCCGCAGCCTCCTGCGGAGGGCGACGAGCAGCAGGCACAGCAGGCGCACCAGGCGCAGCAGGCCAGTGACTGGCAGCAGCCGCTGCGGCTGGCAGACATCGACCCGGAGGTGCTGGCGGAGCTGCCGCTGGCGATGCAGCACGAGGTCAGGCGGGCCGCGATCGACGCCGCGCCCGGGCGCGGCGCCGCGGGCGCCCCCGGGCGGCGCGGCGGGCGTGGCGGGCGCGGGCGGCAGCACGCGGCGGCGCAGCCGGGCATCCAGCAGTTTTTCGGCCGGCCGCCGGACGGGGGGCAGTGACGGCGGCCGGAGGCGGTGGTGCAGTTGCGGGGCGCGCGCACCGCCAAACCGCGGCGGTGGCTTGAGCCGCCAGCGCGCGGCCCCCAGTGCGCGTCCGGCGGCCGTGTGAGTGCTCCCCCGGACGCGCTCGATCTCGCCCAAAAGCACGCGTCCGCCGCCGCACGCGCGCCGGACAGCAGCAGCGGCGGCACTCGCCGGCACGCGCCGCGCGCCGCACCGCACCGCCCGAGCCCCGCCTCCGCCGGTCCCGGCCTTCGCGCCCCCCTCAGTGCTCCCTGTGGGCCAGCCCGGGATGTGGGTGTGGGGATAGGGGAGCATGAGCGCGTTTGGCGGCCCGCGCGGCGCGGGCGCCAAGCCGCCCGAGAAGGGCATCTTCCCGCTCGACCACTTCGGCGAGTGCAAGCAGGTGCGCCGGCAGCGGGCCTGGGGCGGCGTCCGGCGGCGCAGCGCCTCGCGCGAGCGGCGGCGCGCTGCTGCCTGCTGCCGCGCGCACCCGGACCGCTGCCCGCCCGCGGCGCCGCCGCAGGTCGCCGACACCTACCTGGCCTGCCTGAAGAAGCAGGCACGCAACGCGGCGGCCTGCCAGGAGCTGGCCAAGGCGTACCTGGAGTGCCGCATGCAGCGGTGCGGGCGTGCGCCGCCGCCGCCCGCGCGCCCGGCGACGGCCGGCGCGCGGCGCGCCGGGCCGGCAGCGGCAGTGCCGAGCCGCCGCCGCGCCGTCACCGCGCCGCCGCGCAGGGACCTGATGGCGCCGCAGGACCTCAAGGAGCTCGGGTTCAAGGACGGCCCCCGCGCCGGCGGCGGCAGCGGCAGCAGCGGCAGCGCCGCCGCCGCCGGCGGCGACGCGCAGCGGTAGCAGCTGCCCGCGGCGCTGGCGGCCGGCGCTGCCGCCGCGCCGCGCCGCCGCGCCGCCGCGGGAGGCGCCGCGCTGTGGTTTGAGCGCGGGGCTCTGCGCGGCGGCGACGCGGCGAAGGCCGCCGGTGCGCTGGAGCTCGAGCTGAACTCGCCCCGCGCCCGAGGCAGCAGCCGCCCGCCCCGCCCGCGCCGCGCCCGCGCCGTGCTGCGAACGCCGCCGCTGCTGTTGCATGCTCCAGCTCCAGCGCGCGTCCTGCGCGAGCCGTCTGCGGTCTGTGGTGGCGTGTCCGCGGCTGCGCCGCACGTACAGCGCGGCGGGCACGGCAGCCATGGCGCAGGGCCCGCGCGGCGCCTTCATCCTGTTTGAAGGCGTCGACCGCAGCGGCAAGAGCACGCAGTCCGCCAAGCTCGCGGCCGCGCTGGAGGCGGCAGGGGTGCGTCGTGGCGCGAGGGCAGCGGGCGGAGCGGGGCCCGCGCGCCGCCGCGGCCGCGGCGCGCGCGGCGCGACCCCGCCGCCGCTGCTGTGCCCGCTGCGGCCCCGCGCGCCGCCGCCAGGTGCCGGTCGCGGCGTGGAACTTTCCCGACCGCGTCAACACGGTCACGGGGCACGCGATCAACGACTACCTGGCCGGCAAGCGCGAGCAGGACGACGCGGCGATCCACCTGCTGTTCAGCGCCAACCGCTGGGAGAAGCGGTGCGCCGGCGGCGCAGCGCCCGCGGCGGCGCCCGGCGCCGGCGCGGCCACGCCGCCCGCCCGCTCGCCCGCCGCCGCACCACAGGGCGGCGCTGCTGCAAGCGCTGCAGTCGGGCACCACGCTGGTGGTCGACCGCTACGCCTACTCGGGTGCGCGGACGCGCCAGCTCGGCGCGCAGCTGCGCACGGCACGGCACGGCGGCGGCGGCCGGCGCGCGCGGGCCAGCGACGCGCCCGGCCGCCGCGCCCGACCGACGGCGCGCTGCGCGGCGCCACGCACAGGCGTGGCCTACTCCGCCGCCAAGGCCGCGCCCGGCATGGACGCGGCCTGGTGCGCCGCGCCCGACCAGGGCCTGCCCGCGCCAGACCTGGTCGTGTACCTCGAGCTCGGCGCCGCGCAGGCCGCGGCGCGCGCGGGCTTTGGCGGCGAGCGCTACGAGCGCGCCACGTTCCAGGACCGCGTGCGGGCCGAGTTTGAGAAGCTGAAGGACCCCGCCTGGCTCGTGCTCGACGCGGCGCAGCCGGCCGAGGCCATCGCCGCGCGCGTGCTCGCGGAGGCGCTCGACGTGGTCAAGCGCTGCCAGGAGGGGCAGCCCATCCAGCAGCTCTGGGACAGGCGGCCCTACCAGGGCGACGCGCCGGGCGGCGGCGCGCCGCTGGCGGGGCCGCAGTAGCTAGCAGCACGGGGCGCGCGCGTGCGGCGCTGTGTGCTGGGCCATGAGAGTGCTGGCACGAGAGGCGGGCGCTGTGTGCTGCGCAGCTGGGAGGTGCCACCGCCGTGCGGCCGAGTTGTGTGTTGTGGCAATTGCCGCGGCGGTCGGCCGCGGCCCGCGGGGGAGCACACTGCAACAGCAAGAGCGCTGCGCGTCGGTCACACGCGCGCGAGCGCGCCGCCGCGGGTGGCCGCCGCACGCGGGAGCCGGGCCCGCCGCCGCGCGTCTCGCCCCCGCCGCCGCCGTGGTCCCTGCCCTGCCCCGCCCCCTCGCTCGCGTCACGCACGAAGAATACGCTGCTGCCGCTGCTGCTGCTGCCACAGCTGCATCCGCGGGATGGGTGCTGAGCAATGCACACTCAAGAACTGGAGGCGCGGCACGTGCACGCCGCCGCGCCCCCGCCGCAGCCGGCGGCCGCGCGGGCGCCGCGCCGCGCTCGCGGCGGCGCGGCCGCCGCCGTCCGTCCGTCCGCCGCCGCAGCCGCTGCCGCTGCCGCAGCCGCTGCTGCCGCTGCCCCGCGGTGCTGCTGCCTACTTGCAGGCGGACTTCATGAACGCGATGAGGTTGGTGCGGTCCTCGGGCTTCTTGAGGCCAGCAAACACCATCTTGGTGCCGGGGATGTACCTGCGGCGACGCGCACGCGCGGCGGCGGCGGCGGCGGCGGCGGCGGCGGCGGCGGCGGCAGCGTGAGCACGCGGACCGAGCGGACCGACCTGGGGGCCGCCATCCGCGCTGCCCCAAACCCGCTGCTCCGGCCCCTGCTGGCGCCCCAGGCCCTGGCACGTCGTGGGATGCCCCTGCGTCCCCGCCCCGCCTCACTTCTTGGGGTTGAGCAGGTAGTCATACAGCGTCTCCTCGCTCCACACGACCGCCTTCTCCTTGTTGGCCTTGCTGTACGCAAAGCCCGCGGCCTGGCCCGACGTGCGGCCGAAGATGCCGCCCAGGTTGGGGCCCTGGGGGGCGCCGCGGGGGGGAGGGGCGGCGGCGGCGCCCGGGCGCGGGGTCGGCGCGCGGCGACGGCACCGGGTGTGGCAGCGACACGCGCCGCGCAGCGGCGACGCCGCGTCGCCGCCGCGGGAGCGGCCGGCCACTGCTCGGGCGGCGCTGGCGCGGGGGCGTGCGTGGCGCGGGGCGCCGGGCAACTGGCGGGGCCAGGAGCGCCGCGGCTGGCGCCGGGCGTGAAGGGCTTGCTGCTGCCGCAACGCTTGCTCATCCCGCGCGCCTGGCCCCCCGCGCTCCCCGTGCGCCCGCCCAGGGCTGCAACGGTCGCTGGCGCACCTGCTTGTGGCCGCCGCCCGACTCCGCGACGTGGCACTGCGCGCACTTGGTCTGCGATGCGCGGCAGCGTGGGCGGCGTGGGCCCGCGCGCCGGCGTGGGCCCGCCCCGCGCGGCGTGCGGACGCGCACCTTGAAGATCTTCTCGCCCACCGCCGCGTCGCCGGCGGGGGCCTCAGCGAACGACGCCATCGCAGGCGATCGAGCGGCGAGCTGCGTTGGTGGGTTGCGCTCTCGGCGGCGCGGGGGGGGGGCGGCGGGCGCGGTGGGGACGACTGCGCCCCGAGCGACGAGCGTCGCGCGCCGGGCAGCGGGCCGGCCGGCGAGCAGCAGGGCGCAAGGGCGCACCGGTGTGCCAGCAGCTCGGGGCGGCTGAGGCAAGTCGCTCGAACGGGAAGACGTGGCGTTGTGCCGGCGCTCCGCCGCCGACCGCCGCCGCCGCGCGACGCCCGGCCGCCGCGCTGCCCCCCCCCCCCCCCCCGCCGCGTGCACAGAGCGCGCGTCGCTTACCGCGCGCGCCGCCGCCCCACGCTCATCACGCCAGCCACTATCGTACAAGAAGAAGACGGCGCCGCGCACGCCCGCCCGGCGCGCCGCCGGTCCGGCCCCGCCCGCTGCCCCCGCTGCCCGCTGCCCGCGCGCGCCGCGTGCGCGCCGCGCGCCGCTGCTCAGGCGTCCTTCTTCTTTTTCTTCTTCTTCTCCGCGCTCTTGTCGCCGCCCTCGGCCTCGGCCTTGCGCTTCTTCTTGTCCTTCTTGTCCGCCTTGGCCGCCGCGTCGCCGTTGGCCGCCTCCTTGTCCTTCTTCTTCTTTGTCTCCTGCAAGGGAGGGAGAGGGAGAGAGAGACAGAGAGAGAGAGGGCGGCGGGTGAGCGGCGGCGGGCGGGCGGCGGCGAGAGCCAGGGACGGGTGCGCGGGGCGCGGCCGGCGGCGGGCACAGCAGCGGCGCGCGGGCGGGCGCACCTTGGCCGGCGCGACGACGTCCGCGTCGGCGTTGTACGCCTTGGCCGCGCCCGCCGCGAGCCCACCGACGCCCGCGGCGGCCTGCTTGGTCGCCTCGTAGCTGGCCGGCTGCGCCTTGCCGCGCGGCTTGCCCGCCTCGCTCGCGAGCGTGCGGCCCTCCAGCTGCCGCAGGCGCGCCTCGACCTGCGCGCGAACGTGCGGCGCCGGCCGCCGCGTCGGTGCGACGCGCGCACCCACGCCCTGCCTGCCTGCCTGCGCCCCAGCCGCCTGCCCCGCCCACACCCGCGCCGCACCCGCGCGCGCCCCAGCGCGCCGCACCTTGGCGCGCGCCTCGGTGCCGACCGTCGCGTCGGTCGTGTCGCCGAGCGCGTCGACGCGGATTGCGAGCGCGCACTTTGCGGCGAGCACGCGCGAGATCTTGCCCTTGTGCTTGGGCTGGCTCTGCCCGATGAGGCTCGCGTGGTAGATGAGGCCGTACTTGGGCGTCTCGTGCTTCGTCTTCAGCGCCCTGCGGCGCGGCGCCGCGGCGGGCAGCGGGCGGCGCGCGTGAGCGCCGGCCGCGCGAGGCGACCGCGGCGCGAGGCGACGCCGCCGCCGGCCCTCCCCCCGCGCCCCGGCCCCGGCGCGCGGCGCGCGCACCGGAAGAGCGCCTTCTCGGCACCCAGGATCTGCACCGTGCTCGCGGGCTGCTTGGCGAGCGAGATGAGGCTGCCTGCGTGCGCGATGAGCCGCGCGCCGACGAGCTCGCCGACGAGCACGGTCAGGTTGGGCGCGACCGCGGCCATGCGGGACTTGAGGTAGTCAAAGAGCTGCCCGCGGTACTCGCTGAGCTCAATCACCTGCGGGCGCGGCGAGGGCGGCACCGCGGTGAGGACGCGGCGACGCAGCGAGGGCGGCGGCGCGGCGCAACGTGCGAGGGCGGCCGCGTGGCGGCGGGCGGCCGCGCGGCGGCGGGCTGAGCGGGGCGCGCGGCGCGGCGCGAGGCGCGCGCCTGGTCGCAGAGGGCGAGGATGTTCTCCAGGTCCTCGCCGCTGATCTCGGTGCCCATGCTGATCTGCGCCGCCGCCTTGAGCGCCTCCTCAACGTCCGCCTCGAGCACGCCGCTGAAGTCGACGCCCGCCGCGCGGTCGCGCGTGCCCATCGCCTTGATCTGCGCGGCGCCGCGAGGGGGAGGGAGGGAGACAGCAGCGCGCGCGCGCGCCGCGTGAGCGCCGGCCGCCGCCGCGGCGGCTGCGCGCGCGTCTGGGCGCAGCACGCGGCGGCGCTGGGCACGCGACGGCGCTGCTTGACGGCAACGGCGGCGCTGCCGACAGGCGCGGCGCGGCGCGGGCGCGGCGCACCGCCTTGGCGTAGTGGATGTTGTCGGACACGATCTTGGTCATCTCTGGGAAGTGCCAGCCGTACCACTCGCGCACGCGCATCGCGTACGTGTTGAGCTCCTTGTCCAGGTCGTCCAGCAGGCCGATCGCCTGGCGCCGCGGCGCGCGCGCGGGCGCGGCGCGGGCCGTGAGCGCGCGCGGGCAGGGGCAGGCCGCAGCGCCACAGCGCGCGCGCGCGCGCGAGGGGCCGCGGCGCGGCGGGTGACGGCGCGGCGTCGGGGGGTCGGCGGCGCACCTGGACGATCATGGTGTCGACCTTCTCGGGGCTGAACTTGAGCTTGTAGCGGCTGAGGCTGTGGCTCAGGCCGAGGCTCATCGGCCGCAGGTCGGCGGTGCCGAGCTCGCTGATCAGCCCGCCCAGCTGCGCGCGCACGCCGCGCGCGAGCTCCTGGATCGCCGAGCTGCGGGGAGCAGCAGGGGGAGCGGCGGGGTGAGCGGTGGGAGCGGGGCGGCGGCCGTCGGGAGCGGCCGCTGCCCACGCCGCCGCCGCTCCCACTGCCGCCGCTGCGCCCGTCGCCACCGCTGCTCCCGCTGCCACCGCTGCGCCCGCTGCCCCCACTGCCGCTGCGCCCGCTGCGCCCGCTGCGCCCGCTGCGCCCGCTGCGCACTTGTGCACGCAGGGGATGCTGAGCTTCTCCTTGATGATGCCGCCCAGCTTGGCGTCCAGCACCGCCAGCGTGTCGCCCTCGGCGTGCTTCTTGAGGAACTTTTTGAGGTCTGGCGGCGGCGCGGGCGCGCGCGTGGGCGGGCGCCGCGGCGCGCGTGCGGCCGCGCGGCCGCACGAGCGGCGCAGCTCCACACATCGACCGCGCGCCGCGGGGCGCACCTTTGCTGAGCTTGCTGTCCACGAGCGCCGTCGCGGCCGCGAGCGCCTCGGTGGTGTTGTCAAAGCGGCTGAACGCCTTGAGCTTGACCATCTGCGCGATCGGCGGCGCCCGCGGTGTGAGCGGCCCCGGCGGCAGCGATCGCTGCTGCCCGGCCGCGCGCGCGATCGCGGCCGCCGCCGCCGGCCGGGGGCCCGCGCCGCGCACCTTCTTGGCGGCATCGAGCGTCTCAAAGTCCTTGTAGAGGTCCTGAGGCGGCCGGCGGCGCGGCGCGGGCGCGCGGCGCCGTCGGCGGCTGCGGGCGGCGCGGCCGGCGCTGCGCCGCCGCCCGGCTGCCGCCGCCCGCCGGCGCCGCGGGCGCGACGCACGTCCGACTTGGAGAGCTTGTCCTCCTTGTTGACCTTGAACAGCGCGAAGCCCGCCGCGGTCTCGAAGAGCAGCAGCATCGCGCCTGCTGCTGCGGCGGCCGGCGCACGCGCGCCTGCTGCCGGGTGGTGGGGGGCGACGCAACGCCGCGACGGCTCCGGAGCGACGCGCGGCGCGGGCGTGCGGGCGCTGGGAGCGCCGGCGCAGCGATGCGCGGCGGCGCGGGGGCGCCGGGGCGCTGCGCGGGGTGCGGGGGCCGCGGGGCGGTGGTGGCGGAGCGAGCGAGCGTGGTGTGGGCCGGACGGCACCGCCGCAGGGCGGCGCGAGGGCCGCCCGCGCAAAGTGACAGTCAGCCGCTGGCTCGCTGCGAGCGGCGTCCCGAGGTCCCGGCGACAGCGCCGGCCACGCAGGCAGACCGCAGCCGCAGGCGCAGCCGCCGCCGCCGCCGGTCCGCGCTCCGTGCCGCCCGGGCCTCGCCGCGCCGCGCCGCTCCCCGCTGCCCGCGCACGCCGCTCGCCGGTCACGGCACGAGCTGCGCCGTGGTCTGCCAGCCGCGCGCTGCCCTGTCTCTGTGCGCGCCGCGCCGGCCGCCGCTCGCGGACCGCGCGGTGGACTGTCGTGCCGCCCGCGCCCGCGCCGCGCCGCCGCGGGCCCCCACGGGCACCGCCGGCGCCGTCACTCGGCGCCGGGGCATGCGCGGCGCCGCCGCGGCGGCCCAGCGACGGCCGCGCGCCGCCAGCGCGTAGCGCGCCGCGGCGCGCCCGGCGCGCCGCCATGGCCGCGGGCTGGCTGCTGGGGGTGGCCATCAACCTGGTGGGCAGCATCCTCATCAACCTGGGCACGGTGCGGTGCGGCGGCGCGCCCGCGGCGCCTGCACCCCCGCCTGCTGCTGCGCGCGCGGCCGACGCGGTGCTGCCGGCGCGCGCAGAATGTGATGAAGCTGGGGCACAACAAGCGCGCCGCGCTGCTGGAGCCGCTCAGCGGCGCCAAGCCGCCCGTCAGGCGCGCGCGGCGCGCGCCGGCCGCCGCGCGCGGAGCGCGGCACGCGCCGACACGCGCCGCGGCGCTCGCAGGACGATCCGGGAGTGGCAGGTCGGCGTGGCGCTCTTCAGCGTGGGCAACGTCGCCAACTTCGTGTCCTTTGGTGCGGGCCCGCGCCGCCGCCGCGCGGCCGGCCCCGGGCCTTGGGCCCGCGCCGCTGGCATTGGGCCCGCGCCCGCAGCCGACCCCGCGCTCACGCGCGCCTGGCCTGTGCGCCGCACGCGCGCACGCACAGGTTACGCGGCGCAGTCGCTGCTCGCCGCGATCGGGTGCGTGCAGTTTGTGTCCAACGTCTTCTTCGCGTCGCTCGTCCTGCGCGAGCGCGCGGGCGCCGCCGTGCTCGCCGCGATCGGCGCCATCGTCGGCGGCTGCGTGCTGCTCGTCTCGTTCGGCAGCCACGCGAGCGGGACGTACACGTACACTGACCTGCTGGCCCTCTACGGCCGGCCCAGCTACGTGTCCTACATGGCCGTCGGCGGCGCCGTCGTGGTCGCGTCGTACGCCGGCTTCTGGGCCTGCGGCCGCGCGCTCGCGTGAGAGCGAGGGGGCGCGGCCGCAGCCGGGCGGGCACGCAGTGTCTGCCGCCGCCCACGCGCTGCCGCCGCCGCCGCTCACGCGCCGCCGCCGGCGCGCGCAGGTCGCGCGGGCCGCGCGGCGCGCCGGTGTGGGCGGCGGCGCTGCCGGTGCTGTACAGCCTGTTCAGCGCCATCATCGGCACGCAGAGCGTGCTCTTCAGGCGCGGCGCGGAGCCGCGGACTCGGGCGGCCGGGCGGCAGCTGCAGGCGGCGCCGCGCCCGCGGCCCACCCCGCCTTGCCGCCCGCGCGCCGCGCCCCGCGCAGCAAGACGCTGGCGGTGCTGCTCCGTGCGACCGCGAGCGGCGACAACCAGGTGCGGCGGCGGCGTGCAGTGGCTGGCACTGGCGGTGGCGGCTGACCGCGCCCCGTTCGCCGCAGCTGGGGCGCTGGTTTGTGTGGGCCGTGCTGCTGGCGTTCCTCTTCACCGCGGTCTTCTGGGTCACGCGCCTCAACAAGGTGCGCGCGCGGCCCTGCCGCCCGCCCAATGGGGCCAGCGCGCGAACGCGGCGCCGCCGCCGCCGCCCCAGCTGACACGCCGCCGCCGCCGCCGCCGCCGCTGCTGCTGCAGGGCCTGCAGATGTTCCCCGCCATGGTCATCGTGCCCACGCTGCAGGCGCGCGGCGCGAGCACTCGCGGGCCGCGGCCGGACCGCCACGGCGCGCCGACCGCGCCGCGTCGACCGCGCCGCGCCGCGCCGACCGCGCGCCACTCGGCACAGATCTGCTGGACGCTCTTCAGCATCCTCAGCGGCATGCTCTACTTCCAGGAGTATCGGGGAATGGGCCGCCTGCAGGCCGCCATGTTTGCGCTCGGCGTCGCGGTACGCCCTGGCCGCGCCAGCTGCGCCGTGCCTGGCTTGCGCGAGGGGGCCGCCGCCCGCTGAACGTGCCGCCGCTCGCTGGCCGCGGCGCAGGTGGTCTTCGTGGGCGTGTACCTGCTGACGCAGGCCTCGGGCGCGGCGGCCGCGGCGCGCGCGTCGTCGGCGGGCGGCGGCGGCGGCGGCGAGCTCGCGGCCAAGGCCGCGCCCGCGCGTGGCGGCCCGCACGGCAGCGAGGACGGCGGCGGCGAGCTGCTGGGGGTGGGCGCCGACCCAGGCAGCGGCGGGGGCGGCGGAGGCGCCGGAGAGCCGGGCAGCCCCGGCAGCGTCGGCGGCGGCCTGGAGCTCGCAGCGCGCGGCGGCCCCGCGGCGCTGCACCCAGGGCTGCTCAGCTTTGAGGAGGGCGACGAGGAGGCCGGCCTGGACGACGACGACGACGACGAGGCGCTGTCGCAGCGCTCGCTGCTGGGCCAGCCGCCGCAGGCGGGCGGCCTCGCGCTCGGCGGCCTGCGGCTCCCGCCCCTGCGCTGGCCGGGGCGGGGCGGCGGCGGCAGCGCCGGCGGCCGCGCGCAGTGGCTGGCCGCTGCGGGCGCGCAGGTGTTGCCTGACTTTGCGAGCGGGGGGCCCGAGGGCGCCGCCGAGGCGGCCGCGCGCCGGCAGCAGTGAGCGGGGCCGCCCGGCGCGCGGGGGGCCGCGCCCGCCTCACAGGGCCCCGCGCGTGCGCGCGCGCATGTGCCCTGCCGCCGCTCCACGCCGCACCGCGCCCGCCCCGCCACACAGGCTGGCGCGGCTGCCGCTGCGCGGCGGCGTGACGGCGCTGTCGCGGCACGTCGCAGCCGACTTTGGCCTGGACGAGACCGCCGCCGCGCGGCTGAGCCTCGGCCTGGGCGACAGCAGCATGCCCGGTATCAGCCTCTTTGCCATGCCCATGGCCGACCTCAACGGCCTGCCCGCGGCGCCGCGGCGCCGCGCGGCGGCGCCCTACGGCCGCCTGCCCGCGCGCAGCGGCGGCGGCGGCGGGGGCGGCGCGGCCGGCAGCGAGCCTGGCGCGGCGCCGCCGGTGAGCGCAACGCGGGGGGCGCAGCTGCGGCGCAGGGGGGCGCGCGCCGGGCGGCTCCGCGCCTGAGGCACCCGGCGCCCTCCGCCGCCCGACCCGTTGCCCCTTGCCCGCAGGCCGCCGCCGGCGCGGCGGGCTCAGCGCTTGCGCGCGCCAGCGAGCTCAGCGGCCCCTCGTTCAACCGCGAGGCCGGGCTCGGCCCTGCCGCCGCGGCCGCCATCCGCGGGCTGCGCGCGGCCGCGGCGCGCGGCCTGCGGCGCGCGTCGTCCGGCGGCGACCGGCCGCAGGCGGGGCAGGAGCTCGCCGAGCTCGGCGGCGGTGGGGCGCAGCCGCGCGGCATCAACCCGCTCGCGTGCGCCATCGACGTCGCCCCGCCGCCGCCGCCCGGCCGGGCGCCCGCGGCGCTGGGTGGCAGCGGGCTGCTCGGCGACCTGCGCGCGGGGCTGCGCGGCCTCGTGGCGGGCGTGGCGGGCGGCCGCGCCTACGAGCGCATGACCGACGACGACACGCAGCTGCTGCTCGGCGCCGGCGGCGGTCCGGGCGAGGGCGGCGGCGGTGCGGGCGAGGGCGGCGCAGTGGCCGGCGCGCGCCGCACGGCGTCGGCGGGGCTCTGACGATCGCCTGCTTGCGTGCCTGCGTGCTGCTGCTGCGTGGGGGGAGGGGTTTCACAATGCTGCGCTGTGCAACCGTGCGAGCGTCGGGTTGGCGACGGTCGGTTGCGCGCTGCGCGCCGCGCGAGCCGCGACGGCCGATGCGGCGGGAGCGGCGGCGGCGGTAGTGGCGCTCTGGCCGCCGGAGCTCTCGCTCATCGTCACAGGCACACGGCGAGGCCATGGCAGAACCGCGGGCGTCGGCGCAGCAGTTGGCATCACCTAAGCCGCCCCCTCTCGCGGTCCACTCCCTCCACCGCCCTCGCTCACGACAAACCGCACCACCGCGATCGAACGCCTGCGTGCGCCCGCGCCGCCCGCCCGCGCCCCGGCAAGGAGCAGCAGCAGGCCTCGCTCGAACAGGTCGCTCCCCGCCCGCCAGGCAGCGCCGACCGCCCGGGCGGGCGCGGCCTCGGCGTATTGACGCCATGGCGGAGTCGCAGGTGCGCGACGGACGGCGCGGCCCGGCGCCGGCGGGCGGGCGCGGCGCGCTGCGAGGGGATCCATCGCCGCCGCCGCCCGCCGTCGCCGCCGCACGCCGCGCACGCCGGCCCTGCGCCCACCCTCGCGCAGTACTCCTTCTCGCTGACGACGTTCAGCCCGAGCGGCAAGCTGGTGCAGATCGAGTACGCGCTCAACGCGGTGGCGGCGGGCGCGACGTCGCTCGGCATCAGCGCGACCGACGGCGTCGTGATCGCGACCGAGAAGAAGCTGCCCAGCATCCTCGTCGACGAGGCCACGGTGCAGAAGATCGTCGCGCTGACGCCCAACATCGGCGTCGTGTACAGCGGCATGGGGCCCGACTACCGCGTGCTCGTGCGCAAGGCGCGCAAGACGGCGGCCGCGTACTATCGCCTCTACAACGAGCACATACCCGTCGCGCAGCTCGTGCGCGAGACCGCGGCGGTGATGCAGGAGTTCACGCGTGAGCGCGGGGCCGCGGCGCGGCGGGGGGCGGCGCGCGCGCGGGAGCGGGCGGGGCGCGGGGCGCGGGCCCCGGGCGCGGGGCGTGCGGCGCGCCACGCCACGCCGCGCCGTGCCTCGCGCTGCCGCGGCGGCGGCGCCGCCTGCTCCCGCGCGCATGCCGTCGTCGCCATTCTCTGCGGTCGCCGGCGGCGGCATGCGCGCGGGAGCAGGCGGAGCCGGGGCGCAAGGGGGCGCAGGGCGTGCGCCGCACCGCGCCGCACCGCACCGCGCCGCACCGCACCGCGCCGCGCCGCGCCGCGCCCCACGCTGCCGCGGCCGCGGCGGGCCGCGCGCAGAGTCGGGCGGCGTGCGGCCGTTTGGCGTGTCGCTGCTGCTGGCGGGCTACGACGACAACGGGCCGCAGCTGTACCAGATCGACCCCAGCGGCTCCTACTTCGCCTGGCAGGCGCGCGCGGCGCGCGCGCGCACCTAGGCCGGGCGCCGCCGCCGCGGTGCGCGCGGCCGGCACCAGCGGCGCGTGGCTCCACGCGCAGCCGCGCCGACGCGCGCCTGTGCATTGCGCGCCGCGCGCCGCAGGCGTCGGCGATTGGGAAGAACATGACCAACGCCAAGACGTTCCTGGAGAAGCGCTACAACGACGAGATGGGCCTCGAGGACGCGGTGCACACGAGCCTCCTCACGCTCAAGGAGGGCTTCGAGGGCCAGGTCTCGGGCAGCAACATCGAGGTGGGATGCTGCCGTCGCCGCGCCGCGCCGCGCGGGGGCGCTGCCCGGCGGCTCACGCGCGCTGCCGCGCGCCGCCGCGCCGCGCTCGGCAGGTCGGCGTCATCGGGCCGGACAAGAAGTTCAAGATCCTCACCGCCGCGGAGGTGCAGGACTACCTGCAGGAGGTGGAGTGAGCGCCGCGCCACGCGCTGTAACATACGCCGCCGAGAGCCGGGCCGCGCCGCGCGCCGAGCGGCCGCCACGTCGCCGCGGCGCAGCGCTGTGCCGCCGCCGCCGCCGCGCGGCCGGCCGCCGCGGTCGCCGGGCGCGCCCCCTCTGTGCACGCGTCCCAGAACCAGCCCTCTCTCCCGTCGCGACGCTCGCCGCGCCCGCCCCAGCCCGCCAGGCCGCCGCGCCACCGCGCTCGCCGCTCTCCTGCCGCGCACGCAGTCGCAATGGCCGAGGAGCGCGAGGAGAAGGAGCTGGACCTGAGCGTGAGCTGGCGTGCCGTGTCGCGCCGCGAATGGCCGCCCGCCGGCGCCGCGCCGGCGGCATCCGCCTGTGCTGCTGCTCCCCCGCGCCGCACGGCCGCCGGCGGCCACCGTCTGATGGCCCACCCGCCCCCGCAGGACGACAAGGTCGTGACTAAGTACAAGGCGGCCGCGGAGATCTGCAACAGTGAGCGCCGGGCCCGATCAATCGCGCCGCGCCGCCCCCGCGCGCGGGCAGGGCGGGCCGCGCGGCGCGGGGCCCACCACGGCCGCCGCGACGATCTGGGCAGGCGCACGCGGCCGCGAGCGCGCCGCGCCCGCGGCCGGCGGCGTGCCAAGGGGCTCGGCACGCCTGCTGCCGCAGAGGCCATCGCGGCCGTCATCGAGGCCGTGGCGGACGGCGCCAAGGTGGTCGACCTGTGCAAGATCGGCGACGACGTCATCGCCAAGTGCGCGCCCGCGCGGGCGCGGCGGCGGCGCCGCGCTGCGGCGGCCGCCGCCGCTGCTGCGCGCGGCGCGCGGCGCCAGGGCGGCCGCGGCGGCCGCCGACGCCGCCCCGCGGCGCGCCCGCAGGGAGTGCGCCAACATCTTCAAGGGCAAGCAGATCGAGAAGGGCAGTGCCTTCCCCACCTGCGTGTCGCCCAACAGGTCGGCCGCGCGCCGCGCCGGTGTCTGCCGCGGCCGCGTCCGTGGGCGGCGCGCCGCGCGGGGGGCGCGCCGGCCGACGCGCGCCGCCGCCGCCGCCGCCGCCCGCCGCTGCAGCATCGTGGGCCACTTTTCGCCCGCGGCGGACAACACGGTGACGCTCAAGGACGGCGACCTTGTCAAGATGTGAGCCGGGCGCGCCGGCACACACACGGGGCCGCGTGCTCGGCAGCGACAGCGCGGCCGCGTGCGCGGCAGCGACAGCCCGGCCGCGTGCGCGGCAGCGACAGCGCCGCACGCGAATGGAGCGCGGCGGCAGCACGAGGCGGCAGCGCGCGCCGGCCGCGTGCGGCGGCCGCCGACCGCCGCCGCGCCGCTGCCCGCCGACTGCCCGCCGCCCGCCGCGCCGTGCCGCAGCGACCTGGGGTGCCACATCGACGGCTTCATCGCCACGCAGGCCACCACGGTGCTGGTCGGCGCAGGGGCGGAGGGGCCCATCACCGGCAAGGCCGCCGACCTGGTCGAGGCGGCGCGCACCGCGTTCAACGCCGCCCTGCGCCTCATCAAGCCGGGTGCGCGCCGGGCCCGGCACGCCGCACCGCGCAACCTTCGCGGCCGCGCCGGCCACGTGCATAACCACGCCGCCGCCGCCGCCGCCGACGCCGCCGCGTCCGCCCGCGCGCCGCGCGCAGGCAAGCGCGTCGCGGACGTCGCGCCCAAGCTCGCGGCGTGCGTGGAGCCATTTGGCGTGACGCTCGTCGAGGGCGTGATGAGCCACCAGATGAAGCAGTTTGTTATCGACGGCAACAAGGTCGTGCTCAACCGCCCCAGCCCCGAGGCCAAGGCTGAGGACCACGAGTTTGAGCCCAACGAGGTCTACGCCATCGACATCGTCGTCTCCACCGGTGAGCGGCGGCGCGGGCAGGGACGGGGCGGCGCGCAGGGACAGGACAGCGAGGAGGGGCGGCGAGGGAGAGGGACAGCAGGGAGGGGCGGCGGGAGAGAGGGACGGCACGCGGCGGCGGGGCGGCGGCAGCAGCCCTGCCGGGCGGCCGCCGGCGCGCCGCGCCTCCCCCGCCCCGGCCGCGCGCCGCGCCGCCGCCGCTGCCCACCCCACCGCCGCCGCCGCCGCCGCGTCGCGCGCCCGCAGGCGAGGGCAAGCCGCGCATGCTGGACGAGCGCGAGACGACGGTCTACAAGCGCGCGCTGGACGTGGAGTACAAGCTCAAGCTCAAGGCCGGCCGCGCGGTGCTGAGCGAGATCAGCAGGAAGGCGCCCGCGCTGCCCTTCACCGTGCGGTGCGTGGGCGTGGGCGCGCGGCGCGGCGCGCGGCGCGGGCGGCGGGCGCTGCGCACGTGGGAGGGGGAGGGGCAACACGTCGCACGCGGGGAGGCGCGGCGGCGGGCTGGCTGGGACGCGAGTGCGCGCGTGCGCCGACACCGGCCCGCGCCGCCTCACCCACGCCTCGCCCGCGCGCCGCAGCGCGCTGACCGAGGCGGGCGCGGGCGAGGAGAAGCAGGACCTGAAGGAGGGCATGCTGCGGCTGGGGCTCGTGGAGTGCCTGAACCACGGCCTGCTGCACCCGTACCCCGTGCTGCACGAAAAGCAGGGCGAGCTCGTCGCGCAGGCGCGGCCCGTGCGGCGCCGCAGCGGCGGCGGCGGCGGCAGCGGCGGCAGCGCCGCCCGCCCGCGCGCCCGGCCGGGCTCTCGCCGCCGACCGCGCCGCCGACTGGGCCGCCGCCGCCGCTGCCGCCACCGCCGCCGCCGCCGCCGCCGCCGCCGCCGCCGCCGCCGCTGCCGCGGCCGCGGCCGCGCAGATCAAGGGCACGGTGCTGCTGATGCCCAACGGCAGCGACAAGGTCACGTCCGCGCCGGAGCAGCGCGTGGAGACGGACAAGAAGGTGGAGGACCCGGAGCTGCTGCAGCTGCTGGCGAGCAGCCTCAAGCCGCGCAAGAGCAGCAAGAAGAAGTCGGCCGGCGGCGCCAAGGCCGACGCGTGAGCGGCGCCGCGCACGACCGGACCGCGGCGGCGCAGGGGCGCCGCCTCCTTTTTTTGGGCCGCGCGGCGGCGGCGGGCGGGCGTCGGCGGCGCATATGGGCGGGGCGGGCGGGAGGCGGCGGGCTCTCGGGCGGCGGCACTGCAGCGCGCGGGCCATCGCGCGGCGGCGGCGGCGGCGGCGGCGTGTGATCGCGCTGCGCGCATGAAACTGCCGCCTCGCGCGTGGCTGCCCGCCACGCCGGCAGGCTGGCGGCGGCGCGCCGGCGCGCGGCGCAGCAGCAGCGGCGCGGTGACGCTGCGCCGCCCAGCCGCGTCGATCGGAGCGCTGATCGATCATAGAGGTGCCCAGAACACGCGGCAGGGCCCAGCGCACGCGCTGCGCTGAACGGCCGAGGCCCGGGTTCTCACGCTGACCCCGGTGGGGCCGGCACCGACCCCGGCCGTCACGCCGCCAGTCGAGAGGCCAGCAAAACACACACAACTCCGCGGGCGGTCAGCCGCGAACGCGCCCCAGGAGCGAGCGACAGCAGCATCCCCGCGCGCTCTCCCGCGGCGCCGCGCCCAGGGCGCGCGCGCCGGCGCGGCGCGGTGTCTGTGCGGCTGGGACCGCCATGGACCCGCGGCCACAGCGGCCAGGGCGCCGGCGCGGCGGAACAGCGCCCTGGGTGCTCGCGGCCATCGCCCTGTCCGGCCTGCTGGCGTACGCGATGATCATCCCGTACTTCATGATCACCAACATCAACTCCGGCTCGGCGGGCACCGCCACGGCGCGCGTGCGGGCCAGGCTCGGGCAGGCGCGCGTGCGGCGGGCGCTGCTGGACTCGCGCCGCGCGCCGCCGAGGCGGGAGGCCCCGCGGGAGGAGCCGATGACCTGGAGCAAGCTCTGGGGCAGCGAGCTGGAGCAAGGCGAGCGCCGGCACCGCGCGCGCAGCAGCAGCGCCGCCGGCGCCGCGGCTGCCGCAGCGCACCGCACGCCGCCGCCGCAGCGCGGCCCTGCTCCTCGTCTCAGCCCTCCCCACCCCCCTCCGCCCCTGGCTCCCGCAGAGCTGCGCAGCTTCCAGCAGCTGAAGCACACGGTTGACCAGCTCAGGTACCAGCGCCTCACAAAGGTGCGCCGTCGCGCAGCGCGCGCGCAGCCGGGTTTGGGGCGCGCCGCCGCCGCGCGCACGCACGCACGCACGGCAGCAGCGACGCGCTGCCGCCGCGCGCGCGCCGAGGCCGCGCGCCGCCGCCCCGCGCGCTGCCGCGCGCCCCCAGGACGTCGAGGACCAGCGCACCGCGGGGCTGGACCTGCTGGCGCTCGATTCGCTGCAGCAGCTCAGCAAGTATGGCAAGCTCAACGCCACGCAGGTGCGGGGCGTGCTGGCGCCGCCACACGCCGTGTGGCGGGCGCGCCGCTCGGCGGTGCCGCGCGGCAGCAGCAGGCGGCCGGCGCGGCGGCGCCGCCGCGCTGAACGCTCGCGCCCCGCGCGTCTGCCGCTCCGCCACCCCGCGGCCGCAGGCCTGGATCGAGCGCGAGGTGCGGGCGGCGGTGTTCAAGGAGCTGGACCGCCTGCAGCGCCCCGCCGACTGCCGCGCCGCGCGCAAGCTCGTCTGCGACCTCGGCAAGGGCTGCGGCTTTGGCTGCCAGCTGCACCACGTGGTGCACTGCTTCGCGCACGCGGTGTCGCTCGGGCGCACCATGGTGCTCAAGGTGCGCCCCCGCCGTCCCCCGCCCCCGCCCCTGCCCCCGCCGCGCGCGCCGCGCCGCGGCGGCAGCCTCGGACGCGCGCACGCCGCGCCGCCGCGCGCACGCACACGCGCACGCGCCCGCGCCCGCCCACACGTGCACGCGCGCAGACGTACCCCTCAAACTACATCAAGACGCCGAGCGGCTGGGAGGACGTGCTCGCCCCCGTCAGCACCTGCACCATGGCCGACACGACCAACCCCGGCCGCCCCGCGCTCGGGCGCGGGCCCGACGCCTGGCACGACGCGTCGGCCGAGGTGTTCAGCAGCATCATCGACGACGGCGCCGACGCGCTCGACCCGCCGGGCATGCCGCAGGACCTCATGGACGTGCTCGCGCTCTTCCACTCGCGCCCGGAGATCTGGTGCGCGCGCTGCTACGCACGCCGCGCGCGCCGCCGCGCGCGCGCCGCCGCCGCGCCATCGCCGCCGGCCCGCCGCCGACCACCCGCCGCCGCCCCGCCGCCGACCACCCGCCGCCGCCCCGCCGCGCGCCGCGACCAGGTGGGTGGGCGCGCTGACCAGCTACCTCACGCGCCCCTCGCCAGGGTCGATCAAGCGGCAGGCCGAGTTCCGCGACGCCGAGGGCTGGGGCGCGCCGATCGTCGGCGTGCACGTGCGCCGCACCGACAAGCTCCAGGCCGAGGCCAAGCTGCACCAGGCGGAGGAGTACATGCGGCACGTGGAGCACTACTGCGACCTCCAGCTGCCGAGCGGCTGGCAGCTCGCGGCGAAGCAGGCGGCCGAGGCGGCGGGCGCGGGCGCCGGCGCGGGCCCGGGCGCGGGCGCGGGCGCGGGCGGCGGCGCGCTGGCGCGCCGGCGCCGCACGAGCGGGTGCGCCGTGTACCTCGCCTCGGACGACCAGGCGGTGGCGGAGGAGATAAAGAGCAAGTACAAGCACATCCACATCATCACCAACGAGCTCGGCCTGCGCTCGGGTGCGCGCGCGCCCTGCCGCCGCCGCCGCCGCCGCCCGACCGCGCCCCCGCCGCGCGCGCGCGCGCCCGCGGCCGACCGCTCGACTGCTCGCGCCCACCCGACCGCTCACCGCCCGCCGCCCGCGGCCGCGGCCGGCGTGCGCAGGCTCGACGTCGCAGCGCTTCTCGACCGACGGCCTCGTGGGCGTGTACGACGACATCGTCCACCTCGCCGCGTGCGACGTGCTCGTCGGCACGTTCAGCAGCCAGGTCAGCCGCGCCGCGTACGAGGTCTCCCAGATCAACACGACCGCGGCCACGCCCGACCGCTCGTTCGCGTACCACAGCGTCGACAGCATGTGGTACTTTGGCGGGCAGCTGCCGTACAGCATGTGCGTGGCGCGCGACTACACCGACATGGGGTCGCAGAGCGTCGCCGCGGGGACGCGGCTCACGTGCCCCATCATCCACGAGTTTGACGACTGGGGCCGCATGCGGTGCAAGCTCGCAGACACCAACACCGCCGTCGCGCTGCCGCCGGGCGTCGTCGACCGCTGCGTCGCCGGCGCCGGCAACGCGATGCGCGACGTCCTGCCCGCGCACATGCGCCGGCCGCCGCCGGCGCCGGCGGCCGGGGCCAAGCCCGCCACAGACGAGGCCAAGCCGGCGGCCGGCGGCGGCGCGGTCGCGACGGCGTGAGGCGCCGCGGGCGCAGGGGCGGGCGCGTGGGGACTGCACTGCACTTGGGGCGTCGCAACAGACAGAAGGCAGGAGCTCACCAGGAGCGAGGCTGGCGCACGCACTGTCTCTTGGAGCTTGCTGCTGGCCGCAGCAGGGCTGGCACATTCGTCAACAGTTTAGTTGGGGTTGAGCGGGGCGCGGCTCTGCCCGCAGCTTGCGTGCAGCGTGTCACGCAGCGCACGGCGCGGGTGGGCTCTGTCCTCCTGAGTTGGGCCGGGCCCGCCCCACCGCGGGTGCGGGCGGGCTCGTGAGGCCTCCGCCGCGAGGCGCGGGCGCGAACGGGCGCGCAGCAAACAAGCACCCTCGTCTCGCCCGCCGGCCGTTCCAGGGCCGCCAGCTCTCACGCGGCCGCCGGCTCACCCCAGCGTCGCGCCGCCCCGTCTGCCCGGCCGCGCCGCGCTGCCCGGCCGCGCCACCGCACCGCCCGGCCGCGCTGCGCTGCCCGGCCGCGCCGCCGCGCTGCCCGGCCGCGGCGGCGCGTCCATGGCGAAGCCCGCCATCGACTCGGGCCCGACCAGGTGCAGCGGGCGCGGGCTGCTGCCCGGCGGGCCCAGCAGCAGGATGTGGCCGTCCTCCCAGAAGGCGGCGTCGATCGCGGCCTGCGCGCGCGGGTCGGGGCCGCCGCCCTCGGCCGCGTCAAACGTGAGACGCTCGGGCAGGTCCAGCTCGAGCGCCAGGATGTTCTCGCTCCTGCGCGGCGCGCGCGCGGCGGCGCCACGTGAGGGCGACGCGGCAGTGGGGCCGGCGGGCTGCCCCGCCGGCGCGCGCGCGCCGCCGGCCAGCCGCGCCGCGCCGCGCCGTGCCTGAAGCGAGGGTTCATGTCGCCCGACAGCGCGGCCGCCTTGGTGAAGCCGCACGTCGGCCACCGCGCGCCCGGCACCGCCACGGGGCGCCCGCTGCCGGGCATGAGCCGCGGCGCGCCGCCGGCGCCGCGCCCGCCGCCGCTGCCCGGCTGCTGCTGCTGCTGCTGCTGCTGCTGCTGCTGCTGCTGCCGCCGACGCGCGCCGCGGCCCGAGGCGCTCTCGCCACCGCCGCCGCCGCCGTCGCCGCCGTCGCGCGCGCGGAACGCGGCCGCGGGGTTGGCGTCGCCGAGGCGCTGCAGCACCCACACCTCGGCCTCGTCGTCCCAGACCGCCCGCTGCAGCACCCGGTCCACCTCCTCCTGCGGCGCAGCTCAGCGAGCGGCGGGGGCCCGGTGAGCCGCCGCCGGTCGCCGCCGCCGCCGCCGTCGCCGCTGGGCTGGCGCCGCGCCGCGCCGCGCCGCGCCGCGCGCGCCACGCGCGCGCCTGGGGTATGAACGCTGCGATGACGGCGTCCTTGAGCATCATCTGGTGCCCCAGCAGGCGCAGCGAGTCGAGCAGGTCCTCCTTCTCCGCCTGCCACTCGCGGTACAGGTCGGCCACCTCCGCGTCAACCTCCTGCGCCGCCGCGGCACGGCGGGCGCGCGTAGGCACGCGCATTTGGCACGCGCCGTGCGCCAAGCCCAGTGCACGCGGGCTGCCCGCCTGGGCACCCCAGAGGCGACCCCGTCGCCGGTGCGGCGCGGCGCGGCGCGGCGCACCTGGTAGCGCCGCCAGAGGCGCTTGAGCTTGCGCGTCTTCTCCGCCGCCTCCTCCGCGAGGCTGCTGAAGCGCTGCCCCACCGCGCAGGCCTCCTCCTCAATGCGCGCAATCTCGGCGCTCGCCGCCGCCTCCTCGGCGCGCCTGGCGCGCGGCCGCGGCGGCGGCAACGTTGGCGCGGCGCGGCGGCGCCGGCCGGCCAGGCAGCCCTGTTGCCAGGCGGCCCGCGCGAGCGGCTGCCGGGCTCGCCCGCGCGCGCGCGGGCTGCGCGCCGCGCGGCGCGCGCACCGGCGCTCCAGCTCCTGCTCCCGCCGCGTGAGCTGCTCCTCCTTGCGCCGCGTGACCTCCACCAGCCCGCCGCGCGCCTCGCCCTTGAGGATTTTGCCCTCCATCGCGCGCAGGCGCGCCTGGCGGCGGGGCGGCAGGGCCGCGCAGGCGCGCGGGCGTCAATGCCGCAGCTTGGGGCGCGAGGCGGTCCCCGAAAAGAGCCCGCCGCGCCAGCGCGCACCGCGAGCTCCTGTTTCTGCTGCTGCGCCACCTCCGACTCCTCCGCCGCGCGCGCCAGCTTCTGCGCGACCTCCTTCTGCTTGCGCTCGTAGCGCGCCGCGTCCGCCTCGGCCGCCCGCGCCGCCGCCTCCAGCCGCGCCGCCTCGGCCGACGCCTTGGCCTCCGCGTCGGCCGCCACCTGCCGCGCCGGCGCAGCGGGGCGGCGGCGGCGCTCGGCACAGGGCCAGCAGGGGGCGGGCGGGCACGCCGCCGCCCGGGCGCTGGGGCCGGCCCACCAACCTGGGCCAGCTGCTCGGGCGTGAGCTCCCTGCCGCCGCTGTCGGCTGCCAGCTGCGCGTGCAGCTCCGCAGCGATCTCAGCCTTCAGCGCCGCCACCTCCGCCGGGTCCAGCGGCTTGGGCACCTGGCGGCAGTGCGGCGCGCGTCGTCGGCCGCGCGCCTCGCCCACGAGGCCGCGCGCCGCCAGGGCGCGCCCCGCCGCGCACCTCGACGACCTTCTCCAGGTGCACGTGGCCCTCCGCGTCCGCCACCAGCGCGCCGCCGCCCTCCGCCGCCTGCGGCGCGTGAGTGCGGCGCGGCGCGGCGCGGCGGCGCGGCGCGGCGCGGCGGCGCGGCGGCGCGCGTTGGCGCGGCGGCGCGCGTCGGCGCGGCCGCCGCGTCTGCGCACGGCCGCGCGGGCAGGGCGGCTGGCGCGCAGGGCGCGGCGCCGCGGCGCTCACCGCGAGCGCAGCCTTGAGGCGCTGTATCTCGTGCTGGAACTCGCGCAGCATGGCGTCCTTCGGGTCCTCGTTGACGCGCGGCTTGTTGGTGATGCTCTTGGCGCTGCGGTGCGGCGATGACCGCGGCGGCGCGGCGCGCGCGCGCGCGCACGCGCGCGTGTGTGTGTGTGTGGGGGGGGGGGGGGAGGGGGGGGATCGCTGCGCCGACGGCAAGCATCGAGCTCGCTGCGTGGCGCAGCGCCGGCGAGGCACGCGCCGCACACCGGTTGGCGTAGCGCAGCGTGCTGAGCGTCTCCTCGTAGTTCCAGTCCGCGGGGCCGACGTTGGCGACCATCACGGTCTTGGTGTTGCCGCCGAGGCTGTCCTGCAGCAGGCGCGTGAGCTTGGAGTCCCTGCGCGCGCGCGCACGGGGCGGGGCGCCGACGTCGGGCCTCGCGCCCGCACACGCCTACACGCCGCTGACCGCGCCCGTCAGCCTTGCCCCAGGCGCCAGGCAAGCGCGCCGACGCGCCTGTATGGGATGTGCCCGCTCTTGCCGTCCACGAGCGCGCTGATGACGTTGCCGAGCGCGCTGAGGGAGAGGTTGATCTTGGCCGCCTCCTTCAGCCGCTCGCCTGTGGGCGCCCGCCGCGGGGCGCGTGTGCGCGCGCGCGAGAGAGAGAGAGAGCCCTGCTGAGCACGCGAGTCCCCGCGGGCTGCTGCGGCGGCGCAGCACAGCGCGCCGCCCAGCGCCCGCCGGCCGCCCGCGTCCCCCGCACCCGTCGCGCCGGTCTTGCTCTGCCGCTCGCTGCCCGCGAGGTCCACCAGGTTGAGCTTGCCCACGCGCACGTGCCCGTCCTGCGGCGCGATCGGCACGCGCGTGGGCTCGGGCCGCCGCGGGCCGCCGGGCACCGCGCGCCGCGCCGCCGCACCGCGGCGGGCCCCTGGCCGACGGTCTCGATCGTGACGCTGAACACGCTGTGCGAGCGCGAGCTGTCCTGGTTCATGAGCGTCGCGCCGACGGAGCGGTTCTTCTTGCCCACCTTCGGCGCGGCGCGGCGCGGCGCGGCGTGGCGCGGCCGCCCTCCGCGCGATGCCGGCGCCGAGCCACGCGCCGCCAGCGCTGCGCTGCGCTGCGCTGCCCCCTGCTACGGTCGCCCCCGCCGCGCGCCGTGCCGCCGCGCGCGCCTCGAGCACGTTGCGTATCTCGTCGCCGCTCTTGACGACAAAGGCGTTGAGCCCCTTGACGTACACGCCGCGCTCGCGGTGCTCCTTGACCTGGAGCCGCTCGCGCGGCGCGCGGGAGAGCAGGTCGCGGACCTCCTCGTTGTAAATCTCCAGGAAGCTCGCGCGCACGAGGTACTGCACGTCGGCGCTGCGTTCGATCGCGCCGAAGATGTGGTCAAACGCCTGCGGGATGATGCCCGGGTCCGACGGGGCGCCCTCCATCGTGTGCGTCTTGCCCGTCCCCGTCTGGCCGTACGCAAACACCGTGCCGTTGTAGCCCTCGAGGCAGCTCGACACGATGCCCGCCGCGGTCGCGTCGTAGACGTTGCGCTGGCTGGACTCGGCGTCAAAGACGGCGTCAAAGGTGAAGGACTTGGGCGGGTCGGCGTCGGCGCCGCCGCCCGGCCCGCGCAGCACGACCTGCGCCGCGCGCTTGTCCACGTCGACGATGCGCGCGCGGCCATCGGACGTCTCCCGGCCGTTCAGCGGCCGGCAGCGCACCACCACGCGCACGCACTCGCCGTCGGCGCGGCCGGCCGGCGCCATCGCTGCGGCCGCTGCTCCCGCCCCCCGCGCGGCTGCCGGCGCGGCCGGCAGGCGGTGCTGCGCCGGCTGCGAGCGGCACGATGCGGGCTGGGCTGCCTGGCGGGGTTTCCCGGGCCACCGGCGCCGCCAGACGCCGGTGCGCGGCGCAGCAGCAGCGCGCCGCCTCTTGACCGACTCGCTGGCCCGCCTGAGCGGCGGAGCGCGCCACCGGGCCGCGCCGGCGAGTTGAGCGCCTTGCGTGCGAGCAGCTGCCGGGCCCCTGCTTCGCGCGGACCGTCCTGCACGCGCCGCGCTCTGCTGCTCCGCCGGCGCGCCTGCGGCTGCCGCCGTCTGCTGCGGCAGGGGCCTGGCCGGCGCGTGCGGGCGTCTTAGCGGGGGGCTTGGGGGCTGCCAGCGGTGGTCGGGAGCAGTTACGGGCGCTCTGTACAACCGCGCGCGTCGCCGCCCCGCTGCCGCCTGCAGCGGGCGCGGCCGCCGCCGCCGCCGGGCGCCCCGCAGCTCAGGGCTCGCCCTTGTCCTTGCTCTCGTCGTCGTAGATGTTCTCGGCCATCTGCCAGACCTGCAGGATGTTGTCCTCCGCCACGCTCGCGACGACCCAGTCGTCGTTGGCGTTCCAGCTGAAGTCGCTGATCTTGCTGGTGTGGCCGCCGTGGATGAACAGCAGCTCGGGCGGGCCGTCCTCGGCGTCCTCGGGCGTCTGCGCGGCACACGCGCGCGCGCGCGCGCGCCGCGCGTCAGGCACCGCCGCCGGCCGTCGCCGCGCCGCGCGGCGCGCCGGCCGGCCGCGCGCCGCCTGCCCGCCGCAGCCACCGCCGCACCTGCTCGTCGCCGATTCGGCTGAGGTCCCAGATCATCACGCGCCGGTCCGCGCCGCAGCTGGCCAGGATGGTCTCGTGCTTGGGGCTCCACCCGATCTGCGCCGCGGGCGCGCGGCGCGCGGCGGCGCGGGTGCGCGGCGCCGCGGCCGCGCGGCCATGCCGCTCCGCGCGCCCCGGACACGCCCGCGCGCGGCGGCGCGCGCGCGTGCCTGGAACACCTCCTCCGCGTGGCTCTCAAACACGTGCAGCCGCTGGCTGAGGTTGCGCCAGTCGTGCAGCGCGACGGTCTTGTCGGCGCTGCCGGTCGCGAGGACGTGGGGGTTGTGCGGGTTGAACGCGATGCAGTTGACCTCCGCCGTGTGCGCCTCGGCCGCCACGATCACGCCTGCGCGGCCGGCGCGGCCGGCGCGCGCGGGCGCGTGCGCGCAGGCGTGTGGGTGCGTGTGCGCGGGCGTGGGCGCTGGCGCCTGGGCGCCCGCCGCACCCTCGCGCGGCGGGCGGCGCGTGTCCCAGAGGATGAGCTGCTTGTCGTCGCCGACGCTGCCAAAGATGTCGGCGTGCGCCTGGTGCCACGCGACGTCCTCGATGACGCCCTGGTGCTGCACGTAGATCTGCTTCGCCTCCAGCGACTGCGCGCGCGCGCGGCGCGGCCCGCGGTCGGCGCGCGGCGCCCCAAGCGCGGGGCGCCGCAGCCGCCGCCGCCGCCGCCGCGCGGGCGCACCCGGCCGCCGCGCGGCGCGCCGGTGATGTCCCAAAGGCAGATCTGCGCGTCGTCGCTGCCGCTGAGGAGGTGTCCGCTCATGAAGGGGCTCCACGCCAGGCCGTAGCCCTCGGTCTTGTGCCCCGTCAGCCGCAGGTCGGGCCTGCGCGCGCCGCGCCCCCGTCGCCATCGCGCTGTCACGCCGCGCGTCGCGCCGCGCTGCGCCGCGCGCGCGCCCGCCGCGCCTGCACAGGCCGTCCGGGTTGGGCTTTGTTTCGTGCTTGGAGTAGTCAAAGACGTACACCTCGGCGCTCACGGTCTTGGTGGCAATGATGAAGGGGTCCTGCGGCATGTACCTGCGCCACACGGCGGCGGCGGCGGCGGCGGCGGCGGCGGCGGCGGCGGGCCGCGTCGGGGCGCGCGCGCTGCTGCCGCTGCTGCCGCGCGGCGCCCTGCGCGCGCGGCTCGCGCGCGGCGCTCGTGCGCGCGCGGCTCGCGCGCGGCGCTCGTGCGCGCGCGGGCGCACCGCGCGCGGTTGACCTCGCCGTCGTGGTTGATCTGCTGCTTGATGTGGACCTTGCCGTGCGGCGTGCCAAAGCCCCCGACCTCGCCACGCTCCTCGTCGTAGCCGCGGTTGTCCAGCTCCGTGTCCTCCAGCGGCAGCTCCACCTCCGCAATCATAAGGTGGTTCTGCTCGCCCTCACTCGTGTGCGTGCCGAGGATAAGCTTCTGCGTGCTGTAGTCGCGCCCCGGGATGGTCTGCTTGCCCTGCGCGCCGGGACGGGCGCCGGGGCGGGCGCTCGGCGCGCCCCGCGTGGCCTGGCCGCCGCCGCCGCCGCCGCAGCTGCAGCGGCGCGCGCGGGCGGCAGCGGCAGCGGCGGCGCCGCCGCCGCTGCCGCCCGCGCGCCGCGCCGCGCCGCTGCCCGCTGCCTTGCCCGGGCGCTCTCGCGCGCAAGCGCCGCGTGCCCCAAGGCCCAGGGCGCACCGGCAGCCACTGCACGGTGAGGCTGGGCCACTCCAGGGCGTGCGTGATGACCAGGTCTGCGCGGGCGCGCGCAGGGCGGTCGCGCGGGCCCGCCGCGGCGCGCACGAGGCGGTGGGGCCCCTGATCCGCTCGCCGCACCATAAAGGAAGGGCGTGTTCTTCTTCCATATCTTGTACTCCTCGTTGATGAGGCGCTCCTCGACCTCGTCGGGGTAGTCCTCGTCCTCCCGGCCCACCATCGCGCCCCCCGAGCCCGCAGGCAGACCGGGGGCGGGCCTGCGGTCTGCGAGGCCCGGCGTGCGGGGCAGCAGGCGCGCTCTGCTGCTGCTGCTCGCTGCTGCCGCGCGCTGGGGGCTCTCCGCGGGCTGGCCTGGCCGGTGCGGACGGGCTGGTGACTGACGGTGCTGCCGGGGGGCGCCGCGAGGCGCCGCGGCGCGGCGCGGGCGTAACGACGCTCGAAAACCACGCCGCCGTGCGCGCCCACCACGCCGACCGCCCCACCCACGCCGCTCCCCACTCCGCCGCACGCCGCCCAGCGCCTTCAGGGACACCACCCGCCCGCGCTCAGCCTGCGGCCGTGCGCGCGTGCGGCGGCAGCCGCCGCCGCCGCCGCTGCGCCGCCGACCGACCGGCCGAGCCGCTGGCGCGGGGGCCTGCAGCCGGGCCAGATGCCGCAGTTCGTGGCGCTGCAGTGCGCCTCCTGCGCCGCTTTCCAGGTGCAGCAGGACAAGCAGAGCAAGAAATTTGCGTGCAGCGTGTGCGGCGCGAAGCAGTCGTTCCGGCGAAGTTTCGCAGTCGCGGACCAGGCCAAGGCGCGGCGCGGGCAAAGCCAGCCGCTCGCGCGTGCGCGTCCGGCGACGGGCCGGGGTCCCCGGCCCGTGCC
This sequence comes from Scenedesmus sp. PABB004, assembly GCA_014905635.1. Taxonomy (NCBI): domain Eukaryota; kingdom Viridiplantae; phylum Chlorophyta; class Chlorophyceae; order Sphaeropleales; family Scenedesmaceae; genus Scenedesmus; species Scenedesmus sp. PABB004. The sequence goes on from JABVCE010000002.1 coordinate 2,022,943, forward strand.
CCCTGCGCACGCCGCGCCTGCCGCCGCCGCCGCCGCCCGCGCAGGACGCGCGGCTGGTGGTGCAGCAGCTGAATGCGCTGCGTGCCGCGGCAGACGCCGCCGCGGCGGGGGGCGACGACGCCGGGCTGCGGGCGCTGGAGCAGCAGGCGCTGGAGCAGCAGCGCGCGGCGGCAGCGACGGGCGTCAAGCGGCCGGCCGCCGGCGTCTGGCGGGGGTTTGTGGACCAGGCGGCCGACGACGACTGCCCGTCGGACGGCGAAGACGACGGGGGGTTTGCGACGTCCCTGCCAGACCCGCCCGGCGGCGCGGGCAGCCTCGGGCGCGGCAGCAAGCGCCGCAAGGGCCCCGCCGGCGGGCAGGGGCACCGCGCTGGCGGCGCGCCCGAGCCCCAGCGCGGGCAGGGCGGCGCGGCAGCCCCCAGCGGCCAGGCGGCGCGCGCCGGCGCCGCTTGCAGCTGGCGCGTCGCCCAGCAGCAGCCGCCCCACGTGCCCGCGGCAGCCGGCCAGCTGCTCTGCGGGCGGCCGCAGCAGCGGCCCGCCCCGCAGGCGCAGGTGCCTGCGGTGCAGCGACCGGCGCCAGCGCTGCCGCGCCAGCAGCCGGCGAGCCGCCCAGAGCTGTCGCTGCAGCAGGGGCGCCAGCCCTGGCCGGTGGCCCAGCAGCATCAGCCGCAGCGGCCGCAGCAGCCGCAGCTGCAGCAGCGGCCGCAGCAGCCGCAGCCGCAGCAGCGGCCGGCGGCGGCGCCACGGATGCTGCCGGTGGCGCCGCAGCCACTGCCGCTGGCACAGCTGCCGGCGGGGTGTGGCCCCTGGGGCGGCTTCATGGAAGACGAGTGCGGCGGCAGCAGCGACGGCAGCGACGATGACGGTGGCGGCGTGGACGCGCGCGGCCTGGCGGCTGGCGGCGGCGGCTGGGGCGGCGGCGGGCCGCAGGCGCAGCTCGGCGCTGCTGCTGCGCGTTGGGCGTGAGTGGCCGTGATCATTTTACATCGACCTTTCACAGTCAAGACGTGAGCGGCAGCCCGTGGGAGGCTTGTCAGGCACGCGCAGGAGGAGTGGCGCGGCAGCCGCGGGCAGGCACACGCAAGTGCGACTTGTGTGTTCACGGTGCGGTGCAATGTCGGTGTTGTTGTGTTGTTGTTGTTGTGTGGATGCAGAAACCTGCAAGCCCGACATGAGTTTCGAGCCCGAAGCCCAAGTTCCCCTCCTCCGCCCTCCCGCGCGAGCAGGCACGCGCAGAGACAGGCCCAGGCCGGGCACGCGCGGCGGGCGGCGCGCGCTGCACAGCACCGCCACAAGGGCGGCCGCGGCCGCGGCGCAGCAGCCCCGGCGCGGCCGCGGCGCAGCGCTGCCGTGCGCCGTTTCCGCTGCCCCGCCGCCCCTGCGGAGCGGAGGTGCGGGGCTCCAACAGACTGCCCGGCCACGCGCTGCGCCGCAGAGGTCGGCCGCCGGCGGCCGCGCCGCGCCGCGGGCCGCGCGCCCGCCCGCGCGCGCGCCGCTCGGCGGCGCCGCGGCGCAGCGCTGCCGTGCGCCGTTTCCGCTGCCCCGCCGCCCCTGGGGAGCGGAGGTGCGGGGCTCCAACAGACTGCCCGGCCACGCGCTGCGCCGCAGAGGTCGGCCGCCGGCGGCCGCGCCGCGCCGCGGGCCGCGCGCCGCCCGCGCGCGCGCCGCTCGGCGGCGCCGCGGCGCAGCGCTGCCGTGCGCCGTTTCCGCTGCCCCGCCGCCCCTGCGGAGCGGAGGTGCGGGGCTCCAACAGACTGCCCGGCCACGCGCTGCGCCGCAGAGGTCGGCCGCCGGCGGCCGCGCCGCGGGCCGCGCGCCGCCCGCGCGCGCGCCGCTCGGCGGCGCCGCGGCGCAGCGCTGCCGTGCGCCGTTTCCGCTGCCCCGCCGCCCCTGGGGAGCGGGCGTGCGGGGCTCCAACAGGCTGCCCGGCCACGCGCTGCGCCGCAGAGGTCGGCCGCCGGCGGCCGCGCCGCGCCGCGGGGCGGCCGCGCCGGGGCTGCTGCCAGTGAATGGAGCAGCAGCACCGGCGCGGCCAGGCGGCAGTGCACGGGCGCTGTCGCGGCTGCGGCGGTGCAGACCGCCGGCACGACCTGCAGCGCAGAAGCGCCCGGCGGCGGCAGGGGCCCGCCGCCGAACGCGCAGTGCTCATCGTCAGGCAGCAATCCGGGCGTTTCTCTTGCCCGGGGCTGTGGGTGAATGACCGCCAGACCACCACCGAGCTCCGAGGGGAGGCGCAGCGCAGCGCCTCCCTGCCCGGCAAGAGCAAGAGCAGGCAGACTCGCTCACTCGCCGCAACAACAGCAAGACCAGGCCACCCACCTGCAAAGTGGGTGCAAGGCTAGGCAGCGGCAGGCGCTGATTGATTGATCCAAGCCGCATACTCCATTCCTGCCTTCCATTCCTTTGCACAGGCAGGCGCCCCAGGCGCCGCGCAGAGCGGCGACGGCGTGCCACCATTCGCCACGCCCACGACCGACACCGACAGTTGGGCCGCATCCCCGCGCCCGCCACGTGGGCGCGCGCACAGTGCTCTGTGCGCCCAGTCGGCAGTGCAGGCCCCCTTGTGATGCGCGCGCTGCGACGCGGCGCCTCTCAACCGTGTGTGCGGTCGCCATACGGCGCGGGTTGTTGTTATTGCTGCCTAGTGGGAGGGTCAACAGTCAACAGTCAGTCACTCAGCAACCCTGCAGCCCCGCCCCGCCGCGCAGCGTGCGGAAGCACCCAAAGTCCAAGTCCAAATCAGGAGCCCAACTGCTGCCGCCCCGCGCGTCTCGCCACTACTACTGCTGCACATGCGGCGCACAGGTGCACGGGTGCGAGCAAGCGGTCGCTGTTGCGCAGAGACCACGGAGGTCCCCCGCCGACCCGGGACCGCACGCGGACCGCTCTTATCCACAGCACAGCACAACCTTACCCGTCCCTTTGACCCGTCCCCACGGAGGAGAGCCCTGGCACCCCGCATCAAAATGGCAGCGGCGCGGCCATCAGCGGCCGCGCGCGGCGTTTCACGGCTCAACGCCTGCCCAGCTAGGAGCGACGGCGGGAACGGCGGGCAGTCCCCGCGGGCCCCCCCTCCCCCACCCAAACCCACCCAAACCGCCAAATCCCATGGCTGTTGACCAGCCAACCAACTCCGTGCAGGCAACACAGCAGAGCGTGCTCCACTGTGCAGCAGCGCTAGTGCCGCCGTGCTCGTTCATTGGTTCGGAGACCGACAGCCGGCAGCGAAGCATGCACAACCGAGGCGGCTGCGAGCGTCGCGTGCGGCAAACCACACACACCACGCAGGCGTGCACGCCACCGCTTATGACTGGGAGGGGCGAGACGCCGCCTTGTATTGTTGTAGTTTGTTTGTGTGTTTGTTTGCCGACCAGCCGCGGATGGGCACACAGTCCATCTGCGCACTGATGTAAGTAGTGGAGTGGAGTAGGAGGTGTGGCCGCCGTGTTTTGAGCTAGGTGCTGCCCGTTGAGCCACTCGCTCAACAAGCGCGTACGTAGGAGATGGCGAGGTTTGGAAGTATGGAGCCCAGGTCACCCAGCAATGCTGCAGGCAGGGTGCGTTGCAGCCTCGATGAAGGCGTGGTGTGGCTAGGTGGGCATTCCCGCAACATGCTAGTCGCATGCAAGCACCGCGCGGCGTACGCGCCAGCTCGAGCGCGTGATGGCACGGCGTGCTGTTCGGTGCGCATGTTATTATTGTTGGCAGTGTGGGTGGGCAAACGCTGGGGTGCAGCGGCGCGCGCCCGCGCGTGGTGCGCGGATGGCCTGAGGCCACACGCTGCACCCTGCAAGCCCCTCAATTTTTCCACACAGTGAGCAAGCCAAGCCTGCGCCCGGCCGGCGGCCGGACGCGCGCGCACCGGGCCGGGTCACGGCCCCGGGGTGCTGTGCGCCCACGCGCAGGAGGCCTCCTGCTGCTGCAACGGCAGCGGCAGCGGGCACAGCGCGGCGGTGCAGGTGGAGACGGAGGTCGCCAGCGACGGCAGGTGCAGCAGCGCGGCGCCGCCCAAGGGCGGCGCCGGCGCGCACGTGACCGCGCGCAGCCACAGCAGCTCCGCCGCCATGCCCTGCATCTGCTCCTGCAGCGCCGCCAGCCGCGCCAGTGCCGGCGCCGCGCTGCCGCGCGGCGCAGCGCACGGCTGGGCCGGCGGCGCGCTGAGGCAGGCCTGGGCGGCGCGCGGCGGTGCGCACGTGGCGCCCGCCGCGTCCTGGCCCGGCCACAGCGCGGCGGGCGCGCTGCCGCACCAGCTGACTGGGCTGCTCTCGCACGCGAGCCCGCCGTCGCCGCCGCCGCGGGCGTGCGGCTGCGCGGGCGGCTCGCGCTCAAACAGGCCCGCCACGAGCTGGTCAACCAACTGCTGCTTGTCGGCGGTCGGCGTGCAGGGCAGGGGCTCCAGCATGGTGCTTATCGCTCCCGCATATGCGGCCACCGCGTCCGCGCGCTGCCGCTGCAGGCACGCCGCGCCGCCGGCCGGCGCGCCGGCGCCGGCCGCGCAGCAGCAGCTGGTGGAGCTGTCCAGGCTCGAAAACCGCGGCAGGTCGGCATGCCGCTCCAGCTTGTGCTGGCGCCACTGCTCGTGCGCCAGCTCTGCCTCCAGCTCGGCCATGAGCAGCGCTTCAAAGTCCAGCTGTGCCGCCTGGCCCGAGCGCGAGCGCTGCGGCTGCGGCGGCGTGGGCGGCTGCTGCGGGCGCGCCGCGCCCGCCGCCGCCGCCGCCGCCCAGGCGCCGGCCGGGTCGCCGGCGATGGTGCAGCTGCGCGCCGACGCCTGGGAGGGCGGCGCCGGCAGCACCGAGGGCGCGGGCGACGCGCGGCTCGCCGCCGCCGCGCCGTGGCCGCCGAGCTGCAGGCCCACCAGCCCGCAGAAGCCGGCACGGCCCACGCCCGACTCGCCGTAGCCCGCGCCGGCCGGCAGCGCCGGGTCGTCCAGCAGCAGCAGCCCGTCCCCGCTGCCCGGCTCGGCGCTCCACCGCCAGTGCTCGGGCCAGCTGTCCGCCGACTGCGCGCGGCACTCGGCGCCGCAGCGCGCCGCCAGGGCCCCGCCGCCGGCGGCGTCGTCGGCGCCGCTCGCGACGCGCCGGCGGCGGCGGCGCGGGGTGGCCCGCGCCTCCTCCTCCTCCGCGCCGCTCTCCTCGCAGTCGGAGCACCAGTCGGGGTCGACGGCGTGCCGGCCGCGCTCGCTGCACGCGGCGCGCCGCGCCTGCGTCACGCGGCGCTTCAGCAGCCGCGTGCGGCAGCTCCTGCGCGCGGGGGCAGTGGGGGGCGTGAGCGGGTCGGCGGCGGGGCGCCGCGGTCGGGCAGGCACTGCGCGCGACAGGCTGCGCTGGCGGCGCCACGCCCGCGCGCTGCCCTCGCTCGCGGCTGGCGCCGGCCTCGCTCGCGCCCCTCTCGCCCCCCTTCTCACCGCTTGGCGCCGTCAAAGCCCTCCAGCGGCTCAAAGCGCCCGCACTGGTGGCAGAACCTGTGCGCGCTGCAGCCGCCGTCGCCCGTGGGCAGGAGCACCTCGGCGGCCTGCGCGGCAGCGTGGGCGGCGCGCGGCCGCGCTTCAGCCTGCCGCCGCGCGCCGCGCGCTGCCGGGCGCGGGAGGCCGGCCGACCGCAGCCAGGCCAGCTGCGCCAGGGGCGGCCGGGCGGCGCACCGTCATGTGGGCCGGGCAGATGCGCTTGCGCAGGCAGTAATTTTTATTCACCGCCGCGACGTCCACGCCGCAGCCGTCCACCTGGCAGTACACCGCGCGCGCCTGCCGCACGGCCGCCCCGCGCTTGGCGCGGCGCGCCATTGCCCCCCGCGCCCGCGCCGGCGCGGCGGCGTCACCAGCAGCGGCTGCGAGCGGCGGCAGGCGGGTGCGCCGTGCGTGGGGGGGGGGGGGGCGCGGCGCAGCCGACCAGCAGCGCGTAGGTCGCAGGCACACATTGCTGGCCCGCGCGCCCGGGGCGGGCGCCGGCGGCGCTCATCGCCTCATCCCTGGCGATCGTGCCGTCCCGCAGGCCGCGGCACCCACCTGGCGCGGCGAGCTGCGTGGGGTCCATTGCGTCGCATCCTGACATGAGAGCGCGACACTGCACCTGCGTGGCGGCGCGGGGCGAGCAGGTCAGGTGCAGGTCGGTGGCCAGCCCCGGAAGGCGCGCCGGTGCGGCGGCGCCGCGCACAGCGCCGGAAAAGGCTACGCTGGCAACGCGCGCGGCCCCTCGTGCGGCTTTGCACGCCTGCACGCCGCGCTGGAGACCGCGTTGGGCGCGCACGCACACGCGCTCCGCGTGCGCGGCGGTGGCCGGCCGCGGGCCGCCCGCGCCCGCCGAGCGCGCCGGTGCGCGCGGGGGCAGCGCCCCGGCGGCGCCGCTGGGCCTCGTGGAGCCCCGTGCGCGCCAGACACGGGCCCTCGATGGCCGCGCGACGCCGCCCGCACACGCGCTGTGCGTCGCCCGCGCGCACCTGGCCGTGTGCCGGACGAGGAGGCCGTGGCCGGCGCGGCGCGAGAGTTGTGCGCGCCGCCCACGCCCAGTGGTGCGTGACTGCGTCGGCGAAATCTAGCGTACTTGGTTGTCAGAAGCCCGTCCTATGCGCCCCAGCGCGCGCCTGTCTCGCGAGTGAGGGCGCGCAGGGCGGTGCAGGGGCTGGGCGTGGCGGCAAAATCCACTGAAGCCCCAAAGACGACTTTGATGGACTGACCCCCCGCGCCCACGGGCCGGGAGCTCGTTCGTAGCCGCGGGGCGCACAGGGAAGCGCAGCGTGGGTTGTTCGGCGGGGCAGCGCCCGCGCACGCCTGCCAGGCGGGCGGCGGGCGAGAAATTGGCGCAGCTTCTCGCGCAACCACGCAAACCGATCCGCCACCCCCCGCCCGGCGCGCGCACACCAGCCGCCGCACCGGTGCGAAGCGCCCCGGGCGCTGCCGGCCCCGGCTGCTGCGCCGGCGCGCGCGGCGGCGGCGCCGAGGAAGGTGCGCCCCGACTGGGTGGCGGCTGCGTGCGCGGCTCGCTGAGTGGTGGCTGGGCCGCGAGGGAGATGGAGCTGCGCTGCTGGGCAGCCGCCCCTGCGCTGAGGTGCCGGGGCATGCTCTCACGCCGCGTCTGAGCTCATCACGGCGGCATGGGTGCCTCGTGACACGTGCGTCAGATCCGCGCGACAGGACCAGGTGCGCGTCACAGCGACTGCAGCCGCCGCATCACGCACGCGAGCAGCTGGGCCCGCGCGGGCCGGCTGTCGCAGGCGACCTCCGTGGCGCCAGGGGCCAGCCTGCGGCAGCAGGCGCGCGCGCGCGGCGGGCGCGGGTTGGCGCGCGCCCCGCCGACCCGCAGCACACAGCGCCCGGGCGGCCGAGGGCGGCTGCTGCGGCGGCGGCCCACCGTATCTCTGCCGGCGCGCCGGCGGCGTCCCTCAGCCTGACCACCCGTGCGAGCCGTCCACCTGGCAGTACACTGCGCGCGCCTGCCGCACGGCCGCCCCGCGCTTGGCGCGGCGCGCCATTGCCCCCCGCGCCCGCGCCGGCGCGGCGGCGTCACCAGCAGCGGCTGCGAGCGGCGGCAGGCGGGTGCGCCGTGCGTGGGGGGGGGGGGGGCGCGGCGCAGCCGACCAGCAGCGCGTAGGTCGCAGGCACACATTGCTGGCCCGCGCGCCCGGGGCGGGCGCCGGCGGCGCTCATCGCCTCATCCCTGGCGATCGTGCCGTCCCGCAGGCCGCGGCACCCACCTGGCGCGGCGAGCTGCGTGGGGTCCATTGCGTCGCATCCTGACATGAGAGCGCGACACTGCACCTGCGTGGCGGCGCGGGGCGAGCAGGTCAGGTGCAGGTCGGTGGCCAGCCCCGGAAGGCGCGCCGGTGCGGCGGCGCCGCGCACAGCGCCGGAAAAGGCTACGCTGGCAACGCGCGCGGCCCCTCGTGCGGCTTTGCACGCCTGCACGCCGCGCTGGAGACCGCGTTGGGCGCGCACGCACACGCGCTCCGCGTGCGCGGCGGTGGCCGGCCGCGGGCCGCCCGCGCCCGCCGAGCGCGCCGGTGCGCGCGGGGGCAGCGCCCCGGCGGCGCCGCTGGGCCTCGTGGAGCCCCGTGCGCGCCAGACACGGGCCCTCGATGGCCGCGCGACGCCGCCCGCACACGCGCTGTGCGTCGCCCGCGCGCACCTGGCCGTGTGCCGGACGAGGAGGCCGTGGCCGGCGCGGCGCGATAGTTGTGCGCGCCGCCCACGCCCAGTGGTGCGTGACTGCGTCGGCGAAATCTAGCGTACTTGGTTGTCAGAAGCCCGTCCTATGCGCCCCAGCGCGCGCCTGTCTCGCGAGTGAGGGCGCGCAGGGCGGTGCAGGGGCTGGGCGTGGCGGCAAAATCCACTGAAGCCCCAAAGACGACTTTGATGGACTGACCCCCCGCGCCCACGGGCCGGGAGCTCGTTCGTAGCCGCGGGGCGCACAGGGAAGCGCAGCGTGGGTTGTTCGGCGGGGCAGCGCCCGCGCACGCCTGCCAGGCGGGCGGCGGGCGAGAAATTGGCGCAGCTTCTCGCGCAACCACGCAAACCGATCCGCCACCCCCCGCCCGGCGCGCGCACACCAGCCGCCGCACCGGTGCGAAGCGCCCCGGGCGCTGCCGGCCCGGCTGCTGCGCCGGCAGCGCGCGCGGCGGCGCCGAGGAAGGTGCGCCCCGACTGGACGCGCGCCCAGGACCAGGTGCGCGTCACAGCGACTGCAGCTGCCGCATCACGCACGCCAGCAGCTGGGCCCGCGCGGGCCGGCTGTCGCAGGCGACCTCCGTGGCGCCAGGGGCCAGCCTGCGGCAGCCGGCGCGCGCGCGCGGCGGGCGCGGGTTGGCGCGCGCCCCGCCGACCCGCAGCACACAGCGCCCGGGCGGCCGAGGGCGGCTGCTGCGGCGGCGGCCCACCGTATCTCTGCCGGCGCGCCGGCGGCGTCCCTCAGCCTGACCACCCGTGCCACTGCCCCTGGCGCACCGCCGCCGGCGTCCCCTGGGGCGCCGTCGTCGATGCTGCACACTGCGTGAAAGCCGGCCGCCTGCAGCCGCCCGGCGAGGGCGCGCGTGAGCGACGTGGCGGCGGCGGCGGCGGCGGCGGCGGCGGCGGCCCAGGTCGCTCCCGCCAGCCCTCACCTCCAGGTCGCTCAGCAGGCGGCTGAGCCCAACCTCACCCCACACCAGGCCCTCGCCGCCCGCGGGGAGGTCGGACTCCGCGGCCCCCTCGCCCGGCGCCACGCCGTCCAGCGGCTCCAGGCGCCACGCGCCGGCTGCGTGGCGCAGCAGCGCCTGCACGCGCGCCAGCGACACAGCGGCACCGCCGCCGCCAGCGGCGCCGTCGTGCGCTGGCAGGGGCGTGAGGTGCAGGCCGTGCGCCAGCTCACTGCTGAAGCTGGCCTCGATCAAGGGCTCGGGCAGCGGCACCTGCTGGAAGGGTGGGCCACCGCCCGGCGGCGCACCGCCAGCTGCATCAGGCGGCGACGGCGCCAGAGGCGGTGCGCTTGCGCTGGCGAGCAGTGTGGCGACCTCGCAGCCCGTGCCCGCCCTGCGCGCACGCAGCGCGCACAGCGCGCGCAGCACGGCTCAGCTGTGCGGCCGTGCAGTAGGGCGCGCGCGCAGCGCGCGCGTGCCACTCACCCCTCGAGCAGCAGCGCCGAGTCCAGCAGCTGCCTGTCCGCCTCGCTGAGCAGCATCCGCCGGACGGGCGGCGCAGCGGCACGCAGGAGGCCCAGCAGCGCGCGCGGCGTCAGGCAGCCCTCAACCGCCGGCCGCGGGCTGCCGCCGGGGCCGGTGCCGGCCGTGCTGCCGACCGGCGCGTGCTGCACCTGCCAGCGCCAGCCACGCCCGCCCGGCAGCAGCCCCTGCTCCAGGCACTGCTCCAGCCACGCCGCGCTCAGCGGGCGCGGCTCCGGCAGCAGCAGCAGGTTGCGTGCGTCGCCCGCCCACGCGCGCGCCAGCTCCGCGCCCGGCCCTGCCGCCAGGCTCCACAGAGGCACGAGCGCCACGCACGGCCCGGCAGCCAGCACCTCTGCCAGCGCGCCGCGCCAATCGGCGCCGCCGTCGCCGAGCGCTGGCTGCTCCCGGCCCGCCGCCGCAGCCGCGCCGCCCCGCGCCGTCGGCGCGCCGGTGTGCAGGCGCAGCGCGCCGCCCGCCAGCAGCGCGTCGTGCTCAAACGGCGCCTGACCCTGCGCCAGCACGCGCTGCTTCCGGCCAGGTTCTAAGTACTCGCAGCAGCTGCTGGCGGTGGCCAGCGCGTCGGGGCCGGCGGGCGAGAGATACAGCAGCGGCACGCCGCCGCCGCGCGCGCCGGCCACGTGCCGCAGCGCGGCCGGGATGTGCTCTAGCAGCTGCAGCAGCGCACCTGGCGCGCGCGGGCGGCGGGCCGGCGTCGGTGTGCGTGGCGGCGCTGGGGCAGAGCGCGCTCGCGCCGCCCGCTCGCCGCGCGGCCCCACCCGTCGGCAGCAGGGGCACCAGCACGCGCCCGCCGGCTGCGACCGCGTGCGCCGCCGCGCCGGCGGCGCGGTGCAGCAGGTGCTCGCCCGGAGCGAGCGGCAGGTCGGGGCAGAGGCTGCCGGGCGCCACGATCAGCGCCTCACACCCAGACAGCGCAGGCCGGTGCAGCGCCGCCGCATGGTTGGAGACCGCCGAGCCGGCCGCCAGGTATGCCAGCCTGCGGGCGGCGGGCGGGCGGCGCTGCAGGCTGGGGCGGCGCGGGCGGCGCGGCGGGCGCGTCCCGGCCCGGCTGCCCGGCCGGCTGCTGGTGCTGCCGCGCCGCCGCCGCGCACCGCTGGCTGCCGGCGGTGAGCAGCCACATCGCACTGCCGATGGTGCCGCCGCCGCACGGCCGTGCCTCTGCGGTGAGGGCCCACGGCCCCGGCAGCCTCACGCGCTGCCCAAAGCGCACCACCTGCAGGCGGTCCAGCACCGCCTGCACCTCGGCGCCGCTGAACAGCGGCACGGCCACGGCGTCCCCCGGCGGCGTCGTCCCCAGCTCCGGCTGCGGCGGCCAGCCGCCGGGCTGCGCCGGCTGCAGCTGCGCCAGCTGCAGCTGCGCCGGCTGCCCGGGCGCGAGCTGCGCCGTCAGCGGGGCCTGCTGCGCCTCCTGGCCGGGCGGCGCGCCCCAGTCCGCCCGCAGCGCGGCCTGCGCGCTCAGCAGCTCCAGGGCCGCCTGCTGGAAGGCGTGGTAGCAGGGCTCCGTGCAGTAGAGGTGCAGCGGCAGCGCCGCGCCGCGCGCCGCCAGCAGCGCGGCCAGGCGCGGCAGGCCCAGCATGGCGTGCGGGCCGCTCAGCAGCACGGCGTGCAGCTCCTCGCCCGCGGCCACGCGCTCCAGCAGCGGCGGAGTGCGCAGCTCGATGCGCGGCTGCTGCGCACGTGCGCCGCCGCCGGTGCCCGCCGCGCTGCGCTGCTCCGGCGCCGCGCCGCCGCGGCGCAGCACCGGCGCGGCGGGGCAGTCGAGCAGCACGTTGACGCCGACATGGTGCAGCAGCAGGGACGCCGTGTCGCCCTCGCCGAGCACCGCCTGCGGCGCGCAGGGTGCGCGGCAGCAGTGATGGCTGCGTTTGCGGCGGCGCGGCGCGGCGCAGGTGCGGCAGACTGAGCCGGGGAGGAGGGGGCGCATCCGGCAGCGCTCACGATCTTCATGGGCCGATCTGCATGAACCGGCCCGCGGCCGCCGCGCTGCCGCCGGTGCGCCCGCGGCGGACTGGGGACGCTGACCGCACGGTGCGCTTGCCGGCCCGGGTGGCGGGTGCACGTGGCTGCTGCTGGCCAGCGCGGTCCAGGGCCCCGGCCCGCCTTTGAACCTTGCAGCGCTCGTTTGCCTTGAAACCCCGACCACGAACCCCGCCGCCGGTATCAGTCACACAAAAGAACCAAAAAACTCTTCGCGCCGCCTGCGCGCCCCGCGTCACGGCGCGTCGGGGTCGAGCGGCGCCTCGACCTCGTGGCTGTCAGGCACGACAGTGAAGTAGCTGGAGATCGCGGCCCTGGCGGCGCGGCGGCGGCGGTGCGCGGTCGGCGCGGCGGCTGCGCGCGCGCGCCGCCTCGGCGCGCGGCGCCGCGGCCCGCGCGCGCGGCCCCCGCGCCGACCTGAAGCGCCGGGAGTACTGCTTGGGCGAGACGATCGTCGGCTCCTTGCCCGCGCCGCCGAGTATGCCGCTCGCCTTGACCCACGTCTCCAGCTGCTTGTCCCACGTGTAGGTGCGAATGAAGTCAATCAGCCCCACCACCAGCGCGTTGGACTCGCGGTCCACGCCTGCGGCGGGCCGGCGGGCGCGCGGGGCGCGGCGGCGCGGCGCGGCGCAGGCGCGAGGGGGCGGTGGGCGGGCGGGCGGGCGGGCGGCGGCGGGCGGGCGGGCGGGCGGCGGCGGGCGGCGGGCGGGCGGGCGGGCGGGCGGGGCGCCGGCGCGGGCGCCGGCGCTGCCGCGCACGCCGCCGCCCCTCGCGCGGGCGCCGGCCCCGTGCGCGGAGGGGTCTCACCCACGAGCAGGCTGTAATCCATGACCCCCAGCCCCGCCAGGAAGGCTGTGTCCGCCCACAGCGCGCGCTCCATGCGCCGCAGCAGCCCTTGGTCCACCAGGATCGGCGCCTGCGCAACGCGGCGCGGCGGGCGGGGCGCAGCGCGCGTCGGCCGCGCCGCACGCCCCGCACAGCCGCCGCCGCCGCCGCGCCCGCCGCGCCCGCCGCGCCCGCCGCGCCCGCCGCGCCGGCCGCGCCCGCCGCCGCCGCGCGCGCCGCCGGGCGCGCCTGCAGGTTGGCGGCGCGCAGGTTGTCGTCGAGGTGCACCGCCGCCGCGTCCTGCGGGTTGGCCGCGGCGTCGGCGTTGAAGCGCGCGCGCTCGCTGCCCTTGAGGTCGTAGATGCGGCTGATCTGGCGGTCATAGAAAATATTCTCCATGACCAGCACATCAATCGCGCCGTCGCGGTACGGGCCCGACCCGCCCGCGCCGCCGCCGGCGCCGCCGGCGCCGCCGGGCGCGGCGCCGCCCGCGCCGCCGAGCGGCGCGCCGCCCTGCGCGGCGGGCGCGCGCGCGCGGGGGCGCAGTCGGGCGCGGCGCGGGCGGCGGCCGCGCGGCGGGCGGAGGCGCGGCGCGGCGGGCCGCGCGGTGCACGCCGGCCGCCCACCTGGGAACGCAGGGTGATGCTGTACACGCCGGCGACCTTGGCGAGCGTGGTCGGCGCGCCGCTGGCGGCGGCGCGGGCCATGTGGGCAAAGTAGGCCGGCGCAAACTCCAGGAACGACGCCTGCGGGGATGGCGGGTGGGTGGGTGGGTGGGTGGGTGGGTGGGTGGGTGGGTGGGCGGGTGGGTGGGCGGGCGGGTGGGTAGGCAGTCGGCGGCGGCGGGTGTGGGCGGGCGTGGGCAGCGCGGCACGCTGCACGCCGCCGGGCGGCCGGCCCCGGGCCGCGCGGCCGGCGCCGCCCGTGCGCGCCGACCAATGAACCGCACCTTCTCGGGCTTGCTGAGGCTCTTGACGATGAAGCGGTCATCCCGCGTCTTGGCAAAGTAGGCGTTGGACTTGCCGCCGCGCGACGCCCACGCGCGGCAGCGGCACAGGCTCGTCACGTACGCCGCCTCGCCGCCCGCGACGCAGCGGCGGCGCAGCTCCGCAAACTGGGGCGCAAAGTAGGCGGTCACGCCAAAGCGCGCGCGCAGCCAGGGCATGCCCGGGGAGTCGTCCTCGAAGCCGTGCTTCACGTGCAGCGGCTCGGGGCTGAGCAGCAGCGCGAGCCAGTCGGGGCCGCCGCCCGCGGGGCCGGGGCCGCGGCGCGGCGCGGGCGCCCGCGCGCGCGCCGCCTCGGCCTCCTGGTGCTGCTGCTGCTGCTGCGACTGCTGCGACTGCTGCTGTGTCTGTTGCTGCTGCGACGACTGCTGCTGCTGCTGCAGCAGCTCGGCCGCCACCGCCGCGCCCGCGCCGTCTGCCGCGTCCGGCTCCGAGCCGGCCGGCGTGCCCTCGCCGCCGGCGAGCGAGCTCGTGCCGCTGCCGCCGCCCCCTGCGCAGACCCAGCCGCCGGGCACGTCGGCACCGCCGCCGTGCTGGCCCGCGGCCGGGGCGACGGGCGTGAGCACCGGCGACGCCGGCGCGAGCGGCTGGTACCCGACCGGCGCCTCGCCGCCGCCGCCGCCCTGGCCGCCGCCGCCGCCCTGGCCGCCGCCGCCGCGGGCGCCGCGGGCGCCGCGGGCCGGGTCGTCGCCGTGCAGGATCTGCCGCATCGCCGCGTTGAGCGCCTGCTGGTAGGGCCGGCTGGAGAGGAAGTATGCCGCGATGCTGGTCGGCTCGGCGTCAAAGATGGGAATGACGGTGTCGTTGATGCCCGCCGGCATGAGCGCGCGCCCCGGCAGCGCGACGCGCGCGATCTGCTGCAGCGCCGCGCCGCCGCGCCCGGGCGCGGTGCCGGCGCCCGCGCCGGCGCTGCCCGTGCGAATGGGCGCGAGGCCGGGCGGCGCGCTCGGCGCGGCCGGCCGCTGCGCCGCGTCCGCCGCCGGCAGCTCGGCCGAGCCGGTGCGCCGGTGCGCGGCGCCGGGGGCGCCGCCCTCGGCTGCGGCGCCCGCTGCTGCCACGCCGCCCGCCGCAGCCGCCCGCGCGGCGAGGTCGGGCGTCGCCGGCGGCGTCGGCTGCTGTGGCTGCTGCGGCTGGCCCTGCTGCTCCGCTGCGGCGCCGCCGCCGCTCGGGTCGTCCCAGTCCGGCAGCTGCTCGGGGAAGTTGTCACTCATGTCATCGGTGGTGCCGTCGCAGGCGGTGACCTCATGGCTCGTCATCCACGCCACAAAGCGCTCGTGCGCCGCCTCGCCGTCGTCGCTGTCGCCCTCGTCCGCGGCGCCGGCGCCGCCGGCAGCGGCGGCTGCGGCGGCGGCGCTGCCCGCGCCGCTCGCAGTGCGGCGGTGCCCGGCCGCGGCGGCGGCGGCGGCGGTCGCGCCGGCCGCGCGCGCGACGCCAAGCGCGCTGCCGCTGCTGGCGAGGGAGGCCGACGACGGCGACGGCGGCTGGCCGGCGGTGGTGCCCGAGCCGAGCGACGCGCCCGCGCCCGGCTGGCCGCCCGGGCTGGGCCGCCCCACCGCGTCGCCGCGTGGGCTGCCGCCGCCGCTGCCGAGGCTGAGGCTGGTCGTCAGCCGCCGCCCCACGCTGCTGAGCAGCTGCCCCGCGCGGCCGGTGGGGCTGCCAGCCGCCGCCGCGCCGGCCGCCGCCGCCGCCGCGATGCCGCCCTTGGGGCTGCCCGGCCCGCTGGCGCCGCCGTGCCGCCCCGCGCTGCCCAGGCTGCTGCTGCGGCTGTGCGGGCCGAGCACGCGCCGCGCGCCGGGCTCGCCGCCGCCGCCGCCCGGGGGCGCCTCGGAGGCCCGTGTGACCGCCATCATCACCGACTGGCTGCCCTCCAGCAGCCCTCCTGCAGCGGCACGCGGGCGGGCGCGGATCAGCGCACAGCGACCGACGACGCGCGCGCGCGCGCAGCCGCGCCGCCTCGCGGCTGCGTGCGGCCGCGCGACGCGCACCCGCGGTCGTGGCGGCCGCCTCGTGCGCCACGAGGCTGGCCACCGCCTGCACCGCGATGGGGCCGTCGTTGGGCAGGATCGGCACGCTCACGCAGGCGCCGGCCGACGCGTCGCTCTCTGCGGAGTGGCGCCGAGCGTCGGGCGCGCGCGGCCCCGGCCCAGCGGCGCACAGCACCCGCCCACGGGCCCCACGCCGAGCGGCCCCTGCCGCGGCGCACGCACCTTGGCCGTCGGTGATGCCGAGGCGCTGCGCCGCCATCGCCGGCGGCAGGTGGAACATGCTGCCGCCGTGCACGCTGCTGGCCACGCTGTCCGCCGTCGCGAGGCCCGCCGCCGCCGCCACCGCGGCCGCCGCCGCGAGCGGGCTGCCGGGCGCCGCCGCCGCCGCGGCCGCGGCCGCGCCCAGCGCCGAGGGCCCCGCCGCCGCGCTGGACGCGCTCGCCGCGAGCATCTGCGTGAAGAAGCTCGGCTCCTGCAGCGCCGCTGCCCAGGTGAGCATGGTGATGGCGAGCGTGCGGCGCAGGCGGTTGAGCTCCAGAATGCCAGACATGACCTGCTCGTCCCACGTGCCGCCGGCGCCGCCCGCGCTGCCGCCGCCTGCGGAGGCGGGCGGGCGGCGTGGAGGAGTCGGCGCGCGCACGCGCGCGCGTGCGCATGTGCGCACACTGGAGCGCCCGCCGCCGCGGCCCCGCCGCGCGACGCACCTCCCTCGCTGCCCTGCGAGCCGGGCGTCGCGCGGCGCACCGCGTCCGCCACCTTGTCCATGAGGCTGCTGCGGTCCTTGCGCACCGCGCTCAGCATCGCCGCGACGCTCACGAGCGACGCGGCCGCAGCGGGCGCCGCCGGTGCGTCCTGCGCCACCGCGGCGGGCTCCGCGCCGGCCGACGTTGCGTCGCCGTCGCCGGCGGCGACGCCGCCACGGTCGCCGCCGTCGCCGCCGCCCGCGTCGCCCGCGCCGGCCGCTGCTGCCGCAGACGCCGCGGCCTCGTCCGACAGCGGCGTGGTGCCGCCCGACCGCTGCTGCTGCTGCTCGCGCGGCGGGCGTGGCGCCGCCGCCGCCGCCTGCGCCCGAAAGAAGGGGTGGCTCTGCAGGGCCGACTCCAGCACGTCGAACGCCTCGTTGGACTCCTGTCGCCGGCAGCGGCGGCGGCGGCGGCGGTGGCGGCGGGCTCGCGGGCCGCCCGTGCGCGGCAGGGCTGAGGCTGGCGGACGGCCGCGGCCGCGCGCGCGGCCGCGCCTGGCAGAGCTCCGCCGACTCCTGTTTGAGCCACATGACCTGGGCGTTGAGGCTGTAGCTCACGCGCGCGCGCGGCAGCGCCACGCCGCACGGAAAGATGGCGTCCTGGTGCAGGCACATCACCGTGCTGCGGCGGCGGCGGCGGCGGCGGCGGGCCAGTCCGGTCGCGCCGGCACCGGCGGCGGTGCGCGCGCGGCTGAGCGGCGGCGCTTGCGGGCGTGGCGGCAGGCGGCGCACCGCCCCAGGCCAAAGTAGCGCACAAAGCCGGCGTGCAGCTGCGTGCCAAAGACCTCCAGCCCCGGCGCGGAGAAGCAGAGGGACAGGAACATGCCAAACGACATGCACGCGCTGCCCTGGCACAGCGGCAGCCTGGCGGGCGTGGCGGCGGCGGCGCATGCCGTTGGAAAAGCAGGGCGCGGAGCACGCGCGGAGCACGCGCGGGCGCTCCCGGCGTGCCGGGCGCAAGGCCGGATGCGGCCCGCCGCCCCGCGCCGCACCTGCGCACGGCGCTGGCGTCGCCCGCGTGGCGGCCGCCCTTGGGGCGCAGCCACGTCCACACCTGCCCGCGGTCCTCACCCGGCAGCGCCTCGCTGGCTGGCAGCGTGGCGATGCTCAGAGTGATGCGGCTGCGGCCGTGCAGGAACGTGCGCACGTGGCACGTCACGCCGTCGCCGCACCCGGGCACCTGCGCGGCGCGCGGCCGGGCGGGCGTGTCGCGCTGCGGGGAGAGGCGCGTGGTGGAGGCTCCCAGCTCCCGGCGCGCCCGCGCGCCGCGCCCTGCCGCGCGCGCACCTGGCACTTTTTCTGGCTGTGCGGCGCCGCCGCGACAATGAAGCCGGCCAGGCTGAGGTCGCTGTGGCAGTAGTGGTCGATGCGTTTGATTGCCGGCGGCTCGCACATCAGCCCACGCCGCGGGTTGCGGCAGGCCATGCTCAGGAAGATGTGCTGCCTGCGCGGCGCGGCGCGGCGCAGCAAGAGGTGAGCGGTGGGCGGCGCCCGGCTGCGCCGCCGCGCGCCAGGGAAGGGGGCCGCCCTCCCTCTCAGCGCGCCGCGCGCCTGTCATAGAGCTGCAGGCCCTGCAGCCACAGCGGCGCGACGCGCGGCACGCCGGCATCGCCGCCCGCGGCCCCCGAGTCGGCGTCCGAGCGCGAGTCGTCGTCCGAGAGCAGGTCCGAGCCGTCACCGGGGGACGTGCGCCGCCGCAGCGGGTCCGTGTACTCCTCGCCGCCGCCGCCGGCCTCGCCCTCGCTGCAGCAGGGCGCGCTGCGCGCGCTCGCGGGGCTGCCGGGCTCGCCCGCAGGCTCGCTGGAGCCCTCGCCGCCGCCCGCCTGCGACGGCTGCTGCGTCTGCTGCTGCTGCTGCTGCTGCTGCTGCTGCGTCTGCGCCTGCGTCTGCGTCTGCGTCTGCTGCGTCTGCTGGCTCTGTGCCTGCGCATGGTGGTGGTGGTGGTGGTGGTGCGCGGCGGCCGCGGCCGCGGCCGCCGCCGCCACCGCATGGCGCTGCTCGATCTCCAGCGCGTCCGGCACCACCACGTGCGGCGACAGGCTCAGCAGCAGCCGCGCGTCGCTCTCCAGGCCCGCCGGGTTGGTGGCGTCGCGCGAGGCGCGCACCGCAGCGCGCGCCAGCGAATGGAGCAGCGCAGCGTCGCCGGCGGCCTCTGCACGCGGCGGGCGGGCAGCGGCGGCGCGGTGAGGCGGTTAGGAACCTTGCCGCGGCGCCGCCGCGGCCCCAGAGGTCGCGGCCGGGCCCGGGGGGACTCCACCGCGGTGCGGCACCGCGCGGCGCGCACCTGGCGCCGCCAGCGCCGCAGTGGCCAGCGCGAGCTCCTCCGCGAGGAAGCTGCACTCCAGGCCCTGGTGGTAGGCTGCCAGAACCCCGAACCGCACCACGCGCTTGAGCTTGGTCAGCTCCGACGCGCTGCCGCCCCAGAGCAGCACCGTGCAGCCCAGCGGCAGCGGGCAGCCGTCAAACAGCATCAGCGTCTTGGCCGCCGCCGGCGTGGCGCTCACGGGCGCCGCCCGGGCGCCGCCGCCCGGGCGCGGCGGCGCGGCAGCCGCCGCTGCCGCCCCGCCGCCCTCGCCGCCGCCACCGCCCTCGCCGCCGGCGCCGCCAGCGTCGAGCGCCGCCAGCGCTCCGCTGCTGGCGCTCTGCGAGACCCCCGGCTGCTGCGGCTGGCCGCTGGCGCCGCTGTTGGGCGCCGGCAGCGGCGTCACCTTGAAGTGGCTGCAGCTTCCCACCAGCGCCGGCGACAGCTCCTCCACCGACGGCGCCACCTTCAGCGGCGGCGCGGCGTGGCCGGGGCAGCGTCAGCAACTGCGCGGCGGCTGCTGCAGCAATCGCGCGCGCGCGCCCGCTGCCGGCGGCGTGTCACGCCGGGCGCCCCCGCGGCGGCGCGCCTTGACGCCCATGCAGCGCCCCAGGCGCTCCAGCAGCTCCGGCTTGGTGTGCTGCACCAGCGCGATGCCCCGGGCCAGCAGCTCCTCCTGCGCGCCGCGTGCCACGCTGCGCTCCACCAGCAGCAGGTCGGGCCTGGCGCCGCGGCGGCGGCGGCGGCGGCGCGTGCCGTGGGCGCGCGCGCCGGCGCGGCAGCGGCGGCGCGCGCGCCGCCAGCGCCCCCGGCGGTGCGCACTTGAGCGACGCGACGCGCGCGACCGCGAGGCGCAGGTGCTCGCGCTCCTGCTCCAGCAGCGTGTCAAAGCTGGACAGCCGGTTGGCGACACGCTGGTACTCGAGCGCGCCGGACAGCAGCAGCACCGCGGGCGCGGCGATGTCGGTGCGCATGCGGCGGTGCGCGACGTTCTTCTTGGCCACCACGCCCCGCACGACGCGGCTGTCCCCCGGCGCGCCCATGTCCGGCAGCGCCTTGACCTGCGGCGCCGACGCGCAGCGCAGCCCGGCGCGGCGCGGCGGGCGGTGGGCGCGCGCCCACGGCGGGCGCGGCGGCGGCGCGCGGGCGCGGGCGCGGGCGCGGGCGCGGGCGCGGGCGCGGGCGCGGGCGCGCGCTCCCGAGCCGCGGCGCCCGGGCCGCGCCTTGACGTAGAAGCGCGGGTCCTGCTCCCCAAACGCGGCGGCCGCGGCCGGCAGGAGCGCGCGCGACGCCTCGCACACGAGCCGCAGCACGACTGGCAGCCACGCCTCGGCCCCCGCCACCTCCTCGGCCTGCAGCAGCTGCCACAGCAGCGCGCGCAGGTGCGCGTCGGCGGCGGCCCCCAGCTCCTGCCGGTTGAGCAGCACCAGCGGGTGCAGCCCGCTGCTGGCCGGAGGCTGCTGGCCGCTGGGACTGAGGGGGAGCTCCGGCGACGCCGCCCCGGCCGCCTCTGGCTCGCCGTCGCCCGCCTCGGCCGCCGGCGCGCCCGCGTCCCCGGGCTGCTGCTGCTGCTGCTGCTGCTGCTGCTGCTGCTCGGCGAGCGCCTCCGGCGGTGGGCCGAACGTGCGCTCCAGCACCGGCGGCACCTCCCACGTGAGGGACCCGTCCGAGCCGCTGGCGCCGCGAGAGGCGGAGTGCCGGAGCTTGCTCGGCGACGACGGGCCACGCCCGCCGGCGCCGCCGCTCTCGTCGGTGCGCCTGCGCATGCGCGCGTGCGGGCGGTGCCTCGGCGCGCGGCGGGCGGCTGCAGGCAGCCCGGCAACCAACAGCCGAGCTGCTGCGCTAGCTGCAGGGCCAGTCCCGTCGCGCTGCGCGGGCCGCGCACCTGGCGGCGCCCTCGGCCGTGCGCTGCACGCTGCCCAGCAGCAGCTGCTCCGCCGCGCCCTGCTGCGCGCGCTCCGCGCTGTCGTCATCGCACTGCCGCATGCGGTGGCCTGCGTGCGCGCAGCGCGCGGCCGCGGCGCGTCAGAGGCCGGCCCGCGGCGCAGCGCCCGCCCCGCGCCGCCGCGCTGAGCTCACAGTAGTTGCATACGCGCAGCCAGCTCTGGTCCGCGGCGTCGCGCGGCGCGGGGATGGCGTTGGCGGTGCAGCCGGCGCAGAAGATGCGGCCGCAGATGCGGCAGTGGTGGCGGCGCACGAATACGCTGAACGGCGTCTCGCACTCGTAGCACGCCCGGCACGTCGCGTCGTCAACCCAGTAGTCTTTGCCCGACTGCCCGCCGCCGGTGGCGGCAGCCTTGTCGCCTGGGGCGCGGCGGCGCGGCCGTGGCGTCGCGCGCGGGGCGAGCAGCGCGGCGGCGCTGCTGCTGCGCCGCGCCGCGTCGCACCGGTGAGGGTATTGACGAACTTGCTCAGCAGCGAGTCCATGGCGCGTGTTGGGCCTCAGGCCTGCCTCACGGCGCTGGGCGGGGGCTGCTGCGGCCTGGGCGCCGAGCGGCAGGCCTCCCCTTGTGGCGCCCGCAGCCCCGTCGTGGCATGCTCGTGCGGCCCCGCGGGCGCGGCGTGGCGTCTCCGGTACAGGGGAGAAGACGTGGGGCGCGGCAGGAGGGCGGGGAGGACGTTTGTTGCTGCTGCTGCTGCTGTGCTCGCGGGCCGGCTGGGCGGGCCGCGTGGGCGGTCGGGTCGGCAGCGGGGTCGGGACGGCGAGGCTGAGCGCCCGTCGCGACGGCGGCGAGCGCCCGTCGCGACGGCGGCGAGCGCACGCGGTTCACACGGGCAGGGCGCGCCAGCGCGTGAGCAGGCGGCGGCGCCGCCGCCCGCTCACGCCAGCGCGAGGAAGGGGTCGGCGTCGGGGTCGTCGTCGCCGCCGGGGCGCGGCGCCGCGTAGACGGCGACGTAGGTGCGGCCGTACTTGCGGTCCGTCACGCGCGCGAGCGGGCCGATCGCGTCGCGCACCTCGCGCGCCAGCTGCTTCGGGTACTCAACGAACACCACCGACCCAGCGTGCAGCAGCGGCGAGGCCTCGAGCAGGTCGAAGAGCTCGGGGTAGCTCACGAGGAGGTAGGGTGGGCACACTGAGATGAAGTCAAAGGCCCCGCCCGCAAAGCGCGGCAGCGCCGCCGCGCGGCGCAGAAAGTCCTCGGCCTTGGTCGTGTGCGTCGTCGCGCGCGCCGAGAAGCCGCACGCGCCGATGTTGCGCGAGAGGATGCGCGAGACAACGACGGGGTCCATCTCGACAAAGTGCGCCTCGCCGACGCCGCGCGAGAGCGCCTCGAGCCCGACGCTGCCCGTGCCGGCAAAGAGGTCGAGCCAGCGCGCGCCGCGCGGCAGCCCGCCCGGCGTGCCGGCCTGGGCCTGCAGGATGTTGAACACCGCCTGGCGCACCTTCTCCATCATCGGCCGCGTCTGCGCGGAGCGGAAGCTCAGCAGCCGCCGCCCCGCCGCGCTGCCGGCGACGATGCGCAGCGTCTGCTGCGTCTTGTGGTCGGACGCGCCCAGCCCGACCGCGCGCTTCTGCCAAGGCGCACGGCGGCGGCGGCAGCGGCGCGCGGCGGCGGCGGCGGCGGCGGCGGCGGCGCCGTGAGCCCGGCGACGCGGCCGCCCAGCCGGCCGCCGCGCGCGCCGCGCCGCCAGGCCCCCCGGGGCCCCGCCCGGCTCGGCTGCGCTGCGGCCGGGCTCACCTTGAAGTCAGAGTACGCCGAGTCAATCTCGACCTGGTCCTTCATCAGCTTCTTGACCTGGTCCGGCCGGAAGTAGCGGCGCAGCAGCTCCTCCTGCTCCTCCAGGTCGATGCCGGTCGTGCCGGCGGAGCCGCCCCACTGCACGCTCGCCGCGTTGCCGGCCGCGAGGCTGTCCTCGAGCAGCCCGCCCGCCTCGTCCTCCGCCGCCGACAGCTCGTCGAGCAGGGAGCGCTGCCGCCGCGCCGCCGCGAGCGCCGAGGGCGGCAGGTCGCTGAGGAACCAGTCGTCCGCCTGGCCCATGTCGGCCAGCAGCGACGCCTCGAGCGCGCCCTCGCCCGCCTGCCCGCGGTGCGGCGTGGGCGGCAGGGAGGCGCGTGAGCGCGGCCCGGCGCGGGGCGGCGCCTTCGCATTGCACCCGCCGGCGCCGGCCGCACCTCCTCGGCGGCACCCCGCCGCTGCCGCTTGGCGGGGCTGGTCGGCAGGCGCATGCTGCGCCCGTCGTCCTCATACTCCTCGAACTCCTCCTCATCCGCCTTCTCATCCTCCTCCCAGCCCGCCAGGTCGGTGCCACGGGCCTCCACCGTGGTGGCGCTGCCGCTGGAAAAGTCGGTGAACTCCTGCGGCGGGCCGGGGCGCGGCGGAGTAGCGCCGCGTGGGCCCTCGGTTGCGGCGCGCCTCGACCGCGGCGCGCGGGCGCCGCCCCTGCTGCCGCGGCGTGCGGGCGCCGCCGCTGCCGCCGCGAAGCCGGCGCACCGTCCTGCCCTTGTCAAAAGTGATCACAAACTCCGGCTGCGTCTCGTCCTCGTCGTCCTCGCCGTCCTGCGCGTACGCCGCCTCGTGCGCGCGCAGCGCCGCCTTGGCCGCCGCGGCGGCCTGCATGCCCGCCAGGCCCGGCAGCTTGGCCTTCTTGGCGCCGCCGCCGCCCGCCGCGCGCCGCGCCACGTCGGCCTTGACCGCCTGCACGGCGCCGCCCGGCGGCCCGCCTCGGCCGCCCTGCTCCTGCTGCGCCTGCTCCTCCTGCTGCGCCTCCTGCTCCTCCTGCTCCAGCAGCGCCTTCTGCAGCAGCCCCAGACCCATCACGCCCTCCTCGCTCTGCATCGCCACAAACGGCGTGCCGCGCCGGCGCGCGGGCGCTGCGGCGGCGGCGCCGGCGGCGGCGGGGGCGGCGCGTCGGCGCGCAGCGGGCAGGGCCGACCGCGGAGCCGCGCCGAGCGCGGGGCAGCGGCGGTGACCGCGGTGGCGGCCGCTGCGCGCCGCACCAGCCTTGTTCTTGGCCGCCGCCGGCCGCTGCGGCGGGGGCGGCGGCGCGGCGGGCGGCGGCGCCGCGCCAGGCGCCGCGCCGACGTCCACGCCCCAGCCGTCGTCGTCGGCGAGCTCGTACAGCTGCGCGTTGCGCTTGCTGTCGCCGGGCTGCTGCTTGGCCGCGGTTGCCGCGACGGCGCCTGCGCAGCGCCAGCGTGTGGCGGCGGCGGGGCGGGGCGTCGGCGGCGCGGCCGGCCAGCCGGCGGCGCGGCCGGCCAGCCGGCGGCGCGGCGTGGGGCGCGTCCAAGCTGGGCTGCTGCTGCTGGAGCACCAGCAGCAGCACCACCACCAGCGCAGTGCGCCGCGGCAGCGGCGGCGGCGGCGCCGGCCGCCGCCGCCGCTTGGCGGGCTATTTGGCGCGCCAGCCGGCGCCGCCGCCCCGGCGCAGCGCCCCGACCGTCCCTGCGCGCGTGCGGCCGGACGCCCACGCGGGCGCAGCGCCTGCCGCGGCCCACCTCGCGCGGGGCGCCGGCGGCCGCGCGCCGCCGGCGCCGCCGGCCGGCCGCTGGTGGACGGCGCGCACAGCGCGGCGCGGGAGTGGCTGGCCAGCATGTTGCCGGCTCGGCGGCGACCCCCGCGCTCGCAGCGCCGCGGCGCGACGACGCTCCGAGCGAGCGGCGCGCTCTCGCGAGCGGGCGCGCGCGGGTGGCGACCTGGGTGCGTCGCGTGTGAGTCGACCGCGACCTGGGCGAGAGCTGTGCGAGCGTTCGAGGCGTGCGGCGCGATAACAGCAGACGCGCGCAGAACAGCGGGGCCCGCCGCACTGCGAGCGCGTCGTCGACCCCACGCCCGCACACCCGGAGCCGCCGCAGTCGCGACTCGCCCGCTCGCCCAGCTCGCCCCGCGTCCCTCCCCAACCGACCCAGGTGGGCAGACGCGATCGGCTTGCCCGCCCCGCCCGGCGCCCCCGCGCGCCCGGTCGCGCCACGTCGGCGGCAGGGCGCGACGGGCGGCGTGGGGCATCGAATTGGGGCGCCCGCGGGGCGCTTGGGGGCCTGCTCGGCGCTGAGGCGGAGTCGATGCGTTGGCGCCCGCCCCCGCCCGCCGGTGCCGCAGAGCCATGGAGGACGACGGCCAGGTGTCCGCGCTGGTGTGCGACAATGGCTCGGGCATGGTCAAGGTGCGCCAGGGCGCCCCGCCCCCGCCCGCGCGCCGGGGGCGCCCATCAGCACGCGCGAGCGCGCCTCGCCCTACCACGGGCCCGGGGGGCCTCGCAGCCGGCGCCCACGCACGCGGCCCGCCGCCGTGCACGCACCGCCGCAGGCGGGCTTTGCGGGCGACGACGCCCCGCGCGCGGTGTTCCCCTCCATCGTTGGCCGGCCCCGCCACACCGGCGTGATGGTGGGCATGGGCCAGAAGGTGCGTGGACGCCCCGGAGCCGCCCGGGAGCCGCAGATCGCCGGCCGGCGCGGCGGCGGCGCCGGCGGCAGCGCGCCGCGCGCGGGCAACAGCAGCGGCGGTTGCAGTTGGCGCCGCCGCCCGCGCGAGCGGCGCGCGCCCAGGCCCCGCCGCCGTGCCGCCGCCGCCTCCGCCGCGCCGCCCTCACTGCGCCGCCGCCCTGCCCTCTGCCCGCGCCGCGCGCAGGACTGCTACGTGGGCGACGAGGCCCAGAGCAAGCGCGGCATCCTGTCGCTGCGCTACCCGATCGAGCACGGCATCGTCACCAACTGGGACGACATGGAGAAGATCTGGCACCACACCTTCTACAACGAGCTCCGCGTCGCGCCCGAGGTGCGCGCGGCGCGGCGGCAGCGGCGCGCGGAGAGGGCGGCAGCGGCCCGCGGCGCCGCCGCGCGCCCGCGCCCGTGTGCCGCCGACTCCGCCCGCGCCCGCCCGCGCCCGCGCCCGCGCCCGTGTCGCGCGCGCGCGCAGGAGCACCCCGTGCTGCTGACGGAGGCGCCGCTCAACCCCAAGGCCAACCGCGAGAAGATGACGCAGATCATGTTTGAGACCTTCAACGCGCCCGCCATCTACGTCGCCATCCAGGTGCGCCGCTGCGGGGCACGCACCACGCCGCCGCCCGCCCGCGCGGGCGGGGCCAGCGGCGGCAGCGCCAGCAGCGGGGCCGGCGCGAGCAGCAGCAGCAGGAGCAGCAGCAGCGGAGCGTTGCAGCAGCAGGAGCAGGGGCGAGTGCTGGCGGCAGCAGCGATAGCAGCGGCAGCAGCGGCGGCGGCGACAGCAGCGGCGCGTGCCGGCGGCGGTGGGCGCCCGACCCTCCGCGCCGCCGCGCGGCGCCGCGCCGCGCGCAGGCGGTGCTGTCGCTGTACGCGAGCGGCCGCACCACGGGCATCGTGCTCGACAGCGGCGACGGCGTGACGCACACGGTGCCCATCTACGAGGGCTACGCGCTGCCGCACGCCATCCTGCGCCTCGACCTCGCCGGCCGCGACCTCACCGACTGGCTCATGAAGATCCTCATGGGTGCGCACCCGCACCCGCGCCCGCGCCCGCCGCGCGTGCTGGCGTGGGGTGGGATGCGACCGGGAGCGCCGCGCGGCGCGGGGCGGCCGCCGGCGGCAGCCCGCGCGCAGCGCGACGCGCCGCGGCGCCCCCGCGCCCACGCCGGCGCGGTGCGTCGCGCGTCCGTCCTCGCCCTGCAGAGCGCGGCTACAGCTTCACGACGACCGCGGAGCGTGAGATCGTGCGTGACATCAAGGAGAAGCTCGCGTACGTCGCGCTCGACTACGAGCAGGAGATGGCGACGAGCATGTCGAGCAGCGCGCTGGAGAAGAACTACGAGCTGCCCGACGGCCAGGTCCGCGCCGCGCCGCCGGGCGCCGCGCCGCGCGCCCCGCGTCGTGCGCCGTGCGGGGAGCTGCCCGGGCGGTCGGGCGCAGGCGGCGGCTGCCCAGCGCAGGGCCAGCGGCGCGCCGGCCGCCCGCCCGGCTCACCCGCGCGGCTCGCCCGGCGCCAGGTCATCACGATCGGCAACGAGCGCTTCCGCTGCCCCGAGGTGCTGTTCAGCCCGAGTATGGTCGGCATGGAGGCGAGCGGCATCCACGACACGACCTTCAACTCCATCATGAAGTGCGACGTCGACATCCGCAAGGACCTCTACTCCAACATCGTGCTCTCCGGCGGCACCACCATGTGCGGCTGCTGCAACGCGGCGCGCACGGCGGCGAGGGCGGCGCGGGGGCGCGCGGCCGGCGGCGCAGCGGCCGGCGGCGCAGCGGGCGCAGGTGCGTGCCGCCGACGCGCCGTGCCGCCCGCGCGCGCGCGCGTCTGCCCCCCTGCCCGCCACAGGTTCCCTGGCATCGCGGACCGCATGTCCAAGGAGATCACCGCGCTCGCGCCGAGCGCGATGAAGATCAAGGTCGTCGCGCCGCCGGTGAGCCCCGCTGACGCGGGCGCGGGCGCGGGCGCAGGCGGCGGAGCAGCAGACGCAGCAGCAGACGCAGCAGGCGCCCGGACGGGGGCCGGGGCCTGGAGGGCGCCGTTGCACGCCTCACGCTCGCCGCCGCCGCCGCGCCTCACGCTGCGCCGCAGGAGCGCAAGTATTCGGTCTGGATTGGCGGCTCCATCCTGGCGTCGCTGAGCACGTTCCAGCAAATGTGGATCGCCAAGTCGGAGTACGACGAGTCCGGCCCCTCCATCGTGCACCGCAAGTGCTTCTGAGCGCGCGGCGCGGCGCAGCGCGGCGGCTGCCGCGGATGGCGGCCGCCGCGCGCGCGCGCGGCGGGGCGGGCGGGCGGGCGCTGCTGCGCGGCGGCGCGCGGCGAGGGGCGGGGGCCGGGGCGGGGCGATCGCATCGCTTCGCGGGCGGCACGGGCGGGGGCGCAGTGAGGACGGCTTGGTGAGCAGCTGTGCGGCGGAGACGCGCGAGCGCTCGCGGGGCGGCGCGGCGGCTGTTGGCCCCGGCATGTGTCGCAGCGCGCGCGGTGCCGGGGCGTGCAACAGGCTTGTCACACCCGTCCGTGTCCTGGCCGCGCCGCGCGCTACGGCAGGCCGCACAGCAGCTCCGCCGCCGCCGGCAGCCAGCGAGGCAGGCACGCCGCCGCCTCGCCCGGCCGCGCTCCGCGCTCACAGCCATCTCACAGCTCGTCCTTGCTGCCGGCGCCGCCGCGGTCCCCGCCGCCGGTGGCGCGCGCGGCGCGCAGCGCGGGGCCGAGGTCGTGGCCGAGCGCGGCGAGGTAGCGCACCCACGCGGCGCGGCCGGTGTGGAACATCGACGCGAGCAGGCGCTCATTGGGCGCGTGGATGTGGTCGCCCAGGCCAAACGCAAAGACCGTGCTGTCCACGCCGAGGATCGACTTGAAGTAGGCGAGCGCGGGGATCGTGCCGCCGTCGCGGTAAAACACAGGCGGCGCGCCCATGACCTCCTCCAGCACGCGCGCGGCGATCGCGTTGCCCGGCGCGCCGCGCGGCGAGGTCCAGGGGTCGGCCCGGAACCCCGCGATGCGCGCGCTCACATTGGCGAGCGGCGGCGCGGACGCGAGCAGGTGGTCGCGCACCAGCGCCGCGACGTCCTCGGGCCGCTGGTGCGGGACGAGGCGGCAGCTGATCTTGGCGTGCGCGGCGCGGGGGATGACCGTTTTCATGCCCTTCCCTGCGCGCGCAGCGCGCGCAGCGTGCGCAGCGCGCGCAGCGGGCGCAGCGGGCGCAGCGGGCGCAGCGGGCGCAGCGGGCGCAGCGGTCGCCGGGCGCCAGTGAGCGGGCGCGGGGCCGCCCCGGGCGCCGGTGACTGGGCGCCGGCCAGTGGGCGGGGCGCGTGCGCCGTGCGCCGTGCGCCGTGCGCCGTGCGCCGCGCGCCGCGCGCCGCGCGCCGCGCCCCCGCCCACCCCAGCAGCACCTGTGAAGCCGCCCCACATGCCCACCACCTCGAGCGTGGGGCGGAGCCAGCGGCGCTCGAGCGTGCCAAAGCCCGCCTCGCCGGTGAAGCCCTTGACCCCGAGCGCGGCCGCCTCTGCCTCGGCGTCAAACGGGAACGCCGCGATCGCCGCGCGGTCCTCCGCGCTGAGCGGCGCGACGTCGTCGTAGAAGCCCGGCACGGTGACGCGGCCGCCGCCGTCCCGCAGCCCCGCGAGCAGCGCCGCGAGGACGTGGTTGGCGTTGGCCACGCTCCCGCCCTTCACGCCCGAGTGCAGGTCCGCGCCCGCGGTCGTGACGTCGACCTCGAGCGCGACGGCGCCGCGCAGGCCGGTGGTGATGCCCGGCGTCGCCGGCCCCACCTGCCCGCCGTCGGCGGAGAGCGCGAGGTCGACGCCGGCGAGCAGCCCGTCCCTGTGCTTGGCCAGGAAGGCCGCGAGGTTGGGGCTGCCGATCTCCTCCTGGCCCTCGAGCAGGAGCTTCACGTTGAGCGGCAGCACGCCCGTGGCGGCGAGGTGCGCCTCGAGCGCGTGCACCGCCTGCAGCAGGCCGCCCTTGTCGTCGTCCACGCCGCGGCCGTAGAAGTAGCGCTCGCCGCCGCCGCCGACGGCGCGCACCTCGGGCTCAAACGGCGGCGATGCCCAGAGCTCCAGCGGGTCGGCGGGCTGGACGTCAAAGTGGCCGTAGATCAGGACCGTGGGCTGGCCCGCGCCCGCGTGCAGCCAGTCGGCGTAGACCGCGGGGTGGCTCGTCTCGGGCCCCTCCGTCGGCAGCACCGCCACGTTGTCCAGCCCGGCCGCGTCGAGCTTGGAGGCCAGCCACGCCGCGGCGCGGCCGACGTCGGCGGCGTGCGCGGGCAGGGCCGACACCGACGCGATCGCCGCCAGGGCCAGCAGGTCGGCCTCCGCCGCCTCGGCGGCGGCCTCGGCGTGCGCCAGCGCCGCGCGCAGCCGCGCGTCGGCGTCGGCGGCGTCGGGGTGCGCGGCAGCAGCGCGTGCCTGCTGACCGGCGCCTGTCGCCCCTGAGCCGACGGCGGGCTCGCTCGCAGCGGGCTCAGCGCTCGCGGCCAGCAGCGCCAGCAGGCCCAACACCAGCGCCACAGCGCGGCGGCGCCGCATGGCCAAGCGCCGCTGCTGCCGCTGCTCGCGCTGCGCTGCTGGCGCTGCTCGCGCTGCTGGCGGGTTGCGGGGACGCTCTGATGCCTCGTGCGCAAGCAGGCGTCGCGTGGGCGTGAAAGGGCGCGCAGCCGGGCTGTGCGGCGGCGGGCACGCAAGGGCTCGAGCGCGTCCGCAGCGCTGTCGTCAGGCGCTGATCGCACGGGCTGAATGGAGGGGTGAGGGCCGCTGGAGGGAGCCAGGGAGCACCCTGTCAGCCTTGCCGGCGTCGCGGCGGCACAAAGGCGTCACCCGTCCCGCGCGTGTCACCCGCGCGGCCTCGAGCGTCCGCGTTTACAACTCCGCGCGGCCGCGTCCCGCTCAACCCCTCCTCCTTGGGCGGGCGTGGAATGTGAGGCCCGCTATTGTACACCCAGTGGGCCTAATTGCGTTAGGGTAGCAGCGTGGTTTGGACGTGCGTGCATCGTCACAGCGGCACAGGCGTGCAACAGGGGTGGAGCAAGGGGGAGGGTTGGCGGAGGGCGGCCGCCCGCGCGCCACGCGGTGGCGCCGGCCGCCCAAAGTGAAAGTGCGTCACAGGGCGCGTGCACAGGCAGTGCTTCCAGCCGCCGGCCAGCGCGCCGTCCCCCTGCCCGCCGCCGGGGCAGGGCTCATGTGCGCACGAAGACGGGAGCGCTGAGCCCGAGACAGGCTCAAATCGAGGCACACGCGCGTTGGTCCCACGCGGTCAGGGGTGTGCGTCGATTGATGCGGGCTCCCCGTGCACCCCCCAGGCGGGCGGCAGCGCTCCGCACACACACACACACACACACACCGGGTCACCACGCATGGCAAGGCTCAGCACACACCAAGTTCCAGTGAGGGCTGACAGCTAGCTCGTCTCCCGCGCCCCGGCGCTCCCCGGCGCCGGCGTGCGGCTGCCCGCGCGCCCCGCGCGCCCCGCGCGCCCCGCGGCCCCGCCTCACACGGGGTGCGCGGAGTCGTCGCCGCCACGCGGCACGCCCGAGGGCGCGGGCGGCTTGCCGCCGCCCGGCGCGGCGCCGCCGCCGCTCGCGCCCGCGCACGCGCCGGCGCCGGCGCCCGCGGCCATGCCGGCGGCCTTTGCGGCGCGGCGCTTCCTCATCGCCTTGACAATGGTTATGATCGAGAGGTCCTGGTCCTCCTCCGACACGCTCGCGAGGCGGTTGCCCTCGGCGTCGACGTTCCACCCGGGGATGCTGGTAAACATCGGGGAGTAGCTCGACCAGCGCTTGTACACGGCAACGCCTGGCGGGCAGGGAGCGCGGCGCGCGTTGAGCGCGGCGCGTGGAGCGTGGCGCCCGCGGCACGCCCGCCCGCGGGCGTGGAGCGCGGCGGGCGCGGCGTGCAGCAGCGCGGGCGTGGCCGCAGGTGCGTCGCCGCACCCGGCCAGCGCTGCTGCGCGGCGCAGAGCTGGTAGGAGAAGGCCTTGGCCACGACGTGCATGATGAGGCCGGCGATCACGCCGTACGCGATCTGCGGTCCGCGGCCGGGCGCCCGCCCGGGGTCGGCGCGCGGGGCAAGCGGCGGGTCAGCCCGCGCGGGCCGGCCGCCACGCGGCGGGCGGGCGGCTCTGTGGCGGCGGCGGCGGCCTTGCGGCCCCGCTCGCTGTCTCACGTTGTGCGTGAAGGGCATGGCGATGATGGTGGTGAACGCCGGCAGCGCGTCTGCGGGTCAGGGTTCAGGGTCGGGGCCAGGGGTGGGGCGTGCCGTCAGGGTGCGGGCTTCAGCCGAAGTGTGGGGCGCGGCGCGGCGCGGCGCCGGCGGCGCACCGGTCATGTCTGTCCATTCGATCTCCATGATGGATTCCATGAAGATCATGGCGCCGATGAGGCAGAGGATGGGCCCCGTGGCGATGGCGGGGATCGAGCTGAACAGCGGCCTGCGAGGTTTGGGGGGGGGGGGGGGCGGCGGCGGGCTTAGGGTGTGGCACGCGCGGCCGGCGACGCGGCGCGCGCCGCCGGGGCGCCCAGCGCGGCGGGCCCGGGCGGCGGGCGGCGCGCGGGCGGTGTTTGGGCGGCGGCCGGGGCGGCTCACCAGAGGGCGATGGACGCCAGGAAGAAGGCGGAGCACACGATGGCGGTAAAGCCGGTGCGCCCGCCCTCGCGCCTGCGCGCACGCGGCGGCGGGCGCGCGCGCGTGGGCGCCCGCGCGGCAGCGCAGACTCCCGAGGGCGGCCGGGGGCGCCGGCGGCGGTGTTTGTGTGTGTGTGTGTGCGCGCGCGCTCACATGGCGGACGCGCTCTCCACGTAGGTGGTCAGCGCGGACGAGCCGAGCAGGCCGCCGAGCGTCGTGCCAAACGCGTCGGCCAGGAACGCGATGTTGCTGCGGGGGCGGCGGGCGGGGCGGGGGCTCAATGATCAATTATGTCAGTGCGCGGGCGAGCTAGAGCGAGGCAGGGCACGGGGGAGGGGGAGCTGAGCGGGCTGCGCGCCGCCACGCGGGCGCCGCCGCGCCGCGCCTGCGCGGCATGTCGCCCGAGTCGTTCAGCACGCCCGCCATCTGGCCGAGCGACACAAACCTGCGGCGCCCCGCGCGGCGCGGCGCGGCGGGGTTGGCAAGGCGCGCAGGCGGGCGCGCGGCGGCGCGCCTCGCGCCTTGCGCCTTGCGTCTGCTGCTGCTGCTGAGGTTGGCAGCGAGCCGCCGTCAGGTCAAACCACTGTCAAACCAAACCACTGTCAAACCAAACCACGGTCAAACCATTGTCAAACCACGGTCAAACCGCGCACGTGATGCTGCTGCCGATGAGGTCGAGGTAGAGGAACATGAAGAACGCGCCGACCAGCGTGCCTGGTGGAAACAGCGGCGGCGGCAGCGGCAGCAGCGGCGGCAGCGGCGGCGGCGCGTGATTGGTGTGTGCATTCGCGTGTGCATTTGCGCGTGGGTGGGGGAGGCGAGGGCGGGCGCGGCGGCACTGCATGCATGCAGCGCGCGCGCGGCGCGCGCCGGGAGCGCGTGGCGTGGCGCGCACCCGCGTTTTCGCCCCAGTGGAAGTCGAGCGCGCCGGCGGTCGACGTGAAGCGCGCGACGTCAATGATCTGCCGGCCGGGCGGGCGGGCGGCGGCGGCAGGCGCGGCGCGGTCAGCTCGGCCGCGGCGCTGCTCCCGCCGCCACACACGCCGCGCGCGGGCGCTGGCCATGGCGCTGCTCCCGCCGTGGCCGCGTGCGTGCCTTGTCGGGCACGAGGCCGCCGGCGCTCTGCTTGGCGGGGAACTTGATCCAGGAGATGAACACTGCGGGGTGGCAATGAAGCGCGGCAGCAGTCGGGCGGCAGTCAGGCGGCAGCGCCGCGCGAGCGGCCAGCGGCGGCCCGCGGCGGTCCGCGGCGGCCAGCAGCCTGCGGCGGTCAGCGGTCCGGCGCACTCGTGAAAAAGATGCCCTGCGGTGGCGGCAGCGGGGCGCGGACGGCCAATGGTGAGCGTGCGCTCCGTCCCGGCCGGCCGGCGGCGCCGCGCAGGCGCCGGCCAGCGCCCAGCGCA
Organism: Scenedesmus sp. PABB004; assembly: GCA_014905635.1. NCBI lineage: Eukaryota > Viridiplantae > Chlorophyta > Chlorophyceae > Sphaeropleales > Scenedesmaceae > Scenedesmus > Scenedesmus sp. PABB004. The sequence goes on from JABVCE010000002.1 coordinate 2,055,825, forward strand.
TGCAGCCAGTGCCAGCGCTGGCCAGCGCCGACGGCGGCGCTGGCCAGCGCCCAGCGCCCAGCGCCCAGAGCCCAGCGCCGTGCAGCGCCGGCAGCAGCGCGGCGCGGCCGCACCATGATCATCGCGCCGTTGACGTTCCAGATCATGAGGATCGCGGTAAACAGCAGGCCGCCCACGGCCAGCCAGGGGCAGACGCAGGAGTAGGGAGGGCCGTCCTGCAAGCGCGCGCGGGCGGCCGCGGTCAGCGCGCGCTGCCGCGGGCGGCGGCGCGGCGGCGCCGGCGGCGCCGGCCGCACCATGTACATCGCGCAGCTGTTGAAGCCGACGCCGCTGTGGTACCCGGGTGCGCCCCAGCCGCCGTGCTTGTAAGGTACGTCCACGTTCAATCCGAGAAGCGTCGGAAAGGGCTGCAGCGTGCGCGCGCAGCGCCGGGCGGTCGGGGCGCGGCGCGGCGCGGCTGGACGGCGGCGGCCGCCGCCGGCGCACGTGCGCCGCACCTGGGCGACGATGAAGCCGCTGTCCTTCATGCCCACGAAGGCGATGAAGACGCCGATGCCTGCGGCGGAGGGCGCAAGCGCGCGGCGTGAGCCGGCGGGCGCGGCGCAGGCTCCAGCTACAGCCGAGGTGGCCGCCGCGCCGCACGCGCGCCCACTCACCCGCCGCGCCGGCCATGAGCACGGACTTGGGGAAGGCTTTGATGATGACGCTCCGCAGCCCTGCGCGGAGGTGGCGGGGGGCGTCAGCCCGGCCGCAAGTGCCCGCGCATGCGCGACCCGCCCGCGCCCCCAGCAGCGGGCGCGGCAGGGGGCGGCAGCTGGTGCAGCAGCGGGGTGGCACTGCCGCACCGGTGAAGCAGATGAGCATGAAGACCAGGCCCTCCAGGAAGGTGGCGGCGAGCGCCTGCTCGTACGGGATGGCGGTGCCCATGCACGTGTTGGGCGTGTCCGCGGCGCACGCACCGCTCAGGATCGCGTCCGGGACAAGCGTCGCGTTGCCCGGGCTCGCGGGCACACAGGAGCAGGGCATGCTGCAGGTCTTGTCGGGCCCCTGCGCGGCGAGTGCGGCGCGCGCGGCGGCCGCGGGGTCGGCGGGCGGCACGCGGCGCCGGTGCGGCGCGGCGGGCCCGCGGCGTTTGATGGCGGGCGGCGGCGTGCGCTGCCTGCGCCCGCGCGCTGCGCGCGCACGCGCCTGCATCGTCGCGTGCGCGCCGCACTCCTTGACGCCCAGCACGCTGCTCACGAAGAACGAGTTGGTCCCGAGCTGCACGCTCACGACCCAGGGGAAGTTGGCCGCCAGGCCTGGGCGCGCGCGCGCGCGCGGGCGGGCGGGGGCGCGGGCGCGTCAGCGGCGCGGCGGCGGCCGCCGCGCGCGCCACCGGCCTGCGCGCGCTGCCTGCCCCCGCACCCACCCATGGTCGCGGTCGCGACGGCGGTGGAGATGGCGGTCGCGAGCACGATGTCCTGCTTGGGCATGCCCGTGTTGAAGCCGCTCGCCGCGCCGGACAGGATCTGCGGCGCGCGGCACGGCGCGGCGCGGCGGCCGGCGGTGCGCTCGGGCGCTGTGCAAAGCGCGGCCGGGCGCGCGCTGTGCCGGCCCCGCTGAGTCCTCAGCCCTGCAAGGGTTCAGGTTCAGCTAAAACCATGATGATTCAACACACCAGGGGGTTGAGGAAGAGGATGTAGGCGGAGCACATGAAGAGGACGCAGCCGGCCCTGGGCGCGCAGCGGGGCGGGGCGCGTGGAGCGCCGCGTGGCGCGGCGCGTGCCGTGCGGGCGTGCCCAGGCGCGCGCGTGCGGCGGCGGCGGCGCGCGCACCGAATCTCGCCGAGCCACGTCGAGCCGCGCTCGTGAACGTTGAAGAGGCGCTCGCCCATGCGCGCCACGGCGTTGGACGGCGGCGGGCGGCGCGGCGGCGCGGCCGCGGGCAGCTCCATCGCGTCCTTGCTCGCCATGTCTGCGGTAAGTGGTGGTGGCGGTGGGTGGGCGTCAGCGGTCCGGGGGCAAGAGAGCCGGCAGCGGCGGCGCGCGGGCGGTGCGGGCGCAGTGCCCGGAGCGCGGGGATCTCAGAGCGAGAGGACCGCGCCGGCAGCTTAGCGGCATCGTTGGTAATGGCCGGCAATGGGGCCGCAGCGCGCAGGGCCTGCGGCCAGCGCAGGAGGGCGCACCCGGCAGCTCGCCTTTGAGCTCGGCTCGCGCGCCCGAGGATTGACGCTAGGCGCTCCGGGCGCAGCTCTCCTGGCCTCGGGTGTGGACGGGTGTGAGCCTGGACGGGCGCGCAGCCTGCGAAGGGCACAGCGCGCGTGGCGTTTGCCACTAGGTTTTTCCTCGACGCTGGCGACGCCGCCGCGGCCAGCTCGAGCGTCCGATTCCGCCGCTCGGCACTGCTGCAGCTACCTCCGCCGGTTCTCCACCCCAAAGCGCGTGCGGCAGGCCATTTGCCGCGCGCCGCTCGCGCGCCCGCCACTTTTTTCGCCGCCGCTGCGCGGCGCCGCGATGGAGGGCTCCAGGCCGTACGCGTGGCCCTTTGACGGCGACCTGCGCGCCGACAACACGGCGCTGATCATCATCGACATGCAGGTCGACTTCTGCGGCGTCGGCGGATACGTCGACGCGATGGGTGCGCGCCGCACCGAGCGGGCGGCGCCGGCGCGCGCAGCCTGGCGCCCGGGCGCGCGCGGCCGAGCCGCCCGCCCGCGCCGCCGGCGCCGCCGCCCCGCAGGCTACGACCTGAGCCTCACGCGCGCGCCCATCGCGCCCATCCAGTGAGGCGCTGCGCCTCAGTCGCCCGCCCGCCGCGCGCACGCGTGCGCTCGCCCCCTCGCCCCCGAGCGCCGCGCCGCCGCGCAGGCGCGTGCTTGCGGCGTGCCGCGCCGGCGGCTTCACCATCATTCACACGCGCGAGGGCCACCGCCCCGACCTCTCCGACCTCCCAGCCAACAAGGCCTGGCGCTCCAAGCAGATCGGTGCGCGGCCCGGCCTGCGCGCGCCCCGTGCGCCCCGCACCGCCAGCCGCCGACCGCCGACCGCCGCCGCCCGGGCCCGCGCGCCGCAGGCGCGGGCATCGGCGAGCCCGGCCCGTCCGGCAGCCGCGTGCTGGTGCGCGGCGAGCCTGGCTGGGACATCATCCCCGAGCTCGCGCCCGCCCCCGGCGAGGTGGTGCTCGACAAGCCCGGCAAGGGCTGCTTCTGCGCCACGGGTGAGGCCGTCCGCTGGCGAGCCGCGCCCGCTCGCCAGCCCGCCAGCCCCGCCGCGGCCGCGCCGGGCCCGCGCACGCTCGCGCGCGCCGCGCCGACGCCGCCACGCGCGCCACGCGCGTCCACCCGCCCGCCAGACCTGCAGCTCGTGCTGTCCTGCCGCGGCGTGCGCAACATCATCCTCACCGGCGTGACCACCGGTGCGGTGCGCGCGCGGCGCGGCCGCCCCGCGCCGCGCGCGCACGCGCCGCCTGACAGCCCCCCGCCGCCGCCGCCCTGCGCCCGCGCTGCCGCCAGACGTGTGCGTGCACACGACGATGCGCGAGGCCAACGACCGGGGCTTTGAGTGCCTCCTGCTGACGGACGCGACGGGCGCGACCGACCCCGCCAACCACGCCGCCGCGATCAGCATGGTCACCAAGCAGGGCGGCGTGTTCGGCGCCGTCGCCGACTCGGCGGCGCTGCTCGCCGCGTTCGCAGCGCGCGGGCTCGCGCCCGCGCTTCCGCCGGCGCCGGCGCCCGGTGGCGGCCGGCTCGCGCGCGTGGCGGCGGCGCCGTACGAGTACGAGCTGCCGCCCGGGCGCGCAGCACTGATCATGATTGACTTTCAAAAGGACTTCATGTGCGCCGGCGGCTTTGGCGCGGCGCTCGGCAACGACGTCACCCTGCTGCAGGCGCGTGCGCCGCTGCCGTGCCCGCGCCCGCGCCAGCGCCGCGCGTGCCGCGCGCCCAGGCCGCCGGCGCCGCCACGTCCGCCGCGTCCGCCAGGGCTGCCTGCCGGGCGCGGCCAAGCTGCTCGCGGCGTGCCGGTCCGCGGGCGTGGCAGTCGTGCACACGCTCGAGGCGCACCTGCCCGACCTGTCCGACCTCCACGCCTCCAAGGCGGCGCGGGGGCGGCTGCCCCCGGAGCTCCGCATCGGCGCGCCGGGCGGGCCGGGCATGGGTCGCATCCTCGTGCGCGGCGAGCCGGGCAACGGCATCGTGGATGAGGTCGCGCCCGTGCCGGTGCGGGCCGCGGCGGGGCCGCTGGGCCGGCGCCGGCGCCGGCGCCGGCCGGCGCGCGCGGGCGCCGCTGCCGCCCGGGGCGCGGCGGGGGCGGCCCGCACGCGCGCGCGGGGCTGAGGGAAGCAGCCGACCGGGCAGCCTGCTCAGCGCGCGCCGCACCTGCGCACGCGCGCGCCCAGGGCGAGAAGCTGCTGCACAAGCCAGGCAAGGGTGCCTTCTATGCGACCGACCTCGAGCCCTGGCTGCGCGGGCGCGGCGTCACGCACCTGCTCTTTGCCGGCGTGACGACCGAGGTCTGCGTGCAGACGAGCATGCGCGAGGCCAACGACCGCGGCTTTGAGTGCCTCCTGGTCAGCGACGCAACGGCGAGCTACTTCCCGGCCTTCAAGGTGTGACTTTGTGTGTGGCCTTGTGTGTGGCCTTGTGTGTGGCCTTGTGTGTGGCCTTGTGTGTGGCCTTGTGTGTGGCAAGCTTTGGGCCCTTGCGACAAAGACAGCCGGGCCTGCTGACGGCAGACAAGGGCCCTGCCGTGCCGCCGCCAGCGCACGCGGCAGACCCCGACCCCGCCGCCGCTGCCGCACCGCCGCCGCGCAGGCGGCGACGCTCGAGATGGTCGTGGCGCAGGGCGGCATCGTCGGCTGGGTCGCGGACGCCGACGCGGTGGCGGCTGCGCTCGCGGCCTGCTGACGGCCCTGTGCCGGGCGCCACAGCTGGGACTTCAACTCAAGGGGGCTCGCGCGCGTGTCTGGGCTCTGTCTGCCTAATGGATGCTGACTTACCACGCGCGTGCTGGGTCTTGCTGCTGCCACCTGCACCTGCACTTGCACTCACGCGCCCTCGCTGTCGCCCTGCGCGCCCTCCTCCTGCCTGGATCCCCCCGCACGCACTGCCGCTGCCGCCATCGCTGCGAGACTTGCCTCTGCTGTGCGCATGCCCCGGCCCCGCCTGGGGCCTGTGGCTGGTCGCTGCCGCGCAAGAGTGGGTTTTAACAGGGTTGACGACCCCCGCGCGTGCGGCCTCAACGCCCAACTTGACAGCCACCGCGCCGCCGCAACCGGCTCACTCCAGGTGCAGCGCGACGCCCACGCTCGGCGCGGCGCGGCCCAGCGCGAGCGCGTCGAGCTGGCAGCTGAGGCCGAGCTTGCCGACGCCCGGCACCGCCTGCTGGTAGAGCAGACCCAGCCCGCCTGCAGCGGGCGGTGGACAGCGTGACGCGCACGCACACGGCGGCGAGCGGGGACGCGGCGGTTAGCGGCCGCAGGCGGCTTAAGCTTAAGCTTGCGCTGCCTGCCGCGTGCGCCGCTGCACGCCGGTGACTGCGCCTGCGCACCCGCGTGGTCCAGCCGCGCCTTGACCACGCCGCCGCTGTCGAGGCGGCGCGACGCGCCGAGGCTGAGCGCGTAGCCCTCGTCCTTGCCGCCCGCTGCGCGCGGCCGTGCGGCGCGGCGCGGTCGTCGGCGGCGCCGGCCAGCGACGTGACAGCGCCTGCACCGCGGGTACCCCGCCGCCCGCGCGGGCACCCACCGGCCGGGTGGAGCGGCAGGCTGTACTCTGCCGCCACGCTGGCGCCGCCCTCAAACACCTGGTGCAGGCTGAGCGTCGCGGAGCGCCTGGGGCCTCCGAGCGGCGTGCTGCCGGGCGCGCCGGGCGCGGTGTCGGTCAGGAACAGCCCCCACTGCCGGCGGCGGCGGCGGCGGCGGCGGCGGCGTGGCAGCTGCAGTCAGGCGGCGGGTTGGTCCGCGCGCGCGCCGGGGTCGGCCCGCCGCAGCGGCCGCGCCGCCGCGCGCCGCACCTGCTGCCCCGACAGCGCGGCATCGCCGTCCTTGCCCTCCGCCGCAGCCATGCGCGTCCAGGTCGCGCCGACGCTCCACGACGCGAGCCGCCCGCCCGCGTCCAGCGCCGCGCGTGCGCCCACCACGCCCGCCGCGCCGAGGCCGGTGGTCGCGGACACCTCCGCCTGCGGCGGGCCGCGCAGCGGGCGCGCCGGGTCGCCGGGCGACAGCACGCCCCTGCGCGCGGCGCCGCGCCGGCGGCGCTGGTTGGTCTCGAGCTCGCGGCGCGCGCTGCGGCCGCGCGCTGCGCCCCTGCGCCAGCGCACCGCAGGCGCGCGCGGGCGTCGCTGTGGTCCAGGGTCAGCGACGCCGGGGCCGCGCCGCCCGTGAGCGTGGCCTGCAGACCCGGCACGCCCAGCGCGCCGCTCAGCGTCGCCAAGCCTGCGCCGGCGGTCAGCTCAGCGCGCGCGTGCGCGACTGCCGTGTGGCGCAGGCGGCGCGCGCGCGGCGCTGCCGCGCACCCGTCACGCTGCCGCCGGGTCCGATGATCGCCAGCGCGAGCAGGCGCGGCAGCGGCGAGTACAGTAGGGTCAGGCTCGACGCCACGCCGCCGTGCTGCACAGCCGCGCTCGCGTTGAGCACGACGCCGTCGGCCGTCACGGAGCTCGCGGCGACCTTGGCCGTGCCTGAGGTGGGCGGATCCGGAGAGCGCGTGGGCCAAAAGCGGCCACCAGCGGCTACCAGGGCCAACCGCGTGCCCAGTGGGAGAGCGCGTGCAGCGCGCGCGCAGCGGCAGCGGCGCCGCCGGCGCGCACCCGGCGCGATGGCGCCCTCGCCCGTGGCCGTGTCGCCAAAGAGCAGCGTGCGGGTGGGCTTCGTGAGGTCGGCGAACAGCGGCAGCGCCGCCGCCGCCGCCGCTGGCATCGCGACGTCGCCGCGGCCGCGCGCGGGCAGCGAGGCCTCGGGGCTGCGCAGCTGCGGGGGCACTGTGCGGGTAGAGCCCTGCTCGTGACTGGCCGCGGCGGCGCGAGCGCCCGAGGCGAGCGGCGTGAGCTCACAAAACCGCGGCCACTCGAGCGGCCGCGGTTCTCCAAAAACCCGCCGCCACTCAGTGCGCCGCGCGCTGCCAGGCGACCTTGCGGTTGGTCTGCAGCAGCAGCACGCAGTTGTGCGGGCCCAGCAGCTCGTCCTTGCGCACGACGCGCGTCTTGCCCGGCGGCGCGCCGAGCACGCGGCACTCGGCGCGCACAAAGTCGCCTTCGAGCAGGCAGAAGGGCGGGCGCTTGAGCACGGCAAACACGTCCTCCACGCGGCTGCCCGGCCGGAGCAGCACACAATCGCGCAGCACGGCCCGGCCCGCCGCGGCGCGGGCCTTCGCGTCGACGCCCCAGCCGAGCGCCGCCGCCGACCCTCCCCCTGCTGGTGGTGGTGCGCGCCCGCGTGGAGCCGGCCGCCGCCGCCGCCACCGCCACCACCGCCGCCGCCGCCGCCGCCGCCGCGCGCGCCCGCGGCGAGCGCCGCGCACGTCTCGCGGTCGGCGATGGGGAACACCCAGCGCGGCGGCTTGAGCGCGACCGCGGTCGCGAGCGCGGCGAGCACGCCGGTGCTCCCGAGCGGCCGCAGCACCGCGGCGGAGACCCGCGCGAGCGCGGCGCCCGCGGGCCCGTCGGCCGCGCCGCCGCCGGGCGCGAGGCTCGCCGCGCCGGCGCCGTCGTCGTAGCGCGCGGCGCCCGCGCGGCGCAGCGCCTGCAGCTCGCGCTCCGCCGCGGCGCTGACTGCCACGGCGGGCGCGTGGGGGTAGGTGGCAAGCACGGCCTCGATGTGTGCACGCGCGCCGGGAAGGTCTGCCTTGTTCAGGGCCAGGAGGATGGGGAAGCGCGCGCAGAGGAAGTGTGCGACCAGGCGGTGCAGCTCCGCCTCGCCCCACGCCGCCAGGCTGCTGCTGCCGGCGCCCGGCACGGCGCCGCTCTCCTTGGCGCCGCCCTGCAGGCCCGCGTTCTGCGGCGGCGACCGCGGCAGCCACGGCAGGGCGGCGACTCAGCTTCCGCCCTCGGGCCCCGGTCGGGTGCGGCGGGCGGCCGCCGGCGCTCCGCCAGCGCACCCCTGCCGCCGCCACCTCCGCCACCAGGTCCTCCACCCGCACGCCCACGGCGCGCAGCACGGCCGCCACCAGCGCCTGGCGGCGGCGGGCGCGACGGCGGGCGCGGCGGCGAGGCGCGCGGCGGCGCGTGTCAAGCCGCCGCAGACGGAGAACGTGCCGCGCCGCCAGCGCGGCGCCAGTGCGTGTGCCGCGCGCGCCCCCGGCGCCCTCCGTCTGCGGCTGCTGCGGGCACGCCTGGGGAGCGTGGTAGCCCGTGAAGAGCCCCGGCAGCCGGCTCGGCCGGCGCAGCACCGACGGCCACTTGGCGCGCACGTTGGTGAACACCCAGCAATGCAGCTCCTCCCGCACCCACCTGCGGCGCGCGGCGGCGCGCGTGAGCCGCGCGGGCGGGCCGCGCAGCGCGGCGCGGCGCGCGGCCGCGCCCCGCTCCCGCGCCGCGCTCACGCGACCTCCTTGCGCGGGTCGGCGCCCTCGCCCGGCGCCGCGCCGGCGCCCTCGCTGTCGGTCGTGCCGCTCGCGTCGACCACATGGATGAGCACGTCGGCGTCAAGCAGGTCGTTGAGGAAGGCGTTGCCCCGCCCCCGGCCCTTGTACGCGCCTGGCAGAGGTGTGTGTGTGTGTGTGTGTGTGTGTGTGTGTGTGTGTGTGTGTGTGTGTGTGTGTGTGTGTGTGTGTGTGTGTGTGTGTGTGTGTGTGTGTGTGTGTGTGTGTGTGTGTGTGTGTGTGTGTGTGTGTGTGTGTGTGTGGGTGGGTGGGTGGGTGTGGGTGTAGGTGTGTGGGTGTGTGGGTGTGTGGGTGTGTGGGTGTGTGGGTGTGTGTGTGGGTGTGGGGGGGTGGGTGGGTGTGTGGGTGTGTGGGTGAGTGAGAGAGAGTGAGTGAGAGAGAGAGAGAGAGAGAGAGAGAGGGAAAGAGAGAGAGAGAGAGGGAGGAAGGGGGGGGGTCAGCGGGGCCGGCCGGCGCCGCGCCACGCGCCGCACCAGGGACGAGGCCGGCGACGTCCTTGACCACCACCGGCACGCGCCGCCACAGCAGCCCGCCGCCCGGCGCCGCGCCCGGCGGCGCCCAGCTGGTGTCGCGCACGAGCTGCAGCAGCGGCCCCACGCTGCTGAGGCCTGGCGCGACGCGCGAGGGGTCGAAGCCCTGCGCGTACCCGTGCGCCGGCTGCGCGGCGCCGGGCAGGCCCAGCAGCGGGGCGGGGTCGGGGAGCGGCGCAAAGCACCGGCTGACGTTGGGAGCAATGGTGGTGAAGGGGAAGGGCGCCTCGCGCGCCGCCTCCTCCTCGCTCGCCGGGTCTGCGCGCGGCGCGGGGGGCGGCAGGTCGGCAGCGCGCGCAGCACACACGCGCGTGCCCGCGCAGGCGCGGCGGCCCCCCCCCCCCCCCCCCCCCCGGCGCCCACCAACGACGGCGTTGAAAAAGGTGCTCTTGCCGGCGCTGGGCTTGCCGACGAGGCCGATGCAAAAGTCCCACCGCCCGCGCCCCAGCGCCGCGTCGAGGCCGCCGAGCCCCGGACCGTCGCCGGCGGTGCCTGAGGCGCTGGGGGTGACGTCCGCAGCGCCGGGCGCGGCGTCCGCGGCATCTCCTGCCTCCGCGGCGTCGCCAAAGGGGCTGGCCTCGTCGCCGAGCGCCCACGGGCGCCAGTGCGCGGCCGCGGCCTCGGCGGTCGCCCGCGCCACGAGCGACAGGTCAACCTCCTCCCGCTCCCACCAGGGCGGCGACGGCCCGCCGCCGCTGCCGCCGCCGCCGCCGGCGTCGCCGCCGTCCCCGGCCGCGGCCACAGCGCCCGCCGCTGCGCCCGCCCCGCCGAGCGCCAGCGCGCGGAGGCCTGGCGCGAGCGCGGCCACATCGCCCGCGCGCCGCGTGCCGAGGTCCTCGGGCAGGTGCGCGTCAATCCACTCCTTGGCCGCCTCGGCCAGCTGCCACACATAACCACCCTCGCCGGCGACCTCAGCATGCGCGGCCGCGGCCGCGGCCGCGAGCGCGGCGGCCAGCGCGGCGCGTGCCGGGTCGTTGCGGCCGAGCGGCCCCTCGACGTCGACAAGCGGCGGCGCGGCGGCGCTGCCGGGGTAGCCCTGGCGGCCGCGCGGCGCGCACGATCGGTGGGCAGCGGCGGTCGCGCGTGAGCGCGGCCCGCGGCCTTGATGGCAGCCAGCGGTGGTGGCGCCCGCGCCCACGCCTGCGCGCAAGCCCCGCCCCGCCCCGCCCAGCCGTCCGCACCAGCGGCAGCCGGACTCGCAGCGTGAAGAGCCGACTGGGCGGGCCGCTCGGCGGCGCGTCGTCCAAGCCGCCCTGGCCGCCGGCGTCGTCGTCGTCGTCGCCGTCGTCGCCCGCCAGCGGATCCGGCTCGCGCAGCTTGATGGTGAACGTCGGCGGCGCGCGCGACAGCACGTGCAGCTCGCGGCCGTAGATGGCCTGGCAGCAGCGAGCGGGGCGGCCGGGTCAGCTGGCCGCCGCGGCGCGCTCGGCAGAGCACACCCAGCACGCGCGCCGCACCTGCAGGGCCTCGAGCTCCTCCAGCTGCAGCTCAGTCGCCTCCCCCCACTCCGCTGCTGCCACGAGCGGCGGCTCTGCAGCTGCTGCGGGGCCCGCTGCAGAGCCCAGGCCGGCGTCTCCTCGCTGCTGCTGCTGTTGCTGCTGCGGCTGCTGCCGCGGCTGCTGCTGCTGCTGCTGCTGCGGCTGCTGCGGCTGCTGCGGCTGCTGCTGCTGCTGCGGTTGTGTGGCACTGTGCGCGTGGTGGTGCGACCGCGGGCTGAGCAGGTCCACGTGCTGGTGCGGCGCCCCGCTGGAGTCCAACCGGATGAGCGGGTGGCGGTGCACCGGCCCTGACAGTGAAGCGGGGGACGCGGCGCGTGAGCCAAGCCACTGCAGCTCGCTGGCTGGCGCCCGCCGCGCTGCGCACGCGCGGCCCCAGCGCGCCCCCGCCGCGCCGCGCCGCGCGCACCCTTGGTCGCCTTGTCCTTGAGCCCCCGGCGATGCAGCTGCGCCTCGATGCCGGCGGCCGCGCCCTCCACCGGCGGCGGGCCGCCCGCCCGGGCGTGCGCGCCCGCCGCCGCGCCGCGCGGCCGGTGCGCCGGGTGCGGCGCGTGGCGGACCAGCGGCACCTCGGCAAAGGGCAGGATGAACTTCAACATCTCCTGCGTCCAGCGCGACTGCTGCGGCACCGCGTGCCCCGAGTCGTGCACCAGCTGCACCCTGCGGCGCGCCGGCGGCGGGCGGGCGCGGAGCTGATGCCGGCTGCGGGCGCGCGCCGGCGGCTGGCGGCGGCCGCAGCGCGCGCCGCGCCCCTGGCCGCAGCGCGGCGCGGCGCGGGGCCGCCGGCGCGCCTGCCGTGCGGGGCGAAGCACGCTGCCAGCTGCTCGCTGTCCTCAACCGACATGAGCGGGTCGTTGGACCCCATCATGTGCAGGCTGGGAAAGGGCAGCGGCGCCGCGAGCCGCGACGCGGGCGCGACGTCGCCGCCGCCGCCGCCGTCACCGCCGTCTCGCCGCCTGAGCAGCGCCGGCGGCAGCAGCTTGCCGAGCGGCTCCGGCACGTAGCCGCCGGCGAGCGCGACGAAGCGCAGCGACCCGAACCGCTCCGGGTGGGCCGCCGCGTGCGCGGCAAAGAGAAAGGCGGCGGCTGCGCCGTTGCTGAAGCCCAGCACGCCGTCAAACTGCAGCGGGGCGTCTGCGCCCAGCGCCACGCCGCAGCCCGCCGCGCCGCCGCCGATCGCGCAGCCGCCCGTGGCTTGGCCGTTGGCCTGGCCAGCACCGGCGCCCGCGGTGCTGCCCAGGCTGCTCAGGCTGCTGCTGCTGCCGCTGCTGCCCGGCGGCGGGGGCGCCGGCGGCGGGCCCGCCGCCCAGGCGTCGCACAGCACAGCCAACGATGCGGCCCAGTCGCGCAGCACGACGCCCTCCCAGCCGGCCGCCATCATCGTCGCCACCTCCGCCTCGCGCTCCCGGCCGTGCGGCAGCGACGGCTGCGCCTGCAGCGCCGCGACCTCGGCCGACTGCAGCGACGCCTGGCGCCCCAGCACCGCCGGCGGCGGCGCCGCCTCCTGCTGCTGCTGCGGCGGCTCGTCTGCCGGGCTCACGTGCCAGTGCCGCCACCACGCTCGCATGGGCACCGCCTGGCCCTCGACCAGCGGCAGCGTGTGCGGCGCCGACACAAAGTGCAGGTCCTGCACACGTGCGGCCGGCGGTGGTGTGCGGGCGCGGGCGGCGCGGGCACGGGCGGGCTGCGGCGCAACCGCTGCAGCAGCCGCGGCGCCGCCCGCACCGCGATGGCGCGGAGCTTCTTGGCGAGCGTGCGCAGCCGCTGGCTGAACACCTCGCCGTCCTGCCGCGAACCGTGCATGCAGAGGAGCTGCAGCTTCCGCGACGGCGCGGCGGCGCCCGCGCTGCCGCCGGCAGCGGCGGCGGCCGGCGGCGCCATGTCCGCGGCGGCGGTCGCGGCACGCCTGCGGCGTGCGCGTGCGTCAGTGAGTGCGCGTCGGTAGGTGCGGGCGCGGGATGGCTGGCGGAGCGTGCGGGGCTGGCGCGCACTGCACTGCGCCGCCGCGTGGCGACGGTCGCCGCTTGGTCCCAGCCGAAGCGGCGGCGCAACGCGCATTGCGTCCCAATTGCGCTCACGCGATCCCGGCGGTCTCACGGCATCGGGCAGCACACCGGGGCGCGCGCAGGGGCGGGGGCGCGATGCTGGTCCGCACGCTCATGTCCAGCGGCGCCGTGGGACGCGCCGGCCGCGCCAGCGCGCTGTGCGGCATGCGGTGCCTGCAGAGCGCCGCGCGAAGCGTCAGGTGCGCCGCGCTGCCGCGTGTCAGCCCGCCAGGGGCGCGGCAGCAGCGGCGCCGCTGCCCGTGGCCGCTGCTCGCCGCGCCGCCGCCGCCGCCGCCGCGCGCGGGCCGCCCACCCGCCCGCCGCCTCCGCTGCCGCCGCGTCAGGCCCGTGTCCAGGCCGCCGCAGCAGGGCGCATGCGGCGCCGCGGTGGGCGCGCGCGAGCAGCAGCAGCGGCGCCTGGCGACCAGCCCCGCGGCCGCGGCGGCGGAGGTCGAGGCGCCGGCCTGCGCGGCAGCGGCCGCGGGCGGCGCGCAGCAGCAGCCGGTGGCCAACCTGGTGACGGTGCTGCGCAGCAGGGGGCTGCTGCAGGACGTGACCTCGGAGGAGCTCGAAAAGGTGGGAGGGCCGCCCCGCGGCGACGGCACCCACGCAACAGCTGCGGCCAGGCGGCAAATGTGAATGGTTGGGCGCGCCGTGTCGCGCCCACGCTCGCGCCTCCCCGCCTGGCTCGCCGCAGGCCGCTGCCAGCAGCTGCCTGCCCATCTATTGCGGCTTTGACCCCACGGCCGACAGCTTGCACCTCGGTGCGCGCCCGCGCCGGCGGTCTGCGTCGCGGCGGCGGCGGCGG